>JAWWEV010000001.1:88516541-88594839 GCA_035583235.1 Hafferia zeledoni | reverse complement strand
TTTCTCTCTCTATTAAGCTTTCACATCCCACCCTACATGGTCCTGCACATGCACATCTGTGGAGGCCAAATGCAAATGCAGAAATGACCTGCAGTGACTGTCGTCTCCAGAGCCCACCAGGAAGTACTTGGTGTGGGGAATGGAGACCACCTCTTGTAGCAAAGGAGGAGGAGGCCTGAGATACTGAGCTTTAAACTGGCCAGCAGTAATGAAAGAAGCACAATTAGAGTTGTTTGTTGTAGTGGCATTGTCTGATTTGAGGAGAGGGGTTGACTGGCTGATGCTGTACTATAACTCACATTATTTGTTTGAGGTTTTTTTTCAATTGCCTGCTTATACTACAGGGAGGTTGGATATGTCAGTTCCAGTGGTCCCTTCCACCTCTAACTATTCTGTGATTTTGTATTACCTGTTGCCACACCTCTTATTTCTCTTCCTGCCTTCAGTATTTAAGAGTCTCAAATCCAGGCAGCATCTGTTTTTTGTTTGGAAAATGCCTGGTGTATTGGAAATGCTCTTGAAGTAAACAAATGAAAACAATGGAGATGGCAGTGAAATGCAGACAACTTGGGAAGCAAAATCAGTGATTCCCCCAAAGGATGTCTGGGTCATATTTGGCTCTTCTTACATCCATACTAGACAAGGGAGTGAAATCTGCTTCGATTTGTGGGAAGGCAGAAATCTGATTTTTCTGGGCTCAGATGTAGATTGGAAGGGAGAGCAAGAGAACTCTGCTCCTGATTATGCCGTAAATCAAATTAAGTTTACACGTCTGCTATGTCTTTCAAGTTTAGTGTTCTCTGAATTACTGCCTTCATGTTTACACTGTTAAAAGTCTAATGCATTAGTAAGCAGCAATCACCACAGCTTTGCTCCGCATTAGGGAAAAAAACCACTCTCTTTACCGAGAAGGACTGTCAGGGATTACTGCGTGTGCATGTCATGACAAGCCAAACAGCCTCCAGGGTGCTTATCTCCACTCCTGCTCACTCCATGTTTTATCCAGTAAATAAACCTGATGGTGGTATCTTTTCTTATTTCTTGACATCACTTTTAGCACGCTGGCGAAATTTAACATGCAGTCATCTTTGCTCAGTACAAGCAGTAACACAATATAAATTAGTTTTGAAGAAATAATTTTCCTATTAATCATGGATTTAAAAACCTCCCTTGTTTATCGTGTGTGTTTTGAAGATAAAGACTTGGGTTCAGCAGGTTTAAATTTGGTAAGGTTAAGTCAGATATGCAGGACTTTTCTCACATTACAGGTTTTTTATTTTTGCCCTGTTTTTGTGGGAAGTACATACATTTCAAACTTATTTCAGTAATACAATTAGGTTAATCACATAGAGAAGTCAACTGTTAATATAACAGTACTGTGATCTATAACTGTTTTTAAAGGGTCACTCCAAAAGAAGAGGAATTGTTCAAGGAAATGGGTTTATTGTAAATGTATTGGGATTACACTCAATAATGGAATTGATGTTTCCTGGGAAAAAGTTTTTCCCTTTTTCTCTGTTGCAGTCAGTCCTTATTTGCATTTTTCAAACATTTTCACTGCACTCTGTGGACTTCCCTTGCTTCTTCTTTTAAGAATTTAACATAGCTGAAAGTGATATTTGTCTCCAGTTTCTGTGGGAAAAGAGTAACAACTGCTACTGAGAAGACAGGGAATTTCTGACTGTTGGTTTTTTCCACATAGCTAATTACAAAATTGCATATTGCCTGGCAGGATAGTCTTTGAGCTGTGGCTTGAGTTGGTTGTGGCAGGATGAGGGGGCATACATGCCTAGCCTGCCAGATGGGATTTGTATTAGCAGGAAAATTCTGGTTTTGACAGGGCTATCATAGTGTCCCACTGCTCGTCTTCCTCTGTATTGTACTGCTCTCTTCTTCAAAGACTGGCTCATGTCTTGTGCTTCTGATGTAGAACACACATCAGACACAGCAAGAATTTCCTAGATCCAGAGTTGGATTTCCCCTGAAATGATTTAGTTTGCTTCCTTTATCTTCAATAAATCTTGGCAGCCAGACAGCACAATCAGTTGCCACTCATATCTTGCTTTGTGTGAAAGTTACCCTTAACCTAACAGGAGCCATTTGATCCTTTTAAAACTGCAGGCTGCCTTTGGTGAGGTCCTGCTTTTCAAATCCTGTGCTGCAGCTTCAAACAATTGTTTTGCCCTTGTCATCACCATCATCATCCATTGTTCTTTCTCCCCCAGTGTACTTAATCTCCCAGTTCTAAATCCAGTCTTACATGTAAATAAAACCAGGAAAATTCTCTTCCCTTGGTGTGAATGCTAATATTTTAAAAAGTAGTGTGTTAGATAAACATTTAGGTATGATGAAGGTGTACATTTAATCTGAGAATCATTTGTTGACTGAAAAAAGCTGCAATACCTTCCTGACCACAACATTCTATACAAGCAGATCCTTGCTCAAAAATTAGCTGTATCCTAGAGGAGAAACCAGAAAAATTTTGAAACAAAATTTGTTCTGTTTTGTGATGTTTTTCTATGTGTGCATGTTATTAATGAGAAGGTGGTGCCCATAAGTAGGGCTGCTTTTGTTGGGTTCTGTACTCTAACCCTGGTGCACTTTTGTTAGTGTCCATCCCTCAGAGACGTGAAACACCATTGTATTTTTGGGGTAACAGAAAGATCCTGGAGTCAGAGCCCCATGCTCTGGGGACCAGAGTGGGCCTGTTGGATCACCCAGAGCTTTTCTCTTTGTCCACGGGTCCATCAGTTCACATCCATTGAGGATGAAATGTGCTCCCATGTAGGTATCCCTGACGTCATTTGAAGTGTAAGACAGAAAGGTCTCCTCAAAGGGTGGTCAGATATGACACAGGTATGATCTATGGTACCCCCAGGCTAGTCTGGAATGAGTCACAAGCTCCCCACCAGACCCCACTAGACCCCAACCAGATCCAGCACTAATTCCTGGCCCAGGAATTGCAGCTGCCACCAGATCATTTTTAAAGGCAGAAGTGTAATACATTCAGGAGGAGTGTTCTGCTTGGAAACTAGGGGAACTACATGAACTCAAATCATCTAACATTAATTTTTTAATTTTGGGTTTCAGATTTTTCAGACTCATTTTGCTTTATCACTCTATTTTCTCTCCATCAACAAAGAAAGCACTTCAATTCCTGCAGCTTTGTAATTCACAGCCTTGATTTGCTCTTAATGTAGGATTTAGGGATACACATGTTAAAAAACATTTTCAAAATTAAAAAGTAAAGTCTCAGTTTGAATTTAAACTGTGTAATTCCAGATTGAAGTAACTGCGGATTGGCTCCATAGGCCAGTTTGTAATTGTTCTTGTCCTTGGTTAGTTGGCAGAATACATTTAAAAAGCCAAGTCCATATCCCATAGGATTGAAAGCTAGCAAAAACTTGTTTTAAAAACATTTTTTATGAAAAACCATGGAGTTTTGCAGAACATGACTTTTTTTGCTTCAGAATTCTTTGATTCTTTCTTTTGGGGCTGAAAGAGCCAAAGCCTGAAAACCACCTTAGGTATCATATATGAATAGGCCGAATCTTTTAGCACAAGCTATGCAAGCAGTTTGAGTAGCAACACTGAGACAATAAAGCTTGCTTGGAATTTTGGATCATTAATCAGGGTTCTTTATATAGAAATGTTGCTTGAATTGGCACAGTCCCACACATTGATGGGGAAGAACTGCAGAATGAAGAAGTCCTTTTATTTAAAAGCAAAAAATAACACTGCAGAGGCATGACTAGCAGTATTATACTAAAAATAGTTGCTTTCTTTGACTTTTTAGCTGATTAATTGGTTATGTAAGAGGAGTATTTATAGCATAGGAGCAGCCCAACCTGCTGCATACCCAGAAAGCATAGCATGACGCGCAACATTTGGGGAGAATAGCTGAAATAAAAAAGACTTCTCTGCTTTCTTGTCGTTCTAATGATATTATATAGGATATATATGATTTGATTTGATGATTTGATATGATTAATCACTGAGGCAAAGAGGTGTAACCAAAACCAGGATCCTTTTAGCCCCTTCAGTTGGTTTTTGGGGTGAAAGATTTTCTTTGAATGAATGAACGAGTGAATGAATGAATGAATGAATGAATGAATGAATGAATGAATGAATGAATGCCCTAAAAGCAGAACTGGTTGGTAGATTGAAGTTTGATTGGTGGATTGTAGTAAATTGAACAGAGCATTGTTAATGTCTCATAGTAATAACAGTTTCTCAGATGGCAGTGTCATTCCTTCACAATATCAAGTGACTTTACCTTGCTACGTTTAGTGTTTTTCTTGTAGAATGAGTGAAGGTGCCATATGCTAAATATGCTTCATGTCATGGCATCTCCACCAACTCAAAATGATACATTACATCCGCCTTAAAAATCTGACTCCTTTTTTGTAGTTTTATGTAAGAATGCCAAGGTTTTCTCAAAATTACTGAAGGCACTAATTTACCAATCTGTTGCCAACACACTAGGAGCAGAGAAGGAGTGGAGCCTAAGCATTATGTGAAATGTGTTCTTTTTCCTCTTTCTGTAATTTTCAAAAATTCCCATTTCCTTGATTAAGGATCAGCTCAGGAAGATGAACTTTTGTGCTCTGCATTTTGTCTGTGTCTGTTTCAAGTCTTTTATTCCATGTGTAGTAGACTAAAACTTTTCCAAGTTGATAGAACATATGGGATTAAGTGAGAGATGTGAGATGAACAGCCAAGTAACAAGTTTTGGCTACAGTCAAAGTAAAGGAGGAGAGAAGGCAGCACAGTGAATAAGGACTCCCAGAGTGAGAACACACAGAAGTGCTGCTGGCAGCATAGTGTTGTCACTTGTCTTTTCAAAACAGACCCATGCAATCTTTCTCATTATCATTGCCCCTTCTGTTATGCCCTACCATGAGCACTGCCCCTAACTCAGGAAGAGTGAATTTCATGTAAACGCTCAGCTTTCATTTTCTTGAAGGCAGAATAAGGAACAAGCTGTTCATAAGGGAATAAAATACCTATCCTGCCCCTTAAAAGTTAAAAAGCATAAAGCTGTTTTTCAGGTGCACCTACATTAGTGCCCTATTTTGCATCAGGAGTTGTGTCCGAAGTCAATCTCTCGGTCATTCCCACATACCAGATTTTGGTTCAGTTTGCAGAGCAGTGACAGAGTGCGCACACTAGGTTCCCTTCAGATGAAATCAGCCCAAAAATTTATTCCAGAAGCACACCTAATGCACTGCAGACACTAATGGGCACTCTAAGGAGCAGACTAAGTGCTAGTCTAAAGTCAGACACAGAGAAATTCGAGTAGGGGGGTCTTTGGAATGAACTGTTTCAGTCTACTGCTCCACTTCGTCCCCACTTGTCGATGCTGTATTCTTCTATACACAGGTTCTCATTCACTTCCTGTGATCTTGGTTCAAGCAGTCGGTGCCTCTCCCCCAGTTCTGCCTGCACTGAGGCTAGTTCTTTCCTTCACTGTTAAAAATCAGCAAAGCATGAGGAAGTGAAGATCTCAGCTCTCTTGCTTTCATTTGCCAGTTCTGTCTTTCTCATGCTCAAAAGATTATTAGAAGGAAAACCTGATCGAAGAAGGATGACTTTGCTGGGGCACACGCAGCAGCATTTTTGTGATAGATCCTTCTGGGTTTACTTCAAATCTACTTCAAGCAGTAGTGCACCTTTGGTTTGATTTTTAAATGGTAATGTTTACGCCTTATTAATAACCAGACTGCCTTATAGTAGACAATTTTTAACCAAATCTATCTGGTACTCACATGTTTAAATAGTCACAGAAGAATTTTAAGAGTTGACTATAAATTTAATTGCTTCATAGCAATTATTATACAGAATAGTATATATATGGTTTTATTACCCTTAGGTCCCTTTTTAATAGGAGTGCTGTGCTTTGTACAAGTCAATTATTTTTGATAGTCACAGTAATTAATGTTTAATTATATTTTATTAGTCTCATTTTGTTCAACTATCTTGGAACCACTCCAAACATTTCTAAATGCTACACTTTGTGTGTGCATGTGTGCACACATCTGCATACCCTTCTTATGTTGATGTATGCAACCTTTGAGTGCATTATTCTCACAGAGGGGGAAATATGAGACTCATCTCAGATAACTATAGAAACACATGTGCTGTCCTCTTTCCCATGGCTATCAGTGATATCCTCATGCTCATCTCACAACTGCAAGATGATTTCCCAATCTTCTACACAGATATATTTCTGATGTTTCCTGGTAGATGTTTCTCATTACTTTAGAACTGTATTTTCAATGGCTTTCAGTATGCATGTGTATAAGTGACTTTTTTCCTCTTTATTAATTTATTTTCCCTCTTTCCTCCCTGTTAGCTTTCTGCCTTCTTCCTCTTTTATTTTTCTTTTCTCTGGGAATGACTTTTGTTACTCTTTATTTCTGATCCCCCTTCCTTCCTTTTTCTTTCTTCTGTAATGTTTCTTGCTTTCCTTTTCTGTCTTTATTCCCCACTTCAAACGGAGTAGAAAACTTCAGTCTTCCTCTGAAATCTCTCTCCCAGCTCTCACATTCCACCATGTGTACACCCTGTCTCAGAAGTTAAACAGCTCTAGCATTTTATGTTTTGTTTCACTTTTTCTGTTTGGGGTGGTGATTCTGTTGTCCTCTCTCTTTCTCTTTAGTTTTGTCTCTCTGTCATCTCTCCACTCTCTCCAGAATATGCAAACTGTGGTTACTTTGTTCTTTCAAAAATGTATACTTTTTAATTTCTGGATTTTCACTGAATCTTTGTGAATTTCATATGTCTGTCAGTTTTCCTGTGAAATAAGATAGCACCACAAATCTGATAATAATTTACTGGAATTTTTTGTTCATGAAAGAAGATAGCATCATTTGAAATGCAGTAATTGACCAAGCATGATTTCGCAGCAAGTTCAGGAGCTTGTGACCTTATGGATGCTTCTCAAGTCCCAGAGAAGGCTCCACATTAGGGAAAATCTGTTAGCCTCACACACATATCTGCTGTCTTTCTTGTCTGACTTTTCCTAGTTTCCTATTTGACCTTTATTCATCAGTGCAGCAGCTGTGACTACTTTTGTTCTGAGTACCATTTATGTTACAGGAGTATCCAAAGGCTTTAATCAGTCTTGGAGCTTCCTAACCTGGGTGTCATACATTCCTAAAAGAGAAAATTCCTTCAGCTGGAGGATCTACTGCTTAAATGGCTGCAGTGAGAGTTTCGCTGTGTTCTGTTTTCAAAGCTAACCTTTCAAGCATATTTGCCCATACCACAGTGCAGTAAAAGGCAGCTGTGCATGACTTCTTGAGGCTGTCATTCCACTGCCAGGTGTTTTCTGTTCCCTTCAGTGATGATTGAGTTCAGCATAGTGAATTTTGCACATAAATCAGGGATCACAGTCACCAGTGAAGTGTGGGCCTGAGTCGTCTCCAGTCATTAATTCTTTTTCCTTCATATAGCCATGGTTAACTAGTTTTGATATGTCATATTTTGGGGACAGATACTTTGCACGTTGAAGGACAGACAGTGTTTCCTAGCCTTCTCTGCCTGCTGCCTGTTCCTGTGTCCTTCCACTTTGCTGTGAACATTTGCAATGCAGTGTGGAAACTTAGGCAGGGACTCCACACACCAACAGGGAAGACACTGCTGAGTAGTTAACTATTCAATATAATACTTCTCACATTGGTTTAATAATGCTCATTTGGCATCAGTTATGAAGAACACACTGGGAATAATAGGAATGATTGTATATTGACCACATATTAAAGAACATTTTAGAACTGCTGAAAGAGAAGCTGCTTTACATAGTGTATTAGGTAGAGCAATGGAAACTGAAGAAAATTATCTCTTCTGAGAGATTAGGAAAAGATAAATCAGAAAATATTTCCAGCAGTATAAAAAGCATTAACAAATGACAAGGAAAGGCAGAGTCTGGAAAAACAGATCACATCTCAGAAACACATCCAGGAGAGATTATGTGTACCCTAAATGACTCAGTGAAGTGCTACTAGAGGTGGACAAAGAGTAGTTCTGCTGTCCTACAGATACTGAGGCAGGATGATGGTATAGGTTTACTTTGAGACTTCTTAGAGATTTCTGTGATGGAGCAGTCCTTGCCTCCCTCTAGGCAGAATGCTTTTGCTAATACACATTATCAGATCAGACCAGATATTTGCCCAATATATAAAAGTTCAGATTCTACTCAAATAAATCAGAGTGGGGCCTTCGGTGAGTACTTAACTATTCATCTACTGCAAAGGCTTAACATTTTCCACTCTGCCTTAAGGAACCCATCCAAAACCACTTAATCAAACCCAGTATGTTCCTGCTAAAGGCTTGAACAAATCAGCATTTTCCATTGCTTATCATCAGAAGTTTACCAACTGGCTCTAATTGTCAAATTTAATTGCCAAATGCCAATAAGCATTTATAGGGGGATCCTTAACCCTTTGCCTGAACAAAGAATGTAGAAAGCGCTAATAGCTTTGGCAAAGGCACTGCTGGTCCTTTCTACCAAAACCAACCCTGGTGGCAGCCTGTTCACTACCTCACAAGGATGTGCAATGAAGTACTCAAGAGGGTTCCTCAGTCACATAACACTGTTCAGGAATTATTCAGCCGACTGAAATGGCCCCTTTCCTCACTTCACTGCTGTAATGCTCATGAGCATGACATTAAACAAACTCTTACCATGCATCTAATTAAATGGGGTCTAAGCACTGTATCCCTCAGTGTTTTAATGCAGAATGTGGATGCTTCTGTGGCTAACTCGCATGAAGCCAGTGATGGCTGGTTTGTAATGAGATTACAAGACCTGATAATAGCTCCCCAGTTACTGTCTCTATGCCAAGACATTTGTAACTGTAAAAGGTGTTACAAATAGGAGACTGGAGAGTGCAGTCCAAAACACTCTAACTAGTACAGGGGAAGCAGCTTTACTGCTTGAGCAGATTTACTACTTCCCCCAAAGAAATCCCTGTCTTCCAGAACTGAGAAAGACAAATCGCTGGAGAATGCCCAGATGTGATTGTGTGCAGCCACTTTTGCTCCTGTCAGCTCCAGTCCCATGCATCTGCTTGCAGGCTTGGACCCAAGCAGCGTCAATCAGATGAGCACATGAAGGAACACCCATTCTAAAAAATATGTGGGAATTTTGTAACTAGTGTTTCCCAGCAGAAAAAAAGACTGAAAACATTGATGTTTCCAGTGCGGTTGGTACTAATCTAAGTAGGCAAAGGCAAATTCAAAGAGATCATTAATTAGAAGAGATAGCACTTAAAAACAGTGAAAATACCAAGCACTGTGCAAACCATTTCTTAATCTTAGTAATAAATGTAGACTGTAAAATATTAACAAAGATAATGACTAGCAGATTAGAATTTATTATGCAAGACTTCATTCACTATAACCAAGGGGGATTCATTAGAAATAGATTACAATGTACAGCAATAATAACAGACAATTATTGAGCATAATAAATCTATGTAAAGAGAGGGATGAGTTAATGTCTGTCTTTTCCATTAGAGGAAGAAAAAATTCATCTGATCATGTAAACCCCAGTCACTCTGTTCTTACTGTCCTCAGATTTTCCAGCAAGAACAAACAGGCCTATGTAACAGAAGACAACCATGAATAATCAGAAGTGGACTCAAGGAGAAGTTGTAGAAAGAAGCATAAGGCCCCACTCCTTTTTACTTTTCAATGTTTTTTTCCCATAGTAAAGTGTAGCCTTACATAACAACCACAAGTAAATGGATTGGGCAAGGATAAAAGAAATTACATTGGTAAATACTACATTAATAGTGTTATCACAACCAACATATGCTATTTCTCAGTATTCTATGTTTTTCTCTTACTCAGTTCAGTTGAATGGTAAGAAAGAGGATGTGTGGGGTTTTAACACAGCCTTAATCAATATTCAGAACACATTGGGGCATCATACTTCTAATATTCAACTTTTTATGTTATTGTCAGTATTTTATTAAAAAATTATTCCAGTGGGAACATACTTTGTATTGCTTCAAATTCAACCTTCTCAAATGTTGTTATCTGTCATGAGCTTTCTATGATTCCACCTGCAGGAAATACCTGCCTTGCAAATTTTCCAAATAGTGAACAGTTTTTTCCAAGTTCTGTCATCTTTATTCTGATTTTCCTCCTGCCTTTTGGTCCTGTACCATTAAGTGCAAGAGCTAATCTCATAATAATCCAAGGGTCATGTTAGGCCTTTTTTCTTAATCCTAATAGACAGCCTTTTCTGCATGTTTGCCAGCTGACCATGTTGAGATCCAGCACGCTGGACTTACTCAGGAAGCTTCATGGATCATAAAATTGGTTGTACTTTACATCCAACTTAGGAGTTACAAACAAATGGACACTCTCTATGTCTTCTGCTGTAAAGGGCAGGCCTAGTTCCACTGGCTGGTGACAAATAGCATTGTTCTTGTTATTTTTGTTATTAGTGACAATAATTGTGGTAATAAGTATCTTGTCAGTAGTTACTTATTCAGACAAATGTCTTTCCTTCTCCTTTTTTGCTAAACAGATACGTTCTCAAAGATGATCTTTTTTTCTTTTAGAAGTTAAATGCTTTCATTTTAATGAAGCAGTCCAGAGCAGCTGGCAGATATCCACTGTTCCTCAGAATGACTGACCTTTAGCAGGATGGAACATTTATAAATTTAAGATTAAAAAAATCATGGCTTTGAAAACAGGGCTCTTGATGCTATCCTGTGAATTTTAGCCCTAAATCTAAATTTCTGATCCCTGTTGAAAAATACAAGTAAAAGCTGAGAAAGGTAATAAATCACTCTCTGATGTGAACTGAGCTCCATTAGAAATAGAAATTTGTTGCTTATAATGTACACCTCTTGGCTCTCATTAAACCCTTGTAGAAGTGATGCACTGTACTTGAAAACCATAGACTGGAAAATAAATACATTCAAGCTGCATTGCTGGGCCAGTGCTCTGTTTCCCAGTGGTAAACTTAGTCTATTAATGGCTAATGCTTTAAAGAAACACAAAAGCCCTAAGGCTACACTTGTATTGCATTGTAGCTGCATAGTAGCTGCAAATACTAAAGCCTTTGAACTTGTGAAGTAGCACGTTGTCCTTGATCATCTGTGTCTGAATCTAGACCAACTTTTGACACAGTTTGGCTAATTGCTTCTGCCTGAAAATGTCTGGTATCTTTTATAAAACAGCTTTATTCTCCACTTAATTGCCCAAATAAAAGAGACCCTTAACAGGACAAGCAGAAGTATTAAGCACTGGGTGCTGAGGATCTGATTTTGCATAGATATCCATGCTCATCTGCTCCATTGAACTGACTTCAGAAAGACCCACAGAAGTCCTTGCTCTCACACTTCCTTCCCCATCTTTGCAGTGAGCAAAACCCCTCAGCACTGAGCCTGTCTTCTTCCCTCTCTCCCTCTCTTGCCTTCCTCCCACCCTTCCAATGCAGTCGTCATCCAAGGTCCTTTGTGACAGCAAACAGGATCTCTTACTGAGACTAGAAAGGACTATTTGCAGCTATGGAGATCAGAAGAATTTCCTTCCCTTCCTTCCCATCCTTGTCCTTCCCCTGATGATAGAGCACTGGGCTCTGGGAGCTTTACCAGGGTATTGACTGTCCCCAGCAGCCCCATGCAAGGAAAGAAGACAAAATAATCTTCTGGCTTCTCTTTTCTTTTCTGAGTCCAATGGACATAGAGATAGTAGAGGAGCTTTTACTTCCATCGAGATGGTCTAAATAAAGCACACTGCCAGTGGGTACCATACTGTCTCTTGACTGGTTCTGTGGGTCCACGAGCATCCATCAGTACTCCTGGCTCAGATCTGGGCCTGAGGGGCCAAATGATTCAGTCTTCCAGCTAGCTGACACATACAGAATGCAGCATTCAGAGGACTAACACACAGAATGCAGTGCAGGTGGGTTCCAACATTTTATCCGAGTTTCTGTACTTCTTACATGGCATAACTGCATTGAAATAAATCCTAGCAGGCAGGATTGTATGGAAAATGGCAGTCCCTCACTTCCAGAGCTTCCTTGCAGGGGCTACACTTGCCACCTTGTGTGTCATGAGTGGCAGCAAGGCTCTTGTGAATTAAAACTACATCAACATGGAAAACTTGAGTTGCAGCACTGTGAAAAGAAATGGATTTAGTGATGTGAAGTGAGTCACCTTGGAGTGGCTGGCAGCTGATTGAAGGCCACAGAATGCTTATTGGGAAAGTAATTGCTCAAGCATTTGCTTTTCCCAGTCTCCTCTGTGAGGAAAGAGGAAAAAAAAAGAGCATTCTGTTCATTTTTCAGACTCGAGGAAGGATGTCAGTCAATCTGACCTTTATCAATTTTGAAAACAAACAAGCAGTCAGGAAGAGTTGCTCTCTCACCCCATTTGGGCAGATAGCAGGCACAGGGTTCTTGAAAATCCCAGACTTGCTCTAAGTGTGGAAGCTATTGGGTTTGGCTTAGGTCTTTCACTGCCTGGTTTTGGTCTTGTCGTTGATTACTCTATTTACATCTGGTTTATGGGACTAAATTGTTGGTGTTGTTGCACTGTGCATTCAAACCACTGTAATACTTTTCTTTAATTTTGGTACTGGGTGCCCTTTATTTATCTCAGGATTTACTAATCTGCAGTGTAATTTGTTCACAGCTAAGGTTACACTTCCCCAAAGCAGGAGCTGAGAAACAGATGTTGCAGATTGCTGTCAGAGGACACAGACCAGTATTTTCAATACTCTTTTTACAAAGCCCTTTTTTTCACTCATCCAGTGTTACATCGGGGAGTGATCATAAGGGAACTATGAGGGTGTACAGTGGAAATTCAGCTTGAAAAGGTTGCCTATAACTAACTAAGGAGATGCAGTTATATCATTTCACCACCTTGTTCTAGGTTCCTTTCGAAGATTTAATTGCTGAGATTATGACATTTTAGTCAGACATATACAGCAGCAGCATGTTTAAAGATTCCTTTGGCATGATGTCTGCAGTCTCAAGATGAAGAACTGGACTGTAAAAATTATCCAGAAATTTAAGTTAATTTTAATCTATTAATTACTTTAAAAAGATTAAATAATAAATACTCATAAAGAAAATATAAGTAGAATCCCCAAAGCTTGTATCCTGTATGAGTGACATGCAAATGCCTTTAAAGCAGGGAGTGTGGGGAGGGTGCATAGCTATTTTTTAGTTATAAATTAATAATAAGAAGGAAGGTAAGCCAGCAAATATAGATAACAACACATGGTTCTTCTCTTTTCCAGATTTGTTTGAACTGATTAGGGAGCAGACTGAAACCTATTTTGCAACTCAGAAAATGTGAACAAATGGCTTTTAAGACCTGTAAAATTAAATTTCAGTGATTCCTTCTCATGTTCAAACACTAGCATCAGGCTTGAGAATAAACATAATTATAAGAATTAATAAAATTAGTTAGAGGACACACCATCATACTGAAGATTATCAGTGAGCAGAAATATCCTCAGCTGGTATAAATCAGTATGGCTCCATTGACGTCAATGGCTCTGCAGCAATCTGCGCCGCTGGGGAAGCAGTCTTCTGTGGCTAAGAGTGTAAGAGTGTTTTCACCCAGTCCAGACCTGCTGCTTTAAGAATTTTAGAAAGAACAGAAAAATGCCTCATGGTCTTTTGACAATTGCTTGTTGCTGTCAGAGAAAATATTGTACTCTGTGTGCCTCGGCACAGGCTGCTGGAACAGAAAGACACCTTCATTTGTGAGAATTATATCTGAGCACTTCAGACATTATTCAGTTTTACTGGGCTGTATTTACTTTAACTGGGTTTATTTATTTTCTTTCTGTACAAGAATTTACTGCATGCACATAATACTTTCTCTCTTCTTTATGATTGGATTTGCTTTATCAAGTTATCTCACTCCGATTTGTTTTGGTTTTAACTGAACTGTCACTTTTTACATATAAACACTGAAATGTAGAAATTGCCATTCTGGGCAAAACCAGCTGTCCCTCCAGTCCAGCATCCTGCTTCTAAACTCAAAGCAAAGCACTGAGGTTCAAAATAACCTCAAAATAATCCAAGGGGGAACACTGCATCTCCAGTCTTAAGCTTTCTAGTTTAATGCACCAAAACTTGAGGCTTTGCACTTCTCATTAGGAAAACTGTGTTTGCCAACTAAGGTAACAGAACGTGTTCTCATTACCTATATAAAGGTCCTGTCCATCTTTAATCCTGCTATGCTCCAGGCTTTTCTCATTACTTTGTGACAGCGAATGCCACAGTTTAATTATGTTTCACCTAGAAAAAGTTAAATCTGTCTTCAGTGTCATCAACTATTCCTTATGCTGGTATTGCAGGAAAAGTCAAATGGCAGCATACAATTGACTTTTGCTGCAATAATCTGTGACCCATTCTTCTCTCAGGTAAGTCATTCCATTCTTTTCTGTCTGTCTTTGTCTGGAAGTCCACCCATGCCTTTTATAATTTTTACCAGTTATTTCAACTCTTCTTTTCACTGTTCTCGTTTGGTCTCTGCCCTAAATGTAGGGCAGTTGTGCTCCTCAAGGCACTTCACAGTCCTGATCTGCCAGTTATCAGAGGGATTTCTGGAGCATATTGCAGCCTCCTTACTCCCTACATACCTATTTTTCCACTAGAAATTGAAACACTACTGGTGCTTAAAATTCTAAGCAAAGGATGTTACTCAACTAGGCACTAGCATGTCTTCTCCAGTCAAGACAGAACTGTTGGGATCTCTGAGATGACAAGTTCTCACACAGCCCAGAATTAGATAGCATGAACTAAACACCACATTTCAAGGAAAGGCAGGTCATTAGTTTCAAGCAAAGCAGCCTCATCTCTTTGGGTTGGAGGGATGGAAGGTACGAGAGATGAAGGATCTCACAAGATGTGACCTTTTACCTGTACCTTGTGAGATGCGTCCTCCTACCTGAAATTGAGACAAATTGATTGTATATTTGTGCTCTCATCTTGTTGTCCTCCCAACATGGTGACTTTGTCTTAGGTATGTTTAGCAGAGTACAGAGCAGTTTAGCAGTACAGAGACTACAGTGAATAAGCTAATTATAAGTATGACACATTCCATATGACACATATGACCTAGATGTAAAACAAAAAGAATTGCCATTGTGATGAGGTCAGTTTTAAAGAAGAACAGAGGATGAAAAGTTCAAAACTGTAAGATTGTCTAGGCAACATAAAAACCATAAAATGACTTGCAGCAGTTGGGGGGGGGGGAAAGCCCCCAACAAATCACCATGAAAAATAAAAGATAAGTTCATGGCAGAATTATAGCCCTTTATTCCATATAGTATTTATGCATATTGTTTTTACTTGTAACCATGCAAAAGAGAATAAGTGTAAGTATTTTTTTTTTTATATAAAAAAGGAAAAATGTTTTAGTATTGCCTTAAATTTATAAACAATTTTTCATCATGAAAGAATCCTGGCTGACATGGGAATTAAAATGCAGTATCATCCTTCAGAATGCTATACTTCATACTTCGGGTAGCATTGTTCATTTATTTGGACTAAAGCATCTTAAAACGCTGTCTTTTTTATGTTCAATGTAGGTTTAACATTTTTGGAGCTCAGCAGATAAAAATATCCAGTTGAAGCAGATTGCTCTACTAGTCTCAGTAACTAAACTGAAGCCCAGAGATAATCTTTTTGCCTGAACTAATGACATCCATTGGTGTGTATTGGTGGAAAGTTTCCCCTCTTTTGCAGAGGACAACAGAGATTGCACAGCAGAGGTTTTGCTGTATTCCTAGCACAGCTGTTTAAAATTACAATTCACTTACACATCTTGTAAGAGTGTCCCCTGCCATCTCTAACAGGTAGCTCTCTTTCCCTGAAGATAATGCTAACCACAGTATTGAAAAGGAGAATATTCTTGAGTGCCAGTTAGGGTGTAAGAGGAGGGTGTGCACACACGCACCTGCAGCAAAGTTGTCACTGGTGAAGACATTTATGAGGATATGAATAATGTCACCTGACAAGTGCAAAGGACCCTTCCCTTAGCAGTGGCAATGGCTGCTGAATCATCAGGTCTTTCTTAGAGAAGTAGGTCTTCTTGCACTGGAAGTCGTCCCATGCTGATTTTTGAACAAGTACAATTGTTCAGAAGTTCATTTTCTGACTGCCATGGACCCTGAAATCCAGTGATATTTAGCAGTGTTTCAGCAAAAAGGATGCTTTTGAGAGCATCTCTTTTTTTCTCTGTTTGCTCTTTATTTTTCAGTACTGTCAGCTTACTCCTCTAAATTGCCAACCTGTGCTGTACGAGCATCTCAAGTTTTGTTTTAACTGGTATTAATACAGACAGGCTGTCAGCAGCCTCATTGTGTAAATACTCCATTGGTTCCCTGAGGGGGCCATTTTGCTTTGAGCTACTTAGCACTTGGTCTCCTGGTTGGCAGCTGGAAGGAGGCTGATGTCCCTGAGGAGCAAGGTTAAGCAAAACCCCACAGCTTGTCTCATCTTCATTTTCCCCCCCTGCCCTAATGAATGCAGAGTACTTTTGTTGATGACTGGGAAATGGATCTCTTTCATAAAAAAGCGGCAATTTTTATCACTGACAGCCATAAGGCTGAGTTTGACTTGGAGAAGGACGGTTGCAGAGAGAGTTATTGCAGATAGTGGACCTTAGTTTGAATGTCAGAAGTGTGCAGCATCAGGAAGCTTCAACCATATCATGCCTTCTAAGCATCTCCCCCAGTCTAATGGTGAAGCAGAAGCAGCTGTCAAGATTGCCAAGAAAATGTATTGAAAAGGCAAACTGAAGATATAAACACATGCAGACTGCGCTTCTGGACTGGAGCAGCACACCAACAGTAGGTACGAGCAGCCTGGTGCTACATTTCATGTCACACTGTTGTGCAAGCTCTCTGTTGCCTGCAGCAAATAAACTCTCTGAGCCATAATAGTGGAGAAAGTGACAGGATGAATTAAGGAGCTGCAACAGAAAGGCAGTAATGGAAGCATGGAAATGCTCTTTGGGTAGCAGACGGGACATCCAGTAAGGCTACAGCCAGCATCTAATGACAAAAAAAAAAAAGATAGTTAGGACCTCTCTGCAGCATTATAGTCATAAAGTAGCATCCATGTAGTGTTATATGCAAAGCCCTAGTGAGCCATCATTCTCCTGGGATAGTTCATGTGAATCTTTTCATATGGGTGCTGTTAAAAAGAAATGACTCTGAAATCATCACATGCCTGTGTGTGATCCTTGGGACTACATCAGTGACCACCAGGAGGACAGAGATCTGTGGGAGAAGTGCTGGTATATTCCTTAGACACTTTCAGAAAGAAAGAATTAATTAAAACTGGTTTATTTCCACTACCAGGTAGCATATTTTGTCAGAGGGTTCTACATATCTAATTAAAAATATTCATTCTCTGTCACTCCAAAAAATATGTAAGTAGATGTATAAATATATGTATATATACATATATGTAAATATAGATCTCTCATATGTGCATGACTAGATACATAGAATCATGGAATGGTTTGGATTGGAAGGAACCGTAAAGATCATCTAGTCCAACCTTTCCTTGTCATGGACAGGGACACCTTCTACTAGACCAGGTTACTCAAAGCCCCATCCAGCCTGACCTTGAACACTTACAGGGATGGAACGTCCACAACTTCTCTGTGCAATCTGTTCCAATGTCTTGTCACATCATGGTGTCCAAACATTATATCCAAACAAAACCTATTGTCTTTCGGTTGAAAGCAATTACCCCTTGTCCTGTCACTACAGGACCTGGTGGTAAAAAGTCTTTCTCCATCTTTCCTAAAGTTTCCTTTATGTATTGAAAGGCTGCGTAAGATCTCCCTGAGCCTCCTCTTTTCCAGGCTGAGCAACCCCAACTCTCTCAGCCTGTCTTCATAGGAGGGGTTCTCCAGCCCTGTGATCATTTTTGTGTCCCTTCTCTGGATTCACTCCAACAGGTCTATGTCCTTCTTGTATCGGGAATCCCAGAACTGAACACAGTACTCCAAATGGAGTCTCACCAGAGTGGAGTAGCAGGGCAGAATCACCTGCACTGACCTGCTGGCCACAATGCTTTTTGCTTTCTGGACCATGAGTGCATATTGCCAGTTCCTATCTAATTTTCATCTTTCAATATCCCCAAAAATGTCCTTCTCCTCAGGGCTGCTCCCAATCCATTCTCAATCCATATGTGTTTGAATATACATAGGATACTCAGGAAAAGCAAGAAGAAGTGTTGCAATCTCTTCTTTTGACCCTTTCCCATAATCTGTTCATTAACTGTTTGTTGGAAGAGAAGTCAGAAACCAGAATTCTTCACATCCAGACGAGTGCCATGACCATCAAGTCATACGATTATTTTCTTGTCATTAAATAATGGCTTCGTCACACTAGATATCTTATTATAATAAGTTTGCTGAGTAAGCACCTACCTTTACACTTTGACATTGTTTGATAACAAATTTTCGTCACCTAAGAAGACACATTTAACGTTTTTGAGGATCTAGTTAATATTAGTATCTCTATGTCAGTCTGGTCAGTCTACCTTTTGAAGTTCTGTTCAGTCCCAGGCACAAGTGTTCCCCTTCTATCATACCTAGAGCCTCAGTTCACAGAGCTGAATTTGGGATTTGACAACAGCCAGGTAGATGATTTTTCTGAAATTCCTAAAACAGAGTTAAAATAAGCAGAAACAAGCAAAAGTCCTGCATTCAGAGAGCTACATTAGAAGTGTCTCACAACCAGACACTTTCTCTGAGAGGTCACGCATCACTGACAGTGCTGGGATATACGTGGAACTGAGCACATAAATACCAAATCCATGGAGTTTATGTTGAGATGGCATCAACCTTCAGGAAGGCATGCTTTTCCTGGAGACAAGAGGATCCTGCACATGTGGGTGCCTACAAGTGTGATCTCAGGCATTTTTTAATATGTATAACAACTTAAAATTATTTTTTAGCTGTCAGAAGACAGTGTTAACTACTGCTGGTGATGAGCAGACCTCTCTAGAGGGTCTCAGTTCCTTCCCTCCTCCCACTCCTATACAATTTGTAATCCTCCTAGGCTACCTTTAGACCGTTGTTTTAATGAGTTGGAGAAAATCAGTTGAGGAAATAACCATCTGTTATGCTTAAAAATTAGAAGGTTGAGTTCTACTATCATCACTGTCAGCAGCAGTAGGAAAGAAAAAAGGAGGCACAGGGCCTTAAGTAAGTTATATACATTTTGCTTCAGTTCTGTAGCTAAACAAAAATAATTTTAAAATTGTTTAAGCATCAGCTGAAATTGAAAATACGTTTTTTTTTCTTTAGAATGAAAAACTAGGGTAATTGCTTCTAGTGGAACAAAGTATCTTGCTCCAATCCAAAGGTACAATGCTGCTGTAAAACATGCTTTTGCTGAAAGCAAAGGCACTGTCAGAATAGACTGATAAAATGGGATGAGGAAGAGATGGCACAGGTACTTCTATGTAAAAGACTCGAGAGACTGTATGACCTGTAGGATACTTCAGAGAGGACTGAGAAGGATTTTCCACCCTTCCATTTGATGCTTTTCTACTTTCTCTTTGTGAACTGATCCAGGAGTATGAAGAACAGAGCCCAGGCATCCCGTGTCACAAATGAATTCCCCATAAAGCAAGGGAGTATTTACTTGTTCTCTCTCCTTTTGAGGATAACGTATTCAGTGGAAAAAGCAGAACAGCTTTAACAGGAGGACATTGCATATGTCCCATCTTCACATTGCTGTGTGGGAGTTCAGCCTTGCTGTTATCGGACCAGGATGGATCTAAATGTAGCACTCCAGTCTTCCCAGTGAGCATCCAGTCAGCACACGATACACAAAGCAGGGCCAGGCCCACTCAGCTCTGTTTGACATACTCAGGTTTTGCACCCTACTTACACATGCAGTGAACCAGAGAGAGAAGAAGTGTGATGACCCAGGCTCAGATCCCTGCTTGGGATCCGTCACGTTAGTGAGTGTATTTGAATCTGGTTCTCATACATAGTGTGCTGAAAGTGGGGCTAATGGTAAACAGATTGCTATCAATGTAAAGGAATACCTGATTTTCTTTTCACCCTGAGCAATTTAATAATTTTATAAAGAGCTCTGTGAAGGCCAGAAAGCTTTAATAAGTCAGATGTTTCTACCCTAAAATTTTTATTCTCTTGTCTCTAGAATGTGACCCAGGCCTCCTAGGACTTCACAGATAAATTGCTGAATTTCCATGCAGAAACAGTAGTAAGCCCTTATGCAGGATGATCCATGCATGATGTTCCTGTCAGTAAGCTGCAGAAAACAAGTCTAGGTTTTTATTCTTAGAAAGCAAAATTGTGGTTTTTCAGGTGATGAGATGTATTATACCTCCATTTCTGTTGCTCTTCACCAACCTCCAGATCCAAACCAAGCAATAGTTCTAAGGTTCTATCCAGCACTGTGACTTGGACCTGTGGTCTCATAGGCAGGCCATAAAACTGATCAAGAATTTCAGCCACTGCTGTAAGGATTTCGCAGGGTAATGGGGAAATAATTATCTAAATCTACTATTGTATTAATTCCAGTACTAGCAGTAGGGTTTTGCTATATTCAGTCTGAAGCTGGGGTTGATGATACTGTGTTTAGAATAGCCACACGTTATTTTTTAATTCCCTCTAGTTATTAAATTGTATTTTAGAGAGAGTTATCTTTCATTCCTGTCTTTAAATATTTTATGTAGTTATTTCAGAGTTTTAAGGGTCAACAGTTGAGTGTCAACCCTCAAAATCATTCCATCACACTTTTAGTTGAAAAATACATCAATGAACATACTGCAAATGTACCTGGAGGCCACTTACCATGACCGTGAGAGTCACCAGTGATCACTGGAGCAGAAACTAGAAAGGAATCACACCAACAGCAAGGCGAACATAGAGAACATATTTAGAAGAGAGTTTGATGCATCTTTTGCCCATTTCAAAGTGATGCACTAGCACAGATCCCTCTAACAATCAAGTAACCATGCTATTTTAAAACACTGTGACATCTGAGATTTGAATGCAGTTCAGAATCTCTGTGTGATTCCAGAGACAGTAAATGAGTGACTTCAACATTGTCATTAAGAGATTGTAGGGAAAGGCCATATAGGCCATGCAGTTGTTCTCAGGAGTTAGTGTCACTGCTGAATGCTTGTTTGAGGAGGCAGTGAAACTGAAAAATTTGAATTGGATATCTAATCCTCTAAATACTGTTCATTCTGCTCGTAAATACTGCCTTCTCCCTCACCAGTAAACTGATTTGAAAATAACAATCTAAAAGTAAAAATTAAATTGTGGGTTTCTCAGCTGACTCCACTAATATAGGCAAGTGCTGTGCTATTTCATGCATTCATTTATCTTAAGATTATTCCTCAAATACTTTATAGAGGCAGACATTTGGGAAGACAGAAGTTTTTTTTTAACGATAATTTAAGATCTGTCTCCAACTGAAGCACTGTATTCTTTCTTAGAAATAGCGAGAGTTCTTAATCTGTGAAAATATGAAAAAATCTGCTGGATGGAAGCATTAACTAAATGCCTAGAGCATAATCCCCTCTACTACAAATGGAGGTACTTGAGTAGTTGTGGTTGTTCCTCTCCAAGAAATACTAGTCTCTGCTGGCCCACACTGTGCTGTCCCCTTTTAGATATGGTTGCCTCTAGTGTTCGCAAAGTGCTCCAGCCTTTCTCTGCAGTCTCCTGACAACTCTGGCAACTGTGGGATAGTTTCTGGCCAGCTGTGAACCAGTTTGACATCACCAACTTTTATTTAATTATTCTATAGAATCACAGAATCATAGAATGATTTGGGGTGGAAGGGTCTTTAAAGACAAGCTAGTTCTAACCCCACTGCCATGGGCTGGGACACCTTCCAGTAGACCAGGTTGCTCAAAGCCCCATCCAGCCTTGCCTTGTGGTATTTTAAAAATATATGCCTGTGTCTATAAGCTGTGTAGGGAATTCAATTTTAAAATGTGGAAATTGTGAAAATTTACATAAAAATAAATCCAGGCAGTCCATTAGTCGTTTCATAAATAAAAACGAAATGTACCCCTGAACTCTTCTCAAGCTGTCAGCATCCTGTTGGTGAGCTCACTTGACCAAGCATATCCTCTATGTGCTCAAACAGGTAACATTTAAAATGGTCAAATTGTAAACAAAGAATGCTCTACATGGCAAATGCAAAGTAGAATAAATTTTTTAAAATAATAGGAGAGAAGTACCAGATAGAACAAGCAGTAAATTATTTATTCCCTTTGGACAACTAAACTACTCTGAAAGAGAAAAGCTTTTATAAGAATTGATTGTGTACTAGCACATTATGACTGGAGCAATACCACACCATACTAGTTCTTCAGAGTTTTTATTTCTGTAATATTTTCATGTAATAGCCAAAACAATAAATAAACCCCAGAAATTTCTTTGTACTCTTTGTGTGGTGGGATAATGCAGCACCCTTGTCAGGCAAGAAACTACACAGTCTGTCATTTATTCTTATTATTGGCTAATATAGTATCTGATGTGGGGATGTTAGTTCATAGAGATTTAGGCAGGAAATAACACGAAGGGCTGTTAATCCCCATTAAGAAGGATAACAGTGTCATGAGAAATACGAGGACACTGTTCCATTACGGGTGGTAGATGATGGGGAATGCACCATCCCAAGAAGCTCTGACTAACGTCCTCTCTATCTGTGGGTTTCCATGAAAGTGCATTTATGACCCTTTGCACAACATTTGTCATCATGAACATAACCTTTTGAAGGTTTTCCTGGTTAACTCCTCTCTCTCCCCCTTTCTAACACCTGGCCTGGGTCACAATGAGTCTGGTCCTTACCACCACTGGTGGATGGAGAACATGAGAGATCTGTGTTTGCACACATCCAGTGCAAACACCGTGAGGACTACAGTCTCAGCTGTAGGGAAAGGACAATGACTGCATGGAAAAGCACATTGTGACCTTCTGCTTGGTTTTGTCACAGTCTCCGGTTGCTCAGAAAGAGCGCCTGCATTAGGGACCTGTAGTTTAAATATCACAGTTTGATCATTAATTGCTGTGCAAGCACTAACCCTAAATCAAAATCTATAAAATGATAGCCATAAACTTTAGGATACAGATTTTACTGCTGACCTCTTGGTGATATCATGGCCAATTAGAATTGTTAAGGTGTGCTCACTGTTCTCCCTGGAGTCTGAAGTTCAGATCTGTCTCCAACATGTAACTTTTAAATGGTACTGCCCTGAATACTACATATGTGTAAAAGCCTGAAAATGTCTGTAACCTCAGTATAATTAAGGAAAGTATTTAAAACAGGAAACGTGAATGCATACCAGTGTATCACTATGAGGACTTTTTTAAGAGAGTACTGTTAGAGACCAATCAAATTGGTACTTTCAGTCTACCCCATTTAGATTCATTCTGCTATATTATTTATCTAAAAAGCTGACCTCTTGGTGGATTTTGATGTTTTATATTTCTTTATATGGCTTAGTTTCTAACAGTTTAAAACTCCAGTCTGTTACAAACTTGCCTCGTTGGATGGTGCCTGAAAAACAAAGAAGTTATTTATTGTATTTTTACCAGGATCATTAAGATAACTGCAAATCTGAAAACCTGCTGAAGCAATTATTGATGTATTTTGGTGTGGCAAGACAGGATTGTGACTCTTTGCTTAGAATTCATACTATGCCAAATTATGATGTGATATTTATTAACTGCATTTGGCATAATACATAAAACTAGCTAAAGGTAGAACTACTTACCTGCACTTCTGCTGGCAAATACTTTGTCACTGATCATAGCGGTTCCCACCCTGAAAATTTAATAGCGCCGTGTTGTTAAGTATTAATTTTATGGCAAGTTAAATTTTATAGTCTTCCACTAATCAAAGTTTACTTGTCTATAATAAGGAGAACGTAACATTTTTTTATACATTGCACTTTACATTTCTAATAACTGTTACTTTATAGCACGTTTTGTCAAGGTAGTAGCAATATATTACATTTAGGTAGCACAATGCATGGAGAAGCCTGTGGCTGGGGGTAGGATCCAGAAGCCCTACCAAGGCTGGCCATATGAAAATCTTACAAACAGGGCTGTATTTCTGGGTTGTTCTCCTCCCTAAGGCTTGTGCCTCTAACTCTGGGCTGCAAATAGGTGCAACTAGTTACTCCAAATTCACTTGCTTGAGCCACTGTGGACCCTGGAGAGAGAGATCCTTCAATGCAAAGTTGTCTGACATGAGCCCTTTTACCGTCTTTCCCCTTCACTCACTCCCTCCCTCTTCAGCAACAGGTGAGAAGTGAGAGCGCTCACCTGGAAAAGAGAAAGCTCATTTTCCAGGCTCTCCTTAGCCTGACAGGCTTTCAAGTCCATGTTGTGTGTCTGCTGGATGCTCTCAGCCTCTGCCAGCTATCACTCCTTCCCTAAGGGCAGCTGGTGCTCCATCTGTCCCCACTGGGTGTTTTTAATCTGCAGTAGTGGCTCTTCAGACTGCTGACACCGTGTTCTCTAACCTTAGCAAGGCATCCTTGACATGGAGGCACTGCCTAAAAGGAAGCACTGTTCTCCTGAAGGTCATGTGTTTTGTGGTACCAGCCCTACAGTTTGTTGCACAGTGAGACCAGCAGGCAGGGGATACCAGGCTGGGAAGCCCATTGCAGGACTTTGTTTTGGGGTATGGGTTGTGCCATGTCTCAAGAGCCTGAATGAAAAGGTTCCTGAGCTACTTCAGTGCAGTCCTGGTGCCCACACTAGTTGATACCTAAATCCCATTACAGACCAAGTCAGCATTTTCTGAACTGGGGAACATCCCTTTTCCTCAAGGCAAGGAGCATGGAAATATTTGTCAGGGTGGTGGGAGGAAGAGGAGAGCACAGCAGCCCAATTTTGATCATCTTGGCACATCCCGTGGTAAAAAGTATGCAGTGTGTGCAGGGACTGATAACTTTGAGGTGCAGAAAGCTCCCTGTAAAGATCCATGGCTCCTGTGTAGTAGAGACTGAGGTGCCTGGGTATAGGTGACAGACTTTGTGGGTTGTTGATGGTTTGGGGGTCTCTCTGGTTTTAGTATGGGGACCTTCTTAAATAATTCAGTTGTATCTGCTGCATTTGTATATTCTAATTTGTCTAGTTATGCTGCTTTATTTTGGTCTATTACACTTTGTTATGTGTTTATATGTTTTTCTTCCTACTGCTATTTGGCTTAATGATATGCTCCAAGAATCCTCATATAATTTGACTTAAACTTGAAATTTTTTTTTTTTCTGGTTTGTGTACTTCACAGTTATGAGTCTCTTTGTATCTAATATAGTCCAGTAAAGGTAAGAAAGAAAATAAAATCCCAGGAGTTGATGCATGTTACTTTTCAGAAGGAAATAAAAACCCCAGTGTAAACTGTTGCAAATTTATTTACCTGACTAAAATACAGACACAGTTAGTGCCCAAAACATCTGACATAAGGGCTATAAAATCGTCTTTATCAAAGGCACATGAAGGAGGCTGAAATTTTGCATTTAATCTGAACCGCCACAGATCCTTCAGAAGTGGCTGGTTTGTAATAGAAAATTAATTAGCCATGGTACAGGGGAGAAACAAGAAGGACTGGAAACAGCTGCAAAGAATTAGGATTATGCCATGTAGCCCACAATGTAATTATTTAGGCATTTCAGTCAGGTGGGAGGGAGCATATTCAGGGAAATGTAGGCAAGGCAGAGGTTATAGAGTGCAGACTAGGCAGGGGAGAAGGTACTTGCACCAGAGATAATGTGGCCATGTGTGGAGCTGATGGCAGGAGGGGTTGTGCAGCTGGACCCACTCTTTTTGATAAAGAGTTTGCTGTCCATCTCACCAGCTACTGATTCACTTCTGGGTCTCATTGTACATTATATGATGGACTCCAGGAAGACCCATGTGTCCAAATTGTAAATTGTATTGACACAGAATGAGTGTATGAATGCCTGTCATATGGGAGGCTTGTACCAAGTCCTTGCATTCCAGTTCCCAGATCACAAATACAAATACAGTTAAAATCCATACCTGTCCCATTTGCTTGGAGCACTGTTGACCATCTGGGCCTGTGTGTCTCCCATACAGGTGTCCATTTCAAGGCCCCTTGGAAATAACATGAGCCTCACGTTGCCAGACCCTACTTGCTCAAGCCTAGAAGGAAAGATGGCAAATGGCATCTCTTCAAATATGACCCATGTTTAAGTTCCAGGGCATTTCCTCCAGTCTCTCCAGTTAATGGACCTGGATATATTTGTGTTATTTAATTTGTTTGGCAAAAGTTGGTGCAGATAATCTACCTGAAGTGCATATCTCATGATGGAATAGAGTCTTTTATGTCCATAATGCATGACTATTATATTACAGTAACAGACAGGACAAGGAAATAACAAATGGGAAGATAAGAGATTAGTATAGTCTTTAAAAATGTCTATTATTATTCAAAACTGTATAACTGTCATTGCTGAAGACAAACTATTATAAAAACACAGTATAATATTACCTGAATTATGGAATCATAGCTTCTAGAGGCATAAATACCATGGTTTTGGCATTTCTGCTACGGTGTCAGTACATAGCTCTGCTTGCTCCAAAGAATGTGGAAAAGCTAAATCAAAATTTCCTGACAACTTCTGATTCAGCAGTTTTTACAGTAAGCAGAGGTTAGACCTATACCTGAAAGACTGTTTTGAGGGACTTTGAAATGTGAAAAAAATAAAGTGAAAAGAGAGTCCAGAAGAGAAAAGAAGAGGAGACAGCAAAATAGACTAGAGACCTTAGAGAAGTGAAGGAGCACCTACTGGATGGTACATCTGGTTGGCATCCAGTCACTAGCGAGGTTCCCCCTGGATCAGTTTTGAAACTAGTCCTTTTTAATATCATTATTGATGATCTGGAGGAGGGGATCAAGTGCACCCTCAGTAAGTTCATGCACAACACTGGATTGTGTGGAAGTGTTGTTCTGCCATATGGCAGGAAGGCTCTGCAGAGGGGTCTGGACAGGCTGGATTGATGACTGAGGCCAGCTGCATGAGGTTCAGCAAGGCCCACTGCCAGGTCCTATGCTTCATTCACAACAACCCCAATGCAGTTCTGCAGGCTGGGGGAAGAGTAACTGGGATGTGGCCCAGAGGAAAAGGACCTGGCAGTGCTGGTGGACAGCCACTAAACATGAGCCAGCAGAGTGTCCAGGTGGCCAAGAAAGCCAGTGGTATTCTGGCTTGTATCCAAAATATTATGGCCAGGAGGACCAGGGCAATGATTGTCCCCCTGTACTCAACACTGCTGAGGCCACCTCTTGAACCTTGTGTCCAGTTCTGGGCCACTCACTTCTAGAAAGACATTGAGTGCTGGAACATGTCCAGAGAAGGACAGCGGATCTGGTGAAGAGTCTAGAGAGTAAGTCCTATGAAGAGCAGCTAAGGGAGTTGGGTTTTTTAGCCTGGAGAAAAGGAGGGTCCTGTGGACCTTATTTATCTCTACTGTGACCTGAAAGGTTAGGTGGGAGTTGGCCTCATCTCCCTGGTAACAAGTGACAGCATTAGAGGAAATGGCCTCAAGTTCTGCCAGGGGAGGTTTAGAACCAAAAAGGTTGTCAAATATTGGAACAGGCTGCCCAGGGAAGTGGTTGAGTCACCATCCCTGGAAGTATTTAAAAAACATATAGATATGATGTCTGGGGACAGGCTTTAGTGATGGACTTGGCAGTGCTGGGTTAACAGCTGAATTCAGTGGTCTTAAAGGACTTTTCCAGCCTAAATGATTCTATTATTCTGTGAATGCTAGAGTGAATAAAATCTGAGGCCAGCAAACATGGTTAAGGTATAGTTACTGTCCAGTGAACTCCAACTGAATTGCACACATTTGGAAAAGGTGTTCGGCTTACCTGGTTAATGAAGAGTTTGTGAACTGCAAATCTGCCTGTTCATGGAGCGGAGAACTGGGTGTGCTTTGAACAGCTTAAATGCCTGAGCAAAATACTATCATTTCAGTGGCATCTGCCTAACTGATGTAAATTATTTGGATTAATTAATCAATAAAGTTTATTTCCTATCTTCTCTGCCCATCTTCTAAACAGACCAGAACACACAGAGGAGAGGCAGAGTTCCTCAGCTCCACAGCAATACAGGGTATTGATTTGAATGTGGGCACCTGTAAACAGGTTCATCAAGAAGGCTGTGGATTTACAAGTGGGACGTAAAGACCCAATGCCAGGTCAGGAACCTGCATGGCTAGTGATGGGGAGGGCTTGCAGCTTGTGAAGATTTTGGGTGCACGTGCTCCAGAGAAGACAGATAAATAAGCTGTTGTATTCAGGAGATCTTTTTAGCCTGGTTTTACATAGATACGCTTTGCATTTGTTGGCCGAAATGAACCTCTCTTTAGGCTTCTGTAACCTCTCCCCTCTGCGTTCAAAGCCAAATCACTAAAGATCCCAGTAAACTCCCCTTTTTCATCAAGTCTTGGGAAATACACTTAAAACTGATATTTTAATACTGTTTTGTGTATTTGTAGCCATTTTTTAAACTCCAGTTATTCACAATATTTATTTAACATGTGAGTGCAGATTTGGTGGGGTTTGGATTAACAGTGGCCACAGTAAGTCTGTAAGACACTTTGTCCTACATGGTGCTGGGCACTGATTTTTTTATGTTTTTGAAGTTACTGCCCACATTTTCCATGTACAGAACCAACTCATTCCTCCTTTTCCACTGTGGTTTGTAAAGATGGGATTCAACCGATCAGATTTCACTGCCAACACCTGAGCTAATTGTCTAGACTCTCCTTGCTGTCACAGGAGAGAAACAGGGACTCACTGGTCTCAGTTCACTTAAGGCAGACAGCTAAAGCAGGCCAGATGAGTGACATGTTCTCAGTGCATGTTTCTCTCTGGTGATTCATGTGAATCAAGATGATGTGAGTGTGGATGTTTCAATGTAAGGGAGTCTTTACCACCTGCAAGTGACTTTCTGCAAGAATAAGTTAATTCCCCTTTAGCAAGGGTTGCAGGTATAAGGGACTGCAGCCCTCACTGAACAAAGCAGGCTTTAGATGATTCATTTCCTGCTATATGTCTTAATATACACTTTGTCTCCAGAAGTGTGCATTTCAGAATGATTTTTACATGCTGCCCTTCTTTTGGACTGGTTTGGGTTTGGAGGAGGGAGGTGTTTTGCTTTTCTTCTTACTCTTCCCTTGAGATACTTGTGATTTGTTCAGTCAGAGTTTGTTGTGTGTCTGTTGCACAAATGTTCATGTGGAAAGCAATGTAAACCTTGAAGTCATGGCACTGAATTTCATTGCTTTTTAAAGGCCCTTTAGGAGATTCCTAGAATCATCTTGGGACCAGGAGGAAATAGTGCCCTGAATATTCAGGATTTAACACAAGATGTCATTCAGTGGAGTAACATTTGTCGCTTCCTTAATGTGCTGTTTTTTCCAGGAAAATGAATCAGTAACAGTTAAGTTTTATCTTGAATTTGTGCTGATACTGTGATTCTTTGGATGGGAAGGGAAGAGTTTATCTGAATAGCCAGGAGCAATAAAGAGCTCTTCTGGAGGTATGAAAAAGTTAAACAGCCTTTACATTGCTGCTAACTAAAAGAAACACAGCATCAACCATGTCAGAGAAAGAAAGAGCCAAAATAAGCCCTACCTCTGGGTGGCCAGTTGAGTGGATCTAAGAACAGACTTCATCCTTGCTAAATAGCTTGGACACTTGCCGTGGATTTTATAGTCTGTGTATACAAGAGCAAAATTGTGCCTTGTGCTGTTCTGCTGATAACCAGGGCCAGATCCTTGATGACCTACTTTTTTTTATTCGGTTATACAATATGTATTATTCAGCAAGCTTCCCAATTAATTGATTTTTTACTATTTAGGATATAAGAATTCAAGCTGATAACGTCAGTGGTGTTCATGATGGTAACAGAGACAGATGATGCTAGTAGGGAAGATTGGGGGGGTTTTGGTTTTTAACTGATGCAGCTAAGTGTGTTCATTTGCTCATTAGAAGTGCATTTAAATTGGCTTAACCATATGTTCATTTAGCTTTTCATAATACTTTCATAATGACAGGAGTGAAACCTCCCAAAGAACAATTCCCTTACGCTTCCAAACATGATGTTAACCAGGTCTGCTTTAATATTCTTTCACTGCATAAAACAAATGTATAAAACAAACTCATTTATCAAATGAAAAGAATACAAACACTGAAATACAATTACTTCTCTGATGGCAGTTGAACAGGTGCTATATTGTAACACATGATAGAATACCAAACAGATCTGTTATGATTATTGCCCACCATTACAATAAAGGTAACCTTTTTTAGGAGCTGATCCTTCAAGCATTTGTACACCTGCCTAACTTTGTAGATGACTTCAAAGTAACTGGTCCCAAGGGCATGTTTTTAGGTTTGAGAATTTAATGCCTGGACTCTTAAATAATACATCACTTAAAGTGTAAGAAAGTGGATGATTTAATTACTTAGTTTGTTTATTGCTGTCTAAAACAGTTGCCAGCAAAGAGAAAGATAAGAAGAGTCATGACCTGTAGAGATTTTTAAATACAGAGCAAACCAGAAAACATTATGTTGCCATTTGCATAAATTCCTAGAAGTAACCGAGAAACTCAGCTCGCAAATCAGAAATTGTGAATGAATTCAGTAGATTTGTCAAACAACATGCTTTAAAAATAACTGATGGGTATAGCATATGTCAAAACAACCCAGGCAAGGCAGCTTCGCTGTCCTTGCTCCTTCTTCCGTGGGAGTCAGCAGAGACTTGCTATCTGGCATGCTGAAGAGGGAAGTTCACCTCCCATCACTGGGAGAGGACAATCTTCCTGGAGCCTGCCTGTGCCCTTTCCTGACCTCACCGTCCCTCAGCCACCATCCCAGGGCACATCTGCAGAGCTCTGTCCAGCAGTGGCTCCTTTCTCTCCCCTTGCTCACAGACCTTCTCTCCCCTTGCTCACAGAATTTCTATCCTCTTTTGAGTCAGTTGCCTTCCCTGTCCTATGTTTTTTGGCTCAGAAACTTGCTACTGCTTCAAAGCTTTGCAACAACAAGGTTTTGTCAATCTGTTAGTGTTAAGCCAGGTTTATATCAAAGCACAGCAATGAAGTAATATCACATATTGCTCCTGCAGGACTGATTTTTTTCTTTCAGTGTGGTTGATTTGCTGTCTTCCCCAAACATATGTATAATCTCCACAGAACAGTGTTATAAAAGGGGAAGAGTTTTATTGTTGTCCACTTCATGAGCCAAAACAGCATCCCAGGCCAGAGGAAGCATACCCTGTGTCATTTATAAACCAGAGGGCAGGCAAAAAAATGGGGAAAGAAAAGCTGATACTAAAATATATTTATACTGCATATATACTCTGTTATCTGAAAAATATTTTTATATCATACATAATATTGTTGCTGGAACATGGCAAATGTAATACCTCTACTGTTTGTTTCTGATTTCTGTTGGAAAAATAAATGGTTTGCTGGAGCAAATAAATCACCACTTGGCAGCTGTTACTGGCAGGACAGACAGCAAAACACACATATGCTGTGCACAATATTTGTCTCCTTTTGTATGAGTGTAAATGAAATAAAGTACTAGTAGGTGTTTCCAACCAATGTTAATCTGCTCTTTGTTAGTCTCCAAACAAGGTGAATACATAAAGATACTCTGCAGTTGATTTTCTTTAGCACCCAGCCCTGGTTGATTCAGCAAATTGAAGTTATATACATCAGCTCAGATTTAGGCATGTGAACCATTTTATTGAAGTGTTTCACCAAGAAGGGCCTTGATGAGTGCCTGAAACTGGTTGATCTTCATTATTAAGAAGTAGGGCATCATCTTCACCTCCTGAGTTTTTAGACTGAATTCATGTGTTGTCTGCTAGTCATTTCTGCTCTGTGAGGGAAGGTCACCTGTACATCAGTGAAGTTTGCCACTTGTTAGCCAAAAGTGGTAGCTGTTTTCATTGGCTTTCATTAAGACTATCTGGTGAAGCCTACAGAGTGAGTTAGGATTTTTAGCCTCACTTATAAAAGACAGAAATAAAACAGAGTTCCCTGGTGAACAATGCCCAGCATCTTCTCTTGGGTCTCTGAGATAAATGGTATATGTTCCTTGGCTCTAGGTTGTCGTCTAAAGAGCTCTATGTGTGTGGAGAGCCCTGATGTCATCAGAAGAAACTTGAATGTCAGCTCTCATTGCCCTGACCTGTCCATAGCATGCCTACATGAAACTGTAGGATGCATAAGGGCTACCTTGCTTTGACCTCAGATAGGAAGGCGGTAAGGACCCAGGAAGGCCATGGGGGCTATCTTGCAAGACTGAAGTACAATGGTACTTCTCAGTACCAGTTGAGATGCTAAATCAGAGTTTGTTACATGGAGATTAAAAAACACCGTTCTGAACTGTATCAGTGTATTTCTTTCAAGAGAAGTTTACATGCTAAAACAGAAGAAAACCTCCTTGTCAGCTTTTGTTAGCTCTCCTTTTCTTCATGCCCTTCAGTTTCTTTCCATTAACCACCTAACACAATCCTTAACCTTTTATTTAGTTACTGTGCTTTTGTACTCCTTGAGACTTTCAAAAGCCTCCATGTCTAACCTATTGATTTCATTAGAAAGCACCTCTGCCACTTGCTGTAGACTTTTTTGGCCATTCATGGTCAAGTTTTCATGAAGTTGCCTGTCATTGTTTCTCATTCTCCTTGTCTCCCAGTGTCTCCCCTGTAAAAGCAGTACCTTAGATAAGGAGCCCTTCTTGGAATGCTTACTCTTCTGGGAGAGCGGGGCACTGCCTTGCAAGTTTTGGTATGCAGACTGAGGTGAAATCACAGAATCAATTAGGTTGGAAAAGATCTTTGAGATCCTCTAGTCCAACCTGTGACTGAACACCACCATGTCTGTTAGACTATGGCACTAAGTGCCATGTCCAGTCTTTCCTTAAACACCTACAGGAACCTGACTCCAGCACCTGCCTGGGCAGTCCATTCCAATATCTAATCACCATTGCTATGAAGAAATTCTTCCTAATGCCCAACCTAAACCTCCCCTAGAACAGCTTAAGAGACCTTGATTGTTCTGACTGACCTTGTGCTTTTCCTCTACCACAACAAAGGTGGGAGTCTGTTCAGGTGCTCTTCCCTGGGTTTATTAGGAGCCTGCTGAGAAGCCATTAACCCAGATTTTAAGAAAAAAAGGCTTGGAGAGATTTGTTCCAGTCTTGTCAATGATATCTTCATTCAGCCTGTGGAATAATTTTAAACTGCTAGAAGTTTAAAACCATCTGCATGTCCCTGGTTTTTTTGGTTCTTTTTAATTTTGGGGGTTTTTTGTTTTGGTTTGGTTTGGTTTTTTTTTAATTTTGATGACTACAGGAAAGGCAGCTTCACTTGTTGAACAACTACCTGCTGGTCTCTCACTTCGGTGAATTTAGGATGTCTTTCTTATCACTGACACATTGTGTAGAGTTCATTTCTCTTCACTTGCAATGTTTAAAATGTGTATGTCCTAGACTAGCCTAGTCTCCTTTTATAATCAGAAGACCAAAGCAGGTGCCTCCGAAGGCTGATTCATCTGGTCTTTCTTAGGCAGAGATCTTGGAAGAAGAACTGCTTGCTGAAAGTATTTGATTCTTTCCATGGACTGTGAGCAGAGCAGAGAGTAAACAGCCATGAGCTGAGGTGTCTGGTTTCTGAATGCTTTCATTCAGATGTATAACCCCTGCCTATTGCCTAGATTTCATGTAAAAAAGGGTTATGCACCTTCTCTGTCATTTTATCTTTATGTTGTTGCATTTTTTCTGTTTATTTACATATATAGCTTTATAAAGTAGACTCACAGTTTCTCAGGGCAGCAGTTTCTCATGTCTTACACAAACCTCATATTTGTCTTAATATTCTATTACTAGATTAAATTCACATTGTAGCAGGCACTGCATAACTTTTGTGCTGTAATCTATGTAGTATCATTGTGACTTTTTGCAATTAGAGCTGCACAATCTCTTCAGAGCATAGGATTATTTATCAACTTGAATATGCCAGCTGTTTCCAAATTTTAAAAAAATTTTTAGTAGGTCAGTGTATCAGTACCACCGTGATTCAGATTCATTGCAAATGCAAAAATAAAGGCTTTCCTCCCTTTCCTTTTCCTATCATGTGAGAATTTTGTATCATGTGGAGTCTTCTATTTTATATATGATAGCACTTAATCCTAATTCACCTAAACCACATCGTAAACTCTGCCGTGTGCATCAATGGTGAAATGCCATATTTTGTCATCATTGTTACTACTCAAAGCCGCATAAATATAATCCTGATTTTTCAGCTCAATCCTGGCAGACTAGATGTTTTCCCATTGTTCTCAAAATCTTCATATGGATACTATTTCTTCATGATAACATTTATTTATCAAAGTTTATGCTGCTTTGACTTTCTATAAAATAACAGCAAAGATAAATGAATCGATTGACCCCAAGAGCAGTTTATTTATCCCTTTAGTCACACTTCAGTGGCAAAATCAATACTCTTCTGAAATATCTGATATTACAGTGGTTCTAGTAAATACTGACATTCCTGAGCTATGTGAAGGGGGAACAAAAATTTATTATCAACTTAGATTTTTAGTACCTTTATTGATTTTTCTGGGGATGCCTGAATTTTTATTTATCTGTTGCTAAGTAAGTGACCTTTGTTTCAAAAAAAAGCCCAAAAGCAAAACTAAAAAGCCTTAAGTTTAAACCTTATAAAAAATAAAAAAGAAAAAAATCACACATCTAACACTGTCAGTGACAAGGATCTTGGCAGAAGAGTGTGTCCAGTTTTAAATGATGTATAGCACATCACTGTGTGTTCTTTTTCATACTATCTCTGCATTTGAAAGTGCATAACATGTAATTTTTTTTTATACTGATGCAGTTGACATCCACTTTGTGCAACAGCTAAGGTGTTTCTGAGGTATGCCTTGATACCAATTATTTTGATAGAAGGTTGGAAGAGATGAGTGACCTGAAAGAAAATAAACTAGTACACAACAGGTTACATATTTCATCCACTAAACAGATCTAATTCCTGCAAGCACTATTAACAGCAATTATGCACACGTATGGAAGAAAATTTCTCTCTTATCCCTGAAAGTTTTGAAAATATAAAAACTGGACAAGAAAAGTAAGATTCGAGGGAATTCCTGAGGGCAATGTGGAGTTTCTGGTTTGGTGGATCTTACTGAAACAGTGCTTGGATAGAGTATAGCAGAGAACAACTCGTTTTCTCTTGTGCTGAACTGACAGGAGCTCACTGCATCAAATCTGGAAGACAGATATTACTAAACCGGTCTAAATGTTTGGGGCAGAGATGGTCAGGAAAGCCTAAATTCAACTGTCATCAAGAAGTGCAGGTTCAGCCTAGCTCTACCTGCCCCACCATACCATGCTTACGTGCTCTAAGTTGTGGCATAGTTGTCCCAGGACTAGTCAAAGATGGTCTTACAGACACTACATAGCTTGGATTATTTCATGCGACTCTGCTATCCCTTCTGAGCAGATAAGGAGGATAAATGGAATGAAAGGGGTAAGTGGACAACTCACGGTATAAATTGGCTTTCCTACTGTTTTGTGTCCTGGCCATGTGCTGAACATTACCAATGTTATTTGCCTGTGCAGAAAGAATTAATTTTAGATTTGAAATGCATATAGAGGAGGTGTCTGCATCTGCATGTTTGTATTTGTATAAAGCAGTGAAGCTCCTTTGGGAAGTTATCTTGGAAGAAAAATTGCCTTTTGAGTAGCAAGAATATTTGAGACCTGAATAAAATTTTAGAAACTGGCAAATAACAAGTCATAGTTTGAAAAGTTTCTACTTCTTGCTTGTTCCTTTTCTTCCTGGGATAAATATGCTCATTTTTGAATGACCTCAATGTTATTGAAGACACACTTAGGTTTAAATCTTGAACACTCTTCACAACTTCACCAAAAAAATAACTGCTAGTGTTTTAACTTGATTGTCACTCCTTCAGCTGTCACTTGGTTCAATCCTTGTCTCAGACAAGTCTGTTCCGGTTTCCACTGGCATCGCAAACACAATCTGTCACCATCAAGAACTGATACATGTTTATGGTTCCACTCCTATTAAGAGCATAAAAAGAAAAGCCTCAGTGGGCCTGTACCAATTTAAGATTTAGACCAAGAGGTGTGAAAACCCAGCACAAGCTCTGGCCATTGGTTGGTGAGTACCACAGTGAGTTTCACTAAAGCATCAGTCTTCTGTGAATAAAATTCTCTTCAGGGACTTCTCGCTGTTTTCTGTTTTCTGGTGCTGAAGCGTTCAACAAGCCCATCTAATATTAAAAAAAACCCCTACATTGTCTATGTTTTTTTCATTCCTTTCTAGCTACATCCCTTGATAATCATTAAATCATCCAGAGAGAATTATCTCATTGTACATTTCCTCCTCCTTAGGACCTGCCAAAAGATTAATTTTCCCCAGAGAAAAAGAATGCCATAGCTTCATTACATCTGTGTAAACCAGAAAATCACTTTCCTTCAAAAAGTGGTATAATTAAAATACATATTCAGAATTTGTATGAAGACCAGTAAAGTTTTAAGTAAAATTTCTGGTCCAGATGAGAACTACAATATCTGTATGGTTTTAAAGTTAGTCTTTGCATAAACTCCATGCAGACCACAGGTTAATCATGACTATCACTTCTTTGCATAATCAGGAATATATAATATTGAAACAAAAAAAAACCAAACCCAAACCACAAGCCTATTTCAAGCTGTATAGCTAGAAGAGAACTGCCTTATGGAAGATCTGGGAGCAGAAAACTTTCCAGAACTTTCAAAAACATTGGGACAGTCATTGTAATGTCCTGGAGCTATAAACAGGAGAGTACACGAGGCTAACCTACAAGTATTTTTATGCTGAATCTAATATTGAGAAAAAACTTGCCAGAGGACAAAAGAGAGAAATAGACTGACAAATGTTCAGATGTTACGTGATGGAGCTTTATTCTCTCAAGGTTGTAATACTCTTTCCCAGAAACCTGTCCTGTTGTGCTGCTCCTCCAAAGCACTAATAAGTTCTGTCTTATTTGCCTGTCATATATCTAATGTCATAGTTATAAATCTGCTGAAAATTTTGAAATTTGTAAATTAAATACCACCAGAAAACATTGCAGATCTAGAATAAATTTTCTGACAGGAACATTTCTCACATTTTTTCTGAAGTCCTGTTCCTCAGAGTTCATGCCTACGGACTAAGTATTGATTGCTTAAATACCCCAAAACAAACATCTGTTTACCAATAGATTCAAAATTGGCAGGAATTTTGAAACATGGGGCTATTTATAAATGAATGGATTCCTCCACTTTCATTTAAAATCAGGATGTCTGACCAAGCAGAACCACATAATAATTAGTAACTGTAAGACTACCCAGTTTTACTTCGAAATAGCCCTGGACAAACAATTATTTTGGTGCTGGCTGCATGAAGAATGTTTCCCCTGTGGTTTTGCATGTCAGATGCTGAAAGGTTCTACTGAACCAAATGGCTGTGTACACATTTTCTATTAATGTTGGAAATAAAGGGATGTTAACAGACGCACAGGGAAGAAGAGTTAGAAGTCTCAGCGTGCTTTTCATTTCTACCCTGTTCCCTCTGTGGCAAGTGCCAGCGTATGCGTTTGAAGCACCAGCAAGGGTTCCTGCCATATGCCAGCCCATTTCAGCAGTTTGCCTGTATGTGTTCACATGTGTATTCATATGCATATATGCATACACGTGCGAATGACATAAGGTCAGTGTTCAGTGCCAGCTACTGAAAGCAGTCAGTGTGGAGGAGGGGGAGAATCATAACTTTGACTGCTTTGAACTCAAATTAAATGTGAAAATGAGTAGTTACTTGAAATGGATTTGTCAAAATAGCCAAAGGGAGTTTGGACCTCATCACTCATACTTGAATGGCTTATGGACAACTAAATCCCTGGGTTCCTTGAAAATCCCAAATCTAAAGGATATTTTTTAGAGCTAGCAACAAGACTCAGTGCCACTGACATACTTCTGAGAAATTGGCATCGTGAACCTTCAATCTGATTAGTTACGCAGGTACTTGTGAAATTGCTTTATACCAAAGCCTAAAAAAAAATTTACAGGATGTATTCCAATGCTTGGAGGAATCATCACTGTAAAAAATACATGTTGCCAGCAGGAAAAAAACAAGTCAATATGCCCCTGCCTTCATATCTAGCCAATCTGCCTATCCAAGTATTTTCTTTAAATTTAAAATAAATTTAAAAGCTTTAAGGGCATACAGTTGTATCATCATTTTTAAGGCAGCCAAATTAATTCTTTCGTGCAGTGCTTGAACCTAATGGAGATTGACTATCCTGTTTTCCTATTGTAATGATGTGTACCGAGTTGAAAATGAAGATGTTGGAGGATAAAAAATAGTGCTGTGACTGCTATTGATTAGCTGTCTTGTTTGCTTCATTGTTCAGGCTCCATTGGCCTCTTGGGCAGAAGGACACCCAAGAATAACATCCCTGACATTTTCCTGAAAAGATGCATGCCTTAAAAGTGACAGCTTTACTTAAAAAAAAAAATACAGTTTTGATGTATAAATGTAGTAGTTCTACCTGAAAGGATTCTGATGGATTAGAGCAGACAAAGAGGAAGATTTCTGGAACATACCTCAGGTCAGACTTGTATTGAGAATAGATTTAATAGCAAGTGTCTTACATGATGATGACACTCCTAGTGTCTCTGCATTTCCGTGTATGTGGGAATGAGCAAGAAAAACTGAGTTTATCTTCAAAGACAGAGCGATTAGGTTATTCTGACTAATGTGCTCAACTTTCATTAAAGCCTTTGAGTGGTCATGAATTCCAGAAGACTTGGCTGTGTGTGCTGAAGAAGAAAAGAGGCCCTTGAACTAGCACATAATTTTATCAAAAATACTGCCTGTATTTTTAAAAGCCCCAGCACAGATTGTTTTTCAAAGCCTTCTGGCATTGGGCTATTTAATATAATTTTGTTTATTCTCTTGCCTGTTTTTCATGCAAAATATTAGTACAAGAGTCATATAATTAAATTTGTTAAAACAATTACTCTTAATTGCATTCACATGAATTGAATACAAATGGATGTGTATACTCAAATATGGCTCTTACTTATACAGAAAACAATTCATAATTTGTCTACCTCTCTGTCAAGGTATTTAAAGAGTCAAATACACTAAGTGATTTCATGAGTCACCTTTAATGAAATGCATGAAGGTATAAGCATGACTATAGGACTGGGTCACAGCCAAAGTTAGAAGTGCCTCTGCTTTTATCAGTGTTACATTAAAAAGGGCCAGATTCTGCCACGTGTACTCTCATGTCAAGAAAAAAATGAATTTGCTCGAATGAATTTGACCTGCCACTCAACAGAGGTGGAGATGTTAGAGACTCAGTTTGCTTATGGCTCTGTGGCAAAACTGTGGTTTTTATTGAATCCTGTAACTGGTTTGCAAAAACCTGGGCAGTCTGTCAGGCAGTGGAAATCAGCCAGGGAAGAAAATGAGGTTTCTGATGTGCTTCAGCTGGAGGTGTTGCAGCACAGACCTGACTCTTCCCTTCCTCTCATCCTGCGCACCTGAGAGCAAGCACAGGCATTGCTTCTCTTTGATCCCTGCTTTATAAATGGTCCAGTTTCTTGGCTTCGTGTTTCTCTCCTGGCTCATGACAAGGTCTCATTCGGCTCTTGTGAACACCCCTCACAAAGAGCACCTTCCACCTGGCAACATCAGCCCTTTTCTTGTCGACAAGATCATATTTACATTTCTCTTTTTCTCCCTCAAAGCCACTGAGAAGCCTGTTCCTATCCTCTTCTACAGCCTTGTCCCCAGTGAGCTGAATGCCCTGCTCCAGCAGGGACACTGCATCTCCTGCCCTTGTCTCTGTCACTATGGACAGTGGAGCATCTCTGCTGAAATGATCCACAGGGACACCCCTCTTTCCTTTTTCAGGATCTCTGAGGAACTCATCTAGCCTCCATCATCCACTGGAGATGTTTTTTTATTAAAAGTAAACTGTAAAAAGGCTGACAAATCCAAGCCAGTCCCCAGTCCACTCAGTTCTCTGGTATGTATTGTTCCTCTCAGTGCATGGTGTTCCCTGCATCTATTTTAATGGCAAAATTTTGGGGGGACAGAACCTGCTTCTTGCCTTCTGCTTACTTACTTCTCTGGTTTGAACAAAATTACCTGAAAATTAATCTCTCAGAACTAAAACAGTAGTTCAATTTTGGCAATGACCATCTTAATGACAATCTTAATTTCCTTCCCATGCATTGTGATTTGATGTTCCATTATATAGTCATGAGCTATTTATCAAATAATGCAGCATATATTTTTGGCTGAACTAAGAACCATTTGATACATATTTGCAATATCGTACAAGCATGACCGTGCATATATGTGCTCATACAATTACTCAATTTACGGAAAATCTTTGATAAAGTGTAGATGCAGTGAAAATGGCATGTATAGACAGAAAGCATATTAAAATTATTTCAAGGACTATATTATCACACATAATTTATCACTGAATTAACTACATGCATGTTATTTGAAGCAGAATCCCTGTTTTTAATTCTGTGAGCACCCATTTTGTTTAAAAAAAAAAATGCAAGCATAGGATGGAAAAATGAGGAGAGTACAGTCTAAAGTACAGTAAGGAAAAAAGGGTCTGACATATGACATGTCTATTTACATCCTTCTGCATTCTCAAAATCTATTTCTTCTTCAGCATTCACATTTCACCCATTCTTGATGGGTTTTGCTTCTAACTCCTTTATGCTCTACAAAGATGTTAGAAGAAGGTTTGTGACTTCTGGTACACCAAAAGCTGCCAAACTGCACTATATAAGGATTTTTTTTCTTCTCTCTCTTTCTCTTTTCTGCCCAATTCCCTCTGTAGTAGTCATTTTTGGAGTCTGTACAATGTAGAAAACCCTCAAGAGAGTAGAGGAGCCATAGGTAATACTGCCAGAATCAGACTTACAGATAGGTCCCACATAGCAAACAGCAGCAAATGAAACCAGCCATGGAACAGGATGCATGTGCTCAGGGGAGACAAGAACATTTTCCACAGATGAGCTTAATTCTGCTACTTCCTCTGTGTTTTGATGTATTTCACCTCCATCATTGTTGTCAACGTTGTCATCATTGTCAGCAAAATGAATCCTGCATAACAGTCGACTCTTTGTCAGGACCATACCTGGGTCCCAAATAGACAGCATTTATTTTGGGTTATGTTTTAAATGGCCACAGTTGCCAAGGAGGAGCAGAGGTTGTAAATTCTGTACAGCACCAACGGCTAAACTTCAGGTAGCATCTTCATGCACTACAGGAAGCACTGAGGCTTCAGTGATACTGAAGAAAGCCAGGATATCTGGGACAAGACTCAAGGGCAGATCAGTTCCATTAACTTTTTATTTGTTGCTATTTATGTTAGATTTTAAAAATCACATGAACACTGATTAAAAACAAACCAACCAAACCCAGAAAGTGCCACACCCAAAAAACCAAAAAGAAACAAACCAAAAACTGCAACATCCAGTTTCCTTCTAACTATACCATTAAAATTGTGGTATTGTGGTTGAGCTTTAAAATAGTGAATCTACAGTATTGTTTTAATACCATAATTAAATGCACTGTTTTATGGTTGTCAGAGAGTCAGAATAAAAAGGTTTTATTTTCTCTTTTCTGGCTTCTTGGGTGTCCTAACATCTAACAGGAAGATTTTTCTGGAGTCTGTTCCTTTGTGCTTTGGTTTTGGACAGCTGACTGGAAAGACTCTAATTTGCAGCAGTATACAGGATCCAAGGATCTGTGTTTTGATTGCAGTGTAAAAAATGTAGGTAATAAGAGGGACTTAAAGACATCAGTGTTCATGAAAAGGATTGTTAGTAAAAATACAAGTAGTGTTCCTGGCTGTGTTGCGTGTTGCATTTCACAAGGATGTGAAAGGCAGGCTTTTCATCTAGTAGCTCCCCTGTGTTTGAAGATTAGTTGATGCAACTCTTTCCTACAAGCTGAGTATATTTGAAGTATCTTCAAATATATTTTCAGCTTCACCATCTTATTCTGCATGCATAGTCTTTACTTAATTTGTAAATTACTGTCTTCATTTATAAACTACTATTCTGTATGCATTTATTTTAATCAATCACTGCAGTTGTGAATGCCAGTCTGATTTCTGAATCAGCACTCAAAGATAAATGATAGATGGTTTATTAAGTTTTCTCAGCTAGAGTTCATGATGCTTAATTTTCTTAAGTGATAATATTTCATACCATAATCCTGATCTTTTTTTATTCTTCTTTCTGCTTAGTGGAGTTTAACCTAATTACATGTATGGTCTCTTTAACAGTTGCAGTATGGAGCCTTCACTGAACTTTCATAAATCACAATTTTAAGTTTTTTAGAAGAAACCCTTCAAAAGGTCACCTGTCATCAAAGCTATTCTAGCTAAAAGTTGTAACACTTAACCCTGTCTCTAAGCTCTCTTAACTCAATTACACCAATGCATCACTCATCTCTCCCTGAGTTTGCAATAAAAGGAGTATTGGTCTAGCGGCATTTTTTGGATCCCTGGCAGCGAGACACCATACATGTACTTACCTCTTTCACAGATGGATGGTTTCATTGTAACCCCTGGTGTCTCACTGCAACATTTCGACCTCATAAAAGCATAATGTCACATTATGCTGAGATTTTATGTAATTTATTCTGAAGATTTTGGCTTTAAATCTCCCATATGCAGTTTAATAACAGCATTCTTGTCATCAGGTAAACTTTGCTCTCTTTATTATAATATTTTCGTCTTCATTTTGTATACACAGAAACATACATACACCCAAAATAAGTAGAAGGTAATTTACAAAAGCATTTAGAGAAAGGGAAAGAGAACGGAAGAAGCAAAGAACAAGATAACTGAAGACTAATCATACCAAAACCAGACATACTTTTGCTGTGTTTTTTCCCATTCCTGTTACATTTTTGTTTGGATTGGCTCCAGAGAAGCCCTGTTCCTTGTCGCTCTTGCTGTTGAGTGTGTGCTCATGCATAAATTCACGTCAAGTATGAAACCTCTTTTCTGCATTCCAGGTAAGAATGTGTAATATCCTTATCAACAGATAACAAGAAGTCTGAACTAATTTAGCTCATGACCCTGGATTCTTCTTTTTTTCTGCTATTACCAAAACTACAATGTTTGCTTAATTGTTAATGTATTCAGTTCAGTAAATTAATGCTGCTTGAAATTTCTACTAATCCTTTTCCATTGAGGGTTTCCCTGTACTGAGTGGCACTGAATAAAACAAAAAGCACATGCATGCACAGGTTTCTGAGATTTTCCAGATCAAATATAATTTCAGGGGCACAACATTTTTAAATGAGGTGTTGTGGTTTTGTTTTCTTTTTTTTTTATTTTTAATTACTGTACCAAAACAGCAATGAATAAACAGTGCTTACTGAAAATATGCTTTGCTTGAACTTGGCCATTAAAGTATACAAGGGCTGAGGGGTTATTTTGCAATGAAAGAATGAACCAATATATAAGGATAAAAGTAGAGAAAAGGTTTAACACACAGCACAAAGATGTTTTTGAATGAATCAGTCTTTGCTATTTAATTTACATTTTGAGGGCTCATTAGGATGATGAATGACACTGCTGGAGAATAAAACATACTTCCTGAACAAAAGAAAATCTCTGTAGCCTAATAACATTTTATGCCAGCACTTACATTTGTCAGAAGTGGATGCTATTTATCCCTATGATTATTTAAAAATCATTTTTATTGTCCTTTGTGCTGTGTCCTCTTCAGGGAATTTTAATTCAGAGTTTGACACCTACTTATTAACTTCCATGAAGTATGGAGTACAAAGGCTTATACTATATAAAGGATTCTAACCAGCCATGTTTATATTGCCTGCAGCTGTGTACAAATTAGCTGAGTTTGGAGTCATTTCTCTTAGAAGTGGAAAACAATTTGAGTTGTGTAACCTTTACCACCTCAGCAAAGTAAGTGTGAGTTCAGCATGTCTGACCTGGGCATACCAGGAGACAGCAGTGAGTCAGAAGAGCAAAGAGGAGAAATCTGTGGCATTAATGCCATGAATGAGGAATCTGTATGAGTTGAAAATGTTCTATTTCATGTCTTCTCCTTCCTCCTCTGGAAGGATGAGAGTGAAATAGGAATGCTGATGTTTCAAACCTCAAGCCCATCCACTCCTTAATCAGTAAATAATTATTTGCTGTCTTGCCTTCTTCAGTACTTACACATGCCTATACTCTAGAGTCAAAGGTATGCAAATACCAGAAAACAGACTATCTCTATAAAAATGTCAAAATATTTTGGTAAATTAGACACTATTATGATAGTTCAATTTTTATGGTTTGTCTCAGGAGACACCCTTCTTTTGTATAAAACATTAGATTTTAGACCTTTATTGAGCACAAACCATCATTTCACTTTCCCCCTTCCACTCTTCCTGTAGTAGATCTGCTCAGCAGCAGTGATATCCAACCTTAAGGGTGAAACAAGTCAAAGTTTTTATTTGCCTTGCTGGAGGAGTGCACTTGTTGCTCAGTTAACTTTTCATGAAAGCGTGTAAAAGATGACATACAGATTCCTTTGTAAAAGATGACATACAGGAGGTGGGAATGTTTGATCTTATCTTCGTTCCACTTTCCAGAGCCATCCTCCATGCCTTGCAAGTCCAGCTGACAGTAAAGCAAGTATCAGTGTGCAGAAAAAGGTATTTCCTTACATCTACTTCTACAGTTTCATACTGATTTTATTGTGCACAAGGTGGTGCTGATCATCTGGACCATGGGATCCCAATTTTAGCTATCTTTTTGATTTTTGAAGAAATTTCTCACCAGCCACCAACGTATTTTGTAGATTTTTGCTCTTTCATATTATGAGAGCAAGTAAATTATAGGAGCATTTTGTAATGCTGTGACCTGACACTGTCTACATAATGGGGTGGGCAGATGGAAACATGCCTTCTTTTCCTCCCAGAGTGTGTAGAGGTATTTCTGGTAGACTTCTGCTTGGAGAGCTCCTAGTAAGTTCTTATTAACCTCCTCTCAGTGGCACCCTGTGGTTGGAGCCCGTTTCTGTAAGTAAAAGCCCTGGGATTCCAGCTCCAGCATGCACTGTGCCCTGACTCCCATCTTGTGAAGGACTGAGACTGAGAATCAGCTTGATTTGGAAAAGCTGGGACCCTGTGGACAGGCCTGTTTGATTTCAGAATACCCATCATAAGTTTTTAAGGGAAGGATTAGGCTTTTTTAGGACTTTGCTTTTTTCAGTTGGTGCTGCAGTTCTCTGGGGGAATTACATTCTGCCTACCTAAATGATTCCAACCTTTATGCTGCACAATGTACTCTTTGTTATCTTTCCTAAAAATATATAATGTTGTCCATATAGAACTGTAGCCATGTTCTGTATCTGAAGTTACAAATACCACTGCATATCTAGATTGTGAAGTGCTATACAAGCCTTCACAGTAATGTGCATGCTTGAAAAATGCAGATTAATGTAGACTATTTTCAGTCAAGACATCTGTTTAACATCTTTGCTGGTGACATGGACAGTGGGATTGCGTGTAACCTCAGAAAGTTTGCTGACAACACCAAATTGTGTGCTGGCATCAACGTGCTGAAAGGAAGGGATGCCATCCCAAAAGGACCTTGACAGGCTTCAGGCCTTGACAGGCTGTGTGAATGTCATGAAGTTCAACAAGGCTAAATGTAAGGTCCTGCACCTGGGTCAGGACAGTTCCAAGCACAACAGTCTGAGGGATGAATAGATTGAGAGGAACCCTGAGGAGAATGACTCAGGTGTTGGTTGATGAGAAGCTCAGCATGAGCTGGCAATGTGCACTCACAGCCCAGAAAGCCAAATGTATCCTGGGCTGCACCAAAAGCAGTGTGACCAGCAGATGAGGGAGGTGATTCTCCCTTTCTACTCTGCTCTCATGAAACACCACCTGGAGTGCTGTGTCCAGCTCTGTGGTCCTCAGCACAGGAAGAACATGGACATGTTACAGCAAGTCCAGAGGAGGACCACAAGGGTGATGAGAGGGCTGGCTGTAATTCTGTGATTTAATATTTTCCATCTGACCAAATAGCAGGATATGCCATATGCCACTTTCTAATTACATGTATTTTGTTGGTAGCTTTGATCAAGGTCTGGACCCTAATGAGACACAGCATTTGACTTCGGGTGTGTTCACATGGCAATCTCTGCTATGGTTAGTGCTTGTACAGGCTGAGGGGTCTGATGCACAGGTGGGCACAGATGAAGAACTTCTGCCTCTGCTGTAGAGATCCATCAACTGTTTATGCAAATTGCCAAAATCAGTGCTAGTTTATTTTAATATGCCAGACAGTAAACTGTAGCAATTCAGCAGCTGCTATGCAAGCAGAAACCTCCAAGAGACTATGAGTATGGAGAGATAAGAATGAAAATGTCTATTTTTTTTCCTTCTTTAGCTTAGAGGTACAGATATTCTGGGTGGCAAATGAACCAATATCACACTTTTTTAAAGGCAGTGGTTGGATTTTGCCATTATTTTCTAGGAATGAGTCATTCCATTGTATCTTGAGTCTGTATATAAGTGCTACCAACAAGGTATCTTGGACAGTGAGTGCGGAGTAACTGCTGCCATACAGACCTGACACCTGTGTAGGTGAGCTGTGCAAATGGGCTGCTGTGTCTACACTGTCGCTATGGATAAACTGTTACAGGCATTCAGCCCATAGATATTGACTGATTTTCCAACTGCACGTATCCTGTTGTGTTTGTAGTATAAATATATATGAAATTTAAATTAGGCAGGGACTGCTTTTTACTGGGGATTTTCCACCAGCCCTCTGGCAGAGGCAACAGTAACCAGCCAGTTCCTGACTGTCAGGGCTGTGCGTTCCCTGCCACAGAAACAGTTACAAGTCTTTGCCTGCAACTCTTGGTAGAGTATCTTCTTTCATAGTTGTATTTCTCTGGCAGAAAAAAGATTTATGACAAGGGCGGGGGGGAAGGGGGGTGTGTGCCAAGAACGTTTCCTCACAAAATACCTGTTACTGCAAATGGTGCAGGACAATCCCTGTTTTGGAGTGCTTCCTCATCCTCTAACTGCCCTAATATTTTAACTGGGCTACAAGTGACTTGGAGTGACATCTGCACATAAAATGTGCAGGAAATGCTACTGGAAGTATTGCTGGGGAAAGGGAGCCAGAAAGCTAAAGGAAGACTGTAAAATATGCATAGCCTTTTGAGTCTTCATCTTTCTCTGGTGTTATTGCTTCCTGTGCCTACTTGGCAGTATAGGCACACAATTAAAAATTAGAGGTCAAGAGTAGATTTGCCCTTCCCTCCTCTCCAAGAACAACCAGGACCTGAAACTCCAAACCCTTCACCAAATAGTTAATTCTCAGGAGAATGAGCCACTCATCATTCTCTTCATAAACAAACAAATAAATAAAAGATACAAGGATTGCATCTGTTTTGTGCACACTCTAAAAAAAAAAAAGAGTGCAGACTAAACATAGTAATCTGATGATTACAAATTATTCAGTCCTATAAACAAAGCCTGACAATTGATGACAATGTGGTATCATATATCATAAATGCAGAGCATCTTCTCTCATCCAAAACAAATAATTTGGAGTATTTCAAACTCATAACAATTATATTTAATGCAGTTCACTGTAAAATAATGTGTGTTTCTCTGTTTCTAATGCTATATACAAAAGCCAGCCAAGAGCTTTTTGTGTTTTATGCATTACATTCATTTATGCTGCCAATTCTACTTACTATTCTAGTATTCTGATTTGAAAAATCAAAATTTAATATATTTCAAGGAACTCCTTATGCATGCTTGCCTTCAAATTACAGGAGATGGTTTATAAAGTAAATGATGAGACCCTAATATAATTTCTCAGTTTCAGATAGCTTTTTATCTTGCTAGTTAAAGTATTGATCACAACCCTTATATTCTACTGGTAGCTTGTTATGTGAGACAAATCAGCTGCCATTGTTACCAGTGCTGAAAATCTCCCTGAGTAACCCATGATAGGTTTATTACATAGGAAGCTTTGATCCTCAGGACTCAACTAAGATATTCAAAGTTCTTATAAAGGTGTCTTAGAGTCTGCAATACAAATTCAGATGTCTGCTGTCAAACGACTCCTATTCAGCAAACCCCTGTGAGTCACCTTTGAAAGTGAAACAGCAAGATGACACCATTCATAGCCTGGCTTTTGGAGAGGTCTTTGTGCTCCCCTGCCTTTCGGTACCTGACAACTCATTCCAGGTCCTATCAAAGTTGCAAAACAGAATTTGTAAAAAGCTACACAGAAGGGTTTAATGTGTTGAGAACAAATAACTTCTTTGTTGATATCCACTGCCAGATAAAAGAGACTGAGGGTAGTAGGCCCAGGACTGCATTACCTTCAGTTACACCAGGGAACAAAAGAATAAAATAAAACTGTAAAAGGCACCAGAGAACAATAAAAAGGGAAAATACTAACAAGTTTAAAGGATTCAACACCCTGAAACATGAATAAAAACTACAGAAATAAATTCATCAAGATCACATAACAAAGGAGAAGCATGTGGCTTCTCAGCTCAAAGGCTTTCCAACTGCACTCCTGTTTTCTGTGTGTGTTGTTGCAATTCAGGGTGCCACAAGACCTGCCATTTTCAACAGGGACAAAGAGCTGGCTCTGCTGCTTAAAAATGCAGATTTGTTGTACTTGACCTAGATGGAAATATCTGTGAGCAGTATTAGGGATTTCTCTCCATTTAGCTTTCATTTAAAATGAAATGGGTTTGCATTGAACATTTCTTCCTTCAGAGATAAAATAACCTGTTTTAAGTGGAGGATCCCTTCACATGTTCAAATAAATAAAAATGAAAGTCCAAGAGGCAAAAGCTTTGCAGTGAAAGTTCTAGAAAGCAGCCCAAACCAAACTTAAGAGCAACATAACCTTTCTGAGAAAACTCACAAACCTGTCTCACACATTGTAGTACTAGTTTTGGTTTGTAACCTACCAAAAATAAAACTCTACTATCACTGTCTCTTTCTTCTTTTATTTTTCCTGACTCTGTTGTGTGTTGCGTGTGCACAACTGCTGGTGGGTACAGGATTTAAAACAGGTTTTGGCACTAGGGCTGTTGGGAGAGCAGTTCTGTGTAGGCACCAGCCAAAACTTTGCAGTCCATACATCAGTCATGCCTCTGTGGCACTGCACTGCTATAGAGTGACTCATGGCTCATTTTCTGTATCAAAAAGAAAATTGTTAATGTAGCAGTAAAAAGTAGTTATGGCCCCTGAGTAGCATGGCCAATAGTTGTGATCTTGGACAGTTTTGTTTTTCTGGGTTTTATAACCCATTAGCTATGTGGGAGAGCTCAGTGCCAGCAGATGGGGAATGTGTACTCTACTGGAAGGACAAACAAAATCTTTCAGACACAAAATCTGGAAAAGCTGAGGCCAGTTTTTCTTTCTATTTTCTTTCAGTATTTCACTCTTACTTGTAACAGTGACAGTCAAAAAGAAAATCAGAAAGCATTGTGATGTTCAGATGCAATAACCCCTTTAAAAGGGGATCACTTGAGAATATATGGAAAGAAAAGTGAAATCCGAAAGTGAAAGAACTAAGATCATTTTAAGCCAACCTTTTTTCCTCCAAGCCTGAAAGAGCAGTGGCTTCCATCAAAAAATGTTAACTAGTAGCATACAGCTACTTGAGAGCTACCTACAACCCTTCCCCAAAAGTGGAGCATCCTTTATTACCCTGTTCCTGGTCTTTGTGATTGCCCAAACAGTAGGGTTCTGTCGTGGAGCCCACAGGAAAGCAGGGACAACTGATAGGATGCTGCCACTCCTTGGGACAGATGGTTTTAGAGGTGTGGAGGTATCCTCACCTCTGCAGGGAAGAGAGCATAGCAGTGCCTGGCTCCTGCCTAGCTCCCAACAAAGAGGACTGATATGGGCCTGCAATGAATCAGTGGTAACAAAAATTCTGTGGGATTTGGGAAAAGCAGAACAGGAAAAATAAGGAAGATATTTCTCTATTCTGCAAATTTATAGATTTGCTGAATTTATTGATTCTCACATTAAGACTGCTGTTGATAAGATTTGACACTGGTTAGTTTTTAGGAAACTTTTGCAAAGTTTTTTTGTGTGGTGTATACATACATACATGCATACATATGTATACTTTGGTGTATATATGTACACCTTGAGATACATGTGGTGTCATCTACATTCTTATGTGGAAGGAGCTTATATGTCTGAGCTCTAAGTCATTCGGCACTGACATTTTATTTGAAGCTTTATGTGTCCTATTAACTGCAATACTTTCAGAGAGTACTGTTGTCAGTAGCTTTGCAGTGAGTGTGTTTCCATCAGTCTGTCAGTGACCACAGTATAGCTGGATTTTTCTTTTGACTTTCAGGAATGTTGAAAGCACAATAAAACTCTGTGGAGATTTTCACTGCAGCCTGAAGAACTGTGCTATTTATCAACTTCCATGTGGATTTTAAGAGAATCCACCTGAGCTGACCACAGGCGTCAATGGATTGATTTGAAAATACAGATGTGTAAATTTGTTTATCTTCACTGATAATGCTTTGGGTTTTCAGTAGCAAGTTATATCCCTCTTGGGCAAATAGTTGTCCAGGCTGTAATTACCATTCTTAGCAATGAGACTGAGCTATCACTGTCAAAACCATATGATGCTCTCTTCCTTACACATAATAGACTTTTTTGCAAACTCCTAATTCTGTTCCATATGTTCTATGAAGCAGTTGTATTCTGTGCAAATCAGGGAAAGCAGTGCAATACAAGTGTCTCAGGCCAAAATTAATTCACTCTAAAATCACAATCCAGAAAAGAAAGGAAATACACATGACCTGTCTAGAAAAGGTTAAAAAAAAAGCTCTGTATTTGCAAATAGGTTATTTAACTATGCTAGTTTTATCACCAGATACTCCCTGCTCTGCCTATACTTCAGACTTGCCCTGTCAAAGATTCTTGATGCTTGTTGCCCTCAGGAAAGCCGTTATAGTGGAAGATTGAGATTTATTTTGCTGAGGAGGAGACACTGTCAAAGCCAAAAGTGTCAGATGCTGGTGACATCTTTAGACTAGCAAAACACTTTAGCAGAAAGCCAAATGTTACTCTGGTCTCCAGATCATGGTTTTTTACCTGTTGACTTTAGATCAGGTCTCAGTCTCTAAAACTGAGAAGGCCTCTTTCAGCAATAGGGGTTAATGAGAATTTGTTTCTCCCCAGGAAATTTTTTTCATCTCTGTGTAGCAGCCCCTTATGAGAAATAATCCAGTGTTACCTTCTGGAGACAGGGGCTGCTGCTCAGTGTTTTGTGGTTGTACATGCCACTTGAAGATCCTGTAATCCTCTTTTAGCCCTCTGTGAAAGCCTTTGGCCCTAGTCTTTGAGAGAAGTATGGGGTACAGTAACGTCTTTGTTACCCACTGTGACAGAAAGCACCCCTTTGTCCTGTCCTCAGCTTTCTTAACAGGATGGTCACCCAGATTTTCAGTAGCATTTCAATGTTAATACCTTCCCTTTAGCCTTTGTAGAGATGGTTTTTGTATGATGATGTTTTATTAATGTTTTCGTAATATTGAATTCCTCGTGCCAGGTTCCATTTTTTATTCCCTCCACCACTACCCAAAGGGTAGATTTTTTTTTTTCCTCACAAGCTATTTCTAAATGGATGTAAATAGGCTTTAAGGAATACCTGGTAGATGTTACTCTTTCCATCAACCATCATGTACAGGGGCTTTCTTTCATCAGAAGCCTTTTGTGGGAGAGATTTCTGTGGAGTTGTGTACTGTAAAACCTTCTATCTGTAAGAGGTTTAACCCTTTCTGCATAACAGTTTGTAATCACATACCCTTTAGCTCAGTGGGAACAGATACCAATTATCATTTATAAACAGTTCCTCTCATTATGTGCCTATTTATGGCACCTTTTATAGCTTGCTAATTACAAGCACACAAACCAGAAATGTTTGTAGTTAAATAATGTAAACAGGAATGTAATTGATTTTCATGTTGAATAGTTTTTATTGATTTATTGTTAATTAACACTTTGAAAGGATCTCTTGGCAAAATAATCCATTTAATTTATTGAAATATTATACTAGCTGTTGCTACATTCATGTTAAAATTCACAAATACATCATACTTGCTTTTCCAACTGTTGCTGCTGTACAGATGTTATGTATTGACCCCAAACAAACACAGACAATATATAAAATGCAGTCAGCTGGTCTCAGTCCTGATCCTAGCAGGCAAATGTCCACATCACTAAGGACATGACATTCCAGTTGATTTGCCATCTGTGTAGCAAGGAGGGCAGGCATCTAATGGAGAGAAAAGCTGATATCTGTTGGTCCCAGGGCAGGGTCCTCCTTGGGTGTGCTGTTTAGGACTGCATGGGCTGAGGGAAGCCGTACCTCCACTAAAAAGCCTTTCCTGCTGCAAAACCAAAATACTCCAGTGTCCATAATGGAAAATTTCTGACAAATAGACCACTGTCAGAGCATGCACACAGTGCTGCAGAAATTGTATTGTCGTCTTTTGATTTTTGAATGGGAAGAAGCAGTTGAGTTCATTCAGGAAATCGTTGACAACATTTTGATATGTCAGTTACCTTCAGCTCCCGTTGACTTTACTGAAAGCACAGATGACTTACTTAGCACCTCTCGTGTCGAGGATCAAGAATGCAGCAGGGACTAAAAGTGCAAGTTGCAATCTTCATTATTACTAACCCATTATATTTTTCAAAAGGGTAGTAAGAGAGTGTAATCACATCAGCCCCTGTTTTTTCATTAGTGAAGAAAAACATTAATATGCTGTGACATAGTATTGATTTGATACAATCAATCTTTCCCAATAACAATAAAACCTTTATATTTTATTAATAGAACAATGCAGTTCTTCTCCATTACAGCTCCCTGTTATTGTTCTGGGTCACGGTGTAATTCTGGCATGTTTGGAATTTTATTTTTATTAATACAATGTAAAAGCCTGTAAAATCACTCCACTGATCTGCCAGGTTTCATTTGAGGCTCCCAAGCACCTTTTACTAGGTGAAATGTTACTGATGCAGCTCTTGTCATTGATTGTTCAGTGGCCCTTAGAGGTGTGGAGGGGGTGAGAAGGGTTAAGAAGTGTTCTTTGACATTTTTGTGGTGTGAACATTGAAACTTGGACTCAGACCATCTCATCAGTTTGGAGATGACCTCTTAACACATGGGTGGACCCAGCTCATCTAAATTCCCTCCAAACTGGGCTGTAGGTGTCTACACTCTAGTGAAGCTCCCAGCAGCTGTCCAGACTGGGATGCCCTTCAGCATCACATCATTTTGTGACCCTGGGTTTTCCACACTTAGTTCAGGTAAGGTGCTACATGGCCAGGAGGTGCTTCAAGGTCTGGGACAGGCCATGGGCATGCAGTGGAGGAGTTACACTTTTAACATATTTTCTATTACCTAAAAAAACTACAATTCACAAGGTGAATGCCTTTACTTACATATCCACAGTAAATCCATCTACAGCTGGACACCAGCCTGAACCCCAGGTCTGCATATAGGGCCAGCACAGCCTAAGGTGTGTGGTACTTTAGACTATGGCTTTATGAACTCCTCTCCTTTATGAATTTCCTTGCTTTTCAAAAGCTGCTGTCCTGCCTCAGTTGTGGGGGAGCTGCACTGAGAGAGTGTCATTCATCAAGAGCAAAGCATGCTCTTGTCTGATTAGCTTCTCTTTTCTAATAGGCATGGCAAGTCTATTGGATCTTTGGGCTTTTCATTCTTTCAGCAGATACTTTGGATTCATCTTCTTTGATTAGCCAGACCATGTTCCTGTTCCTGGTACAAGACTGGGGCATCATGATATTCCAGTTGCAGTGACCCTCCCAGTTAATACAGCCAGATACTTTCATTAAAGCAAAGCTAGATGACTTTTACAGGTTGCTCTTTATTAATTTTTTTCTGCAAATAAAAATCTTTGTTGAACTTATTCCTTTTCCCTTCTGAACCAAGAACAGTGTTGCAAGATCCCATGGTAGGAAAAATAATTCCCATAATAAATATGAAGGCTACATTTCAAAAGAGATGAGTTTATTAAAGGTAACAGTTTATTAACAGTCACTGTAAATTAGATGATTTTAATAACTTTAATTAGTACAAGACTTTCTGACACAGACCTTAAGGAGAATTCAGCTGTTCCTTCTCATCTCCCTCCTGCACTTCTCAGTGTCTAAAGTGTCAGCAGTTCCTTGTAGTAAAAGTGAAACAGCTCCTACTTGCAGCAATGCAAAGCACAGGAGAAAACTAGTGTATCAACAGTCCATGACCACTGGCACTCCAGTTAGTAGTAAGGCATAGCAAATATCAGAACAGCAGAAAATCAAGCTTCTTGATCTCTCCCTTTATGTCTCTTTCCTTGATGTAACCTTCCACAACTGAGCCCTGCTTGCCTGCATCCTCAGGGAGAGATGAGGAGTCTCCTCCAGTTAAGGCACAAGCATTACTGATGCCAGCTGGTGAAATGAGGGTGACTACAGTATGCCATGGCTCCCTGAAGTCCAACCCTCTTAAAGCAAGTGGTAGGTTTCACATCACCCATCAAAATGCAAATGCCATTCTTGTTAGAGAATTTATTTTTTGAAGAAAATTTTTTCTTAAAGTGAAAAATTTCCAAAATTTGACAGAAATATTTTGATATTTTTGTTTAATGTCTTCTTGATTTAGGCCATATCTTATTCTGTGACTTCAGATTATATTTGCATTTTTTAAAATTTGTCATTAAAGTATTCTGATCTGATCAAGCATTGATTTCTCAGCTTCTTAGTATCTCATTGAATCTCATTTTTAAGGTAATGATGTGACACAGTTTCATTTTGAATGGGAACATAGCCAGTGGAATAAAATCTTCATCTGGGTTCCTGCCCCTCCACCCCTTAATTCAGAATGAAAGCATAATACAAAAAGTGGGCGGTTCATGAGGGCGGTTCATGAAAGGTAAGATTTGAACCAGGCTAAGGTCTATTCTTTTAACGAGCTTGTAACTCAACCTTAACCTTTCCTGGGATTCAAAGCCCTGCCTTTTCAGGACTTTGTGACAAACCTGTGTACATTTAGCACTACCACTCCATAAAGAACATTTAGGAGGATGTAGCACATGTAAGGAAATCAACAAGTTAAGCTCTGAATGTCTTAAAAACCCTTCCTGGGTATCTGCAAATGGCACCTTCCAAAAAATTCCTTTACATAGCCTGATTATATTTCAGCAGAACCCCCAGAAGTCACATCTCTGATCTCTTGCACAAAACTATTAAATTCCAGCATTTTATTCCACAACTTGAAGTTGCTAAGATCTCTTTAAAGCAATGATCGAAGGGGAACTTTGGTGAGCATGCTGCCAGTTGCAGATGACAGGTGTTCAAGCACCAACACAGCCAGCCTGGCTCCCACTGAGTGGAATAGGATGAGTATGTGCCTCAGGCTTCTGGAGGTTATAATCATGCCTAATTGATACTGGAGACAAAAATCCAATAACTTCTGGAGATTTCGTGAAAACACCTACTACAGTCCAAATAATAATAGCACCAGAAGCTTGCATCAAAGAAATCTCTTAGGCTAAAATGGAAATAGGTACTTGCAGATTTTTCTTTCTTTCCTTAACACACAGATTTGAAAGGAGGGAAAAGTATCACAAGATAGGCAATTCCTTTCAGAGAGATTTCTTTATATATCTCCATGTGAAAGCTCTTGGTAAAGGAAGAAGTAATGCTCGGGAAAAAAAAATTGTACAGTGGTAGCTTTTTTTGAAATGACATTCTGTTTCCCAAGAATTCGATGTAGCCTTTAGTCAGCCTTGTTTCTTACAGTTCTCTGTGCCTTGCATGGTAATTAGCTGCTCGAGTTATCAGCAGCACGATGCTCCCGGCTATTTCTTCAGCAGCCGCTGCTGTCATCCTCGGCAGCAGCTCCTCACACCCAGCCTGTGCGCCAGCCACCCGTGTGTGCAGATGTTTGGTGTTCTGCAGGCCACACTGGCTGGGGGACGAAGGTGATGGGCACAGCACTGAAGGGGGATGAGGCTGGAGCTCACTTCCCCGACAGCTCCCCAAGACTTGCCAATATTCTGCTGATGGTCCACTGGAGGTTCATTGAGGCAAGTTTGTTCTGACAGATCACAAAACACAAAGGGAGAGAAATGAGCTTGGGTTCATTGCTGTCAGAATAAATACAGGGGAGCAGCTCCTGGGCTTAGTTGGCAACAGCGGCCTCAAAATCTTTTTTTTTTTTTTTTTTTTTTTTTAAGTAATTTAAAGGTTTATTGCACTGTGGCTGTTGAGAGGGTGGAGGAACTGCCTTGCGCAGCCTGCCCGCACTGCCCGCATCAGCCTTGCGCAGGTGTCGTGTTACACTCCAGCACTGAGGTAACAGTGTTCGGGTCAGGCCACCCCACCAAAGCTAACAGCGCATCAAGTGCTTTGTGCTATTTGTTCCCTGCAGTTAGTGCAATCTCTTCTTCTAATTCACATTTCAAGAAACATTTACCGGCTGTTGTTTTGGCTTTTTTTTTTTTTTTTTTTAATTAAACATGGCCACAAAGTTTAATTCAGGTTGCCAGATTCCTGGGCAGTGTGTTTTCCTCTCTAATATGAGTAGAGGTACTGGGGCGGTCCCGTGGTGTAAAGGAGAGCACTCCGGACTCGGAATCCCAAGGACCTGAGTTCGAGTCTCAGTAGAGACCGTCCCCTGGCAGTTCAAAGTCTCCCTGCCATCCCATCCCATCCCATCAGATCTCGGATGCTCAGCAGGGTCAGCCCCGGTCAGTACCGGGTGATGTGACAGTCCCGAGGACTTCACTGTCACCGTCCAAGCTCACTCGGCCGTAGCAAATGGACCTCAGGACTTAAATGGTGGGGCCAGTTCTGTGCACGCTGTGCCTCACCTAAATAATCCCCTGTGCAGGCTGGAAGGGCACACCCACGTGGGGAGAGCCCTTCACAAAGCTTCGTTCGTGAAATCTGGTCATATATACATGCATGAGTAGAGGTGTAGAAGAGAGGAGCTTTTATAGTGAGAATGGAGAGTTTTTCCCATGCAAACATCTGAAAACACTTTTCACTTATACCTTAGGTCCCACAATAACATTCTGCATTATGTTAAATGATATCATGACCAAAAGAAAAGCCAACACTGGCCCCAGGCCATATGGAATTGAAGTGGCTTGCTGTGTGTAGAGCACTGCCTCTTAACTGCCTTGCCCCTTTTCTAGAAAGTTTGATAGCAACAGTAATGTTAAGATCCTTACAAGTATTCAGAGCAAAAATAGATTTAAAAATTTATATTTGGCACTCAAAAGATGAAGAAAATGTAGATATTTAGGGTTTGAAAATAGAATTTCAGTTTTGCATATCTTGTCTTTGGTTTTGTGTTTCCAGCTCATGTTTCATCTTTTGAAAGGCTGTGTGATGATATTGAGGGAGAGCTGTGAAATGTTTTTTACTTCCTGCCCAGTGAGATTATAGGCTAGGAAGAATACTGAAGTTTTAGTTCTGCAGTAATGGAAAGCAAATTTTCTTGCTGATGAGTATCTGAAGATTTATTTAATTACACTTCTAGGAGAATTATTTAATTTTGTAACAGAAGCTTGTCTCTAAACCTGGTCTGAAATAGCATGCTGCCAAATTTACCTTGAATAGTTTTGTTCTCACACTAAAATGGAGATGACCATTTTAACATATATTCAATGCATTGTATATAGCATAAGATGGTACCTCATCTAATCCCTCCTTCTGTAAGATGGCAGTGGACTAGAATAGAGAACTTAAGGCCAAGCAGTAAATTTGTTGCTCTGTAAACAAGGTGTTCATGAGGAGGGCTTTACACTCTCCATTGCTGTTAGTGAGATAACAAATGAATAGGCTGGGATTTGGGGAAGGAAAGGGAAGAAAGAGGAGAGAGAAATAGCAGTTATCTAATATGAATTTTTAAATTATTAAATATCCAGAGATTTTTGTGTTTCTTTCCATCTTGTTCGGTTCACTGGCAACACAAACATTTGTCCCCCTGCTCCAGTGGCAGGAAGGTTGCACGTAGGGCTGTGCAGCTCCTCAGGGACAGGATTGAGGTTGGAACCGGGCAATCTGCTCAGGGCTACAGTTTCTCTTCAGCATCCATACATCAGATATGAGTAATTCTCCAAAGGCTGACTTTATTGCCTGCTTAGTTCCTGCCTTTGAAATCAGCGGTGTAATTCGTGGTGAACTGTAAAGCTTGTGTTGCACCAAAAAGAGTTAAAGTGGTTCATTTGTTTAATAATCAAGGACCATATTGAGAAAGATTTAGCAGGAGTGCAAACAATAAAGGGCTCATGACTTTGGTGAATCAGTGCGAAGTAACAGCCACAAAAAATTACAAAGCATAAATTGTTCCATGCATATGCATGGCTGTCGTTCTCCTGACCTTGGTTACAGCTGGTGGGCTTCAAGCAGCTGTGGATCCAGACCTCCTCCGTTCCTCAGCTCAGGCTGGGGAGTGGTAGTGAAGGTGTCCAGGAGCAGAATTTGCACAAACTGACTATTGAGATCATTTGGCTCTGGTAGGCACAGAGGTATCCATTTTTGAAAGTCCCTGATGACTTTTTGGGTGCATGAATACATATGTGGTAGACCAGTCTGATTTCCAGATGAGAAGAGCTCAGCAGTTTGGAAAATCAGATTGTTTTGATATATCTCCAGGTGGGCATCTGAAAATTCAGAACATCCAGGTGTTTTTCTATCCCTTCTTCCCACATGGGAAGACCTCAAGCCCCAGTCCCCTGCTTCCTAAGGTAGTTCAGTTCTGCAAAAGGAAGGAAGCTTTCTTCGGGGAATTGTCTGGGAGCTTAATGTGGTGAAGTAAACCTCTGGAAAACTTGCTGGATGCAGCAGCCACCTGTATCTTGTATAGAGCTGCAGGAGGCCGACACCCCCTCAGCATCAGTACCTCCATCCACAGTGTGCCCTCTCTTCCCAGTAGTGTTGGGCAGCACAAGCAAACTGGAGTCAGAGGACAGGCAGGAGGGCGGTTGGGGCCTAAGTGTGATAGGCTGGTGTCTCACATTGCCTTGTCCTTGCTGGCAAAAGTTTAGGGTCTAATGAGGAACCAAGCTGAGCACGTAGGTGAGGTGCCAACTGGATGGTTCCTGTGGAAGGATAGCTGCTCCGCCAGATCTCTGAGTTCCCCTCTCCAGAACAACTCTGGAGCGAGTTATACTATTTGGGAGAGCCGAATTCTTCTGCACCCTCAGTTCCACAGTGTACGGGTGGGTTTAAGGCTGGCTCTTTAGGAATCTGTAGCTTCTCACATCTGCTGTGCCCAAGCTCAGTGTTGCTGCCTGTGCTACAGTCTCTGCAGGTCTCCTCTCAACAGCACCATAGGTGCCTCTACTCTCTGCATTGTCAGGCTTCACATAGGTAGTGTCACTGACGTCTTTCCTCCACAAAGGATGTGGAGAGATGTTACTTATTTAATATAAATAAATGCAGATATCAGATTGTTCTGCATGCAATAACTGCTTTGCTTCTGCTTACTCATACACAGTAGAGCCAAAACAGCACGAACTGCACTCAGAAGTGATGTAAACAAAATCCTGTAAATTTATAAAATATATTGCAATCATACGTAAACTGCAAGTATTGCATCTTCCTGAGGTGCTGATGGGGAATAATTTGAGAATTTTAAAGCAGTGCAACTTTTCAGATGCTGGAAAGACTTGGCTTCATTTCGAAACTGTAACAGAGTGGAATCTATTTCATGTGACAACCATGTCCTCAGACCTATTTGTTATTTCTTTTAAAAACATAAACAAACTGTTTTCTCATTTTGTTTACAGGACAGCGGAACAGGAGATAACAGCTGCATTGAAGAAATATTGCGGGTAGGAATCCTTAAAAAACATCTTTTTTCCAGTCCCATTTTGTTTACTCTAAAAAAAACCCAAGAGAACAAGAATATTGCAATTACTGCTCTTAAAATACTGTTCTTTTAGATCATCATCTTTCTAAGGAAAAAGCAGGCAAAATTATTTCCTCATGAAAAATAATTGAAAAATCTGTGAGAACAACCTTTCAGAGCCTGTAGATTTCACTGCTACTTTATGCCTGTACAGCTGACCTTCATGCATGGAGAAGCAGATAATGGGATAAATTATAAACTGAAATGTACAATGATGTTTCAGGTTTACAAACCATGCAAAGTGCATGTTTTCATTAATCATGGCTGTCAAAAATCTTAATTTTGAAGTGAGGTCTAGGAAGGTCATTTTCCACCTGGATTTAATTATGTAATGTCATTATGTTCATTATGTCCATTATATAATGACAATGTGCAAAATCCATAGTTATTTCCATATTTCATTATTATTTCTTTTATCATAGTAATTTCTAGTTTATTTTCAAGGAGCAAATTAATACATATCCAGACATGTCTTGGCTTGAATCAACTTTGATATTGATTATTTTCTGTGGCAGACAAATTTATAAACAATGAAGCTTTTCTATATATTTTAACTCATGGGTTTTTTAGTTCTTTTTAAAAAATGATAATTCATTAATTCACAATGCTAATAAATCTGATCTAATAGTGACTGAAACACAAAGCAAGGTAGATGGAATGATGAAACCCCCCTATTACTGTGTGCACTTCCACTTCCATCAACTACCCAAATATTTCTGATGCTTTATAAACTACAGGGCTATAAATATTTGGTTTAGAGATTAGTAGTGCATTAATTCTGTTGTTTCTAAAGGCATTTCTCCATTCTCCCTCAGTATGCAGCTTTTAATTCTTAAACGGCACAAAGAGTTTATTGAAGGGTAGTGATGATATATTGCTTATGACTTCACTGGCACAGTTTTTACTTAGCCTTAACATTTACAAAATAGGCTTTTGTAAGACTGACACACATATTCCACAAGCCTTAGCCACAGTCCTGCTAGTTTGTCACAGATTAGTAGAAGATATCATTAATTCACTAAATGATGTGAGGCACAGTCACCCCTTTCTTATGCAAGGCTTTTAAAATGAAAATTCCGAGAAGCTGGTCATCCTCCTTTAGGTTCTGCAATTTGGCTCAGGCGATTAGGCAAAAATGTAGAGGAGACACAATTTCTTCCACACAGAGGAAGATGGATATGCAAGGGACCCCAGCTGAGAAGAAAAATGCACTGTATGAGTAGAGATGTTAAGGTGCATCTCCAAATCAGTGAACACAGATGCCGCGCTCTTTTTTAATCTTGAGAATGTTCCTTGCAAAATCCTTTGGTCTAGAATGATGATGGGCAACCTCTCCAATCTGCTCATCCTCCAGGTCTGCACCCTGGGTATCTCTGTCTATTCTGAACTTCCCTCATGTGTCTGTGTCAAGGACTACACGTAAATCTTGCAGGCTGTTACTCTATGGCATTTATAGGTGAAGCTCTTTATTCACAGGGGTAGAAGTCTCCAGTTCAAAATTTTCATTACACACTTTGATTGCTGCAGCATCCTTTCCTTATTTTTGACAAATGCAATGTTACCCACCTCCACTTGTGCTGCTGTGCAGATTTTTTTCCTAGCTTGACATCTTGCCCAGAGACATTTGTCTTTACATCTCACCCCGTCATCTCCTTCTCTATCACATCAAGTACAGCTATTTGTCTCTGATTTTAAGGCCTCAAGTCTACCAGTCCATGCTAACATATTAGATCCCACTTCAGGTTACCTGGTGATGCCAGCCCCTGTCAAAATGTTGCTAAGTTTCACGTCAATCAATTTCTCCCATGCTTCCCATCAGATCTGGGAAGAGCCTTGAAGACTTTCCCAGTCAGCTCCATAGCTGTCTTCCGATCCTCTCTTAAGGGCCTCCTTTTCCCAAGCATGGTGGAAACTAGTGGTGAGGTCAGGGCTGTACTACTGTTTCTTATGCTTGAACATGTTTGCCCCACTTGTTCCTTGTAGTACTCTGTCAGATCAGATACATCTATCTGCTCTCTTTTGTACTGAAAAGTGGAGTTTCTGTGTCAGGAAACTGCTGTGTGATACAAAAGCAGTGCTTAGGTGCTCTCGTACAAATCCAGATCAGAAGTGGTTGTCGTCACTGCTAATTGGTGGAAACAGCAACAGTAATAATCTGCCTTTGATACTCACTTTGTAAATTACTGGCATGCAGACTTTTCCAGCCCTCTCCATGCCCTCTTTAAATCCCAAACAGAACTATGACTTGTAACACAGATTTTCTGCTTTTCTGAAACAGACTGTTTATAAGGAATGCCATTTCCCTGTTTTTGTTGGAGGTGCTAATCACATAGTAAAGACGAAGCTTAGCTTCTTTTCAGACAAAAGATATGAAGTTGCTATACAGGTGCCCAAAGGCAGAGAAGGAAAAGCCACTGGAGCTGCAATACTTGTGTTCCCTGCAGAAAAGATAGCTGAAATATATTTATTATCGGAAAGACGACTCCGACTGTATGAAGCATCAGGAAAAGGAGGAAGATGCTTAAAATTAATCTTTTAAAGGAACATTCCACTCTGTTTTAGCTGTCTCTTGCACAACACAAAGCAGAAAATATCCTCTCTTTGTAGGTAGTGTGTTCCTTGCACAAGTCAGGCTATGGCTTTCCCAAGGAACAGGTGCTTGCATGGCATGTGCATTGTTTCCTCAGTCAAGACCAAGGGTAGTAGAAAGTGTAGCCCCAGTCTGCTCCTTCTGCTTCTCTGTGTTCCCTTCACCAGCAGGTGGGAAGAAGCAGGTTGTGGTTTGTGCACAGATCTTGTTACCCTGTGTTTTCAGGACCTGGCCATGGCTGGAGCTAACATCTGTAGCTGGGCTGCAAAATCAGTTTAGGCATGGCTTTAAAATCACCAAATCCTATTTTGCACTAACTATGACAAGAATTTATGGTCTTCTTGCTGTCTGGTGCAATGCAGGGTGCCATGACTTAAGTCTAGCCTTCTTTTGATGTTGTTTTGCCAAATGTATCAAAGCTCTGTAGACTTTGTAAACTGACAGATCCTTCTGCACAAAACTGCAGCTTCTAGAGAAAGCCACCAAGAACTAGATGCAGAACTGCTTCCAGTCCTGAAGTAGGTTGATTAACAAGACAGTAATGCTGTCAAGATTGGAGCTGTTTTGAGATCTCCTGCTGAGTTCATAATCACTGCAGGAATCCTGAACCTCATATAACCCCATGCACTAATTTATATCAACTTCTTCAAAGTGCAGTGACTCCTCTGTCCAGCTGCAGGCAAGCACATCAAGGACAGAGAAACTTCTAAGAGAGCCTTCAATGTAAATAACTCCACTGAGATCAATGTAAATAACACCACTAAGACCCAAGTTACAGCTGTAATGTTGAAACATGAGACAAAAGCCTCATTACTTGCTAATAGATGTAAAAGGCAATTCCTTGTAAGCTTTTGCATTGTTCTTAGAGGACATGATAGAGACCTTTGAAGTGGAGAACAGAAGTTAATACTACGGAAATATCCGTTATTCCACCATGCGTGGAGCAGTTGCTGTGTGAGTTCCTGAGACATAGCCAAAACCAACCCATTCACTTCCTTGCTAAAACACAGTCTTGCTGAGCAAGATTAGTTCAGTTCTGAGGTCCCCAGCACAGAAAGAACATTGACCTGTTGAAGCAAGTCCACAGGAGGGCCACCAGGAGAATCAGAGGGCTGGAGCACCTCTGCTATGAGGAAGCACTGAGAGAACTGGAGTTGTTCAGACTGGAAAAAAGACAGCTTAGGGATAAGCTAATTGCAGCCTTCCAGTGCCTGACAGGAGCCTACAAGAAAGATGGAGAGGGACTTTTTACAAGAGCATGTAGTGGTAGGACAAGAGGAAATAGATTCAAACTAAAAGGGAGTAGGTTTCGATTAGGTATTAGGAAAAAAATGCTTGACTGTAGGGTAGTGAGGCCTGGAAGAGGTTGGCCAGAGAACCAGAGAAGCTGTGGATGCCCCATTTCTGTAAGTGTTCAAAGCCAGGCAGAATGAAGCTCTGAGCAACCTGGTTGAGTGGAAGGTGTCCCTGCCCATGGCAGGGGACGTTGGAACTACAAGGTCTTTTAAGGTCACTTCCAACCCAAGCCATTCTATGACGGTAATTCTGACAATTTCTGTTTTACTGTATTAGTGTGTGGAACTGTGTATTTTATTATGAATGGTGGAATTTGGAGTAAACATTTATTTTGCTGAAGTACCTTCAAAAATGGGAGCAACAAGAGCCCTGCCTCTCCACTAAGTTAACTGTTGCAACCAACATTGGATGCCTTCTGAGTATATTTGCTATAGATTTAAGCAGTAAGGGAGTGTGTCGAGTGCAGGCAGCTCTTGATTTGTAACATAAGTGGCTGGAGATTGATCTGGCTATTCTTACAGTCCTGGCTGCGATTTCCTAGAGTTGCAGTGGCTTTGTTGAGAGGAGACCCACAGGCAAGCTGAGCTTTTATTATTGAAGATGTTCCTTGTGAATTCCCTGGATTTTTTGTGTTGATATGAGAAGTGTCATTGAACTGGGGAGAGACCGACATAGTTTGAGTGTTTGGCCTGTGAACAGTGTTTGGCTGCAGGATGAGGAGACAGGGGCAAGCTGATGGAGCAACAGGAATGCAGAGTAAGGAATAGAGAAAAAAACAAGCACAGCCAGTTAACGCAAAAGAAGCCACCTCCTTTGGAATGGCGTGGACCAGGGTGGATAAGGGCTAGAAGGCAGTTGATTTTACTTCAAGGAAGGTAGAAAAAAGCATTTGGGGAGGCAGTGAAAGGACAGGAACTCTAGCTGTGAACATCTGTCCCAGTGAAGGACAACCCTCCTTTGTGCCATGAACCTCGTCCAGGAATGAGCACCCACAGATGCCCTTTTGCAAATAACCTTGTAAATGTGACTCCTCATGGCTACAGGACATCCACTTAATGAAAACATGACATTTTAACTGTGATGGCTTTGATGAGTGACTTACTTGAATCTCTCTACCCTGTGAATCTAATTAGAATATGTAAAGTACTGTAGTTCTTACTTGAGCAAAATAAATAAAAAAAAAAAAAGGAAGAAAACCAGAATCTAATTCTGTACTTTTTCCCTTCCCCACTAGGGATCCCTTGGCTCATTAGCAGTCTTACTAATTCTTTAGCAGAAAGCATTAAGGATTAACCCGTCAAATATTCCAGGCCCTTTTTCAATCCTGAGCAGCCATATGTGCCATGAGATCAGCTGCACTCCCTCACCTGATTGAATTAAAACAAGAGCAGAGGTAAATTATAAACCGTCTGCACAAGACAAGTCCTGTGAAAACATGAAATCCTACCAAACACACTGTCACTGTGAATAAGCATCACAGTCAGTGGAGCACGTGTCAATACTTAGAGGAGAGAAAAATCAGTTTCTTAGAGGTAGGTTGTTAGTTCAACAACTGTGAACTGCTGCCTTGTAAATGTTAATGACTGTAAGATCCTACTGGCTGCAGTTAAGCTCCTGGTGGAGTTGGACATGTGAAGAATTACAGAACACAAATATGGTAATTAGCAATATATTTCTAAACACTCCTCTTGCTTCCCAAAGCAGAGGGAAAACCCTACATGTGGAATGAGACCCACTTTGCTGCTCAGCGTTAGTGCAGTAACTGCCTCTGTACTAGCAGAGCGTTTCATTACATTCTCACTGCTGGAAAGAAATTGATGGGCAAGGTTGGGAGGATGTGAGAAGGCTGCACCTTCATGGAGAAAGTCAGATTGGCTGTTGTGACTGAACTGGCTGGGAAACTCCTGAAGAGTTTCAGGAGGAACACACCAACTTCAGGCGAAAGAGAGACAGTGTGGGAGAGAAGGTATGGAGTCTTAGAAGCATCCCCAGTTTGATGACACTTGATTAGTCTCATTGAATACAGAAGTACTCCAAGGTGTCAGAATCATATTAAAAATGTATCAGATGCATAAAATATCACTTTTTTTCATTGCAGTCTTTCAGAAGAACTTTCACAGCATGGCTTTGCTTTTAGTATCCTAAATTTCGGAGCAATTAAAGCATTATTTTGGCTGATGTATGCTGTTCATCGCATTTCTTCAGTATTACTCTTTTTGTCTTTCTTACTTGAATAAATGAAAAATCATACATACCCAAGAGTGTTTGGAAAATCTTTCATTTTACTCAAGGCATTAAATCCCAGACACATTAAGACATAGTTCAAGCCATTTAATCCAATCTCCAATACTCACCTATTAACAGTGACCTTCTTCCCACACCATTCATCCAGCTCATTTGTACGGTATCTTTTCTTACTGCAGTCACTGCACCTGTCAGCCCTCCCCCAGCCAGCCTGGATACAGCTGGTGGTGTGGATGGCACCAGCACCATAGAGCTTCAGCAAGCTCTGCCTGGTGCTTCTCCAGCTTCTCAGTGAGAATTAACATTCCAGACGGTACCTTGTGCTGCTAGAGCAAAATTAGCAGCAGTACCAGAGCTAAACTTTGTCCATGTAAGCTGCAGTGACTACAGAGGAGCCACCACCATCCCCTTGACTTCTCACACCATGGCAGCTTTCAGTGCACACCATGTGTGTCTGGTGCCTTCAACTATCTCTGTGTGTCTGCTACTGTTACCTCTTTCTCCATTCTAAATGCCAGGGAGATGTTGCTTACCTTTCACAGGTTTTGTTCCTTTTTGGACTTTCGCAGATCATCAGAGTCCCTCTCCAAATGATCTGTCACTTATGTCAGCTCATCTGAACAGCAGCTGCTCTTGGTTTGGGCACCATGAATGGTACATCCTTTTTATTTCCCAGATGGTGGTTTTCAACTGTCAATAAACCTTCACAGCCAGCAGGTTTTAAACCCAGACATGTAAGAATTGCTTCCCTGGTCCTTAACATACAGAGTCTGAGGTACAAAACACCATGTAAAATGGCACTAAAATACTGTACTCACAGTGGTAATATCAACCAACCATAAATCAACTGTACATCAGCTGACCCCTAAATTGTCATACTTGGATTTTGCTGCTGTCATTGTTTTTGTTGAAAATAGTCTCAGAGGAGTCTGAGGTTTGAAGTATTCTGTATATTTAATACTGAACACAATAAATCTCAGTATCAATGAAAAACACCACCTTAAAAAGGCAAAAATTATAAATGGTTTAGTGGAAATAGAAGATCAAGATAGAAACTCTTATGTGGGACTGAGACTTAAAACTAATGCACTCAAAGGTAATCTGTCTTTCAGTCTTCCAGGTTGCAGTGCAGGATGTGGAGGCACATTCTGTGGCATTAGCCACTCATGTGCTGTGGCACTGACATTTTCAACTATGGCAAAATCTGATCTGATTTGAATTGAATTGGGTGGTACGGAGGAAAGAGACCTGTGTTCTTTTTAAAACTCAAATAGCTGGTGTGCAGAGGGTTTGTGTTAGGGAAAGGCAGGTCAGTCTAAGAGACCCAGTGTAACACCATAGTGCTAATGTGGTGGAATTAGTTTTCAAAATTGCTGTTTTGTAGTGAGTGCAAACACCCTGTTATTTGACAAAGCAAGAGAGAATCCAGAATGAATTATCCAGCCTCTCTGCTATGCAAATATAATACAGTAAAATACTTACTAATTTTTCCCTGTGTGGAGTGTTTTACAAAGCTGGAAAAAAGGCACAATCACAATCTTGTTCCAATACAGAGAAATGATTCCTTGTTATTAATGGCAAAGGGCCAGATAGATCCTCATTTTGTATATCCCTGCTACTGCTACTCTGAGGCCAATGGAATTAATACAATAATAATACCAGAAAGGATCTGTGATACCAGTCCTAAGGAAATAAGAATAAAATTTGGGCAATAGCAGGTATCCACACTACTGTGAGCCTGGGTTTTGATGCCTTCAGCTGCCATCTTTAGAGAACAACCTACTTTCTACCCCTTTAGCAAAATTCACTCAAAAAGAATTGAAGCCACAAAGGAGGTGTAACTTGAGATCATGGCAGCATCCTCCATTATATGCTATGGTGACAGTATTTTCCTCCTTGACTAAATAGGCACTAAGGAACCAAACTGATCAGAGAATGCAAGTAGATGCTGTTATATGATACATTTTCTACTCAAGTTAATGGTCCCCTTTTCTTCGCCATATTTCCTGGGATGGCTGTAAAGGAAGGACAGACCTGCTGCCATCCCCACTGTATGTTGTGTCTTTGAAAACCTGCACTAGAAAAAGATATGCGTTTCAGCGGCCAACATTACACATATAGTTCAGACATGCACCTTTTCCTGTCTCCTACACAAATATTTTCAGCAGACATTCTCTTATATCTAGAAAATTCTCTGTGGTGCCTGATTTTCCACAACTGAAAATGGTCAGTGGAAACTCTTCCACCACTGTCATACTTTGATCTGGCTGAGGATGGATGAGCCCTCTGTTTATATCTGAGGCAGCCTTCCTCAGCCAGGAGCTGAGACAAATGCACTTTTGTTACTCTTATTCAATGATATTTAGGAGCAACACATGAGTTAGCAGTTAACTTCACTTGGCAGAAAGACTTTAAGGAAATTGTGGGAGAAAAGAGGAGTCTAATAAAAGGAAATTAAATCACTTTCAAGAACATTCCATTGCAATGTTTATACTAGTAAGCAAAACGGACTAATAACTGTTCTCTTGGCCTGAGGCCAGCCAGGGTTGCATGGCTCATGCCCAAAGAGCTAAACTCTCCTACAGCCATGAAGCAGAGTAGCTGCACCCATGATGCCTGTTGGGAGAGACCTGGCCATGCAGGGATTTTCTCTGGAAGAGCTGGCCCCAGTCAAAACCGTGCTGGTGTCAGTGCTTTACTGATAAACACAGTTGTTTGCCAGCATTCAGGTATGTGAGCCTGCCACTGTTAGGAGAGAGGAAGTCTAATTTTCTCTACAACACACTGGGCTCCCTCCTGCCTTATGCAAAAAGTCAAAGACTTCAGAGAATACAGTACTAGCCACACTGCAAAAAAACAAAAAAAACCAAAAACCAACCAACAAACAAACAAAAAAAACACTCCAGCATTTTTAATTCTGTATATTTTGGCATCTTTTTACCATTGTAGTTTGCTGCTCTTGGGACATACTGGGTTGGGTTTTTAATTTGAAAATGTGAAAGGTAAAATTTGTTTTTGAAGGAAATTCAAGAACATACACAGCCACTTGTCTGCAGTGCTCTTAATAGGATACTTTAAGAGAGACTGGCTGAATAATGATCAAGTTTCTCCAACCAAAATGCCATAGTATCTGTCCTTTATGATTGGAACTAAATGCCATTCACTGTGTACCATACATTGTGTTGTTCTTAGAGTTATTTTGGATTTAGTTGCTTAGGAAGTAATATGCTATCAGGTGTGTTTCAACAGTGAGGTTCTTGGAAGCAACGCAGCTATGTTATGCACAAATTATTAATGTTGCCTTAAATGATGGGATTCTGATCAGTCCTCCAACTAATACTGCACAGATTATAATGGAGACGGTGATAAACCAACACATTTCTGACAATTTCTGAAAATCTAATTTTTGCCAACAGAATTTATTTAATTAAAAATATTTTAGCAAGAATATTGACTGTATTTACAGCCACACAGACATAAAAGGGTTTACATACAAACTTCAGTAAAAAACCTTGCAATTTTATATAGAAATTGCAAGCCTGTCACTTTACCCTTGAGCAGAGGAAAAGTTATTCAGAGCAATGACAATAGCTTGGTGGGAGAGAAAGTGGGCTTCACGCAGCAAAAAAGTTTCTCTCCAGCTGTGTGGATTTTCCACGGGTTTTTTTTCATTAATATTACCAATTTATTTGTTATTTACTCATGAATGCAGAATAAATACCAAGCAAATTCAAGACATTATTAATTTTCCTGGTATTGCATGTGCGCATATGTAATGGTTCATTATAGCGCTGCATTTTCAACATACTCCAGTGTAAATGAGAAGAGCCCAATTAAAAAAATTGTAGATCCTGATCCAACCTTTGTTGACTTCAGATCCTGGTGTTGAGTTGAACACCAAAAGAGAAAATTATGCCTATTAAATTGAGTAAACATTTTCTTCATTTGTCTGGCTGGCTTTTTTCTGTCACTGAAAACTATTTTTTGCTAAAAATGCCAACCCTTAAAAACTTAATGAGTATTAATGAAAAGCTGGAATAATTTAGTGTGGACAAAAAGAGGGTAATTTTCCTTAGACATTTCACTAATATGAACAGAATCCTAAAAGGCCTATTCTCCTTGTGGTTTGTCAGAATAATTCTCATTATAGTCAATAGGTACCAGGTACATATGCATCAATAGCAGAATAGACTGCTAAATATAGTTGCTGCCACGGCAGCTGGTTCTCTCTTGTGTTCATCAGATGAGGAAGCTCGAAGCTGCAGTAGCCTCACAGTATAAGAAAGAAGGCGATGCTGGAAGAAATTTTTTTCCTGGAAACAGAAGCATGAGCTCAATTTTTCATTTCAGACACTTCAGACTTTTCCCAAGCAGATGGGCTGTCTTCATTCTGCTATCTGTGGGCCCACCACACAGGGATGACAGGAGCGCAGGCTTCCCTTAACCTAAGCAGGCTACTCACATTTGCTATGTACATCACATTGTCCAGGCCTGTGAGCACTGCAGGTTCTGCAGTCTTTCCAGAAAAACAGGTGGCTGGGGCTTTTCTCTGTTAGCTGGAGAAGCAGTGTGTATCTCTAGACAGTCTAAAGCAATGAAAGAGCTGCAAGCTTTTCCTCATCTAAATTTCCCCATCGTTTTTTGCTGTCACTCCTCAGCTCCCTTGCATCTGAAGATGACATTTCCACCCTGCCTTCGAGACTCGGCCTGGCTTTCCCTCTCCCTTCTCTCCCAGGCAGCAACATCTTTCATCCTCCCTGGTGTCTCTCTGCTCAGAGAGCTGCCCCCAGGCTCTCTTCTCCTAAACAAGCTGCCTTTGTCTCTGGGCCCTTGGAGTCTCATAGGAGTCTTTTAGGCTCTGTGATTTTTTTTAAGACTCAGGATTAGTATCTGGTGTCTTTTTTTCTCTTGTCTGGGATTTTCTGCTATCCAAACCTAGACCCCTCTGGAGAGGAAGAGAAAAAAATTACGGCCCTGAACCTTTTGTTTTACTTGAGTAAGATCTATTCAGGTCCTGATAATCTTTAGCTATCAACCTTTTCATGGACAGACATTAACTTTGTTTCCTTGTCTTCTTAGCACACGAGGTATAAAGCATTACACAGTGAAAAACAGCCATAAGGAATTAATAAATTATACATAGGCATCAAACATTCCCCTCTGTTAAAGATGTTCCTTATCAGTTATTTTTTCTGTGGTGTGTGTACCTTTCCATATCTTGTCATCTACGCTTTCAAGGATTTTTTTTCTTCTTTCTTGTTCTTATTTTGGTTTAGTTTGGGTTGGATTTTTGTCATTTTGATGAGTCCTTATATAAAAGAAACCAAACCAACAGGAGTCTGGTTTTTTACCCCTCTCTGTTCCCCTTGTTGCCAGCAAAAACCACACAACTTGGATGGGCAGGTGGAGCGGTTTTTCAACACACAGACCTGAGATCTTTGGTTTCAGTGTCCTTTCTCACATACTTCACTTGGCAAAAGATAATTCAAAAGTCATGCCAGCAAAATAGTGTATGTGAGTACCAGCAAGCTCAACACATGCAGAAATGTGCTGATCCATGATTGCATCTTGTTCTGCCTCTTCAAGTGCCTGTATTTTGGCTGAGAGCCATAGTATTGGTAGGCAGAGTACACTGTAGGAACAATGCAGGATTTGTGTCCAGCAAGATGTACCTAGTTACGGTGAGACAAGGTGAGAGGAATCAAGTGCTGAAGCCAGCAGAGGAGAAAGGGAAAAGGTAGTTGATCATACACCCATCCACCCCAGCCATTCTTCTCCAGGTCACATCCACTCATTTCTCCGCTGCTTTGTTGCTGTTTCTGAATCCAGATGGCTGCAGTGTCAGTCCAGCCAAGTAGTGCACTGTTTTTCTGGTGTGCAACAAGTCAGGCTCCTGCTGTGAATCACCTTCATGCTGCTGCCTGCCCGCTGACTCCCGGAAGAGCCTTGAAGGAGCAGGCACCCAGCCCCGAGTTCAGTGTCAGAGACACCCAGTTTGAGCACCCCTTGCAAACAGACACAGCACTGACAGCTGAATGCTTTGCATTAGTTCAGGGCCAGAAGGATGCAGGAACCTCCTGGCAGATTTAAAATGTGAAACATGTTGGAAAGATCTGAAAAATGTGATGTTTTGTGTAAGAGAGCACTGTTGGTCCCTCTCACTCCATGAAAACCACTGGTGACCAAGAGGTACTTTTGATCTCACATGTCTGGCTGTGTCCTGTCTGTACAGCAGGACAACAGACCTGCATAAATCAGTCCACACAACTTTCCTGCACCCCAGTTTCAGCCTCAAATTCCATGCATGCATGGGTTGAAGGGAGTCCCAGTGTAGCTCAGATGGTTCATGGATCTGAGTAGTGGGAGGACACAGCTCTGCAGGTGAATTCAGAGTAAGCCAGAAAGAAATTGTTACGTTCCTAAACTATCTGATGTTTATGCCATTTATCTCAAAATAGAATTAAGGTGTGAGAAAACCTATAAAATGCACAACTGCACTTTGCAAAATTACAGTGTTTGTTCTGTTTGGAATAATGACTGTAAATTCCTTTCTGTAATGGAGAATATTTAAGGTCACACCTACCAAAGCATATTTAAAGAAAGTTCAGACCTTTTGTGTCTCACATATTCTGATTATCTGTCTGGAGGCAAGGTTCCTCATTTTGATATGCAATGAATAAAATGCACAAGTGGAAGGAATCAAGATAATGAATTTGCACGATAATTTTACTAATTATCTTGTTGCTGATCATAGAACCAAGGCTCTGCAAGTCAATCCTACCACAGCTATTAATATGCAGTGCCTAAGGCTGTTCTTATAACATTTATTATGCATCTTTCTAGTTCTACACAAGTTGATACTTTACTAATAGATTTGTAAAAGTGAGGTTGCTAACATGTTCATTGTTCTGAGCATGACATGTAAAATTATACAGGTTTACCAAAGTCTAGAGAGTAAATGAGAACATTTAAAATAAGGTATTTTTTTACTGTGTGAATGTTACTTGATGAGTTGAGATGGAATTTATCACACCTTGTAGTTATCTGCAGATAGGTATCTAATCTAAGTCAGGAATTTAATCTCTCTACAGTCACAGGAGAGAGGATGGAACAAATTATCATTTGAAGATGCCTCTCTGCTCACTGACTACAGAGGGATCTCAGGGTCTTCAACATTTTTATTTTTTTTTTACTAAAGCTAAGAGGGATTAAAGCTTGTGTTTAGAAGTGAAGAATAGGAAAGTTTCCAACAAGTAATTATACCATGAGATTATGACTGACCCACCAACTGTTTGATTAGCAATGCTTAAAAGATAGTTGGAGGACAGAGTCCACAGTGATCATCTGCTTTTGGGAACAGCTGAAGAACATGAAAAATAACTGTTAGAGTGAGCCATTGACATACAAATTGCAGCAATGAGAGAGACAAGTTCAGGAGCCATAGTGGGATGCTCAGTGTGACTTCAGAAACAGGAACAGGTGAATTAGGGTGAAAAATTGTTAAGTTAAAAATACATACAATAAAGACAAAAGCAAACACAGTATTGGAGAAGTAATCAGTGGGAGGAAGCAGGTGGATCCTGGCATCTACCTGTCTCCTCTGCATCCCAAGGGACCAGAAGGATGTCAATCTCCTTGCTCTGCAGAGCAGTGAAGAGTTGTCTCCCTCCCTGTGTAATCAACCACAAATCTCCTAAACTGGTTGTGTGGCCTTCACTGCTGTGGCCTCCCTGGTGCAAAAGTTCAGATATTGCCCATTATTTCTCCCATGTGGAAAAGCCTGGTATTTAATACATTATGGTGCAAAAGGGAATTGAAAATCTGTAGGCATTAGACATGCAGAATTCCATAGAGTGACCCTATGGAAAGGGAGTGCTCCGGGAAAGTGGCTTGGTAGACCCTGACCCTGTAACCTCAAGTCTGTGTCATCCTGGCTGGGCAGATTGTCTCTGCCTCACTCAGTATTTGTTTAAGCAGAGTTAGATCTCCACCCTATAGTCCTTGGCACTGCCCATGTGATAAAGAGCATTGTAATGAGTATTCTGTTTTTGCTTAGAAAAAAATACAAATCCTCCCCCAAAAAATCTATTCAGACTACTCCTACAGCAAGCTAAGATACCATAAAGTTTTTGATAACTAAATCCATTTGGTGTTTTATTTCTTGCCTTAAATCATTTCCCTCTGATATTAGACAAAACTACAGCACAATAAAAATAATAATGATCCAGCACTTGGCTTAATAAAATAATCTTTTGAACTGCTATAACAACATAGAAAAGGGGTCATCCATTTCAGCACAGATCTTAAAGTTAGCTGGAAATCTTTGTAATATGAACAGAAGAATCAAAACTGCTTCTCTGCAACCATGCCACAAATAAGGATTCTGCAAGTAAAGACTTTAGAAGCCCCAGAGGACTCTGGTTTAATAAACAAGTCATCTAAAAGCGCTCTTGCAAACAACCATAGGGTACAGAATAACCCACACCAGAAACGATCTGGCTGCAGAAAGACACTGGAAGGCAACAGGTTCTCTCTAGACAACTGCATAAAAACCAAGACAATTTTGAAAAATAAGTATTTATCAGCTGCCTTTTTAGTTTCTGTTGCATGGTTGCTTGGGCTTTTCTCTCCCATAAAAGTTCATCAGAAACATTAAAAGAAGAAATTGAGTGCTATTTGCAGGTTTTGTTTTTGTTGTATGAATGGAAAGCATACTGTGCTATAAATAAAAACTTGTAAGCAAATTAAAACCTGCCTTACAGGAGATTAAGATGATCTGAAGTCACTGACTCAGATCATAAACAGTGCCGCTGTTAGCTGAAACTATTAATCACTGTGGGACAAAATAAAAGAGGAAATTTGTTAAAAAATAAGCAGGGGCAGGATGCTAACTCCAGGGGCACACTGTTTGGCTCGTTAATAATGTATAACGAAGCACGTGCCAGATCAAAAGCAAATCACATGCAGCTGGCAGAAAATGAAATGGCATTAGGCACAGTATTTGTCTAGCTATGAGGCTATTTAAGAAACTGCTGTCTATTAATGTGATGTTGATTAAAGCTTTTCAAATTAAGCTTTTCAAATTAATTTTTGCTGATGGAAACCCCATCAATAAAACATGGTATATGCCATTTATATATATTCATGCACACATATGGGGATATCCATATGTATGTATTATATATTATAAATACCGCAAATATTTAGTCATAATTTTGCAAAATTACCAGGCATTATCAGCAGCTAATTAAATCATATTCACATTCTTGTTGTAATTGTTGCTCTGTGTGAGTGTGTACTGAATAATTGTTATTTGGCTGTGTTAAGATGCTATTTTTGATGTAATAGAATTGGACAAAAATGTATGGCAGAGGGAAAAGATGAGTGCTGATGTCACATCCCTGTTCCTCACAGGGATTGTTACTGACTTTCAAAATCTAGAAGGGACACGTGTCTGCTGAGGTCTGTCAGCTTTGAATGGGGAGACTCAGCAGCTGGGTTGCTGAGGAGCACTGCTTACTGCTTCTCCATCAGTATTCGGTTTTTAAGACACCGCTGTACCCATCAGTGGCTTGTGCTGAAGTCCAAGAACATGTGCTTATGTGTCTGGCTGCAGCATAGACCTGTTTTAATCCAGTGAAAGCCTGGCCTGAAACACTTAGGCAATCCCTCTCGAGGCCCATGGTCTACCCCTTAGACTGGAAATGCACTGTGCCTCTTGGACTGCTGGATGGGGCTTTTCTGCCTCATCAGAGGTCCAGCTTCAACAGCAGGGAGTGGGCAGTGTTTCCCCCCAAAACTCAGCATGGTCTGAAAGTCTCCTGAGAAGCAGCAGCCACTGGAGGCCAGTGATAGCTTGAAAAGTCCCCACTCCTGAGGTCGATCCGAGTAGCCGAGCACCAACCAGCCCCTCTGCCTTGGGACATCTGAAGGGCAGCGTTGCTCTGTGCTGGCACGCGGTGAGAGACACCGCACTGCCTCAGACCGCCCCGATCTTGTCACCACACAGCAGAATCCATCAGCTGACGTGAGCGGCACGTGTGGGGGAAAACACAGCTCCCGCAGTCTGGCAGCCCTGCACCCTTCTGCAATTACCAACAGCACTTCGGTTCTGTCACCGCTTACTAAAAACATGGCACAGCTACCGAAATAAGTGAGCACTTAAGGGAAACCCAGACCTTTTATGTCTGCCACTTATTTCCTGATTATCTTCCTGGAGGTCAGACCCTTCGTTTTGACACTTAATGAATAAAATGCCCACGTTGCAGGAAATGGGATAATGAATTGTGAAAAGACATAATCAGCAATGACTAAATAATTAAGGGAATTGAAATGTAGAGTCATGTGGGAATGTATTAATAATAACATGATTTTTCCATATGCTAAAAAATTCTGTCTGTTTTTAGAAAATCAGTCGTCACACATGCTCTGTGGCAAAAAAAAAAAAGATTAATGTAGACTAATAGGAACTGTAATTAGATGTTCTGCTTTTAAACAGCTGAATAAAAGATGAAATCATATAGAAAGTATATTTAGATACAAGCCAGAAAGTAAACTGATTATTATTCATAGTGCTGTTAATAGGAGCTGTAATTTATGCATCTAGTGGGAATCATGTTAGGCAATTAGGAAAGGGAGTCACACTTGACTTCCCTTTATGCATTTACATATTTATATATTTTTATATATCTTGCCAATGTCTCCATCTTTCCAGTTATCTTTAATCTGCATAACTGGCTAGAATAAGACCTTTTACAGTGAAATTCTCTGCTGGAGCTCAAAAGTTGGCCTTCACTTAGATTAAAGGAAACCACACAAGCTTCTCTTTGATCATGTTTGTCTCCTGACACTGGACTTCTGCAGGTCCCCAGTATTAGATGAAGAACAGGACTTCATAATTTTTCTCAACACTTCACCTTCAAAGGCTTGCTGCAGAAATTATCCTGGCAGTAGGTCAGGATTGTGCTTGCTTCTGCTCCCGTCTCTCTGTATTTCTCTCTCCCTGCTTACCCAGCACCTGAGCTCCATTGCTTGGTCTCTGTAGTCTGCACCTAACAAATCTTGTAATCCTATTATTCACCACACTCCCAGCACTGAAATCCCTATGATTTGGATTTTGGTTCTGGTTGGCATTGCTGAGTTTGTGGAATATACGAACCATTACACATATCTAGTATTTTCAAAAGTTCAGTGCAAGAATGATTTATGCTTATTTTTGTGCAATAACATGGTTATTGTTTTCATTTGAAAGTGTCCTAGTATGTAGTCACATGGTAATGCAGACTTGCAGCCATCCCATAAAATGCAGGTCAGCTGGAGAGGGTCACATCGCCAGATATGTTGGAACAGATGGGTGGGCTGAGGTACAGAATGCTGTTGTGGTTTGCTCAAGGTAAAAAAGCAAGTCAGTGGCAGAGCAAAGATTAAAATCCAAGGCATTAGATCAGCAAAGGATTAAGTGCTATGTTCATCTGCTTCATTTCCAGACATATAACATGTATCTCAGTTAATCTGCAGGTTTGGAAATATTCCAGAGTTTGGAAATGTTCAGCACATCACTTTCAAAAAGAGAGAGGCAGGGAGACTCGACAGGGACTGGGAAGAGATGTCAAGTGACCTCAAGGAGGGGTGGACCAGTGGACCTTCTTGCACAGGATCCATGCTGCTACCGGGTTGCAGGGCTGTTTCACAGCTAGCCTGTCCTCATGAGCACTCAGGAACTGTGCAAGGTGATAACCCGAGAGAAGTGCCCACAGCAGATAAGCAAAGTCTTTTTTTTCCTCTCTGTGTAATGCTGAACTGGGCAAAACTGCCCCATAAGCCAGACACCAGCTACTCCCATCTATGTCCGAGATGACTTCTCAAGGTGCCTTTGAACATTACCAGCCCTAAACTTTGCATTATTCTGGTCTGGTTTTACTCACAATGTTACCTAAGGCTGTTCTCACCGCTTTGTTGGATGCGATGCCTCAGAAGGAAAGTGAGTGTTCCCAAGGCATGGGGCACATCCCCACTCACTCTGGGGGGG
>JAWWEV010000001.1:88465084-88516531 GCA_035583235.1 Hafferia zeledoni | reverse complement strand
CCCGGGCCCCCCCCCCCCCCCCCCGCCAAGCTCTCCTAGAGATGAGGACCTGGTGTCTTGCCACAGCCCTCTGGCTGCAGGGCTTGTGTTTTGGCTGTGGACCATCTTTTGTAATTGGGCTGGCGAGCACTGCCCCTGCCTTCCGCTTGGGGCTGGGGCTGCCAGTGCCAGCTGCTCCCCCTGCCTTCCGGGCTGCAGATGGCCCCACCAGCACCCGGCACCTCGCCCTCTGACAGTCCCCTCATTCTCCCTGTCCTGTCAAACCATCTTCACAGTACTACTATTAGCAGACATTACTAAGTAATGACCCACTCTTTGGCACACCCTGCCACCCTCATCCCCTCTCTCATTGCAGAACTGGGAAGCCGGAGGGACTCTTATGAGCAAGATTGTGTTAAGCTATAATCCACCGAAAAAAAAAAGTAATAAATACATTCCCATGCATCCAATAATGCTGTTTTTTTATCAGGCACCAGGTGATTTTAATTCGCCCCCCATAAGTGCGTCTCCCTCCCAGAATTTGCACGCATCTGGCTCACTGCATTTGTTCTCTGTCAGAGTGTGATATCTTGGGATGGATTCTGCAGGCTTAAAATAGAAATGTTCCTGCTTGCTACTGCTGATGTATCATTGGGTAATCATTAAATAAATTCAGTGTTTTACTGCATTAACAAAAACACATGATTGTTTAACAGACTATATTACAGAAGATGGAGGCTTTAATGGCCTCTATGGATTTTTAGTTTGTAAGAGTACATTATGAAGCTGTCTTGGTAGGGTGCTGTTTTCATATGTGAAAGAAGTTACTGGCGTTATACATCATTTTTATATCTTGTTGCTAGGCAACATATCATAGTGCAGTTATTGCAAAGGTGTCTGCTTCCTCGTTAAAAATCTTCATGTTGCTCCTTAATTCTGCAAAATTAGCTCTGTTATTGATCCTATCCTGCTTCCTTGGATATCTCTTGATTGAGGTTTCATCTGTTAAGTTTTGGAGAAATATAATAGATCTTTTATTAACTGAATTTGGGGTTGAAGCATGTGCATTAGTGCTAATCTTTAGTTTGCCTCATCATTGCAATTTGTTTTCATGCAGGGAGCCATGTGTTTCCATTCACTTGGGATTCAAAATCAGAGAAGCAATTTGAGTGGTGATGTATTTGAGATATGGCCTATGACAGCTAGGCTTAAAAAAACAGCAAGAACAAAAGGCAGGAGCTGCCTAGAATGCTCTGGGAAACTTACAAAATTCAAACATATTTCTTCCTCTACTCAACAGAATCTGCAGTTCCTGCTTCAGCGCAGTGCTATTGCAAACTCCTACCATATTAGCATTTCCAGACCTGAGGACAGTTCTGTCTCAGGTTGGGTCAGGCTTTCCAAAATTTGAGGCTTTCCAGGACTGAGCTGACTTCATCACCTCACTTCATTCTCGCCTGGAAAAGGCAAATCTATTTCAGAAAAACGCAGTTGGTAATAACAGCCAGTATCACACACAAATATCTTCTGCACAACAAAATAACATTTTTTTTTCCTGAGTGCCAGCATTTATTCCCTTCATTACCACTTCTTCCAAGTTTCCTTGATTTGAGAGCTGTCTGCTGGGGGCCATATGTGCTCCTCAGTCACAGGGGTGGCTCTGGCACGTGTCTCCCCAGATGCCTCCACAGGCTCACATGGATCCACGGAACGTGGAGGGGCTGCCAGCACCAGGCAAGAGGGAACAGGGGGCTTCCACAGACCTCTGCATGCAGCAAATGGCTCTTTATTATCCTCATCCCTCATACCTTTGTTACTAGTGTATTATAATTCCTTTCATTAACCAGACTTAGCGTGCTGGCAGTCAGTATAGCTACTGTTCATTTTGGGGCAAATGGTGCTATTATAATATCAGGTTTTAATTAAGCTGTTTTGGATAAAAGCTGGCATGCTAAAAGCCTTTATAAATGCTGTTCCTTGGTACACACCCACACAACAACAACCAGTAAGTCAATGGGATTTTGTCTAACATCTCCCTTGGAAGATATAATTTGGCATGTGGTATCAGGGCAGTTATTTCTAAAGGCATGTGCTATAGAGGGGAGGAATGAAAGAAACATTAAACAAGTTAATTCCTTTTTTTTTTTTTTAAGCTGTAGGAAAGTTAAAAGTGGATATAAGACTTTGTTGTGCTCTAAAGCCCACTTTTTTAAGGAAAATATGCAAATAATTTATTTATAAGGGGTCTGATTTTACAATTCTATGGAATTTTAATAGATGCAATTGCAAATGAAAGAAAAGAATTTGCAAAGGCCAAAATTTTTAACTTCACAATCAATTAGTGTACTTTCCTAAAAAATATCTGCAAATAACATTTTAAACATTTAAAACATTTTATACATATTAAAGCTGATAGTTAACCTGTTCACTCTAGAACTACTGCCTACCCAAAGATTTTACCTGAGAGACTCCCATTTCCACTCCTCCTGCTTCCCTCTAACTTGCAAGAGAAGGTTTAAGGTGGTCTCACACTACTCTTCCATTGCTGCTAACCACACAATTTGCCTTTAGGATTTGGGTCCTTGAATCATAAAACAAGTTTAGCTCTGTTCCTCCAATATAATTAGTAAAAACATTAGCATTGTTTTCCCACTAACAGTTCCACTTCTCTGCTCCACTGGCTGACTCTATTAAGAGTGATGAATACCCAACCTGACCAGCTTGGTCTTAATTCCTTTCTTCCCCCATCTCTAATCAATTTGAGGACACGCTGTTAAAATGGATACAACTCACTGTGCTTGAAGAAGTGTTGCCAGTGTCCAGAGGAACCTTCCTTCTAGTTCAGACAAGAAAGGAGTTTGGGGAATCAGGATCACTTTTAGTATCTGTGTATACATAAAGTCATATTTTGCTTGAACAGTGCTACCAGTTGATATCTTGTTAGCTCCTTTGGTCTATGTGGAAACCCCTGCAAAGGCAGTTGCATTCCCTTATGGCCAATGAACTCAGTTATCGCTTAGAATCAGCTTAACTGGATGATTGTTTCGTTCCTGGGAAATTTCTGACAGAGGTAGCTGACTTGGTTCAGTTAATCACCTGTTTTTTCTGCATGCAGAAGACAGATAATTCTCCCTTAACCCACATTCAGATTAAATAATTAACCAAGACAGTGCCACAGGAAAGCAGGAGCACTCCCGTGAGCACTGAAAAACTGCTCCTTCTCACCTGACATCTCCAGAACAAAATAGAAGGCATTCCAGAGCAAAACAAAAGGTGAGCCTCCAACTCACACACCACATCATGCCCCATGCCCATGTTGCTCATTATTTCACTAGTTTATAAAAAATTCAGCGCTGTTTTCCAGTGGCATTGAAGTTCCATTGGTTCCCATTGCTTCAGAAGGGCTATCCTTGCTGATCAGCAGGCCAGATGTGCAGCAGGCAGTGAAGCTCATGTGCAGGTGATCAGCTCAAGAGCTGAATTGGCACCTCCCTCTGTAATTCACTGGCAGACGTGAAGCTGCACACTGACCCATCTCCACTCCAGGACTGCAGGTGATGACAGGCAACCTAGTCCTGCACTGGTAGAGCCATGCAACAGTTTGTTTGGGCACTGGGGAGCATGGGTTTTTTCCATATTGTCAAGGAGACACGTATCTTTCAAGACAATGCATATTTCTAGCTGTCACCAGCTGGCATGGTCTATAAAATCCCCTACCCCATCAACTCAGTTTTTCAGGGCTCTGCAGGGATGTGTGGGTTGAAAAATAGCCATGACCTGGAAGAGGCCTGTTACCAACTTCTATTTGCTATGCACTTCATTAAGAAAACCTTTATGTTTTACTTCAATAAATTCTCTACTTCCCCACTGACTCTCTGGATACCTGCAATTCTTAGAAAACGTAAATGAGCAGGATCAGGACAATTTTGTTTCTCCACTGTGATGAATCTGCCAGGCCTGTCTGTTGCCTTTCTGTGAATCTTAGTCTACAGGCCAGAGCCAAAGTGTTACCTGGTACCAGCCAATACCTGATAGTCCAAGTCCTTTTGGCGAATGCTCTTCAAAACATCTTAGTGCCAAGTGCAGAATCCTCCACAAAGCTGAATATAAGAATTGTATGGACTGGATTGCTTCCCAGCAGCTCTCTGATCAGCTCAGTCAGAATACATCTTTCAGCTTTGTTGTTGGAGCCCAAAAGCAGGGTCTCACCAGCTTATGCCATAATGTTTCTGGTCTTTCCACTTTCATTTCAGTACAAGTTACCAGTGAAAAAATAACAAACCCAAGAGAAAGAATGCTGAGCCAATCTCCATCTTCAACCATGGGATACTTTTTCTGACATCCATTTTCCTATATTGTCAAACATGGCATTTCTTGGCCCTTTCTGGTCTTGCCCCCAACTTGTTTGTCATCTCTTGGTTAGGATACAGAGGTGGATCAGAGGTGGATAAGCCCACTTGTTAAATGTGCTGTGATAGTTCCAGGGAAAAAAGTGAAAATAGCAAATATGTCTACTGGCATCTGGGCTGTCAGAATACTGTTACATAATCTTAGTGAGTTTAAGTGTATTTTGCTAGTCAAAATTAAGTCTCTGTTTCCTTGTATCACTTCCTCTGTCTGCATCTGTCTTGAGTTTCATCTCATTTATTTGGACTGCCAGCCCTTTGGGGTAGGAACTGCTCTTCCACTGTCTGTGAGGGGCACTTTGCTGAGTGGGTCCAGACCAGAACTCTAAACAATAACTAGGTGTTTACATTTCCCATTCTCAATTACCACGTAGTTTCACAGTGCGAAATGAGATAATCTGTAGAGACCTTGTGTTCCTAGCTGGGAGGGACCCTTCCTCTTGGTATTTCAACATTGTTTGCAACAATCTGAAAGGAGCCTTTCCTATGGGGAAGAGACCCAAGACATGATGATTTGCCCATCCTCTGCCTCATCCTTTGAAGGACAAAGTTCAGCCTCATCTGAAATTGTTTCCTAAATTCAAAAGAATTTTGAAACTTCCCAAATCTTGGATCCCTTTGCAAAAAACTCTAGCTGTAGCTTCAGTTGTCAAGAGGCATTTCTCCCATATAGGTCTCCCCCCACCTTACTAAGCCATTCCATCTTCAGGATGGAGTTCCTTTCAGACTCTTACTATGTCCTGTGAAGGTACAGAAGTGAATCAGTTAAACTTGTATATCATTTTTCTGAGAGCTTTCAATAAAGAACAGTCTAAGTTCAACACTGGAAATGTTGTGTTTATGCCACAACATGTAGATAGTTTTAGAATCTTCTGTATGTCTCACATCCTTCTCCAGATCAATCAGTTTAGCATTCTATTTGTTTTCTTCCCCAAAATGTCAGTTCACTCATAACAAAGTAAGGTGAGGAGAAGTCATTTAGTATGTATGGGATTGACACATTTAGGTGATCCTTAGAAACTGCTGAAGTGTCCAGTCTGAAAGCATTAGAAGCCAATTTATTCCTATGCAGACCTGTCCAGGTAAGTTTTGTACTACTATTTCACATGAGTCTCTTCCAGAGCGAGCTCACTGTCTCCACATGCTGAAGTGCTCAGACCTGCTTCCTAATGCTTTGTTTACTTATTTACTTCTTCAAGTCCCCAGTTCCAAGTGGCAAATCAGTGCTGATCCAGTTGTCCCACCATTGTTCTTTGGGTAAGATTTCTCCTCCCACATTTGTATTTAAATTGCAGCTTGTTTGTTGCCAAGAATGTGGTCTCTGTGGACTGGCACTTGGAGGAGAGGGCAGCTTCCTTGACAATAACTGTGGTTTTTCACAGAGAGTTTTCCACACAGACCCAGTGACCCATGTTCCCTCACTGCTGACTTGGAGCCCAGTGCTCTGACATATCTCACTGGTGAGGTGTCAAGTGACAAATACCCTCCCCATCACAACCTTTCTGCTGATGCTCCTGAAAAGGTCTGGATAGGAGTGATGCACTTGAGGCTGCCTCAGGTCTTGTCACTGTAGAGGAAGTTGGTATCTCCTGCACCAGAAACTTGCCTCTGGAGCAAACTCTGTGGAAGCCCCTCTCCAAGAACCACAGTTAATGTTAGGTAAGTTATCTCTTTTCTCCTCAATCTGCAATTAGGCATCCCAATTATGCAGTTTAATCTAATTAAAGTAATGATGCAATTATACAATAATTGATACATAATTGGCATGCAGAAACCTGTGTTAAGTATTATTTAACCAACAGAGCAAATTCTAGATAAACCTTTGCAATCTCTTAAAAGTATATCATTTTAGCAACCAGCTTGAGGGAGGGATTTTGCTTACTCAAAGCATTTTGAAATCCTTACTGCCACTAGTAAAATTACTTTTTCTTACTATTTATGGGCATTCAGCTTCCACTGACTTCAACACAAGTTGTCTCTGAGAAGTAAATCTTAGAGCCTCTGAAAGACCCACCACAAGTATCTCATCCAAAGATGGCAAAGTGCTGCAAAGTCATTTCAGGAATGCCTAATACTGGTTTGCCTGACGCTAGGGATGCTAACAAAATAAAATAAATCTCATTCTCGATTGCAAGGGAAGACAGCTCCATACTACCTATACTGACACTTCCTCAGCAAACCTTACCACTTAAGATAATTTTTTTAAATTCATTACAATTTGCTTCCTCATTATCTAAAATAAATGTGCCAAATATGCATATTACATATGCACCATACTTACAGATGTATAAACTTAAACCACAGAAGGTCTCATGCACCAAAATGAGAGTGTGAACATGGATGTTGGAGTCCTGGCTCCAATGGCGCAAACAAGAATCTGGTTTTCTCTATTGGGTCATTTTTCTGAAACTGAGTAGCATGTGTTTCATTGTATGAGGATGTTAGCTATATCTGTAATAGCCAAAGACCCATGTTCTGAAATGACAACAGAGACCTGGGGGCTTGTCTGATAAGAAATGGGATTTCTTCTCATCCTTGGATAATATTTCCTTTAGCCTACTCCCCATCCCCTTTCTGTTGTGCAGTGAACTGTGTACCCTATATGGCTTTTTCCCAGCAGTGACGTGGCTGAATGTCTGCAATATTTTACCCTTGTTTTGGAAAGCACTGTGGAATCAAGCACATCCACATTTAACACTGTAGTACGTAATTCAGCATGTCTGAATGTGTGAAGAAATGAGAATGGCCCTTCCCTTTCTTTGTCTCTGTTGCATAACTCATGCTTTAAACTAGGTGCATTATCTTGAGTGATGTTACATAGTGAGTTTGTTCAAAGTGTCCCAGTATCTGCATCAGTAGGACTATTCACAAGCAGGGAAATTTCAGGGGAAAATCTGAATGTTCCCTGATAAGCACTCACTTTGGCTTTTTTTGATGTTGTTTTTTTGCATGATTTGCTGCTAAGGATCTAGTTTGAAGTGTTACTACCCATATGTGTGGAAGTATAATTTTGATTTGATCCATATTGTCTTTAATGCCAAAATTGCTGGAAAAACTTCTTAAATGTGGTTTCAATTCAAATATGATGGCTTTACTGTCATATTTTGATTGTCAGTATTTGTATTGCTAGTATAAGTTTACAATTCTTTTCATGACAGACACTGAAAATATGTTAAAAAAGTGCCTTTGACTGAACAGTTGTTTATTCATGGTGATGTAAGTTCAGTTCTGCATGTGGAGTCACTGAAAGCCTGCACATATGGCCCACATTTTCCAAGCCTAAGAAGAACTCATAGGTGCTTAAGTGACCCTCTGGTCTCTGGTAATGGTAACATAGAGAGCATTTTTGTCTTCCAGCATTTTTCTCCCTCCCACTTCGTGTTTTCATTCTGAATGTAGGGAGACAGACTTGGCTGGGAAGTGTATAAAGAAAGTTTCTGCTTAATACTGAGCCCTAATTCTTTGACCGTAAGGATGCTGTTGTTTCAAAGACAGAAAAAAAAAGCCATTCCCATGCCTTGAGTGAAATTGTCCTGTCAATGGGCTAGAAAACTTCAGTAGGTCCATTAGAAAAGACTACCCAGGGAAGTGGTTGAGACACCATTTCTGGATGTATTAAAAGACATGTAGATACAGTGCTAAGGGCCATGGTTTAGTGGTGAACTTGGTAGTGCTGGGTTAACAATTGGACTAGATGATCTCAGAGGTCTTTCCCAGCTTAAACCATTCTATGATTCAGTAACAGACATCGGCAGATGGGAAAAAAGCAAGGTAAATGACACTAAAAGCTATGAAAAAATTCAGCAGGCACATTACTGCACAAAACCCTCCAAAACTCCAACCTGTTTATATTCCCTGGAAAAAATCAGCATAAAAACCTAACATCCAGTAATTTCACAGCTCTGCTTACATTCATTGCTAACAGAGTTCTCTGTAGTGTAGATCACAGGCAATATCATTGTGCTAATTTTTCACCAGTCTTTGTCTCTTTTGTTTTAGTAGTAAATTCATGTATTTGTCATAGGAACTTGAACTGAATTTGCCAACAGTTTGATGATTCTGATAGGCCAAGGGCTTCTGTCTTTGGTCAAGATACAATAATGGCCAAGTACAGCTGATCTCATACTGCTGAGTGTGATTTAAAGGAAAATCTTTGAAAGAAGTATAACTGCCTGAATTACTACTCTTTTATATGTTTTTAAATGAGAATGTAAAGGCCAAGGGCATTTTTTCCTATTTAATACTATTAAATCCATCATTAAATCTCTCGCTGAACACTGGGTGAATTTAATGGTGCCCTCAAGTGCCGATGCTGATGCTTGACTGTGTTAATATTGTTGTATATACAGATACAATAAATAATACTTAGCTAAGGTAGTGTTAGCAACCTTATTGGGTATATCAATACAAATAGCTGTACTAATGAGATTAAGCATCACAAACCAACAGCGATGTGAATCTAGGCACTGAGGCTAAAATATGGATAGAGATTCTGCACATTGAACCTATCAATAAAACCAAACAGACTCTAAAAGCTTTACTGCTCTACTGCTAGTTGGCATTAAAGGATTAATTTGAAAGTACAGTTTTTATCTTTTCTCATCTCACTTTATAACATGCTCCATCTTAGAGCTTCCTTCTGTCTGGTGCACAGGTATTATGATTGTTTCTATTTGCCAACCAGTTGGCAAAGCCCCTGGCAGGCCACTCTGCTTTGCCTTGCTGTAACCCGAGTTCCCTTTGCTTGATGTAATTCATCACTGGGAGTGGACTGGTTTCATACCACTGGTATTTTTTATGTCTGGTCTGAATGGAGACTTGCATTAGTTGAATCATGTCTAGATTACCATTTCTTCTTTCCATATATACCCTTCAGATGCAGTTGCCTTGCCCAGGCAGATGATTTTAAGCCACCTTAATTCCAGGCTCCCAAAATGTTCATGATTACAGTACTCTTTTACCGATGCAGTAATGTCCAACTGTAAGGCAGTTAAATGCCTCCCTGACACCCGATCCCGACAGATCTCGGAAGCTCAACAGAGTCATATCCAGTTAGTACTTGGATAGGAGACCTCCTGGGAATACCATGGGCTGTAGGTTCTAGTCCTGAGGACTTCACTGTCACCGTCCAAGCTCGCTCAGCAGTGTCAGATGAACCTTAGGAGTTAAACGGTGGGGCCAGTTCTGGGCACACTGTGACTCAGCTAAACAATCCACTGCACAGGCTGGAAGGGCACACCCATGTGGGGAGAGCCCTGCCCAAACCTTTGCGAAGTCTGGCCATACATACATACATACAATGTCCAACTGTCTCCATTTCATCTTGAGGGTCTTTCCTCTTTATGTTTTTATTGCTGGTAGGGAAAAAAGCTTCATGTTGTGATCTTTCTTCTGGTGGGCTTCTTTGTGTGCTAAAGCTTTGAAAGATACATCCACTGCTTTGTTTTACTAAGAAACTCTTTCAAAGTGAAAAAGAACTGACCTAAAGGATTAACTTGAATTTACAGGAGTGAAAACCTTGCTTGGGTAGAAAAGTCATTGAAGGCTTAAGTGGGTACTAATTACTACACATACATTATCTGAACCTTCTCATTTCAGTGAATTGCAATTTGATATTTCTCGTGAAGAGAAATCAAAAGAAATTAATGTTTACTGCCACAAAACAGCCTTTTGCAACTTTCAATATTTTAAATTTCCAGTGCTCAGAGAGTTATTTCTGATTCCCTGTCCAGTAAAAAATAGGTAGCATAATTAAATAGTGATAATGGTATGTCTTGTTCCCTTCTTCTTAATGTATTACTTTAATTTTTCCATATTATTTCTGTGAGGTTAAGAAAAAAGAAAACATATCCATTCTCATTTTTAAAATGTCAGCAAAGGAATGCTAATTTTGTTGTACAGTGGATAAGTAAATTGTGTAGTTAAGAGCTCAAAAATAAACAAGCATCTGTAACCATCTTACTTCCTTGCATACTCTGTCATGATGCAGCCTATAATTTCATAATCACCCACTGTTTGCAGGCAAACATACTGAGGAATTTTTTAGAGAGTTGTAAAAACTTTTGTTAGCATCGTTTTTCATATCATTCTAGCTATGAAACTAAGCTGGGTTTGCACTCAGTCTGATATAACATTGGCAGAGAATACGTAGAAGTGGTGAGGAAGGATGATGTGCTATTCCACAGAGGTTTCCTGTGCATACAGGGGCTTCAGCAGCTCAGGTTTAGTTGTTTCATATCCAGTGTACTAACAAACTATTTAAAAGATCTCTTTATTTTACTTTCCATTAATTCAATTAGATAAATGTAAATGTACATGGTTTTAGTTAAAGTGTTTTAAAATCATTGCTTTATTTTTTTAAGTGAGGCAAATTTGTTATGCAGACAGTGCTTGCAGTAATGAATAAGATGCTAGTGTGACTCTACTTTTAATGATATAAATTGTATAATGGATGAAGCTAGTGATTTCAGAGTACAGTTAAGGCTTCAGTGTATCTTTTCATACCTTGGACTATTTTTTCTAAATGGAGTTGCAGATTGGCATTGTCACCCTTTCTGCTATTTGTGTCAAGACAGGGCTTTTCTTTAGGGACTTTCTAAACCAAGATTCTTTCAGTCTTAGTTCCAGTTTTATGTGTTCTAAGTCATAATAATATTATAGTACTTACAGAGATTACAGGGATGCCTGGGATACCTAATTCAGGTTTGCAGACTACCTTGCAAATGAAATGGAAATAATAAGTACTAAATACTATTCCAGGGCTTAAAGCAGACAGCTTGAGACAACGATAACTTTGAACAATGCACTTAATATAAACACTAGACAAGTGTGAATTGCACAGGTACAGTATGGTCTCCTTCACTGCTCCGTGGGTGTTTTTGCAGCTAGAGAGAAGCACAATTGAAAAGGAATTAAGGAGAAATGCCACATTGCCTAGGGATATCTGAGGCAAACAAAGGGGCTCTGCTTGCCTCTGACAGCATCCCAAAGGCCACCCCTTGTGTAACAGAGTGGAATGGTAATTGTTTCGTGCTCCTGCCACTGGTTTCTGAGAGCAGCATGGTGAGCAGAGGCAGGCCAAGCTTCCTGTCTGTGCATAATGCCCACATAAGAACTCCCAGGGGCAAAGTGCTGCCTGCAAGCCTCACATTTTAATATACAGCAACAAGGGCTATCCTCCATCCCTCTGCCCGCTCTTCCAGAGGATGCTCCAGACCTTAGGTCCACTCATGTGTCCCATGCCAAAGTCTGTCTTTCTGCTGACCATAGCAAGAGTGTTGGGCAGATGCCTTCATTGTGTTGAATGTTGAATGTGTTAACCTCTAGGTTAAATCCCCAGGGTTAACTGTGTTGCATCTGGAGCTTGTATGCTCAGAAGTAGCAGGGGACAACTATAGGCCATAGATTACTGATACCTAAGGAAAGAAAAACTTTTGTTTCTGTTTTCTAAAACACCATGGGACATCCCTTTCCTTGCAGTCCACCCTTTTGTGGTCAGTACCTAACATTCACATGTTTTCCTGACTTACAAAGCATATAGGAGAGCCATAAATGCTAAGGATTTTGATAGACTGAAAAAGAAGCTGCAAAATACAGAACAAGAAAATCCCACTTAGCTAAATTTTAGGTGTAAGTCTGAATGGTTATTTCATCACCCAAACTGACTAGCGTTCTGACCTGTGTGACAAGCCAGATAACTGCAGCCACTCTCCCCTGTCTTCAGCCCATTATCTTGTATTTGGCAGAACCATATAATTCAGAAAATCTTCCTTTCACTGTCTTATGACTTGAAAAGATGAAGACAGGCATTTCCATAGCACTGCATCCTAGCAGTGAGCCACCAGCTCATGAGAAGTTGTTCTTTTTCCTAATTTCACTTTGCCTTTTTGTTCTTTTGTCCATTGGTCCATGATATAAGAACTATGTATCGCTAATGAGGTCAGTGATTTTTATCTTTTTCTATTATTGTGAACTGACAACAGTTTCCACTGAGACCTATTTGGAAATTTTGTATACATCAACTCTGTTAAGCACGAACAACCCTGATTTTTTTCAGTCATCTCTTGAGAATCCTGTTGAAGGTGTTGAGTAGAGGTTCTGCCTTTACCTTGGGACACTTGACAGTTGGCTACAAGTAAGTTTTCTAGAACTCATGTTAGAGGAAGTTTTCCCCCTGAAAGATGCTTATGCAAATCAAACATAGTAGCTCTTAGTCTAACAGAGATGATCTCTCTAAACATCTGTGATCTTGTTTTGTTCCTTTCTTTCAACCTCTGAGAATTTCCAGCATTTTTGAAGAAATGTCTTCAAAAACACAGGTTATTCCAGCATTGGCTTCACAAGTTTTACTGTGCTACTTACTTACCAATTTTCAAATGCATCCTAATGGATTGAGCCCCTTGGACAAGAGTATGAGATATTGGGAGGTTGTTTTCAGTTTCTTGTCCCCTCATGGTCCCTAACTCCTTTCTGAATCCAGTGTCCCAGTCTAACAAGTATACATCGTATTCTTCGTTTCTGGACATGAATCTGTCTGCGTTCAGTTCTGTACTCAGCTGAGCTGGTAAATGTTGGCTTCAGCCACCACATTGTGGACTGTGCTGCTTCTAGAATACAAGCCATCAAGATTTAACATCTTCCTGTCAATTCAGATCTAGGAGGCACACAATGCAACCTTGAGAACAGATGGTTGAATTCACATACACTGAAGCACACAGTGCTAAACTGATTTCTTAATCTCATTCAGAATAAATGACTTGCATATGAACAGATTCCCCAAGTTGTCAGAGCATCATAAACAAAATTGTTTGCTAATTGCAGTGAGCCACATCCATGCAAGGTTCCAGGAAGGATTTACACACTGCTTTGCCTTGCAGAACCTCTCTGTAGGCAGGGAAAAGGAAAGGAGAGTTCCTGCCTTGATGCTAAGCTCTGCAGGCTGAGGTCCTACCTGGTGTGATTTCCACCTGGAAATGGAGCACATTTAATCTTATTTCATTAAGAAGCCACGAGTGCAAAACCTCTTGGAGCTGTACTTTATAGAGCTACATTTGACAAAATTTTAACCTCTAATACTTTAATTCTGACTTTTTTCTTTCTTCTCTTCTCTACCATCTTTTCACACTGACCAAGTGTGTTGTAGTAGCACAGAACAGAAGCTTCCTTGCTTCTTATTACACTTGGCAGCCATTGCAGGTATGGTAGCCAAAAGGCATTCTGGTAGCACCTTAAACTTTATCCACAAGCACAAGGTATTTACTTCGTGTAACATCTGCCCTTTACTTGTGTATGGAGCACACAGGAATCACTCTGTTACCTCTAAGTTCATGAAGCTTGACATAATCAGTTCTCGGAGCAAGCTGAGCTAAAAATACCAGTTCATATCCACTGGTGAACCTCCACTGCAGATGCACAGAACTCTTTGTGTGACCCCTCAGCTTGCCAGGAACCAAGTAAGTCTTTATGGTACCCCCAGTCCTCTTAAAATGACTTCAGGGATATGAAAGACTGGAAGTAAGAAAGAATTCACAGAATTACAGAATATGCTGAGTTGAAGGGGAGCCATCAGGATCCAGTCCTGCACAGGACCATCCCCAAGAGTCTCACATGTGCCCAAGAGTATTGTCCAAAAGCTTCTTGAACTCTGTCAGGCTTGGTGCTGTGACCAAACCTATGACCTGCTACTTCAGCTTCTGTCCAGGGTGTGATCCAGGACCACTAGTGTACCTAGCAGAAAGCTTCCACCCTTCTACAAAATAAGAAACTTGAAAAATTTGTCTGATTTCAAAAGGGAATAGATATTTTCTCCCACAAAGCTTGCTTCAATGACCTCCTTGAATTTAGCAGTGTATTTTTGTCTGGTTGAAAGGGATGTTTATATTAGAACACTACATGCATTTGTGGAAAATATATTTCAGTATTGATAAATATTTACTGTGATGGTATTTTTGTCTTCTCCAAACTGCAGATGTTTTCTTTAGTGAATGTGCCTGTTTTTCAGCTTTGGGCGTTTATTTCTCTGCTCTTTTGTCCATATTGATACAGTCATCCATCAAAACCAGAGGAAGACCCTGACCAATGGCTTGATCTTTTTTTGCAATAGTCTTAACTTATTGAAATGTTTCGAGAGCAATCCTGAGGCCACTACCATTGCTTTGTTAGTAGAATTAACATGTTTCTTGCAGTCCCTGAAAATGTCGGCTGTGCACACTTTTCCATTATTATCTGAAATCATGCAGAGACCTGAACCTTGCAGTATCCTAGGTCTTTTCCCTTCCTGTGTCTCCTCCCCCCACTCCCAAGAGGCAGCTATTCATCTTCATTAGCTACTTCTGTTAGCTTGCTGCCAACTGAGACTAGAAAACTAGCTGCATCAGTCTTGCATGGCAATTCAGGAATTAGAATCCATAGTCCTTGGGTGCAGGAGGTTAATGCACTAATAAAGATTGTACCTTGATTAACCACATCATCTCAGCTTGCCTGGACAAGGCTGGTTTTCAGACAGTTTGTTGTATCATATGGCTCAGTGCATTCATCTAAAACCACAGCTTCTTTGCTAGAACAGATATTCATCTCACTGAAGGAGAAATTTTGTACTTTTTTTTTTATTGTTCATTTAAGTGAAGACTATTCAAAAGATTTTAATGAAATCCTCCAAATGCTGTTCTATACCTGTAAACGAACACCTTCTTCGTTTCCTAATAAGAGAAATGGCATGACACGGGTTATACACTATTTAATGCTTGCTCTTAGAATCAAACCACATTTCTTTTGGGTGTCCACAGCTTCTTCTAGACTTAAAGGCTCATTTAGTCCCTCAAAAAAAAATGAATAAAAATTTGCAGGACTCTGTGGTAAAGAATTGTAAGTGTACAGTGAAGGACCAAAATAAGTCAGTTTGATAAGCAGCAGCTGTAGCCTTCTTTTACATTTATCTGTCCTAGATTGCTGAACCTTGACTAAGTGTTGCAGGTTATTTGCAGGATGGTTCCACTAAAGCAGAGATAACATATTCCAAACAGAAACTTATTGCACTGGCATTTCTGAGCGAATTGATCCACAGATCACGTTGCAAATGTTCATGATTTGAAATGGTTTAGTTCGGTAGATACCAAATATCTGGAGATTTAATGCTGAACACATTCGTTAATGCTACAGTCTGCAAAATCTCTTACCTTCTCCCCTTCCACAGGCCTAATTTATCATTTTTTTTCCTTTCTTTCTTTCTTCCCAGCTCACAGGCACACACACACACAGGCACACACACACAGAGTCCTGTTTCTATCAAGCAGTTTCTGCTGATGACCATCTGTGCAGGTCTGAAGAACCAGGCACAGCACAAACAGCACAGTTACAGGCAGGCTACACAGTTACCTTTATTTCTTTGTTTAGGAAAAAAAAAGTATTTCCTTTATGAGCACTCTCCCCAGGATTGTCATGTATTTTTGGAGGTTATACCAATGAAACCCATTGAAAGGAATTCATATTACAGAAAGCAGCAGGGAATTTGAAGAGTCTTGGGATGGTGCCAAAGAGGAAATGTGGTAGAATGTGTTTGCAGCAGATTGCTATGAAAAAAGTGACTCCTTGAAATCATTTTAGCAGGAGTAGGGCAAACCAACAAACTGTTGACTGAGGTTCAGTGCTAAACTGGTACCCAGCTCAGTGTCCTGGCTGCAATTTCAACACCATGACAGGGAGCTCATAGTTGTTCCCCCATTTCCTCCTTCAGTTAGTGAGTGAGTGAAACCACGTGTCACTTATCTCAACTTTAGAAAGCATTTTGCATGACATATGACATAAATATTAACTATAAATTAAAACCTGCACAAATAGTGGACAGAAAGGAAGCAAAACAGGAAACAACAGAAGCTGGAAAATGGTAAGATATTTTGTTGGGTGGTGGCAGTTCTGAGTAACATGTTGTCACAAGGATAATGGCAAATAAAATTGCTCAAATGGAAAGCATTGCTCCAAGGAAAATGCAGAGCTTATGAGGAAGAAGAAAAAGAGTTCTAAGTATAGGTAAGGGACATCATAAAGAAGCAAGAGAAAACAGCTTTATCTTTCCATTTTATAGGTGCTTATATGAGGTTTGGGTTAGAAAAGTTGCAGCAAAAGCAGATACTACAGAATCCAATTTTTTAAAAAGAAAATTGGCTTTTCACATGATAGGAACCTTACCATGGTGAAATGCTGTCAAGCTTCAACATAGTCTCCAAAAGTTTCAGAGTCAGACTCTTTGCTTTGAATGTTTGACACTAAAATCACAGCCATGTTGTCAGCTAGTGCCAATGTAGCTTCACTGAACTGAAAGGGGTATTTGCCAACTGACAGCAGTTAAAGAGTCTCCTGTGTTAAAAAAAAAAAAAAAAAAAAAAGGTGAAGACAAGGGAGTAACTGGATTAGAGGCTCTCAAACTGTGTCCTGTGATCACTTGCTAAAGGGTCTTGGAAAGCTCTACATTAGCTTTGCATTGCCTTGACTTCCAGCTGAATAAATATATATAATGCTTCTCTGAAATCTGCACTTCAGTGTGGGTAACTACAAACACAGATCCTCTCCAGTCCCCCTGAGCTAAGCAGCAGAATATTTGCAAGGGAAAGTTGTGTCTCACAAATCTCCTATAATTCCTGTGACATGTCAGTAGAGCAGTGAATGAAGTTGAGTCAGCGAAAACAATTTTCAAAAGGTATTTGACAGGGTCCTTTATGAGATGCTACAAATATTTCTTAAATCATCATGTGTGGAGAGGCAAAATATTATTAATCAAATATTGGCTAGGTGAGCACAAGCAGAGAAGAGGATTAAACAGTCAATTTTCTTAATGACCCAATGATAAGTTCTGGTTTTGGCAGTGAATGAACAGCAAGATTATACATGTGGCTAGACTTAAAATCTAGATGATACCCATCTCTCCCTACTTGTTATTAATTAGAATTTTTTTGAATCAGTTCAACCATTCCTGGCATCATGTGCCACACAGCAAGATTGATGGCGCTGGATAAATAGAATTGCCTTAAGTCTAGAGTGAGTACTATTATTTACCTCTGAATGGTACTTTTTCTGAAAAATTACCTACAAGCTAGGGTTAAAAGCCCCAGACAAAACACTGCCAAGCAGTCATTAATCCACAAGAAATGTCTGGTTACTTAATTGTTGCTGCGGAAACTGAATTTGAAGCAAGGATATGCAATACTATAGATTTCTTTATTTGAAGGTTTTCCCTTCAGTAAGAAGAAAAGCCAAGTTGGCATGTTGAATAAGATTAACTAGGCTTGGACCTTTATAGCTTGTAAAACTGGACATTTATGTATGACTGGTGAAAACTGATTTACTACAGGTAGAAGTGAGTAGAGCTGCAGAATTGTAGAGTTACAGTATGCATGTGAATGAGACATGCCATCACCACCACAAAGATGTCTGTGCAAAACATCACTGCAACCCTCACAAGGAGAAATGTCTGTTAAGAAACAAAGAGGAGGCCTCAGAGCTGCCCCTTGGACTTGTGCATCTGGCTGCAGAAGGAGGAGGACAGTCATTGTCATCTCAAACAAGCCATCCTGCAGTTGGGCACATGTGCTCATCCATACTTGTAAGCAGTCTAGTCAGGGAATGGTTCTGTGATCCATGAGTCTTTTTTTTCCCACTTCTGGACCCCAAGTGTCTTCTTAGTACTCTTTTTAGTTAATTAACATTGTTCAGGACTTTAATGTAATCAAGTTTGAAGAAGGATCTGAATTGGTTTTAAATTAGATTGTTATCTTGTAGTGGCTGGAACATTTTCTGGTGCCAGGAGTTTCTGACTTATTTTTTGGTTTATTTATGCTAAAAAAGACCCTGCTTTTTCTCTGATTTCAAAAATCTTTTGAGTCAATCAATGTTCTAACACCAGTTTGAAGGTTCTGAGGATCTCAAGTACATTGAAATTTTCATCAGTCCATTTGAAATAGTTTTCAGTCCAGCAGGTACCTCATGCCAATATTGCCAATCCCAAACTCCAAAGACAGGCAAGTTACCTGAGCAGAGAAGGGAAGCTGTGCATGCAAGTTAATTTTAACAATAGAAGTTGAGTCCTTTCTGTTTAGTTAGTTAAATAGTTGCCATTTGGGCTTGCATTTTCAAACATTTATCACTGTGTTCTAAAAAAACCAGTCTTACTATAACCATATGTCACCACTAGCATTTTCAGTCTGTCTCAAATATCTTCAGATAGAGTCTAAAATTCCAAGATTTGGGACACAGGAACATATTCTGAGTTTGTTTCTGCTTGACCTTGCAAGGTGTTGACACTTACTGGACACATAAATCCTTTCTCCTGATTTTTGAGGTTCTATTCTTGGCAGCCAGAAGTAGACTGTGCACATAGTTTAATGTTTCTCTTTTTAAGAAATATTTTACTATGTTTAAATCTTACCACTCCTCAGTGGTGACAATCTGTAGTTTGGGATATTTTTCATGGTAGTTTTCTGATTATTTTTTCCTAATTCGGTTTAATTTTATAGTTGTCTGAATTCCAAACAGTAGTGATAAATACACCATATCATCACAACTCAATGTATTATTCTAGTAAATTTACATTTAGATATTCATGATAATGGCAATTATTAACCCTGACAGACATCAGTGGTCCTACTAAATCTTTGTGTCAGAAAGGGTTACATCAAATTTAAATTATGTACAAAGCATTATTATATTCCACAATTCAAAGTGGAAAAGGAGAAGAGAAGCTAGCTGGGGAAAAAAAAAAAAAGGAAAAAGACCATTAAGGCTATTTTTCATTGAAGTGTGGGTGAGAAATAATCTTGGGGAAAAGAAGAAATGAGATTTTGACATGTCAAAAAAAAGGTCACCCTTATTTTTAATCAGCCCTCTGGTCCTTTCCCTGGATAAAAGCATCATTGTCAGACTCGGGCAGGTAAGGTGGGAGGAAGGAGCTCTGCTGCTGTAACAGATTGGTTTCTGCATGGCATATAGCAGACTTCTCAGATGTTTCCCTGAAGGTGACAGTGGGGGTCACCAGCCATGCAACCTGGAAGAACTGCTGCTGGAGCACATGGAAATCATAGGTACTGAATAGAATATTTCACAAGTCGGATAACTTTAGGTCAAAGCCGCCAGGTGTTCCCAGGCTGGCTTCCCCCACTCTCCAATTGACAGAGATCACGTGAAGCATTGCCCTTCAGGAGAAAGGGACACATAGTCCTTCCTATGCATTCTGTTGGGTTCTGCACCTCCACGTGAAGGGAAAAACACTTTGGTCGGTTGGTGGAAACACCATTAATCTATCTACACAACATCACATTTTCTGCAAAGTAACTAAATGGTCCTGTAAAGGAAAAGGAGAGAAAAGCAGGTGTAAAAACGATACTTTAAGCATAGCCTTAAGGTTAAATATCCACATTGCAAATCTCCTTTTTGTCTATTTATTGTCATAAACCTTTACTGTTGGAATATTTCTCAATGTGTAATGCCTTAATCTTTTGCAAACAATAGCACATGTGCCAGGTACTTATAGCAAACAGAAATCTGATTGCCTGTGGTTTTTGTTTCCTGAGCTTTAAGAAGTTACTGTATATTAAAAATTAGTATATACTGTTATTGCTGACACTTACCAGATAAGGAAGTCATAAGATGAATGATCTGCCTCAAATAACTGAAAAGCAAAGCAATTTGGATACTGAAACTGCAAACCAGATGATGCTCTGATTAGAGACACGCACATAGATTACAGAAGTATAATAAATCAAGTAACTTTTTAGCCTCAAATAAAATAAAAGAATGCCGTTTTTATTAGGAAATAAACTGTTTATCAAAAGGGCTTTAAAGGTGACATTTATTACTAGTAAACTGTGTTGAAAGGGCTGATCTGTTCATTGGCAGAGACTTTCCACAATGTAAAAAATGCCACAGCTCAGTCTATGCCGGGTCAGGAAGCAGTTCCATCAGCACTGAGGAAGGATGGACAAGAGATTCACATGCACTTTTTTCCAGCAAGAACATTTTCTCTTTAAAAGGGAATGAGTCATGGAAATATAACTCCAGTATTATTTTAGGACTGATTGTGGATCTCTGCATGACTCCTTGGAATAACATCACTGAGAAACAATTCCACAGTCAGCTAAGGGCAGCAAAACTCAGTAAGCATCTGCCAGGCAAACTCTTGATATTGTCAGCAAGCCCCCTGCTTAGTCAGGATGTTGTTTGCTCTTCAGCTCTTCAAATGTATGGGCTGTCATGCTTGGCATTACTTCTCATATTAATTCTGTTAAGTTACTGTGTACCAAATATTATGGCTGTTGGTGCTGAACATAGAAAAAAACCACGTCCATCTCTTAACATCCTGCACTAGAGGGGGAATATGAAGCCTCTCTTTTAACAAACTTCTTATCTAAAGCGTTTAATTTACACCTGCCCAAAAGCCCCCTTACTTTGCAGACCGACTCATTCAAGCTTGAATGATAACAGTATTGAACATCTGTCTGCCTGCTACCTGGAACTGTGTCAAAGATGACTGCATACAAGTGCAGGTCAAGCTGACCTGTCTCTTATGTATTAAAAACATATCCCTCAAGACAGCACAGGGAAGAGGCAAAGATGGAGTGCAGCACACCTTATTTAGGGCTTGGCACATATCTGTGTCCTGAAAGGTACAAATACATTGGAGTTAGGAACTTCTTCAGCTGCTTTAGAATGATAAAGGCAATTTTAGGAATTAACTGTTGAACAAGTGCTAAGCATTTATAATTTTGACCTCATCTATGAAATCTATTTTGTGATGAGCACATGGTGTGTACCCCATTACTTGGTCATGAACTGAAATTTCTATTCCCATGCTTCATGTTAGTCTCACCAGTCAGAATACATTGTGTGATTAAAATGTGTTTGTAGATTGTCAGAAAAATCAAACTTCTTACACTTGAGATGCATTACCTATTCAGGAAAATGAAATGGTGCTTAATAACTGCTCTCAAGAGTCTGTAAAAATCATTGTAGCTCATGCAGCGTCTAGATTATTTGAAAACTGGGCATTTCCTAGAAGCTGCAGTAACTTAAATATTCTACTGCCCAGGCACTCTTGCTACTGATATGCTATCATTGTCTCATATTCTATTGACTTTCTAAACACAGTTTGCTGAATTACACTGTTTTACAGGAGATGACCCATTCATGGCCTCCACCACTGTCAGCTATTCACACACCAGGAAAGGCAGAGCAAAGCAAGTTTCCCTTCCCAAACAAGGTAAGACATGGAGCATCATGTAGAACGATTCCTCCTGCCCCTCACAATATGTACTACACAAGCCCTCACTAAGTGTGTGAGATTTCTGGGCTGAGGTTGATGCCATGCTGATGTTCTTCCCCAAAGTGTGTATGTGGCATATCCCCTGCCCTTTCCCTGCTTACAGCCTCAAGCAAGGCTACATTGTCTTGCATATCTCTTGGCAGCAGAACTGATGCTGATGTGTGGGTCATAGGCTCCTCGCTGCAAGACAAAACCGCAGGTGTCTCTGGTGGGATGTCCAGATGTGGTGCCTTCTGTGGGCACCTGCTGAGGCTCCTGACTGAGACCTTAGGGCACATACAGCTGCAGAGAGTCAGGAGGCTCCTCCTTGCATCCATTGCTCCTGCGTTATTTGGCTTCACTAGCTGAAATTTTTGTTGAAGCCTTTGAGGTCTGAGGTGACCTTTACTACTACACTGGCCTCTGTAGTCAGATGCTGAGGACTGGGCATAAATCTCCTGCCACCAGCCTGGCTTCAAGGGGCAGCTTTGCTGGAGAGACAGGCAGCCCAGCACCATGATGCCCAGAGGGTCCAGAGAAGCATTTGTCAGGGAAGTATTTGATCCCCCAGGGGACCAAAGCCACTGGTCCTGCTGATGGTCCCTTAAAACGAGCTCCACTATTGTATGTGTATCCCAGGGAGGATGCACTGTGGCATGATAAAGCTCGTCACCAGGAGCTTGGGGAAACCACATTATTTATACGTGGTAAATCAGGAGGGAATGAAATAAGCTACCCTGTGCAAGAGCCAACAGATTTCACATTGTATCACCATACACTTTTTAGATGTCACAAGCACATTCCATGAAGTGTTCAAGCTTGAAAGATGGTATTGATGCTGTTTATAGTCTTTCTCCTGTTAAAGCAAGCTCCTTTGGCAACTTTTAAGGCCATTCTGCAAAATTTATATCAGGGAATAATTATAACCACGAAGCCAAGAAAACTTCATTTGCCTACAGTAGAACAGCTTTTCCGTGGATGGGGGTGTCATGATTTTGAAGTATTAGGGGTGTAAACCAAAATAACTCTGGCATGTTATGAAAGAAAAAGAAGGAAATAACTGACTATTTTCTCATTGAAGGCAGACAGATGACTAAAGATGGTAGGCCGTGTAGAGGCTTGTAAAGTTGGAGTAAGTCTGGTAGGAAAGAGATGGATCAGCAGCTTACAAGCAGGTGAAGTGCCAGATAGGAGTGACAAAGTGAAGTGGTGCTTTCAGCTCTGCGGTTTCTGCCCCAATTACCCCCACACAATTTGCTTGTGGTGGTATGTGTGCAGATGTGCATGGACAAGGTGTGCCCCTGTCAGAGTATCTGCATGGCCACTGTGGATGCACTTCCTCACAACTAAATGTATTGTGATAAACACAGGAATAGGACAACCACAGGCCAGAGAGCAAAGATATGTGAATAATGGTTGATATTGACTTTCTCATATTCTCTCTGCCTGTTCATCCATCTCTGTTGGAAACTTTCTATTAGTTAGAATTGCAGAGCCATTTCAGAAATCTACCATTCATTTTCAAAGATCCTTTTCAGGGTGGTTTCCTTTCCTCTTACTAAAATAGAATTTCCATTTTTTTTAAGTTTAGGATGGACAAGATTTCATCTAGCAATATATGAGCATACTTTTGTACATAAAATAACATTAGAACTGTATTGTGGCCTGAGTGGTTGCATGGTCAGAAATTAGAGTGCTTTGTGGGGAAGAAGTACCTTAAAAAACTCACCAGAGTCCTGGAGCAATCCTGTCTTATTTGCCTTATATTATGTTAATGTTAGACACCACTTCTATTTCAAAATAGTTAAAAGCTATTCTGTGACCTAAGCTGAATCTGTAGTCACAGACTTTAGAAAGCATCTGCTTTTCAGGCTCCAAAATGCAAAGAATGGTTTCCTAATTTTTCAAACAAGTTTTTGAAACCTTCATAAGGTAGCTATTGGTTTTCAGAAAGCGTGGTATAAAATCTTCATTGGACTTCATAGGGGATGTCTCTATAGCTCTTAAGAAACTTTCCCATAGGTAAACTGCATAGCTGTCCCAGCTTACTAAAACCTGAGGACTCCACCAAAGTGTTGTGGATTGCACGTTATTCAGATCAATGTGCCTGTCAGTTAAGTAGTGGCCAAGCCCAACAAAGAGACTGAAAGGCTGAATTTGGGGAATCAACTTCATCTCTTAGTCCCAAGCTGTGCATGGTAACATGAATTCCTTTTCAGTCTTAATGTCAGTCTCGAGAGGAGGAGCAAGTAGGCTGCAATGCCTTTTAACAGAAGACAGTTCCCAAGCATAAAGACACCATTTTGGGAATGGTAAAAAGAGAAGCTTGTAGGACTCCTACCCCGTTGCAAGGATGCAAATCATAATTACTTTTCTGTCCATAAAAACAGTGTCAGCATCATTAGTTCGCATACATGCCACACTGCTTTTAACCTGCAACTCAAGTAATTAGCGATCTGACAGCTTGACACTTGAAATTTATTAATTAAGCTATTAAAGTTGCAAAGGCCACAGCAACTGTAGCTGGACTGGTTTTGAGATCAGTCTAGTAATAAAAGCTAAATAACTGAGATTTATATATCACAAATGTAACAGAATTGCACATTTGAAACTGCATGTGTGGATGTATCGATCATTATAACTATATGCTGATTTAAGGGAGGGGACATGTGCATATGCTACATTTCTATATGAAATCAGACCTCATTAATGTGAACAGTCTGCATTGATTCACAAGAATGGAAGGAGAGTCTGGGTCACATTTGACGTGTGTGGCAGTGCCCAGTAGGTTTCCAAGTACAGCACTGCTGGAAGAGCACCATTAGGGAACTGTCCTTTATGTAATGGAGGGCATAAAGTTACTTCTCATCCTTAACTTTGAATTTTCTTTCTCTCTGGAATTAATTTGTACTCTTGAATTTACTAGGAAGGGGCAATGACAGTCTCTTCATTTATTGTTTTTCAAAGCTTAAGGATAATTGAATCAGTGTGTGATGTGACAGGCTGTGTGTGCTTTCCTTTCTTCTATCCCTGCCACACTTTGTTATGTACAAATGATCAGGCATTTCATGATTGTAATTTTATTAAAAACATCTTAATAAATAAACTTTAAATGAATAATTAAATTTTTAAATAAGAGCTCACTTGATGCTTGTGTGAATGAGCTTTCATATTCAGGCATTAATTTTCTTGTGCAGGAAAAAAGCTGTTAATTCTGCTGCCTGCTTTGCTCTCTTTCTTCATTTTTACTGCGAGTTAATGTCTTGAAAGTTTGATCAGGTGTTTGATTTCTGGTTATGTATATGTGATATTATGGGATCAGCCATCATTTTGTTATTTGAGAATTAATTTACCCACTCCAGGAGAACTGGTGTCTTGTCACAAAGCTATTGGATGATTATTCTCAGCAGAAGCTGTTATGATAGTGATGTTGTTCTTTACATGTTGAATTCATTTACTTTTCCCTTTCTTGTTGATTTTAACAAGCTGGACCAAATACACTGGACAGTAATCTCCAGAAATGAAGCCATACTTTTCTCCTACCTCAGTTTTGTATTTCTATGTGCAATATTCGTATTAGCCTTTATCGTTAAGACTAATTTGTTAAGAATCAACAAATTTTAAAGAATCAGTTAAAGGAAAAGTGAAAATGTGCACAGCTCATATGTTTTGCTAATGTTCAATTTTAGACTATGCATAGCCAGTGGCAGAGGCAAGATACTGTGCTAGGCAGTTAAAGGGGAGGGTGGATGCTTCCTGAGGTTCATGAAAACATAAAAACGTAAGCAAGATCCTTATTTAGACATTTCAAACACTTTTTAAAGTATGAGGATATTTCCTTCAAAATTACTGTATTTCCCTAAACTTCTCTAGGTACATAAATTCACTATTCTGGAAACTGAACATACTCTAACAGTCTAGTTTTACTGGGAGCATGTCTGGCTACAAGAATAGCAATTAAATTCAAGTGTACATATCACTACAGCACCACTGCAAACTGAGCTTGACTTTTTCAGATTACATTCAGTCACCAGAAAAAAAAAATAGGCTTTCATTTCTCTTCATCAGAAACATTCACAAAAAGCTGATTCAATTTGTCAAAAGTACACAATTTCACATTACTGAGAAATTATTCTCGGCATGTGAAACATGGTACAGATCTTTTCATACTGCAGTAGAAGGTAGAAACTCTTAGGGCTTGCCTAAAAATTTGACATCTCACATTACAGGTGCATAGGTTGGAAGTGAGTTGTAGATGTGTATTATAGTATTAAAATTACAGATCAAAGCCTGGAGAGCCTTGACTCCAGAGCAAATTGAGCAGATGGAGGGATTTGGATCAGCTGGAGACCCCAGAGCCTGCAGTCCAGCCAATGTCTGTTTGGAGAGGCCAAGAAGCTCCTGGGACTCAAGCCCCTGAGGGATGCTCCTGAGGGACTCAGCAGCACAATCTCAGCTTGGCCAAGTTGGAGCATCCTTGAACTTTCTGGGGACTTGCAGTTCCTGTCTCGGTGATCTGTGTGTTTGGCTCATTGCTTGGCCTCTGGGGACCAGGGATCTGGTCCAGAGCCCAGTTCCTCAGTGAAATGACCACGTGTTGCTGTGGGTGCTTGGCCTCTCTGAGCAGTCTTAGCTACAGGTGCAACTGCAGCTTGTATACAAGGTGGCATTCCTGTGTGTGTCTGGGTTGTTCAGAAGCTCAGATCATCCATAGCAAAGTATTCTTTTTTCCCTTAATTTAAATATATTTTTGTTATAGCTTATATTTGTATTCTGTTTTATTTATAAGTTTTTTTTACATTTTTATGAATGCAAACAAATTCTGTGAGTAAAACACAGTGAGTGAACATTTGCACATGAGGAAAAAATTATCTGATTTATTGCACCGTATTTACAGATATTGTCTTTGTCATACAAGGTTGACCTTGTAATCTCAGGCACCCAGAACTAGTCTGTATTTCCATTCTCTGATGCTGTCAATGTCAACATGAGAAAAGGAAAGACCAGCTGTTCTACTGCCTCAGGAATCCAATGGTCCATGAAACAATATTGGTCTTCCTTCTGTCTTCTCATCTAAACTTGTAGAATATAATAGACGAGTTTTGGCAGATCAATAAATGAATAGTGAGCAGGAGGATCATAATAGCTATACAAGGAATTGCACCATTAAAAGGTTGTTGTGAAATAAGTTTACAAGCCTTAGAATTAATGGATTTTCCAAGAAATACTGAATTTATTCTTGTAATTGAAAATTACTTGAAACCAAATGAACAATAATCAATGCTGTTTGTATTGTTAAGGTAATGTCCAAGCAAGTATTGCAGCTAAAAATTTCTGTAAAATAACACACCTTACCTTTTTTCTGTTATTACTGTAGGAGTCACAACAGGGATCTACAGGACACAGCAATACAAGTAAGTACCAACTCATTTCCTGGCCACATTGGGTGGGGGGCTTGGCAATGACTATGAAAAAGAAGTGACTGAGGAAGGACCAATAGCAGACTGGGACAGTGCAGAGCCTCACCAGGCAGCACTCAGCTGTGGCAGAATTGAAGAGTGATCATGTAAGTGTCAGGTCTTGTGGTGGCCTGGGAAGAACAAAAAATATTCTATTTTTAATGGCCATTTCATTATGTAAATGAGAAAGACTGGAAGGGCTAAAGAGTGGCTGTTTTTGGAAAGCCAGAAAAGAGCTGACCTAATTGCACGACCAGATCCAGACTGCCAGAAAATTCTGCAAGAACACTTGTTATCGTTTATCTTTCATAGGCAATGGTGTATCTTGTGGCCATTGCACGGTAATAAGCTACATAAATCCTGCCAGACTAACACTGAATAATGTTTCAAAGACCATACAGCCATGGGTCTTTTTGGCTAACATTGTGGGTAGGAGAGTGATGTGTACTTGTTTAGCTCCTGATCAGGGCTTTTCAGTGGACTCCAGTTTACAAATCACGGTTCAGATCAGCAGCGCTTTAATTACATTTAGTTACAGTAGAAAACTTAGCAGCTGTATTGAAAGGGAAGATTGAATTGCTCTGCGAAACAAAATATTAATGCTCTCCCCTGACACATCTGATGGTTGTTGATGTTGTCTTGCATATTAAAAATACATGATCCTATCCTGCTCTCCACATAAAGTGATTGCAACCAAAGGAATTATTTTGCTAGCTTCCTGACCTATCAGCCAACACAGAGCCCTGATGGCAAATTGCAGGGCTGTGACTGAAAAAGAAAAATGCCCTGAGCTGGTAGCTAGGGCTTTGAAAAGGTCTAGTCACCCACTGTGTGAGGGAAAAGATATCCAGAGAGACAAGGCTGGGAGGTGCTGACTTCTAAAACGACGTGGCTCTTCGCTAGGGAAAGGTCGGCACACGGAAGACAATGTTGTGAAGAAACATGCAGTGGTGTCACTTAATTGCTGGCATTGGTTTGATATTGCTGCAAGTACCAGCACTAAGGAAGTAATAAAAGGCAAAGGGGATGAGGTTCTGTCAGAAAATAATGAATACAGTAATGAGAGAAAGAAGCACAAAAGAGTCCTAAATAGAGAGGGCTATGCAAACACAGGCAGAGGTACAAGCATGACAAACACACCAGCTGAACTGAGGGCTTTTCAATGATATCAGAGGCCATGGTATTTCACCAGCTTTGGTCATAGCTGTCATTTCATTCTTTCAACTCTTGAATAAAATAGGTTATTCTGCAGATTTAATGAAATATGCTTTCCTATGAATTGTGAAATTGATCACACGTCCTTAAAATTTTCCCTTGCTCTTTACTCCAGTGGTGTCTGACTCCACTTCCAATTCGCCCATCTGCCCTCCCATACCACAGTGACTCCAGCTACTTATCTCCTCATTCATCCTGCAAAATCAGCATATATTTGCAGCTGAGCAGAAGCCAAATGTGGTACTGACCAGTTGATAGCAATCAAACCAAAGAACAACTGAACTCATGCAGAAACATTTAGGGTCACTGTCAAACACCCAGACACTTTTCCTAACATCACTATGAGAGTTTGACTCCCTCTGAGACCTGTATCAATGAGGATTCCTTTTGAGATGCTTAAATAGGACATCAAATAAAACAGTTAGAATGAGGTATAGACTTTACCAGTCCTGTTCATCAAACTCAAAGTAAATTTGGGAAAAAAATTATTCAGATGTGTGGTGAGTCTACCCTGGCTGGACACCAGGTGCCCGTCCACTCTCCCTCTCAGCTGCACACAGGATAGAAAATACAACAAAGGCTTGTGGGTGGAAATAAGGGCAGGGAGATCACTCACCAGTTACCGTCATGGGCAAAACAGACTTAGCTCAAGGAAATTGATTTAACTTACTACCAATCAAATCAGAATAGGACAATGAGAAATAAAATCAATTCTTAAAAGCACCTTTCCCCCACTCATCCGTTCTTTCCAGGCTCAACTTCATTCCCAAATTCTCTACTCGCTCCCCACCACTAGTGCAAGCAGAATGGAGAATGGGAGTGGCAATCAGTTCATCACACCATGTCTCTGGCACTCCTTTCTCCTCTGGGGAAGGATTCCTCACCTTCTTCCCCTCCTCCAGCATGGGGTCCCTCCCATGGGAGATGATCTTCTATGAACTCCAATGTGAGTCCTTCCGACAGGCTTCAGTTCCTCATGAACCACTCCACTGTGGGTCGCTTTCCTAGGGTGCAGTCCTTCAGGATCACACTGCTCCAGTGTAGGTCCCCTGTGGGGTCATAAGTCCTGCCAGCAAAGCTGCTCCAGCCTGGGCTCCTCTCTCCATGGGGCCACAGGTCCTGCCAGGAGCCTGCTACAGTGCAGGCATCCCACAGGGTCACAGCCTCCTTTGGGCATCTCCCTGCTCCATCATGGGGTCACCTACTGGTTCCAGGTGGATATCTGCTCCACCATGAACCATCATAGGCTGCAGGGACACAGCCTACCTCACCATGGTCTTCACCACAGGCTATAGGGGAACCTGTGCTCTGGCACCTGGAGCACCTCCTCCCTCTCTTACTTTGCAGATATCAGCATCTGCAAAACTGTTTCACTCCATATTCTTGCTTCTGTCTCTGGCTGCAGTTGCTTTTGTGCAGTAGCTTTCCCCCTTCTTAAATCTGTTATACCAGAGGCACTACCACCCTTGTTGATGGGCTTGGCCTTGGTCAGCAGCATGTCCATCTTGGAGCTGCCTGGCACATCTCCATCAGCTCTAGCAGCTATTTACAGAAGTCTCCCCTTGTATCCACCGCCCACCATTACCAAAACCTTGCCACAAACCCAATACAGGATGTAAGGAATACTAGCAAATTACCCTATGGGAAACAAATCTAATGATCTATGTACTCTGTTATCCAAATGCCCATCATCAGAGTCCTAATTAACTGTTATTTCCCATTGCACTGTGTCTTCTTTGGAGTGGCTCTTGAGCCTGTCGTTTGCAATGGTTTTGCTGCAGCTGCCAACATTGTTTTTCTCATGGATAACATTTGCATTTCTGTTATCCTTCCCCCATAAGGAAATTGAAGCATTTAAAAACTCATAATGGCTGAAGTTACACTACTCCATCACAATAAATATTGTTTGTCCCTGTTACCCAGAAAGGGAAACAACCTGGTTAGGTTGAGTGATTCACCAAAATTCCAACTCAGAGGAGAGACCTCCTGTTCTGGCCACCCACTTTTCAACAGGGAAATCCTACAAGAGTTCTTTTGAAATTTATTTTTAAATTTGAGAATTCTGAACACGTGTCTTCTTCTCGTATCTAAAAAGGTTAGGAAAAAAGTTGTGTGAGATAAAGAATAAGCTAGCAAAGAACTCCCAGATCTGTGGCTACGGCACTGTGTTCCCACCGAGTGTTTTCTGGAGACGTATGTGCACCTACACCCACTGACACACAGACACGCCTGTTTCAGGAGACATGCACAGTGCTTAGCACCTGAAATAAGGGGTGCTAACAGCAGTCCCATAGCAAAGTGTGAACGTGTTCTTTGTTAATTCCAAAAAGACAGAAGAACAAAGGATGGCACAAATTTGCCCAAAAGAAGAAGCCAGAATAATGTAGAGATTAAACAATTCAGCAAATTCGAGCCTCCCACACTGGTACCTGCATGCATTTGGCAGGTTACATAAAAATGAAGAGAAAATCTTAGCCTGGCCAAGACTAAGTATAAAAAAGCCAAATTGTTGTGACAGGTAATTCTCTTTTGCTTATACTTATCCAAAAATATTATCTGTACCGTATCTGTGACATTCAGCTATGCTGAGGCTATGCACATTTTTAAAATTTCTAAGATTCAATGAAGTGAGAATAAAGTTGCGAAGAACTGATAAGCATTAATGGCCAGATTTTCTACTCTGATAGGCTGGACTGATGTGTTTCTACCATCTGTACAGGCTTCATCCTTGCCCTCCACACAGAAGTATGTTAAGTGACAATTAGCATAAAAGCAGCTGCAAATGCTTACTGTAGGGTAATTCATTAATATCCAGTTTGGCTAAATCACAAAGATTCTCCTTCCTTTTTCCTCCCAGTACGTATGCTGTTTCCCTTGTTGCTGCATTAACATACATTGCTGAAAGTGAACTCTGCTGGAAGAGCACTCAGGAATTCATATTCCCTCTCACACTCAAACAAACCAGTGTTCATGGTAATAATTCATCACTTAGAAAAGCCCAAGTTACAAATAGAAAATCTTTGTATATATGCCAACTGTTACTGTTGGTTTCTTGTTCCAAATTAGCATAATGCAGATGAGCTCCAGTGCTCTAGGCACCCTAAGGCTGACAAACATACTGTAGCAACAGCTTTCTAGCCAGCAAGTTTATCATTTGGATATACTTTCTGATGTCTCTACTGAAAGTGAAGAGCAACCTAGAGATTATGGAGTGGATGCACCCTGCTCATGTCTAAATTTTAGGTGCCTGTAGCTGTCCTCCTGCAGTAAGTGCTTGGCTTCCCTGGAGGCCCACAGAGGCATTGGTGGTTTCTGAGTCATCCAGACCTTTCCCCATTCTGCTCAATAAAGTTTAGGCACCTCAGTTGGGTAGACACAAACCCTACCAGAGAGGAGGATGAGCTCTAAAAGAACCATGTCAAGGTGTTTGCAATACCCAGAAGCTCCTCTACAAGACACCTACTTCCAGAAGGTCACTGTCTAGACTAAGTCCTGCAGCTTCCTTTTGTACAGCAGTGGAAGAACATCAGTAGCAAAATCCTGCCTCTTTTGAAGGCAACAGCAGGTTTTCCAGAGGTGCCCCTTACAGCCATTGCTCTATGGAAACTGAAGGTGAGGACTTTGTCAGCAGCAAATGGATGATGAGTAATGCTCGTGCATGTGCATGGACTAGGTTGACGCCGAACTGATCCAAAACCCACTCAACTCAAGTAAATGAGCAGAAAATCAGGCAACACCAAAACAGCCTGACCAAAATAAGAATTTCTCACATTTTTTTCCAGAAGGTACAGGTGGATTTCAGTTTAACAAAGCTCATTAAAAAGTAATGGAGAAAAACACATCCATCAGTAAACCAGTCACATTCAACCTCTGTGTCTCCTTGTCTGCTAGGCAACATAAACTCATGTATAGACAGCTATTAGCATCCAGTGACACACAAGAGGAGCAGCAGCTGCACAGTCACTAGGTCCAGAATTCAAGGTGATTCAAGTGGAGTGGCATACCCTGTACATCCATGGTAGAGCTAAATAGAAATCTTACACTGAAGTACAGCTCTCGTGGGTTACTCAGAGAACATGAATTAGAGAAAACAACATCAGCCTTACTGTTGTTTTTGGTTTTTGTTTTTTGGCGTTTTTTTGGGGGGGAGGGGGGGGAAGAAGAAAGAAGGGAGAAGGATTTGCCCTGACTTAGCAGAAGCAGTACAATCCCATCAGCCTGCCACCCCCTGTCTGTGCTTTGTAACTAAGTTTTGTTGGGCTTATCTGTTATTTTGGACCCAAGATGGAGATCATAACAAACCAACATGCCAGGACCCATATGAGTCACTAGAAAATGTGAAGAGGCATCCCTTGGGCCTCCAATACTTCTCAAGCATTTGGGTACCTGACCTCTCTTGACACTGAGTGCCTATGCCAAAGTGCACAACACAGCAAAGAGGACTTCCCCGGCTGCCACTTACAAGGAGCAAAAGAACACATCCTTAATCTGTCAAAATATTCATTGTCAGAATTGTGCCTTACTGTCTCCTGCTGAATTTGTTTTGCTTTGTATGAAATAATTATTCTTCCTGGAGCAGGGTTTTGGAGCAAGTGCATGTTGTATGGAGTACACTCTCAATAGCAGAGCTGTAAGGCCTTAGAGAAATCCCTTCTGTTGCTCCAGGGTCTGCTGTCCTTGGTAAAGCCTGTGTCCTCTAAGCAGCCTCTTGTGTGGAATTCCTCTGCCTGACATTACCAGAGTAATGTACCAGTGACAAGAGGAGTCAATTCAGGATTGACTGCCCCGGTTGCAAATGCTCCAGCAGTGCCCCTGCAGCCCTGTGGTTGCCTCCACAGCCTTCTGTGTATGTGGCAAGAGTGGTCAGTGTTAGCAATGAATAAAGCATTGACATGTCACATCTGAGCAGTTTCTATATTGATCCATTTCTGATGTCATTTTCTTTTCTTTTAAAGGGAAAAGTGATGTAGAGCCAAAGAGCCCAGAGAAAAGCGCAACCCATACATCGTAAGTCACATTTATGTTTAAGATTGAAGAAGGCAGCTGTGTTTTTATCAGATATGTTGGCTAAAATGCAATTTGTTTGTTTTCATTAAGATAAAACTCTTTCACTGATGCTTTTCTTAAACCAGCTTTTTAGATAACAACTACACATTAATTATTCCTATAACTTAGGCATGCTAGTAAGCTAGAGATCTTTGCAAGTGAAATAGCTCAATATCACACTGAATAGGTATGAGATTATTTTTGTGGGTGTGCGAGGCTGGCCTTTACAACCTTACTTCAACATTACCTTAATGCTGCTGGAGTTTGTCACACTTGCTAAAAACATTGTGTCACATATGCCTTTGATGTACTGATGTAATTCTAAAAGACTGCAGTCTGCAGCTTCACCTCTGAATTACTTGAAATCCAATTACAGTTATCTCTGGTCTCTCACGATTTTGTTGATGTTTTTGAATTAACAAAAGAAGTCGAGAAATAGATAGGAACAGGCACTTGTAATATATCAGTGTTCACCTTCACTCTAGTGCAACAATAGAAGCTTTTACCATTCTTAACTCTAGTATACAAAAGACTGAATTGTTTTGCCAACACAAACCAGTCTATGAAACAGATGGGCTGCAAGTTAAAAAAAAAAAAAAAAAAGCATCAGTCTCCCAAACTGAGCAAGATAAGTGAATTCTTTTAATAACTACCAGGCAGGAGCACTATGAATTTCTGCAAAGCCATTCACCTTTTTAATCCCATTTGAGGGAGGGAAGTTCTTGTAACAGTCAGTCATGTGAATTTTAGAGTACATCTGGCCCATAATTTATGTATTCTGATTCCTGTTATTTAAATTCAGAGCATTATATCATGTAAATCTCATAAGGTGTCACCATTTGTTACATGGCCAAAAGTATTCACAGAAGGAGGTGCAATAACAGTGATTTATTGTGGGATGTTTTGATCTCCACTGCAAATACGCATTAAAACTCTTCTGGAAATGAATCTAGAAAAAGACTTGACACGGTGTAAGGAATGGCCTGTCTTGCAGATTGTGTTGTGGAATGCAATTATAGTATGCAAGCATATTTAGCCAAACTTATTAAATGAATTAAGCATTAGAAGCCTTATGCCTTCTGATAGTATGATTACTGGGAATGGTTAAAGAATTATTCCAAAAATTATCATTTTAAAAAATAATATCGCAATAAAGGCCAAAAGAGTAAGGGTTTTAATGCCATCTGGAGGTATTTTTGAGAAATGAACGCATTTATTTTTGCTCATATTTAGCAATATGTAAAACATAAGCTGTCCTCCAAAGTGTTTTTTTTCTGGTTTGGTAGTATTTTATTGGTGAGGAATGTTTCTTTCTTCTCTTTCATCGTATGAAAATCCTGCATGATCTCTGAACCCACATTAGTGGTATCCCTGAACCCAAAATATGGCTTCAGAGGTACACCCCAGTCTGGTTATGGATTTGGTTTGAGACTACATACTATGTCATATAGTTGGCTGCCTTAGATAGAACAGACTTCAGAATCTGATCTAGTGTGAAAGGTTTCTTGCCTAATAAGATATCTTAGTACAACCTTCTGAAACTGTGCTGTCTACTAGATATAGTATATTTATGTTTATCTTTAAGTTGTTACTATATTTTAAGGCTATTCCACAGCATACATTGATTCCCAAAACCATTTTTAGAGGTAGAAACAACTGGTTACTGTTGATAAATGACTGTGTTCAAGAAGCAGAGGCCCCTCTACTTAGAGAAATTCTGTTTAAGAGGAAAAAGAGGAAATGGGAAGAAGGGAACCAGAAAGTGCTATGCCAAACAAGGAGGAAGAAAATGAGAGGGATATAGCTAAGAAGTAGGAAATGGAATTGCAAGCATCACATTTTCAGAAAGAGATATAAAAGTGAGAACACCAGAAGAGAAAACTAGAGGTGAAATACTGAAAACGAGAAAGGGAGAATGATAACAAGTAAAAGCCATTAGCAAACTAAAATGTATGTGCTACTCATTGGAGGGCTGGCTCTGCGAGCATTATAGTGAAGGAAAGTAACTCATGTTGATATGTAGGCACACACTGATGCCCCAGTTCTGTTTTTGCTACCCTGCTGTTGGCCTTCCCGTGTTTCTTCTCTTTTCCACCTTCAAGGGCAGGCTTTTATCCCTGGTATCTCAGGCAGTCATGGATACAGACTTTCTCTGCTCTTTTGCGGGTGTAGCAACTCGCACCTGTGCACACGGTGCACAGCCAGAGGGACTTGCAGTGTAGCTGTACATATGGATGTGTGAGCGTATGTGCCTGCTCTGTCCGCAGTATCAGATGTGCTCTTCCCTTGCACACGTGGAGAAGGCCATGCCATTGTGCAGCTGGGCAAGAGGTCCAGGAGTGCCCAGCTGGTTGCTGGGGCAGGGGGGCTCCAGTAGTCCAGTAGTGCCCAGCTGGTTGCCATGGGAGTGTACAAGGGGGCACAGATGCTGCCAGGGGTACCCGTGGGTAAAAAAGCCTACACCTTCTTGCAAAGTGTCCCTCCCCTGAGCGTCAGAGGAGTCCGGTTGGCATCTCCTGGCAGGGCTTCTAAAAAGGAACAACACTGATGTAGGAGAGATGGCATCTTCAGGTCTGACAAGGAGAATCTGTGAATTCATTTAACTGCAAATCAGTGTTTCCCTGTGAAAATGGAACAAACAGCAACAAAAAAGCCCACAAAGTCATGTTTGCCTAGAGGAAAATAACAGAGAAGATGAGGAGGAGTAAGTTAATGATTCTTTCTTGAAAGTGTCTTTTTTATTTTCCTCAGGCATGTTACAAGCCACACACTCAAGCCAAGCTTATATGACTGAATGGCAGTTAATTCATCCTTGGTGCAGATATACTACCTCCATCCAAACATTATTTATGCAGCTTCAGAGGACAGGTTGATTACCCTCCTGAATCAGGCAGAGGCATTTGTGCACCAAGCATGTACATGATGTCTCCGCTTCAAGACATTCCTCATGCCTTGTCCACTGTTCTCCAGGTCCTCAAAACCAAACATAAGTCTGAGACCTGGAGCGCCAGGGCCAAAGGTGCTACCTGTGACCTCCCAAAGTATAGAAACCCACAGTGCAGGACACTCTGTTCAGAGGGGTGTGGGTACAGTAATCATTCAGAATGGCATTATGCATAGGGGTTTTCTTGTATGCATTAACTCCCTTGACAGACTTGATGTGACACAGCTCTCCACTGGTAATAGTATTAAACATTAAAAACTAGTATGCATTAGATGATGTACATTAATTGATGCAGCATCCTAATGAGACAGCTGAATAAGGGTAGTATTACAATGCTAAGGACAACTGAGATGGATTTAGGGGAATGAGACTGATGAGAAAGCAAGAAGGAAATCTAAGCAGACCGGTATCCTTTGCACAATATTCCTATGGCCTTCACCGCCTTAGCATGCACAATAATCACCTGAGCTGGCACTGAAGAATTGCAATAAAAGATACAAAGGTGTTAAGCTGTCTGGAGTCTTCCCCAGTTGATTCATGTTCCTTGTAATTGAATGCTTTTAAAGCCATGAGAATCGTGGATTTGAAGGGGTTTTGTTGTTGTTGTACTCAATATATATAGCTCTCTATGGGTCATATTGTTACAGCTTCACTGAGCATTTCTGAACTTTAGAACTGATCAGAAATATCCAGCAAAGTTGGGGTTTTTTGCTTTTGTAATACGACGGTCGATTTTCAAGGGTCAACAAACTTTCACAGATTTTGTTAAAAAGACCTAGTTTTTATTAAAATCCTTACCAGCTATTGGTCTGGAGGGCTGTATTAAGGAGTGAGGAATGGATAAAGAAAGAGAGCTGTTTGGTTATTTAATATTTTCATTTATAGGATTTTAGTCTTTCTTTGGCAAAAACTATATCCTTTCAGTAAGCCTTTTGTTGCAATGAAAACATTTAGTTTTATAAAACTTCTGTGCAAGGCAAAGTGATTCCAACTAGTGCATATGTTTCAGAGGACCTTGCAGTGCCACAGAAACTCCTCCATGAGCAAGGGGTCTAGGATCTTCCGTTCTCCATCCTCCCACATGCAAAATATGACAATAATTTAAAAATGGCATGCATACACAAAGCTCTCAGCGTGACTCCTGCTCTTGGAATGACTTTCGATGTCTGTTGAGATGTTCCTCAGTACCTTTGTGTTTGTAAATGATTTCCAGTTCAGACTACCCAAGGTTAATCATGCCTGACTGTGATTCACTGCTATGCATTTACCTCGACATTTCTAGTGCATTTACTTAATGATATCAGGGCTACCAACTAGATACCTCAGTGCTGTCTCTTTATTAACCCTCCCACAATTGTTTTCATGCTGAGCTGCTCCAGATTTTTCCTCCCTTTTTACAAGAAAATTAACCAAGATTGAGGGAGGCTTTTATAATTTATGGCAGTTATGCAGGTTTTATCCTCTGCTTATACTCTATGAGAATCACAGCAATCACACTGTGTGTTCGCTTGTTTGCTTTTACCAGGTAGAAATACATGTTGGCCCTGTTCCTTCCCTGCACTGGTCTCCAGCATCACTTGCAGAATGGTTTGCTCAGGGTGATCTTCATTAACAGTACTAAATTCAGCAGCTTCCAAGCCACCCATTTGCAGACATTGGTGCTACAGTTTCTTGCCCATCCACCTGCTTATCATTCTCACCCCCTTGATTCTCCTTCAGGAAGGAAATAGGAAGTGGCTACTTGGAGCAACATCACTATTGTTCTTGCTTGATGTCACATGTCTGTATTGGCATGAATGTTGCCTGTTGGTTCTTTCTTCGTCTGTTTTGTGTTTCCCCTTATATCTTCAGAGTAACTCACAGGTAGTTATTCAACAACCAAAAACTCCTGCTGGTTTCTTTTCCCTTCTGCAGATAGGAAGACTGAGGCAGAGGGGTTACAAGGTGCCTGCAGAGAACAAAGAGAGCCAGTCCCAAAAGCAGGCAGTCAGTCAGCTTGAGCGAGTGTTGTCAGCACTCTGTCCAGCTCTTAGTCCACAGGGAGCTTGGCCTCTCACATGTGGCTGACGTGATCTTGACCTTAAGTCTCTCAGGCAACAGCTTAGCTCAGTTGGTTAGAGCATGGTGATAGTAACATCAAGGTTGTGGGTTTGATCCCTGTATGGGCCATTCACTTAAGAGCTGGACTCCATGATCCTTGTGGGTTCCTTCCAACTCAGAATATTCTGTGGTGAACTTGGGAGTATTGCTGTGGCATGAACTGCAACCTGATGGAACATTGGAGTTGGAAGAGTAGCCTCAATCCCACCTCACTTCACCAAAAAGCCTGGTGCAAGTTATTTTAAGTTAACCTTGACTTTCCCCCATCTAAAATAATTAGACCACCATGAAGACTATCTTATTAATATTTGTACAAAGTGTTGAAAAATGTAATGTTCTGTAAAAATGGCTGAGGATTACTCACCCAGAACAGTAAAGGAAATGAGCAGTAGTTTAAGTTTTTAAAGTCAGATTTGGGTAGTAAGCAGCAAATGTCCTGAGCAGTGCCAGGTGTAGGGAGAAAGGGAGGGCAGAAGCTGCTGCCTCTCCCAGGTGCCTGCAGACCTGGTGAGCAGAGGCAGCTCCTGACCCATCACCACTTCCCCATCCTCCCTCCAGAGTTTCAGTCTTGGGACAGGGATCAAACAATTTAAATTAGAAGGATTTGGCTTTTGTCTTGCTGAACTGGAGGAAGGGATGGCAAATAGGAAAGGAACAAAGCATTCAAGCTGCAGAGGGAAAAAAACCCTCCAGCAGTACATCTTCAATATCCTTCTCTTTGTTTGCCAAAAGGACCATGATGGTTCACATCAACTGAACCAGAAAATAGCTAACAGATGGATTTAGAGGACAATAGAAAGGGTGAAATCCATGCCAGTGAGGAAGTCACTTCCAAAAAAGGGCTGCCCAAACTTTTATGGAATATAACTTTTTAGCTCTCAAATAAAGATACTGGGGCAACTTCCCAGCCTTCCACAGCTGAAGTTGTGGGCATTTTAGGTGGCAAGGATATCTGCAGCAGGCATATCAACCAATGATTTGGTGAAACCTGTTTTAGTAACTTCACAGGCTCTATCCAGGCCTGTCATGGAGCATATCAACCCACTCATGAGCCACAGACAATCCTGCTCTGATGAGAAGCACAACTTCCAAGGGATGGTAACCAATATGAAACTACATACTTCATGTTAATTTTTGAAATTTATTTTTTCTGAAAACATCGTTGTGTCAATGGCTTTTAATGTATATCTGTGATGTTTCTGAAAGAAGTTGTGCAGTCCATGATAAAAAAATCCAAAGAACAACTCCTTAGTGTGAAGAATGAAGGCAGTGTTTTTCAGAGCAGTGGAGGTCTTGAAAACTGTAGAAGTGAAAGTCTGGTGTTTATCTATGAACTAAGCCTCTGGCAGAAGAAGAAGGCTGGCTTCATTGCACTATTCCACCTGTTTACTTGAGCCTTGGCTTGTAGCGCTAATCCCTAACACTGCCAGACTGTCACTGCTCAGCCAGTCCATCAAGAACAGCTAAAATTTTAAAGCACCCTCCTCAGCTCTCAAATTTCCATGAAAAAGTTTGTTTTTCTGTCCTGTCCCCTGAAGAATTACCTTCAGTCCATATACAGAGCATTTCTCTGTGTATTAAATATATAGACTGTTAAAAAATATAATTCCACCATAACTTCCCTCAGAAACAAAGTGATTTCACCTGTGGGATGCATCAGACCCACTGCAGTATGGTCAGAATGCTAATATGAACCTTTCCTGTCAGTTACTAACCTCTTCTGAACACAGATTTTTTGAGTTTACAGTGTACAATGCTGCTGATAGTTCACAAAAAAAAACCCCTATTGTAAGTTGACACCAAGAAGTCTATTTTCTTCAAACGCTATAAAGACATTTTCTTGGAAGACATTCGCTCCCACAGATCCTGACTGAATCTGTCTTTAAGGTTTACAGAGTTAGGGAGGAGGAATAAATTGGTATTATTGGTCTTTTTTTTTTTCATGTAAAAAATATAAGCACATAGCAGTCAAAGATGATACAAGTAAAAAAAACTCTAAATGACACCTAAAGTCATACAAAAATATCTTAAAATCATGATCTTCCTGAAAGCAGATGAGATGGAGCTGATTTGTTTGGTTTAGAAAGAAAACACCTGGAAGCCAGATCTGACCTTAATTGCAGCTGTGGTTTTCCTGGGACAAAATTTAGCTTCTGTTGATTTTGAGTCAGACCAAGAAAAGCATTATCTGAGATGTCAACAGTAATGGGAATAGGTGAATGCTAAATAAAAGTACTACTGAGTCTTGTTTGACTTAGATGGGGTGAAATAGGGCTTTCATTGTCCTATTTTTAAATTCTATCCCTCTTTTACCAGATATAGCCAATAGCTTGAGTTAACCACCCTTACTGCTCTATGCAGAATTTTATTTATAAAGTACCCTTGATACAGGCCCTCTTGTGTAACACCTTCACCTTTACTATCTATCTGTACTCTGCACACTGTAGGGAAAAATAATTAGCCATGGGAAGCTGCCCTCGTTTTGATGCCACCCTTGGGTCAAAGCTGAAGGGGAAAGTGGTTTTGTGCAAGAGAAATCTTCACTCTGAAACAACAGCTTTTGTCCCATTTGAAAACTTACTATATAGCTGGGCATTATTTCTAATTTTATACCAATTCAAATAATGCTTCTGTATCACCAGTGTTCATTTAATGTCATTTAGAATAAAGCTGACCATTTTAACTGGCTTAAATATCATAAGGCTTGAGGAAAAGTTTTCCTGTATTGCAATTCTGTGTAAAGCATAGCATTTTTCTCTTAAGCATGATTTTCCTTGGGCTTCGTCATTTGAAAGGGACTAATTAAGAATTTTGTATGTATTATATATTAGCTTGAAATACAGTGATTGAAGAGAGGTTGCCAGGAAAATTGGGAGATGTAAATACCTGGCATGAAGGCTGTTTCACTGGAAATGCCTTCAGGAAGGCAGACACCATCGACCCCGCTCTGTATTTTTCCCCTGGAGAAAATGATAAATGGAAGCGTCTCACACGTTGGGGTCATGGTGTGCATGGTGGTGTTTTTTGCTGGGCTAAAATTCCTGGTTGCCAGGGTAACACATTTTGGAAATTCTCTACCCTGGGCGAAAGCTGCCGCAACTTGAAACCTGCCGGGGCTGAAGCTTGGAGGAGGCACCACCACTGCTGGGTGCAGGGGGTGCTCACTTCGCCCAGGGGTTTGGGGCAGGGAAACAGAATAAATGGGTCCATTCTCTTCTCCAAAAGAAGAGAAAAGCCATTGGGAGCATTCAATACTTCCAGGGTGTTGTAACCTGATTTTTTCCCCACACTGTGTCCCATCAGCCAAAAGATGGGGAGGGGGGTACCTCATCCCAGGGCTGAATCACTGGGTGATAGGAAGAGGAGTGAGTGTGTGCCTGGAGGGTGGGGAGGGGAGGAGAGTGAGAGGGGGAGAAGAAGAGATACAGGGCTCTGGCCACCTGCCAAGGGAAATAACTAACATTTTGCAAAAGAGAAATCCTAAGACTGAGGTAATAGTATGGAAAAAGTCTGTTTCACAGACTCTTGAGCCTGAATACAAGCCAAGTTTCTTTAGGATTTTTTTTTTTTTGGGGGGGGGGGGGGTTGATGTTGTGGTTTGGGGTTTTTTTCCCAAATGCAGGCATTCTATTAACATTTGAACACTAAAGCTTGTCCAGGAATGGAAATATTCTGGAATTTGAAGAGCCTTAGTTTTCTACTTTGTTGGTACATAGATATACTTTTTAATATCAAGAAAGTAAGATTTTTAATGAGAAGCTCCCTCATTTTGCTGTTACTTGTTTTATGACTGTGAAGAACATATTAAGGGAATCTAAAAAAAATGCCTGTTTCTCTCCCAGAGTAACTGACTCGAAAAAAAGAGACTTTTCAAACTTGGTGGACAGCTTTTTATTTGCCATGCAAAATACAAAAAGATACTGAAACCTGAAGTGATGATGAATTTTCCTCTGTGGAAAAGTCTACTCTTCAGCCATGAATAGCTATGATTTTTTTTTTCAACCAGTGGCAGGCTAGCAGTTTCATGACAAATTACTGTTCATACCTAACTAAACAAACTGTTGAAGTTCTTCTGCCTTAATCTCTGGATTTGGATTAAAAGTCAGAGTGCGGATATTTTTTAACTGCGGAAAAAATAACTCTTTGGATTTGTTAGGATGTTATTGCAAGCAAGTTTTCTGGTCTTTGATTTGCTAAGCTACAGCTGGAGTCTGCCTTCCTCAGGGTAAGAATATATTTCCACATTATCATTTCACCTGTGGTATTTTAAGAGGGAGAATATTATACCTTAGCATGTATCTTGACTTTTTGCATTCTGTTCTTTGTTTAGCATGCAGACAAGCTTCATCTCCCCAAAGAGATGTGGAATATATTTATCAGCAATTTAGAACTGGTGATAGATTTGACAAGCAAGCAGGGTGACACACTGAAGCTATCAAAGCTGGAGATGAATCAGGACAAAGGTTTGGATGAGGTATATTGTTCCTGAGATTCAAAAGGGTTATACTTGCTGATCATTCCAAAATCAAGGCAACTCTACACTGACTTACAAAGATAAAAGATAAGTTTTTGCAAAAAAAAAATCCAGCCACACTGTTTGATTGGCCCACAGACCTTTTATGGCAAAATAGGGCAATTACAGCTAGCATTTCTGCATGCTGATTTTTATTAGTTTTGTAAGATATTTTGTCAGGATTCATTTGTGCTGATTCCCCCTTTCATGGGATAAACTGTAAGCAATTGTTGGTAGAGAGAAGGCATCTCTTGACATCTTTCTTCGGAGATACACTCCAGGAGGTGTGATAGATCAGGTATAGTAAATTAAACAGAACTGATCTGTTACCTGATAAACATGTGGACTTGCTGCGTATTTAATTGTATTAGAATTTAGTGCAATTAAGAGTGCAAATCCTGTAGATTCACGTTAGCATTCCTACTAGCAAAGCAGACAAATCAACACAATAATCTCTAAAAGTTATTTAATATCATGATGCGGACAAAGGATGAGCAAATTACCCTTTTGTACCTCATTTGATGACCAATTTTTGTGGCATTTATAATGTGGGGGTAGAGGGCCTTCTGTTCTGCAGTGCCCTGGGGAGATGAGGCAGGCAGCCCAGACGTGCAACCCATCTTGATGTAGTTCAGACGGAGGCCAAATACAGCAGGGAGCGAGGAGAAGGGCTGGGGCTGGGAAACCCAGAACATCACAGAATGTAACCACAAAAATAAGTTTGTCCTCTGGTCTATGCTGGTTTTAACTGTTGGACCCAAGAAAAAAATTAATGCGCCTGCTCACATAAAATCCACATGTGTTCCTGTAACTTATACAAAAAATGTAATACGAGACACAAACTCTAATACTTGCAATCGCTGTAAGCAACAGCAGTTTCTGTAGACTTCTGTGGAAGAAAGGATGAAGCCTTTTGCCACAAACTGTTAAAAAACCCTGGGTTTTCCTCTGTCACAGAGTAAGGTTTTGATCTTATAAATGATTATAGACAAGCATGATGCCTTCCAGCAGGACTTCTTTCACCATTATTGTTTGAGAGACTGAGAATTCCTGTGGGTGCCTAGATTGGTGCTTGTGCTGTGCTGCCCATCTCCAGATCAGTTAAATAACATTTCCCTGAGAGCAGCATGCTTTATTGTGAGCAGCCTCAGTAAAGCAGGATGACTTGTACGTGCTGAAAAAGGGCTTGCTACAAAGTAACTGCACATGGAAAGACAAAGGCGGGAAAGAAAAGAGGAACCTGTGTTTATCAGGGTGGAGGTCTGCTGCTTCTCCACATCCCTCACAGCTGCCATTGGCACACTGACATCGCATCCTGCAGCGCAGTAATCCCAGCACAGCTCCCGCGAGCGAGCGGTCCAGCACACAGGTCAGGAGAGGGCCAGTCAACTCAGGAGACACATCCTTTCCTCCTCTGGAGAGTTTTACTCTTTCAGGCTTTGTATTCAAGAGAAAGAAACGTCTCCTTGAGCTTGTACAGTGAGTTTCATTACTGTCTGAGAGCAGCTGGCTGATGCCACTCTTTAGCAGGCATGGTCCTGTAAGAAGCCCTGCAGCACCCACAGCAGCCTTCTGTGACTGATGCTGAGGAGGCAGGAGTCAGGGACCAAATTTCCAGCTCTGAAGCCTGGGAAACAGTGGAAAAGAGAGAAAGGGGAAGATCAGAGGTATAGTAAAAGAAGACTTGTCAGCCAGGATTTTAGGAGCATCATTACTATATGAATAGAAAGACATATGTAATACATAAACAATGAGAGATGGGCATGAAGCTGGATGCTAAAAGTTAGATTTGTAGAAGGACATTGATAATATTCCCAATTTGCATATATTTTCGTCAGACAACAGTAGGTGGATGACTTAATAATCATCATCTTCAGGCACTGTGGAAAGATTATAAAAAGCAACAGCCCTCGTTTTAGAATTATTTTGATTTATTTTTATCTAACAGAAATGGCCAAGTATATCTTTAGCATGATCCCATTTGGCTCAATGACACTGCAGAGCTATGAATTCACTATGAGAAGAACAACTCTTTCTGTGCGCTGGAGAACATAAAAGCCTTGGTGCCTAGCTGGAAAGCAAATGCCTCTTGCTCAAGCCGCTTATGTTTTCCTACTTGTGAGAAATTAAAATCTCATCTTATTTCTTTGCATACACTTGTCATCCACTCAGAGTTTTATCCAAATAAATCTCCAGTTCTTTTCAAAGAATATCTTCTGTATGAGTTGCATTAGCTTTAAAGACTCACCAAGAACAGCGCGGTCCAGGCTGACACTCTTCCATCAGGGAAGGAACTGTATGAATCTTATCCTGCAGTTCTGCAGCTCAGTTAATTAAGTATTTGATGTCCTAAGAAGCTGCTGCCTCACAAAGCCAAGGAGAGGGAGCTGCCAGACCCTGTTCCCATCTTTGGTCAACAGATTCAGTGACGTTCAGAAACTTTCCATCCATCACACCATGTTACACAACTCTTCCCCTCTCCCCAGCCCTCAGCATTGTGGAAATTAAATAGCGCGAAAAATTAACCCCACTGTTATTGTAATGCAGTGGGGTAATGTGTGGCCTCATTTGCTGCTGCAGGAGAATGTGTCTTTGCTACTTTGGTAGTGGGGGCGCTGTGGATGGGGCAAAGGGGATCCCAATAGCACAAACCTGGGGAGCACCCCTGCAGCCCCACAGCCCTGCCCATTCTGCAGGTATCCTTGGGCACCTTAGCTTAAATGGTTAAAGGATTAGTTCTTATTTGTCTTTCCCTGTCTTGTTACCTCCTGTCCGTCCCATGCCATTCACCACTCCTTATTTTCTTTCCTTCCTCTTTCTTGCTGCACCCTCTTTGCTGTTCTCTTACCATCCCAGCCCTGGTTTTGTAAGGATTCACCAGCTGCAGCCACATGTCATGTTGTTTTTCACTTCTGCTGGCCCTTCCCTTTTCCACTTTTTCTTCACAAAACATGCCCTCCCCCCCCCACCCCCACCCCCATGAAAAACAGAAGAGAAATAAAGAGGTATATATAGCAAGGGATACACAAATCCGCCCACAGCAGCTCAGGTTTCTGGATTAGTGCATATCATTGTTTGCCTCCTTTCTTCTTTCTCCCTTGATTTCTCCATCACATCATCTCTGCTTCATGGTAAAGACTAAATTTTAACTATTGTCACGTGCCCAGGTATCGCCCCAGTCTTCCTTTGAGGCACATAGTTTTCCATTATTCTCTTTTCTCTTTTAAGAATTATACAAGAAAAAAAGATTTTAAAAAAGAGAGAGATTAATAGGGAGAAAAGTTTTACTTAGCTACAAAATGTTTTCCCTTTATAACTTTAAGCATGATTGACAGATAGGTTTATTTAATCAAATTGCCTTCTCTTAGAGTGTATTATTTAATGAGGGAGCTCTTTTTTTTTGATTGCATAGGAAACATTAAAGCATCTAAAAATTTCTGATATGCTGTTTACTCATCCATTATGTTGGGAATCAGTGTAATTTCAGTGTCAGCAGTGGAATTAATAATCATAACTGTTAATCTGTCACAGTGTGATCTATTTGGGGATTTTCTCAGCAAACCAGTATATATCCTCCACCCTTTCACCACAGAAGGAAGTTTTAAAAAATAAGTCAAATTTGAACATGTTTTCTTTTGATTATTCCTTCCAGGCTGATGGTAAAGGTGGATATTTTTAGGCTTTAATTCAATTTTAAGTCACTGATATGAAACCCTTTAGTTGTGTAAATTATCGTGCTTTTTTCCCCCCCTGGTTATTTCACTCAGAGTTTCTCAAACACTCTGTCAAGGATGACTCCCCATTGAAGCTCACCCTTCCTTCCTGAAAGAAACAAAAACAAAAAGGCAGTTTAGCTTCCAGAGATAATTTAAAATCCCTTTTTGGCATTAGTGTTAGTTTGGGTTGACTTCATTCCGTTATTGGTGGTGATGCAGGAAGGGCTTTTGATTTTTCACATTTTTATAGGTTTTAGGAACACAGTAGCTGTAGCAAAGTAGATCTAGTCTGTTAATATTTCTAGCAGCTTGAGTTTAATGTCTATCACTACACCCTGTCCCAGAACAGTGAGCTCAAATTCCTCAGCTGTTTAGTCTTTTTCCAAGGTAGAAGGTTGAAGAATATCAAAAGGAGACATAAACACAGGGAAGAGTGACCCAGAAGTCAGAACATTGGAAGAACTCCAGAAGCCTGAGGAAGTGGAGGACTGATGAAAAGGAGGTCTCACCGACCCCAGACTCAAATCCTAAGGGGGTGGAACAGGGGTGGGACCGGGGCAGGAAAAAGGTTGAACTGGAAATGTGTAAAGTAATGATTGGATGGATCATATTATAAAAGCCATGGAAATTAGAGCTTGCCCACACACGCGTCGATGTATTCCTGGGTGAGCCTGGGTGTTCATTAAAGTCACTACCCTCTTATATCCTACCAAAATTTGGCTTGGAGTCTTTTATACAGACTTTTCAGGCATCAGTGGTGTACTTCACTGTTGGACAAACAGGCTTCCCATGTGAGAGCAGGGGAGTGCCCGAGCAGACAAATAGATGGATGTGAGGTAGGCAGACAGGGTCCAAATCTGGTTCTACTCTCTTTGGGTTATATGCAGCCTCACATAAGTAAATAACTGATAAATTAATAAAACCTTTCAACTGATACATTTGATGAGTACCAAGACTTTTTATGTGACTCAAAGTAAGGGCAGTAACCGTTAAATGAATTGCTTTTTGAATAAAACAGGTAAGAGAAATTTTTAAATCCTTCATTGTTTCTTACAGTGTTTTAGTGCCTCATCAATTCTTGATTAGCCTAGTTGTTAAGAGGCCATTATTAAGTGGTAATAAGGTGTAGGAAATTACCTATAGGACCATAGTCCTGTCACACAGACCTGCTACAGTTAGCACCTCATCAGGTGCTTAGACCAAGTGCCAGTGATGTAAATCAGGGGTTCCCTGCCTAATGGTGGAGCTCACGGTAGTTGTCCAGCATGATGAGCTGTTAGCTGAGATGAGGTGAGTACTCTGGTGCAAAGAAGTAGAGAAGTCCTGAAGAAATACAGCCCTCTCAGCAGCTTCCTGTCCTTCAAGTGCTCGCCAGTCTTGCCTTTGGCAGAGTAGGAAAACTACTATAAAACAGCAGAATAAAATTACTTTGCAATTACATTCATTTAAGTAATTTCAAATATGCCTGAAGCTAGGGCAGATGAAAGTCCACTCTTTGCTGTATGATTTGTCAGATAGAGTAAGAGGATTTGGTGCCGGTCCAACAGAATATCCCCAAACTAATGACCTCTTCAGGTCATTAGTATGTCTTTAGAACATACACTTCCCCTCAAAGCCTGCTCCAAATATTGATAAAGCTAATCGTTAAAACCCTTTTACAAATAGGAAAATGAGCCCTAGAGGCTAATTTTATTGTGATTTGATGCAACATTAATCAGCATTCTAAAGAAAAGACATATTTCTGTGTCCCAGGCTGCATATATTTATTTTTCGGTGTGTATTATGATTTTTTCCCCCTAAATCTCTTTGAGGTTGATGCTTTAATGCTCACAGTATACAGCACCCATTCATTACCTATACAGAGAGCTAATGTAATACAGCAGCATCACCGTCTGAAGAGCACCAAAGATGCTAATAATTAAAACCACAAAGCGAGCTCTCGCTAGTACCTCCCTCTTTATTCCTTCCTGGGTTTCAGTGTTCGCTCGGCAGATGAAGCACAGTCCTTGGAGGAGGGAGAGCAGCTCAGGGCTGCTGTGGCCGCTGTCACTCTGCCAACGCACAGTGACACTCCGGAGGATGTGCCAGCACCTGCTCACTGATCACTTCGTGATGTTGGGTGTGGGAGGGCAGTCACACCTCAGGAGCAGTGTCAGAACAAAGCTGTGAGAGGCTCGTTTTGTGCCTGAACCTGCGAAACAGAGCTGTGGACTGGGTTTCAGTCCTAAATATCCATGTTTTTTGTTAAATAGCTATGCACTCATTTCTGTGTGCTTTCACCTGAATCTTCCACATTTCGAAGCTCCCAGTGCGGTTTTTTGGGCCATGTGTGACAGTGTCTCTCACCCCAGCCCTGATTACCATCCCAGAACTCCTCAGGGACTGATCCTGAGCTGCAAATGGCTGGAGAAGGGTACCTCCTGTGTCCCCATTTAACCTTTTGTCAGCCTCAGAGTTCGGGTTTGGGGGCAAAATCTCCATACTTGGTACTTCAGCTGCTTCAGAAGCCAAAGTAGCCCCAAGATCTGTGTAAGGGTGGCTGCTGCAAGCTGTGGGCACCACTCCTCCTCATTCCCAAGCCACCAGACCCTAGAGCACCCCAGAGGGCATGGCCATCCCTCTAAAGCTAATTTTCACCTATCCCTTCTCAATGGGAGAAAGGACATCCCTTGAGTATGGCATTTGGCTTTGTCTGATTTTAGCTAGGCTTGACTGCCTGCCCAGTCGCAGAGCGGTACCGGAGCTGAGTTGGGGGCAGACCCAGTCCCTCCACAGACTGCCGTGCTGGCAACAGAACCCCCCAGCCAAGAGGCAGTCAGGGACCATCGTCTCAGCTGTAGCTGACATCCTATGCAGAGCCGCAGTGGTCCCAGGCAGGGCTGCAGGAGGCATCTGCCTGCTGCTCCTTTATACATCTGCTGAAATGTATTTTTAGTATCTCATGGTAAAAATTAGCAGAGAATTGTTATGGCTTTTGCAAGGATGGGGGAAAAACCCCACCAAAAAACAAGTATTTAAAGGGCATTTCTGAGTGCAGTTTCAGCTCTCAGAAAAACTAATGGAAGGAGCAATTGGAGCCCAAACCAAAGACTGTTAGGAGTTAATAACCACATGAGGGTAACAGAGTTGACAGTTCCAGTGTGATAGAACTTTATTTAATCCTACTCTAAACAAGCAATATAACAAATCCCTGTTGAGAATGAATGATGTCTCACATGTAGCTTAAAATAATCAAATTTTGATTTAAAATACTAAAATAGGCCAAATGCTAGAAGTTTTTCTGGAAGAAATTAAAATCGTCGGGTCCAATTTTATTTTTTATTTGCAACATTTTACAGATGAATAAAAGCATTCTTTACATAAAACCCACTTGCCCTATTTCAGGCAGGAATGTGTATTTGCCAGAGAATTACAGGCTCTTGAGTGTTGACATATTCTGCTCCAGTAACTGTGCTGAGCTCTGATGGAGGAGATACTGTTGTATGGAGAAAGATACTGTTTCGGCATGTCTTCATCTTCCCACCTTGTCTTTAGCTTTCTTTCCCATAAAATTTCCTCCTAGTGCAGGCTCCAAAGGTGAAGCAGAGGCTGAACAGCATAAGATGTTTGGTCACAGGTACCTGAGAGGCAATGCCTATGTCTTCCCATCAGCATCTGGAGTTCCCTTCCCAGTTCTGAATCTGATTGAACAGCATGACTGTGTTAAAATCCAGGGAATCTCTTTGCCTTGGTTTCATTTCTCTGACTGAATGAGAATTATCTTGAGTTTGCTTACTTTTGACCTCAGGGGTGTTGGGAAATATACCTACACAGAGCTCTCTCACTACAAAACAGTGCCATAGAATGCAGCCTAATAATAAATCAGTAGCTGTCTTGATAGCTTGTGTCTTATTTCATACTAGTTACTGATACTGGTGATAAGGAGAGTAAGTCCTCATGCTTTAATGTTCAGCTGGAAGGAAGAGTGGGAGAAAGTACTGATAAAAAAATTCAGGCAGACCTTTATTTTTACTCCCTCTTCTTCCCTGACACTCCTTTAAATTGCAAATAAACTTGAAGCATGAGACATTTATAAAAAGATGTAATGACGGTTGTTTGCTGCATCTTTGGAACAGGAAAAACCTTTCTGTGGTACACTGAAAAATACACAGTGATTTTTTTAAACTAATAAACACTCTGCTGGAGATAGTCTACAGGTTTATAGAATTTCCATGAAGTTATTTGAATATATCAAAGGTCTTTATTGTCAGTCCCCTACATTTTGCCTATTTTATTTTGTATTTTTATCAGCCATCTCTGCTGTTGCCAGCACTAAAAAATATTTAAGTGCCTGATATATAACATGTACATATGAAGTTTTTTCTCTTATCAGTAAAAATCGTTTTCCTTGAAGGTAATAGAGTGGGATAAATTAATTGCTGATGAAACCGGTTTCACTGTAGTGACACCGATGATTAAACTAACCCAATGCATTTAGCTCAGATGATTCCTTTTTGACCATTAAAATTGTTACTACTGAATTGAATTCTGTAGAAGTCAAGTGTCATCTCTTGTATATATGGCTTTTTAAATATGTATTGCAAAATACAGACATAATATTTGATCACAAATGTTTTGCAGTTGTTCTAAATTAATATATAACTAAATTAAATCTGTAGGATTTATTCTTACTTAAACATTGTCTGGGGTTGAGCTGGCAAAATGCCAACTGTCTGAGACAGAGTGAAAAAGGATTCTTCCCCCCCAACCAGCTAAAGGAGAAAGAAGAGGGAGAGGGAAAAAAAA
>JAWWEV010000001.1:88420598-88464984 GCA_035583235.1 Hafferia zeledoni | reverse complement strand
CAAGTCACCTGACAATTTCAGGCCTAATCTAAACTTTAAAGCCTAAATTTAGCCCACCTGGCCAAACCCATGACAAACATAAAACAGATAATTACCCACAGCTCTGTCACTTTTCTCTTCTCTGTGGAACCCAAGGGAATGGCCTGAAGTTGTGTCAGGGGAGGTTAAGGCTGGATATTAGGAAGAAGGTTCCTGACCCAGAGGGTGGCTGTACGCTAGAACAGGCAAGTGGTCACAGCACCAAGCCTGACAGAGTTCAAGAAGTGCTTGGACAATTCTCTCAGGCACATGGTGTCACTCTTGGCAATGGTCCTGTGCTGGGCTAAGGGTTGGACTTGGTGGTCCTTGTGAGTCCCTTCCAATTCAGCATATTCTGTGATGCTGTGATACTTAAAGCCATTTTTTGATAGGTGGAAGCTGTAGGTAGAACCTGTGGGAGACTACATAGAATTAATTTCCTGGGAACTTGGTATCAGATATAAATATCAAACATACAAACCGAATAACCAGTTTCAGTGGAGCAGATTTAAGCAAGTGGTCTTCATTCCTATTTTATTGTGTTAAAAATTAAAAAAAAAAAAAAAGCTAGCAACACAAATCCTTCATTTTCAGTCATGTAACAATCTGAGAATCCATTTCTGTGTGCTTGGTTCACATCAACATTTGCTCCCAGCACTGCTTTTGATGCTTGCTTCTACTGATGGCAGTCTGACAGCTCATGACAGAAAAAAAAAATATTTCACTGAAAGCTTCAATTAACTGCCAATGAGTAGGAAAAAAATTAAAGAACTCCGTAAGCTTTGTGGATCTGTGTGAAACTCAAAATAAGGTTAAGTTCAGGACTTTGCAAACCGAATTAAATTAACTTCTGATTCAGGATGGCTAATTGATATTTTGTTTGGTACAATAAAATCATGTGGGTTAACTGAAAATAAAAATAGTTATGTTTATTTTCTCAGCAAAATGAAGAAAAAATACATTCAGAGCTAATCATTCCATTTAGGTTACCTCACTCTGGAAGGTGCTAGGGCAGCCTTGTTACAGGACTGGATACAAACACATTTTGAAGTAATGTTGTTGAAAGAAGAAAATGAAAGCATCAGCATTTCAGAAATGTTGAAAGTGATCATTTTAGTTATTTAGAAGAAAATATTGCTCCAATCTAGCAATTGCCAAGTATTTTGGCTGGTCCTCACACTGTTCTTGATAGCTAAACTATTTGTTAGAAAATTCTCCTCAACTCTAAAGCACTCACACAAGACTCTAGAGTCTTGTCCATGCTTGAGCCGTTGTGAAAAACTATTGTTTCAATATGATTCAACATTTCCAAAGATTTAGGATGTCAGTAAGCCTTATCAGACATCATTTGGACTTCCAGATGATTATTTTTTACAGATGATTGTGGTACTTAGCAGCTGGGTAGTAGAAGCTGGCAATCAGAATTCAATTGTGTCTAATTCATTTTTATACACTATTCCTATTAGTTAAAAAAGGATATTTCTTTGCAAGTGACATTACAGCCGTGAGGTACAATTTTTTAATATGACTTTTTCGGCAACTGCCAGCATGGTACTGCCAGCATGCCAAGCTGGTGTCCAGAAGAAAATTTAAGAGCAGTGATAAAATGAAAGGAGAAAATAGAAGCCCTTCTTGCAAACAAGGGTTTGTAATAGATATTCTGACACAATATGAATGATGAGGGATGGAAAATTCATAAGGTTGTGTGGAAGTACAACACACTGTGCATAGAAGACTGACCTATAACTCATAAGATAGTGTGTGTCGAGTGAGTTATGAGAGTTGTTCCCTGGTGTATATTTAAAAAGAGACATTAGAAAGGAGATATAGTGTGGTTTACCATGTGAGAGCTAACTTCATAATTTTTCCAAAGAGTGTTTTTAAGGAAAAAATACTTTGTTGTTTTGGGGTTTTTTAATACATATATATTGGAGTCCAGGTGCTGTATTTCTGCACAGCGTGTGCAGGATCTGAATGCTGGGAGTAAAGCTATTCTGTCTGAAAGCAGACCTCACCTGATTATTTCCACTGTTGCAACGTCCAAAGGAAATTATTTCTAAGGAAGAGGAATTTCCCATTTTGAATCCTAGAAGGGTTTATCTCAAAGTGAAACAAGCAGGCCAGAAGTGCTCAGTGCCATCAGACCCCAGGGCAGCTGAGGGTCTGTGCCTGGAAGTCCACGGACTATTCTGCATACATGCCTTGATCAGAGCTTCACAGTATAATTTGAATCAATGGGATCCTACATGAATAACTATCCCTTCAGTGCTGCTCCATGGGAAGCAAAGGAATTAGCTGACCACTGCAGATTGCACACATGTTTTCTTCTCCCAGCAGTGAAGTTCCTGGCCACGAGCTCGCCCCAGGTGCCAGTGCCTGCCTTCAGGTCCCCTGTCCCTGCAGAGCCTGTGCTCCTGTCCTGGCACTGCCTTAGCAGCCTCTTCCCTCCCTCCCTCAGCCCATCCTCAGGCAAACAGGAGAACTCGTCCTGTATTTTGGTGGGACTGCTCTCAGTCTGGGGATGTCTGCCTTGCTGGGATTACCTTTTTCTCTTTCAGCATCTTGCAATACATCAAAAAGCAGAGAGGAGTAAAGAGCATACTATCACTAATGCACCATCTCCTATTAAGTTTGTTAGCGTGCTAAGCTTAGCAAAGCTGTTGGAAACCCCATGGCCATGGATGTAGTGCCTTCAGAAGCAGAGGTGCCCCTCTCTCTGAGCCAAGCATGCAGGGTGCAGGTGTCTACAACAAGCAGCACCCCGTTTGCCCCATGAAGCAGAATGCCGCCTGGCATTTGGCCAAGAACTTTACTTTCCTTTTGTAGTCTGCCTCCTAAGGAAAAGAATGCCTTTTTCTCTATGCCTAGCTTGGCTGAAAATGAAAGGCACTGAGAAACATGCTCATGGGAGAAGTTTAAGCCCATCCTGCAGAAATTTCAACAAAAATCACAACAGCCCCTATGTCCTTAATGCACAGAACTCTGTACAGCTCACTCCTCAGCTTCAGGTGATGGCATGTTACCCTGGCCATACATGAGCTTTTAGGTCTTTCTGTCCCTTGTTTTTTCCTTTTTTTTCCCTCTCTTGCCACACACTGAATTAGTTATTTGCCAATATATTCTGACATTTTATTATTTCAACAATAATGGAATAATGTAATGATGTGCAATTAGGAGCCAGAATATAATAGTGGTGTAAAGATGATTTTGGAACTGAATTTTTTTTTTAATTAAAATTTCATTACTTGAAAAGTGTTGTGCTGTTGCCCTTTCCAGTGTGTGAACAACAGTGTCCATGAGAAAAAAGGATGACTGTCAAGGGGACATAGAGCAGTTTTCAGTCTCTTGCACTCCAGTTGGGGATTCTCCTGAGGCACTGCTCTTCCATGCCATGAGAACCTATAAGGGTACAATATATTTAAAAGCCTCTGTAAATTGTTGATTTTACAATGAAACTCTTTCCACTTTTGAGGGGGTGGTATTGTTTAGGGAGTTTTTTGTGAAGCATCTGGAGTTGTGAGAAGTCTGTAGCAGTATGGACCTGTCAATTTTCTATAGATTATCGTCACAGCCCTATCTCCAAATGAAATGGTATGCTTCCTTTCACAGAAGCCCTCTGTATTCTTTCTGTTTATTTGTTTATTTTAATCATTTTTTCTCCATCTAGTCAAATAAACCTGTAAATTCTGTGTGTACACTAAGGAACCTCGTCCAAAACTACACTGTCTCCTTCCTGTCAGAGCTGACAGAGAGTATAATCACTTGTATTGTCCAGAGTACTGTTTACATAAAGGAGCAATAAATACCTGTTGAAATTTTTACTGGAGGCCTCCCAGATGGATAGTTCATTTATTATTACAGACAGGGTTTCATTTACTTAGTTATTAAAAAAAGCAGGCCGCTACAGCCCATTTATAACTATATTAAAACTAAATGAAGCTATAAGTATCGCAGACAGGACTGAGTAAAATACATATAGTGACTTTCCAGGAAATGGCTAGGAAAAGTATTTGAAAGGAAATACTGAAAACTTCAGGGGTCCTGGTTTGTCTTTCACAGATGTACTTCTACTGGCTGGAGCTGGAGAGGACTTGGAGGGGGTATAGTTCCCATATGTTCCTGTGCCCTGTACATATTCCGCAATAGCCTCTCTGTGTCAGCCAGTCAGCCAGGTACCCTTGGGAGGGACTGAATTAGCCTGTTCGCTCCTCAAGCCTTTCTTGACATAAAAAGCTCCCGCTCGGGATGTCAAATAATCTTCTTCTTCATCCCAGAGCCAGAATATCAACTGAGTATCAACTCCAATTACAAGAGAGGACAAAGCTGCTCCCTTGGCACCGACTTATAAAGCAAAGGCTGATTGATCAGGGAGATTCCAGAGGTCTTAGTTTGGAAGGTACCACCAGAGGTTCAGCACAGCCATCTGTGAAACTAAAGTGAAGATTGTGGATGACCTTTGTGGCACTTTTGTAACACTGAGTACATTTCACCAGACATTCTCACCGCTGCTTTGAATAGAGATAAATCGGTCACTGGATGGGAAGCTCACGGTTGTGTGTGAACCAGATCATGATTTTATTATGTCCAAGGTAGACACATAAAGGACAGTCCCAGCAAGGAAAGGCTTCTGTCCCAAAGCTTAAGAAATTGTTGGCCAGCAATTAACAGGGTAGAGAAACCGAGAAACAAGTAACTTTGGAATTTTTTAAGCAGAATTTTTTAGGGTTGTAAAAGGCTGCATTTACCCAATCAAGGGAAAAACCAACTTTGCTGAAAGCGAGTTCAGCTTCAGTGGTCAAGTGAAAGTAGTAATTAGGAATGAAAAAGCAATCTATGCAAGGGACATGAAATTTGAAATGTAAGTAGCATGAATATGTGTACATGAAACATAACAGTCAGTCTAAAAAAGAAAATGTAAAATACTGAATATGGGTAAAAGGAATGGATGATACTAGAGGAAAGTTCAAGCACAACAAGAATGTGGATTTTGTTAAGGTATATAAAGAAAAACAGTAAAGAAATTCTAGCAATAGCCCCTTATTAGCTGGAAATATTAAAGCTGTAATAATATCAAAGTCAATAAATATTTTTTTACATGAGAAAAAACAGGTTTGCTTATTAGACAGACAGGAAGCTCAACAGTGTTTAGAGAAAACGATTTATTTAAAATCAGTTACCCTGATAGAAGTATCTATAAGCCTCAGAACTTCCATGCTACCATAAAGACATGAAGACCACTGACTAGCAAAATCTAGGATCATTTGTGATGTACTTTGAAATGTGGGGTAAACCCCAAGAGACAGCTAATGCTGTGCAATATGCCAAATGGCTAAGGAAGAAGGATTCAATTTCAAGGCCAGGTTACCGGCCCTCTCCTACAGCACTGGGTTTGGGGGGAGCCCAAAAAGGCTTCCTTTCCTTTAATACCGTTAAGGAACTGAAGGATAGGACCAAAATTATTTGTGTTCAGTGTTTTACACTCAAGGAAGGAAGTGTAAGTTCTAATCAATGAGAGCTCATTTCATTCTGTGAGGAGTTGGCAACTAGATCGTGGTACGGAATTATATTCACAGATGATGAAACTTTTTGGAGGATGACAGAGAAAGGAACAGTGAGGATAGAGCAGGTTATCAAATAATCTGAGCAATTTAATAATTCAGCCTCACTTAAACAAAGGAGGCTTGAAAGAAACCAACACGAAGTTATATATCCCAGAACAAAGAATGTCATCCTGACTCCATTTTTAAGTGGAGACTATACCCTGTGAAGCTGCAACTCTGAAAATGCTTATAAGATGGAGGTGAGCAGACAGCTGGAAGTGAGTGCCAGCAGGATGCCCTGACACAGGGATATGTCATGAGGCTCTGGCAGGCAGGGCAGGGCCCAGAGGATCATACATGGATCTGCCACTTTCCTCACTGCCTTGATGATACAAGACACTTCCTATTTCAATACAGTAAAGTTTGAGAACCTCCAGCATGAGGACAGATGCTTATAATGCTGGGGAATAGGCAGTAAGAGACCATTTGTAAGGAAGTAATCACTAAGTACAAAATCAGACACTGCACCTTCAGTGGGGAAATTTGGCAGTTCTGTCTCAGACACGTTAAATTCCCTAAGATTTCTGCCACAGTCGCTGGCACGTAGGCAGAAGTGCAGTTCATGCACTCCTCTTTCATTTCACATTTGAAATGAATGTTTTGTGGATGGCAGCATCAGCAATTGCTCAGAAATCAGAGGGAGAGCATTACTAAATAACTGCTAATCACACCCTAGAGAGCCTTGGGGGAGCAGGAGTAGGGAGGCAAGAAATGGATTAGAAAATTGCAAGCAGCACATTCAAAACTTTTATTCCTCAAATGTGTTTCCTCTTGGCACACAGAGCATGATTAGCCATGAAACTTTGGTAAGTCCTCAGAGTGATTGGACTACTTAGGCATGAGCTTTCAGTATGTCACTCATGACTCTTCCCCCTTTCTGAGTATTCATGCATTTTTAGGTGGCTTCCTTACCCTGGGAGTGGGCTCACATGGGTTTGTTTCCCTGCTTTTCTGGGATACTCTGAGTCCTTCTGCCCAAACACCATTCTCAGGAAGTGCTGTGGTCTGTGGGACACTTTGTCACCACTCTGACAAGGAGTGAGAAAATTCAGGGTATGATTCAATTGCATTTGTTCTCCCTTTCTTTAGAGGCAGAAAATATCACCAGGGCCAACACAGTCCTTCACTGGGGCAGCTGCTGCAGAAGAAACCTTATTTCAACTTCTGCTCATAGGAGAGAGTGATGGCTGCATCCCTGGCAGAGGACTGCCTTGCATTTCTAATAAGGCCATCAGTGTAATGGGAATTTAGCAGAGCATTTAGCCAGTTTAAATGGTTTTGGAGAGTGGTGTAGACCAGCCTAGATGGATTCAAGCCAAGGACAGAAAACTTTTCCTTCGGAGTATCTATTTTTTATTCGAATTGCTAATTCTATTTCTATAGACCGAGTCCGTTTTTCAGGCATTTAAATTCTGCGCTCTGGAATTAAATCTCACATTGATATATAGGCTTCATTCCAGCATTAAGTACATTAATATTTCACTAGCCTGATTTTACTAGCTTTCTCCCTCTGTTTTTAATTAGATTTGACAGTATTCTATATAATCGTGTTTTCCTACATGTTTCTGTGTAGCAGAATTTGCACAAACTGTTTGTTGGGGGATTTTTACAACTTAAACATCATATATTTTGAGTGAATTTTAGATTATGCAAGCAGTGCTTGCAGTGGTCTTACAAGCCTGCTGAAAGCTCTATCACAGCATTTATAAAATATCCTCTTGATCTATCTGTTTACCTCAATCCACAAGCTTTTGACTTTATTTCTTATAAAATACAAATAAATACTACACTTTTCAGATAATATAAATGCATGAGCTTCTTCAAAGTGAAACATTTGCATCAATTATAGCACTAGAGTGAAAAATAATTTCAGCAATGAGAATCTAATTAATTAAAAATTACTACTGTATGAAACCAGCCAGTCCTATATTTAGGATTAGTAAACAAAGCTATTTGGAATACTTGTTCTGGCTGTAGGTGAGTAGTGAATAACTGGCCATCTGTTATGTGCAATAACCAAGGTAATAGCAACAACATTTGTATCCCTTTTTCACTCTTTTTAAAGAAAGGAAACATGTTCATCTGTTTCTCATGAATTCTCTGTAGTTCTTACCAGGCATATTTTATCTTGCATTTCTCTTTTAGAAAGCAATGTAAGACAGCCAGAAACTGAAGGTACATTTGTCTTATTGCAGCTTAAGTCATATTATGTACATGAGCACTCATAGCTAAAATAATCCCAGTAACATAAGGGCACAGTCTGGATAGGAATGGCATATTCCCACTTGCTGTTCTCTTTCATTTTGCTGGGGACAAGAGTTAAAAGTTTTGTGCAGTGCTGTACCTCCAGGAAGGTTTGGTTTTGTTTTTTTACAACGTGAAGGACTACTTTTCCTTTCCTGTATCAGCACATCAGTTGTAACATAAAACATCCAGGGCCAGTCTGAAAGCCGCCTAGCATGCTCCGACTAAGAATAATATCTCTTTTCTTTCTGGGTTTCTGGTAATATCAAAACTAATGTCCAGTTCTTGAAAGGTCACTATGCATGTATGGGAAAGACAGAAAATAAAATGCCAATATTGTGCATTGAAAAATAAGGTAATTTTCCAAAAGCATTCAGAATGAAACAATGTGGTAGCATAAACTCAAATGAGCACTTTGTTATTTGAGTTTGGTATTCCATCACAATTCTTTGCTTAGTGGGGTTCCTCTTCAGCTAAAATCAAAGTATTTTTCCACTACTGAAGTTCCTTCCCTACATAATGAGGAGAAATCACACAAGTCCATAATAAACATGGTATTCTGACTGAGATGCTGCCTAGAATTAAAATGGAAAAATATACTTGCTCAAATTAACACATTAATGAGATCTTTCACACATTGCAAAGATGGTGACTTCTGAGTTTATTTAAATGACAATAGCAACAGATACATATATTTGTGCCCTGGACTTGCAAACCTTTGGCATGCTCTCTCCTAAAGCATTAGTGTTAATGATCTAACTACTATCAATATTTTTCCTTTCCCATCTTGATTCTTTTTTGGTTGTTCCAGTTATCAAAATTATCATAAAGAAAGACCACGTATTGTATAGTAGCTTAGACCACCAGAGAGACATAAAGAGAGTTTTATCCCTCATTTGTGTGACCTTTCTTGAGGTGCCAAAAAGGAATGTCTCTAATGATAAAACAAAACCACAGAGGCATTTTTTGAGAGTTACATGCCTCAGTAAGTAATTTGCAGGGGGGAAGGAAAGAATACGTTAGGCCAAGGAATGTGAAATTTATCAGAGGTTAAAGTAAAGTACAAGGTGTGATGCCTGCTGCTTCTTTCAAGTGCACCAGCAGATGTGAAGGATAATTCCTGAATTGAGGCATGTCTTCACCCTGGAAGATAACAGATATGAAGGGTCTCAGACTGGCTCCATATGTGACAGTGGATTCCCGTCTGGCTGTTGAAGACCACCTGTCCCAGACGCTGCACCATCAACATCTCCTTCCCCAGCAGCTCCTTCTTCTCAAAAGGAGAATCCTTCAGCTCTTTCAGAAACGTTTAACCTTGGCCCTGGCTCTACCTTCACACTTGAAATTTGTTGTTCCTCTGATGTTAACTCCCAGAGGGGAAACTCGATGTCTTCCTGCTGTCTCCTGGAGTCTTGTGAGGGCTGGACCTAATGCTTGCCTGGGACTTGATTTTTCCCCAGCAACAATTCAGAAAAAAATGGCAGACGAACAAAACAGTGAAGTTGCAAGTCTCAACTATTTCATTTGAACAACGTGGTTCCTGGGTGTCTCCCATCCCAAATCCTGTGTACTTTTGACCAGGAGCGAGTCCTGGCCCTTTGCCATGCTGGGATGAGCAGGAGTCCCACAGGGTCCCTCGGCAGTACCCCACATGGCCACCCTGCCCCTTGTACCTTACTGGGCCAATGCAGGTAGCAGCTCCCAGATAAAACAGGTCAGGCTTTCTAATAAGCCATGTAGGAGATCTGGACACACAGTCACATTGAAATTGCAAGGTGTTGGCTATCAGTGCCCTCTAGATGACTTCCTATTTCCCACCGCATGTAAGTAACCCTCCCTTCCCCGCTTCTTTTCCCCTGTGACTGAGTGGCCCGTCATCCCAGGCTGCAACCCCGTGGTTGGTTACTGGAGAAAGAAACCAGCTGGCTTGCTGAGGCATTTCTCAATAACCCAAACTCATCCTCATTTCCTTTCATTATGTCTCTACCTGCTACATTCTTTGTGAGAAAAGGAAGAAATGCATTAACTAGAGTGCAGTGAGCACTCCCGCCTCAGCCTTCCACCCCTCGCTGCCTCCACGACCTCACTGAGATTTCACTAAAAATGTGTAATTAGGTTCTGCAAAGTGACTTCCTGACCATATGTGCTTCTTTCAAGTGCAGAAGCCCTAAGTGGTGGTCTGTGTTTTTCAGAGCTGCTGAGTACCACTTCATTTTTCTTTTGTTTACAAAGTTTTATTCGCTTACCTTTTTACCAGTGTCCAAGTACATCAAAGCCAGGTCCGTTCCAAAATATCTGAAAGCCCATAGAGGATGTCATGGCCTCGATTTTGCGTGTTCAGAAACGGGTGTTACAGAAAATAGCTATAAATAGTCCGTGTTAAAAAGGCTGTGTTTGCACATCAGCTTGTATGTGTTTGTCTGTTCATTCTTGTACTAGTTCGCCAGAGTACATAAAGAAACCCCATTCTGAGCAAGGATTGATTTAAATGTGATCTGAAGTGCTCTGATAACACAGAGTGTACCAAAGCTCATTCTGTGCTGAATCTGTGCCAAAGTGCTTTTCAGATAAATTGCAAATTAATGTAACAGCTCTTGCGAACTCAAAGTATTTTTTCTTTTCTTCTGTTCTCCCTCTCTTCCAGTGAGGTCTGCTGGTCCAGGTGGGGACTTTTTCTTTTAACCATCATCATTTTCATGAGCTGTTGAGGAGAAACATTCCTCAATAGCATCCATACTCATAATTGATCTAGCCTACTTAAGGTTCTTCCTGCAAACTGGAATCCCTGTAACACAAACACCCCCTCCTCACCCCTGAGTGTGCTTCAGCCTGGGCTGTGAGAGCTGCCCTGGTGTCCAAAGAGTGTCCCTCTCCAGGACAGCTTCAGCTTTACCTGCCCGGTGACAGGTGTGCTGCTCTGGCTGTAGCTGTGTAGATGAAGGCTGAGGGCCTCACCCAACAGCGAATGCAGTCTGGGAACCAGTGAAGACTTCCAGACATGGAAATTATACCTGCACAACTCCTGCCTTTACAAGGTGACCCCTACACTGGCAAGCTGTCTTAACCTGATATATCCTTGTGACAAATATATGGATCAGGCCAACCAGATCCCACTCTAGGGAAAAAAAGCCAGCAAGCATTTTATGGTGATGAATTTATTATTTTTTCCTATCCCTAGTATTAGGAGCTTGTTTGTATGCTGATGGTAGTTCCAAAAGGGGCCACGAGCCCCAGGCAGGCAATGCTATTCTTGGAGAGCGGCGCATCTGAAATGAGAAACAGACAGGGAAAATAAAGATGGACTAAAACATACAGCAAGGAGAATTTGATGGGCCAGCCCTGTGGCTTCTTGTTCCTTTTGTGTGGATGGTACCTTATTGCACTCCTTAGCACACACCTCCACACAACCCAAAGGCTTCAAAGAGCATCCTAGTTGCTTCTAATCATGTGTTCGTAAAACACTTTTTTTAAAATATTATTACTGATGTTAATACAAAAATCCAGGATACAAATAAGTAGGTAGAATTATCTAGAGCATTTCATTATAAGCTTTTGATTTTCTGGCTTCCATTTAGGAGAAGAACTAAATTGCTAAATCTAAAATAATATTCTTAACTACCACATCACCAGCAGAAATTCATGCACTCAAACTCAAGAGACAACACTCTGGCAGTTCTGCTTTTCACACAATAAGCACACCTTTTTATGAGGAAATCACTTTTAGTGCAGATTTCATCACACAGTGCTCAGTTCTAGATCTGAGCTTTCTATTTTCAAGCACTGTTTTCTCAGAGATGCCTTAAACACATCTAACTAAAAAAGAGTAATTATAAGGTTGTTTGGATCCCTCTAAGTGTTGAGTCCAAAGCCAGTGTCGATCTTGCAGTGCTTACAGGAAGCTTTGCTCCTCTAATATAGTTTAGTTCCTGGGAGAGCTGTATCCTGTGTCATCATACCTATGCTGTTTGCTTACTTTTCAGCAGGGCTTGTTAGCTGGGTCAGTGGCTGCACTGGTACTGCCACCAGAGTTTTTGCTGACTTGGGAGGTGGCAGAGACAGGTTTTTCCTAACAGTGGACGTAATTCCAGATAAAACATATCAAGTCCTGCTGTGAGACTGTGAAGTCCCTCTAACTCAGTGGGTGTCCAATATATTTAAGGTGTTTGCATTACAACAAGATTTTGCTGAATTCTTGACTTTGCAGAAGAAAAATCTTGGCACAAGTAGAAGGGAATGTGAGGGAAAAAAACAAGATGAAATGAACTAACAGAAGTTTCTGCTCTGACCGCCAGGCCTGTTCTTATACACCTACATTCCCTGGAAAGTGCTGTGGGGAAATAGGGAAGCAGCTGTGAGAGCAGCAACAGGCGAGGAGCTGAGGAGAGGGTGGTTAGGCTCGGTGCTCTTTTAAGACACAGCACACGATGTTGCCCATGTAAGAATCATGCTTTTCAGGCACACTCCTGGAAGATCTAGGCACAAGTACAACGAGGTGGTTGGAAATTACTACATATGTCTTCTTGAGATATTTACACTCCGGGGACCACCCACGTCACAGGATGTGTTTGAATTGCTCACCAAGCTTTTTACTGGAGTCGAGATGAAATTACAGAATGTTTTTATCCAGAATGCAAGAAAAATTAGCAACTTACTTACTATTACTATTATTACACAGGCATTTTTTAAAAATAGGTCCCATTGTTGAAGACCTTTCAAGCTCTGGGGGAAGTCTTTGCACCTCTTCAACTCCTTTAACTGCTGGTTACTTAACCTTAGCTTGCAAAATAGAAAAGCATGGAGGTAAAAACGGACTCTTCTTTGTGAACCAGTTTAGGCAAGTTAAGGAAAGGATATGGAGTTTATGAAACCCCCTTAGAAAAGCTGCATTATTTTCTGTGTTTACATGACACTGAAATCCTTGCAGATACTCTTGTGCAGAGACAATATATTTTAGTTTTAATTGTTTCAGTCAATGTCAGTTTTACATCAAATATGCAATAAAGTAAAAGTGGCCTTTGGGAAACATCAGTGAACCTTATTTTGTGCTGCAGTGCTGCCAGTGTAAACATCTACTTCTGTTTTGTAAACTCAAAGCCAAATGGAGAGAAATTTTCCTTTCAGAGAGATTATTGACCTGTCAGCATCAAAAATATTATTTTTAGCATATAAAATTGCTTGTCAGTGATTGTAATAGCAAGAATCTTTGCAAAATCCATTATTTCTCTAGTAAACATTTTCCTTTAGGCAGCAATAGTAAGAAGTTAATTAAGAAGTTAGCTGATAGCAACTGGATAAGAAAACATTATAAAGTGTCACAGCTACAGAGTTACTGGGATAAAATATCTTTTCTTTCTATTTAAAATATTAAATGTTTACAGTAGCTCTTAGAAAACATCAGCTCTAAAGCATTTTTGGTAGGTTATAATTTATTCTACTGGTTATTTTCCAGAATGCTAGAAGATGACCTCAAGTTAAGCAGTGATGAAGAAGAGAATGACCAGGTAAGAACCAGACAACTAACATGTCACTTGTAGCATGTTTCATGTCAAGACTGAGTTACTGCAAATATTTTGCTAATGCTTTTTCAAAGCATACATAGAGGTTATCAAAATACATGGCAGTCCTGTAACTGGAGTAACAGATGTTGCTGCTTGGAGCCAGTCTCCGTGTGCTAACTGCTGGATTGGTAGGGAACAGTCAGCACTGCTCTTGATTTATTACCTTGATGCGACCCAGAAGGTTTTTGTATCAGCTTCCTTCTGACTTGAATTTGTTTTGTTTTAAAGTGCAGCCAAGGAGGGGAGAAACAGGAATTCTGGATTAAGGGTTCAGGCCAAACTTTTGCAGTCATGAGCTGACCCCAGGGATTAGCTGCTGGGCTGCTTATCTCTTACCTGCCTCTGGCATTCCCTGAGCCCTGGCCTCTCCTCTGAGCATTTTTGGTTCTGTCTGTGCATGGCCCATGCCTGCTAAGAAAGCTAAAGAGAACTGAGGAAAAGCCTTGGCTGTGCATTCAGTTCACTCTGTAACACAGCAATTAGGGCAATTGCCTGTGTTTTAAAGACCCCAGACTACCTGACTGGCAGCAGATACATCATCCAAAGTTTTCCATCTGTCAGGAGAGCTGGGTTTTGTTGGCTGTGGAAGGTGTCTCCCAGTTTTGCCTTAAAATATTGCTGTGTTTTGTCTAAGTAATTAAGGACTCAGTAGAATAGCACTGGATCTTGGCTTTCCCATGGCCAGCTGAGTGCCTTGTTGCCAAGCAATGCTATGCCATGCTCTCTCCTTCTCACTATCCTGGCATGGGTGATTTGGTTGGGGATGAGAGGCCAAGAGCCTTCCTTCTTGCCCTAAAATGCATGTCCCATGCCTCCACCAGAGCAATATGAGGGCAGTACTACTGCTGGCTGCATCTCAGAGATGGATGCAGACCTGGATATAACGTGGTTTTCTGTCCTGGTTTTGGCTGGGATAGAGTTAATTTTCTTCCTGGTAGTGGGTACAGTGCTGTGGCTTGGATTCAGTATGAGAATACTGTTGATAACTCACTGATGTCTCAGTTGTTGCTGAGCAGTTCTTACCTGAGTCAAGGACTTTTCGTTGTCTCGTGCTCTGCCAGCGAGCGAGTGCACAAAAGGCTGGGGGAAACCATGGCCAGGACAGCTGACCCCAACTGGCCAAAGGAATTTCCCTTACTATAGAACATCATGTTCAGTACATAAACTGGGGGGAGTTGGCTGGGAGGGGCTGATGGCTGATCAGGGATGGGCTGGGCATCAGTCAGTGGATGCTGGACAATTGTAAAGTGAACCACTTGTGCTTTCTTGGGGTTTATTTCTTCTCTTTTTTGTCTTCCTTTTTTTGCAATTATTATTCTTACAATTTTTTTAATAATTTCAACTGTTTTTATAGCAACTCATGAGCTTTATGGTTTTTTTTTCTTCCTCTCCTCCCCATCCCACTGGGGTGGGGGGAATGAACATGTAGATGCATGGTACTTAGTTGCTGGCTGGAGTTAAGCCATGCCAGTTTTAAACATGATTATTTCAGTCAGGGGTAACTAGAGTTATCTAGGCTTTTGAAATTCAGGGTCTTAGATAAGTAATTCTACGTATGTAGGCTTGAAACTCTGAGGTTTTCTTTAACTCTTGTTATTAGATATCTCTGTTTTACAATGTATTCCAAACAACAGGTAAATCAAAACTTTTTAATATTTATACTAAACCAGTATTTCATCTATTTTGAGCAAAGCTTCTTGGTGTTAAGAAGATTCAGCATGTAGATTTCTATTATTTACATATTTATACAATTTCTTTTTGTTTAATGTATTTCATCCTGAAACACTTCACCTTTAATTACACTTCCCACTTGTCTAGATAGTTTAAAATACAGCTCATAGACAGCATAGGGCAAAGTAAAGTGAGGGACAGAAGGGATGTCTGAAGAATAACAACAGCACACCAAGGTGCCGTGGCGCTTCCAGCAAGGGGCTGGGTGGTAGAGAAGGGACAAGCTGGTGGCCAGGAGAGATGGCTTGTCCTTGAGGTAGGGAGATGTGACCCTGAGTAATGGCTGTCAGACTAGAACAGGCTGGCAGAGCCAGAGAGATCAAATTCTAATTTGTTTTACAGCAAGCAGAAAAGGACATGTGAAAGCGTTTATCTTGCATGAAGAATATTAGTAGGTTTAGGCAGCGAAGGGATTGTGGAAAATACTACCATTTAGGTATGTGCACATGGTAGCCTTTGTTTAGCACTGTGACTTGTAATTCTTAACATCTTCCATGTGCATGGGAACCAGGGCTTTAAGATGCAGCTGATTCCGCCTAGGTCTTGCACCTTGGTGCTTGAACAAGCTCTGCAGAGCCAAGACAGAGCTTGCCACATGGGCAGCCAGGAGCAGGGCTGAGATCCCATTACTCACTTCTAATCATCACGGGCCCTAGCATGAGCAACCTGTGGAGAGTACTTAGTTATCCGGTCCCTTTTTCTAGTCACATTTTTTTTCTAACTTGACCCTATAGGCAAAAATCTCCCAGAGGCACAGGCTGACTCTTACTCTATGAGATGCTTTGCAGAACCTCAGCTGAGACCTGCAGGTTTGCTTAAAGAACAGTCCTAAATAAATATGCCTGCTGGATAAACAAAACACTGTGTTTCTGTCCACCTAGCAGGAAATAGACCCCAAAAAAGAACAACAGAGACCGTTTCTGCCAATAAACATGGATGACAACATGGATCTGTGTTTAAATGTCAGTGGGAGAACTCAATTCCTTTTACTTCCTAACTCTTTAATCTCCTATCTCCTGAGCTCAGGAACAGTAAAGAAAGCAACCAAAGATGAAGGGATAGCAACAGTAAATGAGAGATTCCTCATGTAATTAGTTAACCTTTGAGCAATCAGACTGATTCAAGCAGTCCAGTTTCTCAGAGAGCTGAAGGTGAGCTGTGCAAGAACTGGGAAGCTTCTCATTTTGCCGATTTCTAAATAGAGTTCAGGGGAAAGACTTCAAAAACTTTGGAGGAGATTTTGCATTTATATCTGAAATTGCCAAGCAATGAACAGGAAGTTTCTGAAGTGGTGCAAAGGGGACAGGTGCTTCTGTCAGCTCCCAGGGCTGGCATTTGGAGGGCTGTCGCTGACCCAAGGAATGTGAGTCGTGGATGAGAGAGGCCAAATGCAAGACAGAGACATGATTAAGAGCTTCGAGACTGCAGTGGGCAAAGCATTCCCTACCCTTTCCTCTGTACCAGCAATTAAGGTAGTGAGATTCACAGACCCAGGAGAAGAAAAAGAGAGTAGGTTTGAGCTGAGCATGTGTGCACCCACAGTAATTATATTATCCACACATATTAGTCTCTTAATTTTAATTACATAAATGTATTTTTCCTCTTTAATGAGCATAGTTTATCCATTTAAACTGATCATTTCAATTTTACAGGCAGTGATCATAGGATCTAATATGCAGAGAGAAGATTTCCTGTTGGCATATTTTACACCACACAGATTGAAGAAAATACACTTTTTAATCCCCAATCAATATCTGAAGAGCATGCAATTAACAGATACCAAGGTAGTTATCATAAATCTGCAAGTTAAAGAGCCAATTCATTTTGATTTATAACACATAGAGTAATGATTTCATCATCATCTCTCTCAGAAAGCATCTGAAGCTTTGTAGCATGAAGATGTCAAAATTGTACTTAAGATTGTTCAGAGTACTAAATTGTAGTGGTTATTGCCTTTTGGTTCTTTGAAGTGTGGCATAGCACATGAAACAGTCCCCATTATAGTACCCTGCTCTTCTCCGTAGAGGTCACCGGATAACTTAAATCAGTCTTGGGTGAAATATTAAAAAGAGTTTGTCAATTGTAATATGAACAATTCTCTTCTTTCCCCCCATACTTGTCCTTTTACAACATGAACATTTTGTAATAGAAAGTAGTTCTTTAAGGGGAAAAAGATCACTGGCATCGTTTGTGCAATTCATGTCAATCAATAGCCAAATAAATTAACTGACTGGTACACATACATGGAATAATAATCCAACATATTTTTGCAACCCAAGTCTGCTTCCTTGTGTGCATTTTTTCTGCGCAGGATCAGGTTGGTTGCTGCTGAAGTTCTGTGGCTGTGAAAATTTATTACCCACAGAGTCAATCTGCATTCTGGCTGCCAAGTCTGAATAAATAGAGTCATTGTGCTTGTCTGGAATATGTAACCAAAGTTCATCGAGTCAGCTTGACTTTCACATCCCATGGGATTCATAAAAGCCAACACCCTGGTATGTGCTCTTGATTCCTGCCAAAATTTTGTAAAATTGTATAAACAGAAGTGGAAGAAGCAATGAGAACACACTCCCAGGGACATCGCTCTGCACTCCAGCCCCTGCTGATCTCAAAAGGGAAGACACAACTTTTGTACCTTTTTCTTTTCAAGGGAAAAAGAGTAGTATGACTATGGTCCTGTGGCAGCAGGTAAATGTGGGGGCTAAAGATGCCCCCTCACAGAGGGCACAGGGAGGCAACAGACAATCCTCTCAGGTTCTTTAACTCATGTTCCCTGCACTGAAGGAACAGAGCAGGCAGCATTTGCCTGCAAGTGGCTGCCCTTCTCTAGAAGGGACAGGGACACATTGGCCCTGCAGGGTCGGAGTGGTGTGAGCAAAACCAGCCCCTCCACAGGCAAGACAAGACAAACAGAAAGGCATGTCATTTCACAGGAGACCTCGGGGGAAGAGCAGACTCAAGAAAGTTCACAGCTTCAGGACGGTAAAATAAAAGTCTTTTCAGCCTGGTCTGGCTCTCCACCCAAAGCCCCATGGGTTGATGGCAGCCCGCTCAGCCCAGTGCCCTCCTGGGCATCCTGGGGTTGCCCCCCCCATCCACGGCAGTCTGGGGACAGTCAGGGTGGGTGGCTGGCCCTGGGGGCCTGTCCATGCTTCAGCATCACCCTGGCCATGGTTGAGCCATAAAAACTGATGCTAATTGGAGTTACACCCACAGCTCCTGTAGGGACATACGTGCCTACATTTCTTTTCCATCACATGTGTCCTGAGAGTTACCAGGGCTCATCCCTGGAAATGCATCTTTCTGGTAGGACTGGCTGCAGCACAGGCATTTAGGACAAGCTAAATCTATCTTGTTATTGCAACAGGACAAAAGTCCATCTCTGTGGTCAGTGGCAATTGGTGTGGGTGTGTGCCTATATAAATAGCATTAGAAAATTATTTAATTTTTTTAAATCATAAAATCTTGTTTCATTTCTTCAGGGGTATCCAACAACAAGTGAGAAAGAATGCATATAAAGACAATCTGTTTAATAATGTGTAGGATTTTGCCCTCTCACTTCTGGATATGGACTGACAATCAACAGAAAAATGAAAATTATCCTGAAATGAACAGTCATGCATCTACCTTCTTCCAGAAAGAATATTTTTTAGTAGAGTCTTTATAAGCAGTACTTCTACATATGAAATGTAATATTCCAGTTAGTTTGAAGACATCTGTAATGAATTCTGAATCAAATTGAAAAAGGGGCAAAGCTTTCTTTCTGTGAGACCTCTGTTAAGACAGCACTTTCTAAAGTTAAAGATCAGCTGAGCAGAGCACCAAGGCAGGTACATCTAGAGAGAAGAGTTATAGAGGGAAAATTATAACACACCACTGCATAGCCCTCTTCACATATGCCATGTCCAAATATTTTAACCACATCAAGTCACTTTAGTGTTGTGCTCCCTTTTATTTACCTCTTCATCAGTGCATGATCAGAAGGGAAATGAAAAAGGAGATGAGAACACTCAGCCCCAGAAAAAAAGAAAAAGCACAGAGCCTGCATCATTTCCACAAATTAATCTTTCTCTTCAAAAAAAATGCCCTGATAGACTTAAAGGGAAAAAAATCTTTCTGATGAGAAGTTTCTCACTCCAGTGAGCACAGAAAAATTACTTCACAGAGTCTGCCTATGTGCAAGTCTGATTGCAACCAAAACTGCATAAATCAGAGATAAGCTAAAGTGGAAAAATTAGGTTTTGGTTAAAGGAATGGTCAAAACCTCAGGTTGTTTTTTACTTAATCCATATGTTCTGTTCAGCCTCCTGTCACTATAACATGAATGTGTTTTTAAACTGGAGGAATAGCCACTTTAACAGCCTTGCTTAACTCTGGTAAGTCTATTATTCCCTGTGTATTAGAGAAGCAGTCCTTTTGGTATCCAAGTTAGCTAGAATCCAGAGTGAGATTTAAGCCAGCTGAGCCAAATTCTTTTTTGTGGTTTGCCAGCTCTTATTTTAAAATCTCTGTGACATCTAAATTTGCAGTTCCACAAGGCATGACAAGAAGACCAAGATTGCCTCACTGAAACTGTCAGATGAAACAAAATAAGAGCTCAGTCTTGTCCTGCCAAACTTGGCTCACATCACTGCCTATCTTACAAAATCAGATTCAATGTCTGGCAGGAAAGTTCAAGTTCTAAATTTGAATGCCACCACCATGAATGACAGTGAAAAAAGTTAGAGACCAGCTTGGCTCTTGGATGTGCCCAAAATTTGGGGACATTTGAACACAGCACTCCAATCTCCATGCTTCTCAGTAGCAAACCTCTAAAAATAAACAGGAAAATAAACTTAAAGTACAGGAGCATCTTCCTCGTCTCTTTATGTGGATGCCGTGACTAAGCTAAGTTTTAGTCAATCTCCAAAGCCTGCCCTTTATCACCAGTGTCACCTTTTTCTGAGATAAACACTCTCTCTGTATCTACCACGACATCCTTAACCCCATCTTCTTGAAACCTTTGGCTGGAACTTTTCCCCCGTTGTGAACTGGAATTGCTGTGTGAGCGTCTGTTTTGACTGGGGTGGGAACATATCCCACTGCAATCAATTCAGCAGTGTTGGCTAACTTGAGGCGTAACAAAGGATTAGATCCCACATCTCTGGACTGTCCCAGTCTCCCATGAACCCTTCAGTCCATGTGCCACTCAAACGTGGCCACAGAGAGTCTGTTTGCCTTTAGGCAAACTCATTCCAGCATGTCTTTAAGAGAATGGTTAAATAACCAACAGTCACAAATAATTTAGAGCACAAATTAGTGCCATTTGTAATATTGCAGCTTTTAAAAGCTGCAAGAGGAAAATGTACCCTGTTTGTGTCTCTCTCACACGTGTGCACAGGCTCATGCATGCACACAAACCCAGATTCCCAGCCTCTCTAGGAGCTTCACTCTCCTTGCCCATTCAGCTCAGGCTGGGGTGGTGTCAGCGTGAGGGGCTGTGTGGAAAAGATGTGGCCCACAGAGATGGGGGACAGCAGAAACAGAGGCAGCTGAGAGCATGTCAGAAAACAAAATGAACACAAAATGAGAAAAGGATTAAAGGAATAAAAAATAAATTAATGAAGAAAAGAAATTATGGGGAAAAGGACATTGTAAAGGGAGTAGCAGCTATATTAGATAGCTGAGAAATAGGTAAAAAGAGCCAGCAGCCAATCCATCAAAACTAACATTTAGAAAAAAGGAACCGAGGAACCGTTGCTACTATTTCTCCTGCACCTAGTATGAAATCTGTCTCCTCTGAGGTCAGGGAGAGTTTAGCCACTGATTTCAATCAACCTTGGATGTTATCCCCTGTCTTCTTTTTTATTCCTAGCACAATCCAAGCGGATACTTGGGTAGGAGGAATTGCATCATAGGTGATTGACATGGCACATCCCTGGGAAGAGTAACCACTATTTGGGGAATTTAAGCTTGTATTTCCCATATTTTCACATATACAGACTTGTGGAAAAAAAATAAAAAACCCCACCAGTTTAATTTCTGTGCATTCAGTTTTCCCAATAAATCTTGTAAAGCCTGTGGCACAACACAGACAATTTTTGCCTGTGATATTCTAAGTGCAAGCAGCACTTCAACTGAGTTACTTTTTCCTGGATAAGGAGACTACTTCTGTGGAGACAGAGTAGGTTTTCCAAGGTGACTACTGCATCGTTTGCCATGACTGAGACCTTCCTCCAGTGGCATTGGAAATTAACTGTTTTATTAATGTAAAATATCAAGGATTTTCCTTCTGCTCATCTCCACTGAAAAAAGATTAAAGTTAGTTCATCTGCATTGAAGCCCTGCATGATTGTTGGGGCCAGACTGCAGGCAAAATCTGAACAGATGCAGGACAGAAGAGACAACATTTACAGATCTGTAGAATTCTCTGTATGGTTAATACCCATGCTGATTATACATCGGTTTGGAGATCCAAATCACTTAACAAGTATTAACTGCTTAATACAATGTCCCAGAGAGGTAGGGCTAAGCAAGAATTATTGTCTCTGTAGAACTGACAAGGGAGACTGAGACTGCGATGTGGCTTATTTGAAGCCACATGGCAAGTGAGCTGCAAAGTTAGGATTAGTGTTTGGGTCTTTCACTCCCAAGTGCCATGTTCAAGTCACTAGACTGTGTTGCCACTGAAGATTAATAAGGATTAATGTGCAAAGCAGAGGAGAAAGAACAATGTACGCCAAATATATAATAATAAAACTCCAGGGTGAAAAATTGATACTGAGGTGTTGAAAGGCCCAGAGAAATCATGAAATCCAGAAGGAGTTTTACAGTTTCTTAAAAGATGTGGCTCTGATGATAACCAACTCCAAAATGGGAAGGAAGGGAGACCCTTTTAAATCTTACACCCTATAAATCTTAAACAAATATGAACCAGACAGTGAAAATCACATTCATACATTTATATTGCAAATTTACAGAGAAACACTCAAGCTGCACTTTACGAGTGATTTTAAATCCCTCCGAAATCCACACTCGAAAGCAATCCTCAAACAAAGCCCCTTGGAACAATGAGTAGTACGGGACAATGCAGTAAGGGAAGGCACGTTAGGAATCACTTAGGATAAATTGCCTGACCTGATCTCCTCGGGCAACTTCTTGTGGCCACAAAATACTCACAAGCATTTAAACAGGGCAAGTCTGCATAGGTGTGAGAGGTTTTCATTAACCTCTGTTTCCAGTTCAGATGAGGGCATCATTGCAGCGCTGTGCGGCTCTGCACCCTTCCAGAACACTGAAAGCTGGAGAAGGTTTCAAGAGGAGGGAGAAAGGTGCTTAACACATTCGGAAAACATGCCTTGGAGTGAACGATAGCCACACAATGAGCTGAGCTTGTCTGAAGCAAGGCCAGCAGCTGACACGATCACAGTCTAATAAACACCTATGATGGGAGAGAAGCTTTGAGGCTGGAAGGCAGCTCTGTCTCCCAGGCAAAGGTCTAACTTCAGCACAAGAGGGTGTTTATCAACAGAGCTGGACTACCCCCACATCTTAACACAGAAGGTGTATGTGGTTGGACTGAGGCGAGTTCACCATAAAAGGATTATCTGGAAGTTTTGCTCTGGGTCCACAACAGCATCCAGATCTGAAGCAGAAAAAAGCTCTGGAGAATCCTATAGCCCAAGTTACAGCATGCAATCAGGTTTTGCCTTCACAAAGTTTTCTTCCTGGCTTTGCTAGCTTAGTAATGAACTGCATTTAAGCTTAAAACAAACAGAACCTTAGGAAATTAGAACACAATCAACATGGAAGATATATGAAGAGTGAAACATGAAAGAAGACAAATATAAAAGTGTTTTTTCTGGTCAAGTTCCCAAATGGCAGTATATAGTAATGACACCTTTCCTTAACCCTGGCTTGGAAAAAGCACATCTACAGCTCACTGCAGGCCAAGACAGGGTGGTTGATAATATGAGAGCTGCTGACTTAGAGCATACATGGTTCACTGCACAGTTCCAAAGCAGCACCTACCACCCAAGGAAGACAAACAAAATGCTTCAGAAGCAGTGCAATTTACTCATGAACAGGCAGCACATATTGCTACACTTCACCAAAGAAATGGTTTGAATTCTAACACCTGTGCCATCTCAGTGAAGTTTCTGGTACAGCTCATGTAACTCCATACAATCACTCTAGCTGAGCTTTCCCACGATAACAGCAGTTAATCCACAGGACGGGCAAAATGGAAAGCAAAATGTCTGAATCTGCCAACAGTCAATTTACTGGCTTTTATTTGCCAAAGCTGTCATGGGTGAGGTATAGGAAAATGCATCCACAGTCAGTCTGCAGTGCCTCCAAGACAGTCTTCCAAGCCCAGAAGAACATACTTCAGTAGTTCTCTCATTTGTTTCTTATCCAAAAATGCCTGTGAGCCCAGCAGTTTATGAAACAATTCTTTTAAAACAAATTAAAAAAAAAAAAAAAAAGAGGGATTTCTGGGGACCACTCTTAACACTCCTGTATCTCCATCTCAATAGCTGTATTCAACCCGTTCTGCTCACTGCTCAGTCCCAATTACAATGAGCTAGTTCATTGCTCAGTCCCAATTACAATAAAAGTATTTAATTTCCTCTCTGATTTCCCTTCAACAACAGATTGCAACTTGTGACACTTCAAGCTAATTTTGGTAGCTCATTTAACATACACTGAAACCTGAATATGTTCCCAAGCTCCGGCTCATTGCAATAAGGCATGGAGAAAGGAGATGAAATCTCTGGAGATTGAGAACCCGACCGTGATTACTGCTGGCTGAAAACTTGTTTTGTCCCAGTAGTCTTGGGGTATGGCTATAACCTTCTGTGAATGATGAATGCGCACTATTGGCAGATCAATGAAACTCTGCCTTAAATATATCTGAGTCTGCTCAGGTGGGGGTCAAAGAAGTCTAACCAGCCAGTATCCTGCAATTTGTAACTCTTGATGTAGTGAAATGCCATAATTCATCTCATTTGCTATGGCTGGTTTCTCTAGCCCAAATACCTCAGTCACCTGAGTGATTATTTTCTTTCCCTTCCTTGCTTGCTACTCAGCACTGAAGTTATGTGGTGAGTTTGCCACCAGTATCCATGTTCATATTGAGGAGAACCTTCTTCCATCAGTAACCCCAATTATTCAAAGAACGGAAAATTCAGGATTATGTTCATTGCTAGTGAACAGACTCAACCACTTATCAAGAGAATATTAAGCTTCCCATAAAGTACTTTTTAGTGGTAAGTCTTAGATAGTTAAATTCTGTCAGCAATACCAAACTTCAAAATTATTTCTTATCCCAAATTTCTATAACCAGCATAGTCATTTACTTCCAGGAATAATGAAGACTGTGGAACATATTCCCATCTTTCTTGATGGATGATAAGTTGGCCTCAGTAAAGTTGTTAACGATGTAAAATAAAATGCAAATTAAATAGCACAATCAAAATCTAGCTATTAAAAAATAGTCATGCAGGCAGTATATGATACTAAGTACCCTTTTGCTTACATTGTTAGATAGATAATGCCAGCATATTATAAACATAATAAATCACAAAAAGCTGTTCCTATAGTCATGAGTTTCTCACATTGTGGGTCATGACCCTCCATGGGGATTCATGAATGTCTTTGAATGGGGTCACAAAAAAACTATTAGCAAAAAGTGAGGGCAGGTACTTCCCCCTAAGTTGAGCAGCCCAGTGTTGTGGCAGGGGAACAGGAGAACAGACTGTAATTAGTGGCTGCAAGTATTTATGCTTGCTAGGGAACTGCTAACTACCTTTAATTACAACAGCTCACTTTCTCCAGGAGAGGGGAGCAATATAGACTAGAATTAAAATTGCCGGATAGTTGCTAACTGCCTTTCATTGCAGGCAATAGATCTGTTTCTCCAGGGAGGAAGAATAAACTTGTGACTGGATCTTATTCCCCCATCATTGAGAAATGGGGACATTACCAACTCAGGGGGTCACACAAATACACAATCAAACAGGGTTGTATTTTCAGACTGTAAGAAACAAATCAATAGTCTCATTTAGAGAATGTGTGTGTACCAGGCAAAGACTGAGGTGCCCCATGCAATCTGCATTGCACCTTGGTGAAGAAGGATGTTTATTAAAGGACTTAAAATGAGAGGGTAATTGAAAAGTAGAATGATCTCATTGAATAGCACTAGTACACTTCTCTCTGCTGCCCAGCCTGTCATTCAAACTCACTTTCTTGCCCAGAAGAGAATCACCTTTTCAAAGCTGTCAGCAGCTGGATGCACCAAGGTGGAAACTGAAGATTAGTACATGAGGCTGCAGCCCCTCACCGCGTGTCCTGGCTCAGCACACCAAATGGGTCAAGGCAAGAGTCCTCTCCTCTTCCCCCGAGGGCAGCTTTCCTCAAACCTGGACAGAAAGTATCCAGCAGTTCTCTCTCTCAAAATTAGGGATTTTAGGGAAATAGAACAGTGATATGAACCCTACATCCCCATGTTAGGAGCTTTTACTGTCATCCAAGTCCATTTTTGCTTTCTTGAGGTCTCTGCAATGTCCATAAGGGCTGTGGCTACAGAGCAATCTGTCTGCTTCAGTGCCTTCTGGCTATGACAGCCACCATGTGCCTTGCTCCAGGAGTGCTCTGCAGATCCAGACAAGAGTGGAAGTGATGTCAAATGAAAGCAACCTTGCTGGTGGACATGACCATGTCAGCAACAGAGGTCTTCACTGCACTACCCCCATGATCCTGTTCTCATTATCACACTGCACCCTGTGATGTGGCACCCTCTCCCTGGGGAAGCAGCTCAGAAAAGGGATCCAGGTTATAAATAGCATGGGGAAAATGAGGAGGATATTAAAAAAAAAAAAAAAAAGGTGGAGGAAAATAGTTATTTTTTGGCTGGATCAGTTTTCCAACCTGTTGTATTGCACAACCACATGAGCACCTATGGTGGCCTGAGCCAAGAGTGGGAAATACGTAAGGGGTTTAAATAGCACTTCCACATAGTGACTTCCTGTGAGGGAAAGACCAGCCCTGGCTGCTGGTGGAAGAGGAGAAGGAGAGGTGACCTGTATGGTGTCCATACAACTTGGTCATGGAAAAAGGACTCTGATAATGAGAGGATGCTCCTGAGTTTTGCAGGCAAAGGTGTAACATAGCACAAGCCTCAGCATCAAAGCTGCACAGCTTGAAACTCAAAATGGATGTAGCTTCCCACTAGTGAGGGTAATGGGGTGTGGTGGGAGAGGAACTTGTGTTGGCTCAGGGTGTTAAAGAAGAGATTAAGCCATAAGTCATTCTTAAACCTAAGGGGTTTGGGTCTCCCCTGTGCTTGTGTGCAAGAAGTGGGATGAAATTGTCCTGACAAATCCCTTGCAGAGGAGATAGGAAAAATTATGCCAGCCCACTAGACCGGAGCCAGGCACGAGAGAGTGGCACTCTCTTTAAAGCCTGCCCTGTACTCAGTGGCCTGGATGGCATGGCTGGTGTCATATACAAAGAGCATGCAAATAGTATGACCTACTGGAAACAGTGAAAAATACCAGACTCACCATATGATTTTCCTAACACTAAAAACAATGTGTTCATGCCATGGACACACTCTAACTGAGCTGCCAGCACCTTCCAATCCCTTCCCACAGGTTCTCTGCCCACTGCAGAAAGTCAACACTAAGGAAAAACCCTCTGGCAAGCCATACCACCGTGTCTTCTGACAATTTGATTTGTAATACACAGCAAACTGCATCTCCCCAGGGAACCCAGGAGGCACAAATTATTCCAGAAAGTTCACAAAGCACAAATCCTGATTCAAAAATCAACTGTAAACTCTTCCTATTCCCGTCAGATCTTCAGAGATCCATTCTGGGGATCTTTTCACACCTTTCTGTGAAATGGCACATAACTGCAACCACAAGTCAGGTTTTATCAAGTGTTTTTTGCAGCCTGTCAGCAACATTTTGACAAGCCAGAAAGGTTACCTCCATGCTCTCTGGTGCTGAGCAGGATGCCTGTAAGCCCTCCAGCCTGTCTGGGAATAAGGATGCAGCCCCCAGCAGCCTGAGAAGCCAGGGAGAACAGTTTCAAAATGTATTTATTGGTAAAAAAACTAGATTCCCCACCCCTTGAATCTCCATACTGCCTAGCTCTGTGTCCCTCCTGTGCCATGTGAGGCATAGCCCGGACAGGTATAGCTGGGAAGAGGATGCTCTGGACAGCTCCAAGTAGAATGGAGGTTTTAAGGTGGATTTTCAAAATGCTTAGCAGCTGGTTACTGTGCCAAAGCCATGAATCACACCACTTGAAGTGATTGAAGGAGGGGAAAGAATAATAATAATAAAGTGGCAAACTAGCTCAGGGATAGGCTTGGGAGTCCTATTAAACTTGAGAGGCTACAATTTCTATTCCCAGACCTGCTGGTTAACACACAAAAAAGCATCATGCTTCCCCACCCCATCCAAAGAGTTGTACTAGGCAAAAACTGAAGAGCAAACCAGCAACAAGTCAATCCTGTACTGTGTAGGCAAATGTTGCCAGCAGATTAACATGGCAGCGCTCATGAAAAGTCTGCAGCAACCCTGGCAAGCTTTGCAAATTTTATAATTCATCGCAAAAGGAACCAAATATGTGATGTTTGTTTCTGTGGAAGAATGGGAGGAGACTAATGGTAAAGGAGAGGGAATGGGATTGCGGAAGCGGGGAGAGGGGAAAGCAGAGAGCCGAGCCCTGGCGAGTTTTCAGGGACCCGCAGAAAAAATTGTGTAAATGAGTAGTTCAGACCTCAAGTACCGTGCGCTGCTTTGACAATCTTCTGGGGTTTGGCATTTTAAACAAAGTGTTCTTACATTTACCAGCCTGGAATGCCCATTTGACTATAGACTCTCTGCTACTTTGCTTGTACTTTAACATTTTGGACACATGACAAAAATGTGTGTAACGCATTTTTTAAAGTGTTGATTGTGCTCGTAATTTTCAAGTCAGAATATAAAATAAACATCTCTGCCCTTTCTTCCAGCAGGCAGCACAGAGATCTGCTCTCCGCGTTCTATCTGACAGGTACATTTTGTCATTTTTATGAACTATAAATTGCTTTATGAAACGTTGAGCCCTATTTATTGTGGCATATAACTCATAATCGGATTTTGTCCCCAAAGTATCTGTGAACTGGGATGTTAAACATTTTGCATGCTTGGATTTGTCATGCATGTGTAGAGTTTATTACTGCAAAAATCACAGTCTTGTTGTATTTCATACAGAGTATGCAGAATCCCTTGTTGTGATACCAAACAAGAGATAAGAAACTTACTGGAGAAGGCATGAATGATGCAGTAAATTCTGAGCTTTAGAGTTTGCTGAGATATATCTGAGCTCATTTTTCAGCAATAAGTACTTCATTTATTCTGAGATGTTCTCTTTTGACTTTTTCCAAATCCTTTCACTGGGAATTACACTTCTTTTGATGAGATTCTCTGTATTCTCTGTATGTCTTATGCACAAAAACAATGCCCTTTTTTACCCCTTAAGTTTTAAGGGATTGGTATTTTGGAGGAATTTAATTAATTTTTTCACTTCTTCTGGAACCGCAGCAGTGCTCCAGGCAGATAAGCTGGGGACCTAATCCTTAGACGGCGTTCAGGCTTTACTCAGCTCTTTTTCAAGCAAAAATCCATGAACTTCAATGGGAAACTTGCCTGAGTGAGGAATTCAGGATTTGGGCCATAGTAAATGTTATAGTTGGGCTGTAGGTCGGCACAGGTATTTACCTTAAATGACTTTTATGAAAGAGGATTGATTGAAATATAAGGTAGCTTTCTGAGACGGCCCTGATTTCTTTTCCAGTTTTGGGAAAGGGGGGAGGGAAAGGGGTGGAGAGACTGTACATTTTAGTGGCTGTGAAAAAGAACTAGCAGATTTACATTTTTCCACAAATGAGGTACTGTGTCATGCAGGCTGACACAGAGTAAATTTCCCCATGCCTTGTTGGCAGCCCCCTCTGCTCCGTCTGGCCCCCAGCCCCCCGCCTCCCTGGGAATAAGCGGTAATTGACTCTGGAAGCCAGCTCAGGCCAGGATTTCTCCAGAGCAGAGCCTGTCACTTAGGCTGAATTATATGTTGTGCATGGATGAATAACATTTCTTCTGCTTGGAGGCTAAGACCGCCAAAATTATCGACCTTCCCTTCCCAAGTTTACAAACACTGTTTTGTTTCGAATTTTTTGCCCCCCTCCCTTTAAGGGAAAAAAAATCCCCAGTGAAATGTATGGGATGTGGGTGAAATTGCTGGCCTGGTTATGGGGCACAGAAGTATTTGCTATAACTGGAATGAATGCCAAAAGAAAGAGGAGCTGGAGTCAGCATTATGCCCCTCTCTCCCTGGAGCTGTGCAAGCTCACCCCTAAGGCAAAGCAGATTTTGCTCTTGGTGGGGACCAAAGGGAACATGGGGATTTTTTCTCAGCATAATTCCCCTGGGCTGAATTAGGAACATTCCTGCAGAAGTGCCCTTGGAGGTAACTAACAAGCCCCAAGCCCTGCAGAAAAAAAAGTGGTGGTGGTGGATAGATGGTTCCTACCTCATCAAAGGTGGTGAGGGAACTGGGTGCAGGCTGCCCTCATCTATCTGCAAGGCAAAAGGGCTTCAGTGTTTACCATCACCTTCCTCCCCTGACTTCTGCAGGGGGTGCTGGGAGGGCTGGGAGTGCACCCTGGGGGTTGCCTCTCTGCCACCAATTACCTCACTGCAGTGAGTGAGCATGAGGGCAGGGGGCCAAATTCTCCCACTGTGATGGCAAGTTCTGTCTCTTCTTGGCTAAAGTGAGGATGCCTGTGATACTGCTGCTCATTAGTTGTGTCCTAGTAGCAGCTGAGAGCTCCCAGTTACACACCAGCATTTCCCAGTACCAAGGGAGATGGCAGTTTATATAAAGCTTTCAGTAATTCTGCCCATTTTTAAAAAATATTCTCCAGCAGTTGCTGTTGCTGTTCTTGTTTTCAGGTTCTATTAAAGAGGTACCTAAAAGAGGAGTTAAAAAAGAGAGAAAGTTTTTAAACCTGTAGCCATTGATTTCTGTAGTGTATCACACTCAGTTTTGTTTTCAGAATGACATAGTAAGCCCCAGCAGATTTATGTGCAAACACAAAGATTAGTGACCCAGAAGCTTAACTGAAACAGCTTTTCTGCTTCCAGAAGACAGGTTGCTCTGCACATGCACTGACTATTTTGTCAGGAAAGATGCACTGGCCCCATTAGCTTTTCATTCTCTCATGAAAAGCCCTCAGTGTTTATACAGCACAGCTTGGTTTTAATTTTATTGTGCTCTCCAGTAAAGTGGCCTAACTCTACAGATTACTCAGTTTCTAGGACAGAGAAGAGCAAGAACTTAACTCATATACCTTAATGGTATAGTGCTGGCATATTTTCAATTGTCTGACTCTCATACCCACTGCCTGAATAGTTTTCAAATGAAGAAAAATGTCTGTAACTAAAATATTCAGTGTGTTCTGTTGTTATTTAACAGTAAGCAGTGTGGTTAAGCCAGGTCTTAAACCTGCTTAATCCCGCTGAGCTAAATAGATTTTATTATTGACTCCCATGGTTCCAGAACTCTGACCTTAAGGCTGAAGTTAAAAGCTAATTTTTTTGCAGCCTGTTCCACTAACCCAGAAGCACTTGCTTGCTGGATACATTTGCAATGGAGAATGTCCAGCTGTAAATTACAGCTGTTTGCAATCATACCCAAACATAACATTCATTATTATTCTTTTGTTCTTTTTAGGCTGAAAAGCCCACCATGAGGGAGACCGCACAACATTTAATCCACACATTAAATTTATTCACAGCTCATATTCATGTGCAAGATAAGATTTTCCATGAAGTAAAGATTTACAGTGGTCCTAGGGCACTTTTATTCCCCCGGCTGCTTTTATTTCTCTGTGCTGGAGCGTAGGCCAAGTGGGTCTGAGTTTTGACCACTTAGAGGGAAATGTTGTACCACCAGTGAATTTACAAGTGAAAGATGGCTCCTTCAGTGTGCTGCTTGGGTGGTACTTGGGAGACATGTTTACTTCACAGGCACAGTCTGTTCTCCTCCCTGTGTACTTATGCTGGAGGATGCAGGCAGACCCTGCTAGCTCTGCCCTTGTGGACCTCAGCACAGGCATGTAAGATATAGGGAAAACTGAACCCACTCATCCCAGCAGCCACGTGGCTGCACTGGCAGATCTACCCTTCCCAGCTGATAAGCCATGTAAAAAGCCCAACTTGCTAGCTTACTCTCAGCACCTGGTTAATATATATATATACATGTCACCCAGACTTGAACTGTCAAGTAGCAGCTATGAAACCTTTTAGATTTACTTGTGCTGTTGATAGAGAAGGCACCTCAGCACATCCATTTGGCAGTGTAGACAAGCCCTGTTCATAAGGGCTGGTGAGCTACCAGCCTGTCTGAGTTTCAGGCAGAAGGGACAGTGCTTTGCATTTCCATGTAACCATGCCTCATCTGTGTCTGATCACAGCTGGAACACCAAAATGCAGGCTGTGCCAGCCATGAGCTGATTTACCCTAATGGGGCTGGCCATTAGCACTCAAGAGCTTGCAGAGCAAGCAAGTTTTCCTCCTTGTCCACTGGAGAGGTGAAGGGTTTGGGGAGCTGAGAAGCAAGAGAGGCTCGTGTCTGTGGGGGGAGAGACATTTGCAAACAGAGGTGCTGCTGCATCGCCTCTTATGGGTGCATGCATCCATTTAGCACTCAGCTGCAAGGAAAATAGAAAAGGGTGATCTGGGACAATCCAGTCCCTTCCCTTGTAAGCAGCCACAAGCTTGATGTATAACATGGCTCTTCTTCAGACAAAGCCACATGAGATACACTATTTGGGTTAGGAGGCCTGGGGAGGGACTGCCTGTAATGTATTAAGGCAACAAACAGAGGCAATTTAGACTTCTAATAGATCACTTAAGTCAGGGAATCCAGCTGTCTAAGCAGCCTTAAAACTTTTGATGGACGGCGCCAAAGTTTTCTTGTTCTCAAGTATCTGTTTGTGTGATTATGCAAAGCAGTTTAACTTACGATACCCTGAAGTAAGTAAATAGTCCAGTGGCAGCTAGCAAAAAGATTCCTGTGCTTCTTGTCACTCACATACTTAATGTTTGTGTTGGACTGGTGTTTTTGATGACATAGCCTTTCCCGTCATGAGAGTTCTCCACATGAGCAGCTATGTGGTCAGCTTATCAGTGAGTGACTCAGCTAGCTGGCTGGCCAGAGAGGCTCCATGTGACAGGTCTGTGCAATCAGTGACAGCTGAGGGGAAGCCTTGGCTTGGGACAGCTGATCTGGGTCCCAGCAGAGAGTGACGCAGCTGAGATCACAGGCTCCACAAGAGTCCAAAATCTTGGCTGGAGAACATACGTGCACAGTGCTCTCTGCCACAAAAGCAGACACACAGCTCTCATAGCATTAGCACATTGCTTAACCTTTCTGGCTTATCTTTGAGAAGAAAGAAGAGAGTACCTGTGACAGGGAATATATGTATTTATCATTTATGCCTTACATGAAAGCTTGGCTGTTTGGAAACTGCCTCACAGTTGCAGCCCTCCCACACGGCATAGGGTAGCCAAGGGTGGCTGCTGCTTAGAGTGGGCTAGAGTTTCTCAGTCCTGCTAGTTACAGAACTTGAAGGTGGAAGAGTAATGATACATACTGAGTATAGGGTACTATTTCCACCATTGGAGAATGTTGTGCATTACTGAAAAGGGGTTTTATAAGAAGAGCCTGTGTAGACGGCTTGGAGTCAAAGTGAGTAGGTATCTCTGTAAAACTGGGACTCTATTTCCCTGTATTTAATTTGTGAGCAAGACCCATACCTTGACTATTGCTGGTGTTTATTTAGAATTATTCCACCATAGCACCCAAGATGTGATTTGGATGTATTGCTGCATGAGAACATGGAGCAGAGCTGTCCCAGGGAACTGTAGGAATTTTGAGCCTTACTAAACACTGAAATTCCTTTGATGTTTAAAGAAAGAAAAAAGAAAAGTTAAGATGTATTTTTTATCCAAGGAAGTGATAGTGTTCTGCTATCATGACAACCAAACATTTCCCAGCTCCCTCTGGGCAACCTTGTGCATTCTCAATGACTCCCCGAAGATATCTAGTTCCCAAAAACATTTGTATTTTGAAAAATATCTACCTGCTGAAAGAAAGGTCTGACTAGTAATTTCTCACGTGTTTTTTTCTTTCCTTTTTTTTTTTTTTTTTGCTTCCTTCATCTTTTTAAGAATCAGTGTGTGGATAATTACAGAATGAATGTGGAAGGGAAAAGAGGCAAGGTGTAGATCTGTGGTATTTCATATATTAGTAAGGAGAAAACAGGTCCCATTGCTGGCTGGCAGAATGAAGAATATGCAAAGTGCTATTGGGAAGAAGAGTGTATATGTGTGCAGCATATGAAGTGCCTCAGCATATGATTAACCTCGCTGGGTATGTAGTAAATAGTAGATAACTGTGATCAAAAAAGTATTCATGTGATTTATCAAACTGAGCAACTGTACATTTTGCAGTGAAGCAGGAGGTCAATCCTGAAATCTAGGGCAAGTAGAGCAATAGGAAATTGCAGGGACTAAGAAGTTAATCATACTGTTGGACTGCTTCCATCTGGTTTTGAAAGACAGAGTCAGTACAGTGCTAGCAAGGATGCTTCACGGCAACAGATCAGGAATTAATTTTTTCTGCAGATCTTCAGCTATCATTTGTGGTAACACAGGCTTATAAAAAAGTAATTTAATTTCTTGGGAATAAATCACATAGGAAAAGAAGTGTGGGAGTGTTTTTTTAATGTGTGCATCTGAGGCAAAAAATAAAAAGTGTGAGAGTAGGAGAAACAGTACCAATCCAAGAGAAAATAAACATTAGCAATACAAAACCTGGAAGACGTATGTGGCCATCCGGCTAAATTGTTCAGGTTGTCTTTGAAAAATCAGTTTGCAGTTAGGAAACTTCTACATTTTTATGACCCTTGGAGACATAATCTTGTCTCCTGTCTGTCCATCTCCATAATTGTGGATCAAAGGAGCACTGACTTGAAGTATTGTGGAACTGATGCTCTAAAGACCACTCCTGTATATCATGAGGACACAGCTATGGGCAATGAGTTTGTTAATGAATTCTGTTTTCCTTATTATTGATATTACTTATGATATTTTAATGAGATTTGACCATTATGCTCCCTTTGGGCAATAGAAGTCCCCCTAGGCAATGAACGTGTTGTAAAACAAAAGGGATTTTAACCTTGATAGTAATTCTGGTAGCTAAAATGTGCTTTATTGGAAGAGGTAGGAGAACAGTTAGTTGATAACATTATGCTTTTCTTACTTCAGCATAGGGATAAGAGAACAGAGCATCCTATAGTCCTACAGTATGAGTGACATATTATGCTATTTTTCATGCTATGCTGCGAAAAATGAAATCTTATAAATACATTTGTAACTATTTCCTGGCAGTATGATGAAAGAGAGCTCAGGTTTACACAGCACCAAGAGCCTGAAACTGGACATGCTGTTCACACAAATAGTTACACTTTCATTACCACCTTATTTTAAGAAAAGCTGAAAATTCATAGCAAGCAGCAATGCCTCAGCCTAGTCCAGTTACATGACACTAGCTTGAGACTTCAGACCCCTCTATATTGGTGTATCATGTCCTAGCTGTAGTATGGGGAGTCTGCAGAGCAAGTGCAAGGGAGAAATTCCAGTTCCCTTTGAGTGAGGCAGCAGTCCATGCAGCAGATGGAATGAAATCCAACCTTCAGGCTTTAATCATTCAGTAATCAGCCAGACACAATGGGGTTTTCTGGCATGAGCTCCATGGATGATGACATGCTTGCTCCAGTTGGTTTTTCCTGCCTTCCTGCAAAGGTGGCTTAGAAATCTCAGCTGAACTTCTGGGTTTGTCTTAGTCACTGGTAAGTCTATCTGCCTTCTGCCCTCTGTATTTTTTAATTTTAGATTCAGTAGCATTTTCTCCTTGCTCTTAGTTTTGTTCTGATCCTGGCAACAGTGGATGCAAAAAGAAAATGGGAGGCCTGGTTTGTCTGGGGGAAAACACTCATGCTCTGCAGGAAGCCAGTCCCATGAAAGAGATGTGCTTGTCCCCAGGATGGGCGAGGGACTCCTCAGTACAGTGTCTTGATGAGGCCCCAGTGGGGACAACACACATTCTGTACCTTGGCTGGCCCTTTGCTCTCTGAGGGCTGAAGAGGATACTACACAGATGAAGAACTGTGTCCAGTTTCTTTGCAGGAAAAAAAAATAGGATGAGTTTCTATAAAGGAAGAGGCACCCTGTGATTTCTCCCTGGGGAATAGTTGTGGCTGAATCAGGCCTGAAATGCCTCTACAAGCAGTCATGCTGTCATGATCTGAGATAACTTTGCTCCTCTGTGCAGTCCCATCTTTTTTTTCGTGACTGCCTCAATTTTGATGTATGTTGAAGGAAAACTTTTATACTTCCCTCTCCACTTGGAGTTGGATTTATTCTGTCATTGAGGAATGGTTCACAGTGTTCTAGGTTTCCTGTGTTTCAGTTAAAGAAAATGTGTGATGTTTGAACAGCCTGGGTTTCCTCCCAGAGAAAAACTGGAACATTTGTGAAATTAGATGGAGCTCTTAGGATGGAAGAAGTTTCCCACTCAGCTATTCCACATATGCTGGTGTGAAGGTACACCAGAAGTCCAGCAGGGTCCTGTAGTTCAGTGTGATCCACCAAATCTCATACCAATGCTTTATCTTGAAAAATATCACAGCTGAAAAGTTTCAGACCTGTTTTGTAGTATCTCCACAAAAGTCCTTGGCTAAGAAAGCCTTGGGAAAGACTCACATCCAGAACTTTCTGAGAAAAGGATCAGATTCATGTAGGACACTGCAGGGAGGTTGGCCTAGATAACCTTTAAAGGTTCCTTTACAACACAAACTACTCTATGATTCTATGAAAACTTCCTTGCTTGCTTGCTTTGTGTGCGACACATTGAAATACAGATGCTGAAGGAAGGCCACTTTGGAGTATTTCTATGCCCTGCAGCACTTCTGAAGTGACCCCACATTTCTGATATACCAAGAAGCCAAACTTGGGAGTTTTTGGTGAGCAAGGGATGTTATACCTTAGCTGTTGGGCTTGAGCTGGTTAAAGAGGAGTACTTTTTCCATGCATATGAAAAGTCTCAGGAAAAGGAGGTATGTTTATGCACTTTTCAGCCAATGCTGACAAATTGGGTTTGCATGCAAACCTTTCGGTTTTCCCATATAGTTTGTGGCAGCGGGGAGCATTTTTTCATGGTAAATGTGAAAAGTAAATAGAAAAGTTTCTGGTTTAGTTTATGGTTTTTTCTGCATGAAATGAAAGCTTAAATCATACGATTGTTCTTAACATTTTGAGTCTCACAGTAATTCTCTTAATGGTTCATCAGTGACTCTGATCAGTGCACACTAGCAATGACCCTTGCTTTACACTGACTGTACACTTTGGAGTCAGTTTTAAACTTTAGTAACCAGATTTTCACCAGTAAAAATTGAAATCAGCTTCATTGATTTCAGTGGGGTTATCTCAGTTTTTACTTGCTGAGGATTTGACCTCAGGATCTTGGAAATAAAGAAATTCACATCACTACCTATTTGTACTTCCAAAGGTTGCACAAGTGAATGATTTTAAAGGAACACACTCGGTGTGTGGTTTAGACATGGGGATTTCGTTATGGTTCCACTTCAGCTCAAGCTGACTCTTTACCAGCTCCCCCAACAACCTCACTGGCACCCTGATGGGTAGGGCTGTAGGGAAAGCATTCAGGCTCCCAAACCATTGGAGGTTTTTTGATGTAAACTGAAACCCAAAAATCTCAAATGGCTCATTTGCCAAAGTTGCAAGTTCTTTTCTCAGCATTTCTAGAAGGTCTGTCTGGTGACCTTTTCTTTACAAATTATCAGAACAAACACTTTTGGCTTTGTTTTTCATTATTACTGCTTTCTTTTGAGATTCTGTTTCATGGGAAAATTCAGAATTGGAGTGCTTTGTTCCAGACTGGAATGGCATGAAATTTCAAAATCCTTCTCAAAATGGAAGACCTTCCTTCCCTCAACGACTCTATTTATAGTAGGCTGCCCTTTTTGCAGTCAGAGAGAGGCCAGATCATATTATGACTCTGTGCTCTAATGTGTTTTTAACTTAGAAGTAAAATTAGGCCTGGATTGAAAGTAGGTGTAAAGACTCTAAGTTCAGACATTACATTTTTATAACCTGAAAATTATATCATTTTGAAAGGCAGAAATAAATAGAAATTACTTAAATTAAATTAGGTATTTTTTCATGGGGTGATTTAAACATGACACGTTATCTTTAATATAGTCTGCAATCTTCTGTCATTTTTGCAAAAAAGAAAGTTATTTATTTTAAAGGTAGGTATTTTATATCTAATGAAATTTACTTTGCATAGCAGTGTATCTTCTGTTAGATTGCTATCGAGATTTTAAAGGGCTTTTTCATTCTTGATTCAGGCGCAAAACTCTTTTCATGCTGAGGCAATGCCTCTCACACACATTCACACAGAGGAGAATAGGCCCTTCTCTGTGGAAATCTAGCAGCCAAATAATTCACAAATAGCTCTCACTTATTATTTACTGGCACAATCAAGCATAACTCTCTAAATGAACAATTTGTCAAATAAAAATAAAAAAAAACATAACGGGGGCAGGGTTAAAAGAATCCCATGATTCTGATTTACACAACAGATAAAAATCCCCCCAGAAAAGTCATAGCGACCTGCCAAGTAAATCTCTTGCTTTGCAATGATCCTTTAAGACACTTTAATATGCTTTTGCGAGGATCTGCTCCAGCCCTGGCGCCAGGCATACTCGGGGAGATCTGTGTTGTTTCACACCCGGGAGGGTGCTGCCTGCTGGAAGGGAAGGCAGTGGCACGGGGGCAGCCAGACCCTGGGTCCCAACAGCCCTCCAGGTCTTTGCTTGCCATGCCTGTCTTCTTTTTCTTCCTTCCTACATTACCTTTAGAGAGTCAAGAGGAAAACCAGACATGGAGCCTGTATCACAAGCATCTTCCACCACTTGGCCCAAGGTCTCCATGATTTTGGCTCTCCAAGTTTCCCAAGGGGACCTTGTCCCAGAGTCTCTCTGGCTGCATGTCATGGAGCCTTGCTGGTTTGCTTGCCCAGTCTGCCCTTTCCTCATTCTTCAAAAGCACCCTGGTCCCACTGGGGTGTTTGGAACCCCCATACCCTACAAGTCTCCCCCAGCTGCCCCCAGACTCACGGCCACACATCAGGAGCCAAGCCCCTCTGGCTTGCAGTGTTATTACAGAAGCCCAGCAGAGGGTACCCAAGCATCACCCATATGTGGACCCCATCGTTGGAAGATGACAAGAGAGAAACAGCTGTAGCAGGGGCCCAGCCCTTTGCCTTGTTTTGGAGCCCCACAGACACCAGTGTCCACCTTTTCCTGAGACAGGGTGGGACACAGCCCAGCTGGGCAGCAGGTGGGGGGCTGGCACTGCCCTCACCCAGCCAGGGCTGCCCCTTGGCTTCTGGCCCCACAGTGGGAGTTCTGTTTGCGCCTTGAGCCCCTGCTGTTCAGCTCCCACAACAACCATCACTCTTCCCTGGTAATAGTGCCCTCAAATACTGATTTCCTGAAGCCACTTCTTTTAAGGTCACTATGTGCCTTGTTATAAAACTTAATAAGCTTGACACTGACCATGTGGACTTAGAGTAGGTTTGTAAATATTTGTATCCTCAATATTATTTCTTTGATAGGAGACACTAGGACAATATTTCCCACATTAAAAGGCTCTTGGGGAGGATTTAGGAACTCTAGCCAGGCAAAAATAGTTGCCTGAAGGAAGAGTAAAAACCTTGGAGAATTACCAGACTTTTTTTTTTTAAATTTTGAGACAAATGGACTTTTCAAACTTTGCCCTGAAAAGAGATCTGGTCATGACCTACTATAAATCTCATATGGCCATTTAAAACCTCACAGTGGTCTGGTTAAACAGCATTGCACCAGACAAAACCTCCAGGGCATGGGGACATTGCTGCAGTTTTTCTCTTTCAAGCTTGTATATTGTCCCCATAACATATTGCCAATGTTCACAGGACCAAATGAGACTGTGGCCTTTCTTTAATGTACTCAGAGCTCTTGTGTTGAGAGCCTGTGAGGTCAACAGGAAAACATGGAATGAAATCTCAGCTGAGTGTCGGTCTTTCCCAGGCTTCCTGGCAATTTCCAACTTCTCACCCTATTGTTTTCTCTTAATAAGATAGGGCTTGTCCTGTGCTCAGCAACAAAAAAATTTTAAAAAATTTAAAAAAAGAAAAACAGTGGTGAAAGAGCTAAGACTGAGAAAATGAGCAGTTTTGTAAAAGCCTGACAGATTCCCAGCCTGCTGAACCTAATAACAAGCACTCTCATTTTTCCAGTTTGAAACTTTTTGGTGCGAACACCCTTCATGCAAACACCTCCCACAGACTTGGGGGAAAAGCTACAGGGTGCAGAAAAATAAGGTTGCTGGTCTTCTGACTTGAAAGCTGTAACCTACATTTTTGAAATAAGGATGTTGGAAGGTGGAGCTCTGAGAAGAACCTAATTTTGGGCTCCTCCAGCTGTCAAATCACCCTCAGCTTTCCTCCTCCTTCTCCTGCTAGAGTGACTTCAGCACAGCACCTCTCTGTAATAAAGCTGAAGAGGAAAGCAAATACTGCAAAGTTGTTTGTCCAGACCCAGAGAACAATCTGAGAAGACTGCAAAACCTGAGCACTGCTCTGAGACTATCACTCTGGTTCAGCTTCTCGTTTTGAACCATTTTCTGTATTAGCATGTTACTTACTTGTGAGGTGCCACCAAATTTTAACTTCAGACTGCTTATGTTCTACAGTCATTGTGTAAAAACATGTGTGTTTCATAAATTATGAGGTATTTCATGTTGATGAAAAGCACCAGGTTGACACCTGATTATCCAGGAGTTTTTCCCTTGTGTTGCAAGCATATCTGCCCCACTGCTGGAGCCTTGAATTCTCCCCATGCATATTCTTTGTGTGCAGACAAAGGGCACTGTTGAAGCAGATGAGTGCCTCAGCATTCAGTATAATTAGCTAATCAGAGCCAATACCACATTATTGTCTAACAAATGCATTTTATTATTTTCTTCTATTTGGTAAAAATGCAGCATTACCCATTTAGCAAGAGCCATGACAGATTTCTGTAATTGTCCACTCTATGTTGCTGTCCTCTGCCTATGTAAGGTCTTACAGATTGATTAGAGCAGGCAATTACCACAGACTTGCCCTACCCAAACTATTAGGGTTGTTTTTATGACCAAAAGTCTCGTATCACTATGGAGTAGCAGTAAATTGTGGATCTGGTTTGAATTGTTCACCTGTCAGTCATTTACCACATCAGCCTTTTAAATATATTACAGCAAACTATGAAAAGACTCTCTGATTAAATGAGGGAATGTGTGGCAAATTAAATCCCACTGCCGCACATGGAGAAGACATACTAGAGTGTCGGAGTGCTCTCTGTGGCTGCTTTGGAGCTGAGCTCCACAGGGATGTCATGCACCAGTGTTCATCTGTTGAACTGGGAGGTGAGCAGGAAAGGACTGGTAACTGCAAACTCCATAACTACATTGACCCACCAGTCACTTCTCTGGTTAATCAAGAGCTGCAAGGAAGAAGAAGAAGAGGTGAAACGTGGGGAGTCTGGCCAGTCTGGCCAGGGACATCATGGAGGAAAGGTAAAATCCAGAAGGAGAAAAGATGGGCCTCTGTTAAGTTTAGAAATTCTACACTACTTTTTATTAAAGCCATACCATGCCTGAAAGAATAGATTTTCTGATACTGTTTTCAGATTGTCATAGATGCCGGTTGGTTGAGGCAAAGCTTAGCTTCTGTGAATGTTTGGGGTGTTCAAATACACTTTCTACACCTGTGCTGAAAAAATAATTACCCTCAAAAGTCACACTTTTTTTTTTTTTTCCAAAATTGACAACCAGCTAACATGGCAACTGTTTCTAAAATTAACAACATATGTTTCCAAAGCTGAGATGTAAACAGGATTTGCTTATTAGTTGGGAAGGATTGCCTTAGGTTTGTCTTGCACCTGGTAGAGGGCTTGTTTAAGATAATATTGCAAACTTGAGGGGTTTTTTAGTTTAATTGCTTACTGATACAACATTTTAATAGCTTTGTTTTAATATTGATATGGTCTTGTCAGGGATGGAGTTACTTATTTGGTTGCAGGGCCATATGCATGGGAATTACCTTATTTAGGTTACATACGTCTTATTTGACATGACTCATGTTGCAATTGGAATGAATAAGCCACCCCTGTATGCTAAAAATAAACAAACAAATGTGAAACACATTAGCAGAACCACAACGAGCTTATTAACGGTGGACAACACAGTCATCAAATCAAGGTCACAATGGAGACCTGAACGAATGAGTCAGAGCTTTGAGTTTTCAAACAAACACATTCAATGCAGAATGGAATCAGCTTTACATTATAAGCTTGACATGACATGGAACTACATCCAGTTAGTTTCACATCAGGAAAAACTGAAGAGAACCCAGTTCATGGTTCAGCTAAGCTCCTCACAAACGTTCAAGTCAACATAAGGCACTGAGTAAGGTAGTCAAAGACTATATTTTTCAGTCCTTGCCAGTGGTGCATGGAGGACTAGTGCTGTTTCAGTTCAGCCTGAGGAAGTACACCTATCAGTGGGAACTCACTAGCATTTCCTTCTCATGTCACATAGTTACCATGTATGATTATTCTTCTGCTCTTATTCTGTCCTGGCCATCAAACTCAAATTAGAGGTCACATTGGAAATCATATGCTGTTGCAACTTTCAAATTATTGATGCAACATTTATGAAAATACTTCTTGAATAATTACTAGGTAAGAGCTATTAAGAACTTTTGCAATAATTCACCAGTAGTCAATGACAGATTTAAGAATCTGGCATTTGCTGCTAGGCTTGCAGGCAATTAATACACACCTTTTTCCTTTTTGCCTTTTTTGGACAAACACCTGTGCATTCAAACACATCTGAAATAAAGAGGGATCCTTTCCTTAAAGGAAAAGAAAGTGTTCAGACATGCCCTTTCTCCATAAGGATCTTTATTTCACAGTTTGCTGGGTGCCAGCACAACACAGCAGAAGCTTAGGCCAGCATAATGGCAGAGCTTAAAACTGGCATCTCCTGCTTGGTGATCCATAGAGGTGGCAGTGGTTCTCATAGCTCTGTCATTTTTCCTGCTTACTTCATTGCATAGTTGGAGCCTATTTTCCTGGATGTGGTCAACACAGCAGGGTGTCTGGTTTGTAGGTTGCTGCTGAATATACCCTTGGCCTTGCAGGTGGGAACTACAGGTGAGGTGTGACACACCAACCTCCTGAACGGTGCATGCCCCTGTGACTAATGACAACTTTCCCCTGCAGGGAAAACACTTAAACCCCACACTCAGCAGGCACCACCTCCTCAGGACAAGCTAATAACCTTATCAGCACCTAGTGTCTCCACGCATTTCCTAATAATAATTACTTCTTTACCCTAAGTTAGGAAGCTAATATGAATCGGTTCACAGCTTGCCCTGGTGACTTTTAATCTAAGACTACAGCTGGCCTTTGTGCTTTTTATGAGATGGATTAAACAAAGTTTTCCCAGTTCTACTTCAAGTCTGAGCCAATGTATCTCACAGCCCCTATTACTGTGTCACATCAGTAAAATCCTGCCATCCTGTAAAATCAGTGATGGCAGCATGAGTAATTAGTTGCTCTATTTGTATAGGATCAGACTTATTTTCTACTTGTCTATACTGCTTTTCTTTGTATCTAGTCTAGCCCTGGAGAGTACAGCGCAAATCTGCAAAGTTTTAGTCCATGAGATCATCCCAGTAATTTGTTACTGCAGGCACTGTCTGTCTAACTTTAGTTGCCCATGTTAAATAATTGTGATATTGTTTCTTTAAAAACCTTGACAACAAAAATCAAAACAACCATAAATAATCCACAGACATATGGAATTGTTTTGAGAAAGAAAGTAAATTGCTGAGACTCCTTAAAAATGGAAATTTACCAGGGAAACCCCAGCAGCCTCTTTGACAGTCTGCTCTAAAACTTTTCACTTTCTTTGATGTTTTTTGTAATTTATGCTCCTCAGAGGCTCTTAGATGAAGGAAATCATCTATTTTAATAATGTGAAACCTTCTTCTGACTACCCGGGATGGGAATTCCTGCTCTGTTTCCTGTGCCTCTCTGACAGGGCCAAAAGGGGAAGGAGGGCTTAAAAATTGCATGGCTGTTAGTGATCAGAGCCGTGGCATCACCTACCATTTTTAAAGGTCGACCCAAACATCACCTGTCTCTCACTGATGAGGTAACATGTTTAGACATGCTGTCTTTTTAAGCTCACTCTCCACAGTGGTGTTATTTCCCTGTACTAGTAAGGTTATGTGGTGACGATTATAGTACAAAAGCAATTATTGAAATAGTCCCTTTAATTCAAAATTATTTTAATTACTAGTGATACCTGTCCTTTTTTTTCCCCCTTCATTTCTGTGCTAAGTCTCTTCACAATTCAAAAATTGCCACTAGGCTATCACCTCTCATAATTGCCATTCTCTGAGCTCAGTGAACAAAGAAAAAATTAAACTGGAGTGTGTCAGGCAAGCAGAATAGGAAATATATGTTCCTGCAGGAAAGCTACTCTCCTCCTAATTACCCTGCAATTGCCAGGTTCACAATGTAATTTATGAGCAGCATAGATAGAATGGCCACATTAGCCCATTATTTCATGATGATCTTTTCTACTCTTGATTTCAGAAAGGAAGGATTTTACATTGGCATTGTCAGCAGCTGCTCTGGGCAGTGATGCCAGACAACTGCACTTGAGAGATATTCTAAAAAAAAATATAAAGCAGTCTCCTAACAGTATGGTTTTATTGAAGAAGGGAGGTACTGTAAAGTACAGTTAAATAAAGCATAACCTGATGGGCTTCCTCAGACACTGCTGACCACATTCAGAAACACATCCAGAAATGTTTAAAGTCATCATCATCATCATCATGGCTAGGCTTCGCGAACGAAGATTTGGGAAGGGCACTACCCACGCTGGCTGCAAGCGTGCTGATGGCTAAAAAGGCCGATACGGGACAAGCAGGTCCGGTCACAAAAGGCACAGCGGAACGTCT
>JAWWEV010000001.1:88394622-88420498 GCA_035583235.1 Hafferia zeledoni | reverse complement strand
CCAGTGGATGTTTAGGATTGAACGGAGGCAGCGCTGATGGAAGCGTTCGAGGAGCCGCAGGTGGTGGCGATAGATGAATGTTTAAAGTAGAAAGAAGTTTTCCAGCCTGTGGCTGCTGCTGCATATTCCACCTTGTGTAAAACACACTGAATGCAGCAAATAAACCTAACAACACCCCCTGAGTCCACTTTACTCTGACAAGCATAGAGTAGCCTGCAAAAGGATAGAGTAGTGGGTAAAACTGCCAACACGTGATATGCAGCTGACACATTTTAGCTGTGGTGTTGGTGCCCAAGGCCGAGTCTACACTTCATTCAAGTTGGGGCCGTGACTTACGTAGTCATCTGAGTGAATTTTAAACAGAAAACAGTGGCACGCTCATGGCCAGATGGAGCTCAGGAACCGTTCGGTGCCCACATAGTTATCACATTATCACATTAGTTAGCACCACAGTTTGTGGTACTTGAGCTGGTCCTACAATGTCACGGGATGATTGAGGCTGGAAAGCATCTCTGGGGGTCATCCAGTCCTACCCCCACTCAGAGCAGGATCAGCTAAAGCAGTTGCTCAGGGCTGTGTCTAATTGGGTCTTGAGTATCTCCCAGGATGGAGACTTCACAGGCTCTCTGAGCAACATGTTCAAGAGTTTGACCATCCTCACAGCAAAAAAAATATTTTCTAATATTTAAATGGAACTCCCTGTATTTCAGTTTGTGCCCTTTGCTTCTCGTCCTGTCACTGGGCACCACTCTGTCTTCTGTACTTCCTCCTATCAGGTATTTATCCATCCCAGTCGTCTCAGCTTCTCATCCTGTGAAAGATGTTCCAAGCCCTTAATCATCATCATGGCACTTTTCTGGTCTTGCTCCATATCTCTCCTGTACTGGGGAGCCCAGACCTGGATCCAGGGAGAGGCAAGGGGAAAGCAAAAAAGTGAAAGAGGAAAGGCCAAGTGCAAAGGCAAAGGGGAAAACTATCCTGCTGAATTCTGAATGTGACATGGCTCTGAGTACCATCTGAATCAACTGGCTGAGAGTTCAGTGCCTCCCAGCTGTACACAAAGCCCATCAATATTTTTTCTTGTTGCAATCTGAGTCCAAAAGGAAGCTTGCCCCTTCCCTGAAAAAGCATTAGGTTATATTGCTCAGTGTCATTCCTAAGTATTCGCTTTCAGCTCCCTGCGCAGAATGTTGAACGGACCACTCTTAGGAATGGGAGATGCTTGCCCTGATTCATTCTTCCAAGGTCTTGTTTTTGCTTTGCCCCTGAGGAATTGCCATTTTTAATGACTTTTATGATTAATAAAACTGTCTGAAGGCCTGCTGGGGTCTTCAAGCTAGTTATCAGCAAAGTCATCTAGCTCTTTCCCCTAGTGCCTAAGCTAATGGCAAAGACCCAACACTTGATCTTTCTCCCCAAGCTGAAGCTTACCTGGCAGCATTTAGAGTCGTGGGGGGGAGGTAAAAGAAAATCCCCAGGAGTTATTTTCTTGCTGCACTGAGTATGGAAAATCATACTCTCCTGGAAATCTGTCTATCTCATCATGTCTGCAAAGCTCTTGTGCAGACTCTCCCACTTTTCCCCCAGCTGTTTCCCATCTGCAGGCAGGTGATGCAATACACTTTGAAAGAAGTACTAAATGTATATCCTCTCAGCTGGGCACTGAATTCACAGCAGCAAGACATGTTGACTCCTACATTTTTAACAGTCTCTGCACTGGATCACATTGCTAAATGTACATTCATTACATTCATACTCTGAAGAGGCCACCACTTCTGCAGCACATCCTAGACCATGCAATACCTCAGGCAGGCAGAGGTATGTTTGAGACACTGCAGTAAGACCAGAGTGCCAGAAAGGGACTGTTAACCTGGGAGCAGAGAGAGAATGAAGAGAACAACAGCTTGTTGTGCCACTGGGAGGGAGAAGCAGCACCAATGAGCAGTATTTCTCCTGCCCCTGTACCCTCTCCCCACTATCACGTGTGCATTTCCTTTCTGCCCCACTGGAAGAGGCAGGAAGAGCAAAAGATGCGTTGAAGAATAGGCAAAGGTACCTGGGCATGCCTTAGTGTTATTGTAAATTCACAGGAAACCTAAAAAGATGCATGGTGGTTAATGAACAACAAAACACACGAGATACAGATTGAAAGGTGCCTTGGAAGATGTTTAACTACATCAGGACACACCATGGTTTAGGACCTTTTTTTTTTTTTTTAAATATCATATAGCTCTAGTGCTTTTTGTACTAGCTGGTTGCATATTTCTCAGACATAAAGGATTTATAACATCTTGTAGGAGGGTGCAGCTAGGGAGCCACTGAGTCCAGACTCATTGGTACCACATTCTAGATTAATAAAGCAAATAAAATTATATTTACTTCGAAATTTATTTTTGCCTACCCTCAGCATCTGTGTATGCATGAACAAACCTCAAGTTTGCTTTCCGTGGATAATATCTAAGAAAAAGATGCAACTCACATTTGATTTTTCCTTTGAATTGTAAATGGCAATTTATATAACTCTTGATAACAGTTATATATTTGTGCATATCATATTTATTTGTAGTTTTTCACAGGCCACATTATATCTGAGGAAGGCCCAGCAAAGGTTAGTAATGGGGACCACTCTCTGCTTCAAAGTCCTTCATGAAGAATCTGCACACTGTGTTGTTGTGTTACAGTCAGATCTTGATACCCTCACTAGACAGACTATTCCTGCTCTTCAGGAGCATTTCTGGATACTCTTGTCCAAGCTGTAAAACATGATATGACTAAAGCAGAATAAGGGATCAAGAACATGAGGAATTTTTTTTCCCAGTGACTCAGACCCCTGAAGACATAAGGCTGCACCACAGGCCAATATTCAATAGCTGAAAATTCATTTTAAACACCCTTTATTACCAGCTAACATGTCAATAATATGTAAACAGCATATCCTGGGCAACTCTTTCTAAAAACATATTAAAACAGTTTGGGATGTCGCTGGAAAAGAGGCTGTGCTTACATCAGAAAGGAGAACAGAAGAAGCTTTTAAAAGTCTTCAAATAATCTCAAACTAATTAGCTTTTAACATCCTCTCTGCTACAATTCTGGGCTTTATTAGCTGTTTCTTGCTATTCCTGAGTCTGCCTAATGTCTTCTAGAACAACTACGCATTTTTTCCAGGCATTTGTCATTTCTCGAAACATATAAAAGAGAGTACTTGGATGCAACTAACAGACCATCTAAATGCCGCTCTGCATAGGGAGTGATATATGCTGACAAGGAGTAAAAGTCAGATTCTCTTTATATGGTTCTTTATGGTGAGCAAACCTACTTAAAACAAGCTCCTTCACAAGGCAGCATATTGATTAGAGCTGACGGGCCGAAAAGACCTTTGGGAGACAACACGAATATGGCTTGAGTCAAAGAGTAACACTAAAGCTGGCAGCAGCAACATTAAGAGTCAGTAAAACCTGAGAGAGTTTGTCTCATGCTGAAATTTATTGCACCCATTTGGACAGCCATTATGGTAGTTAGTAATTTTATCTGCACAAGTTCATCTGTATTTGGACTCTCAGAGCTTAGCGAGAGGTCTTGCAAGGCAGAACCAAACCCGGGGCTCTGCTGACTGAGGCAAAAACTGCTGTGCTGAAGCAAGGAGTGACTCTGTCTGAAGACTACAGAAGGCTGTTGTGATGGCCAGCCACAACATGAGTTATGTTAACAGTCATTCTGAAATAAGGTGATGGTAGGCCAGTGCAGATGAGGATTTTCTAGTCTGCATGGCTGTGGTTTTCTTGTGCAGCTTGATGAAGCTGTCACTCACAAGCAAAAATTACTGTTCTCTCAGATAGAAGTACATTTATACTTCATGTTTTAGGAAATAAATGAGACAAAAAAAACCAACACCTAGGCTAATTTCCAGAGAAGCAGTATCAAATTTCCTCGATGAGACATTTTGAAAATGGTGGGTTAATGGCACTCCACAGAATATTTTGCTATGCTCCTTTGCCTTGTTTTGAAACTACCATGACTGATGTTCCATAATCTTCACTGATGATCTGCCGTAGTGCTTAATTACCTTTATCTTTTTTACATCTCTCTCAGCGGGTTGAAGCCCATCCCACCAAAGACCAAGCCACTGGAATCACCTTCAAAATGTTAGTGGAGGATCAATTCCTGAGACAGGTGGTACTGATATCATTGAATCTGACGAGGGATAGCTTTTGATAGTGCTCTCATGAAACAGAGGAGCACTGAGTTGGGAGTAGATATAGGTCTTCATACTGGATACCGCCCCCAGTTCTTAGGGCAAATGAGGTGGCTGAACCCTGAAGGGAAAATGATGGTGAGGAATCTGAACTAAACCTCCCTTTCTTCTCATACAGATCACAACGGACAAGGCGTTGGGCATAGCAAGCACATAGTTTAAGCAATCCTTAGAATCTTAGATTCCTTCTAGCCCATCAAGAGAGGTAGAAATCTCCAGAGGGCACTTTTGAGTGCTGAAGTTAGGTCTCCTTCTAAGTTAAGGGCATAGGAACTGTGTGCCTACAAACTCAGTATCCTCTACCTCACTGGCCCACTGTATTAAGATCTGACCAAGAAGGTCCAATTCCCCTTGACTTAATTCTGCTGCATTCTTAAGCCCTGCATAATAGGCAGAGTCCTTACTGTAAGAGTCACATGACTTATTTACCCACAAAGTGAGGAAATTGGCTTGGCTGAGGTATTCAGATGACCCACCTTGGTCCTTTTCAGTCTTTACACTTTGTGTTTCCATTCACCCGACCCTAAATTAGAGCATTTCTTTGTATTTTCATTGATTTCAGATGTAACTTCATAATGCTTTATTTTGCTAAAGCACAAAGGTCTCTCCTCCTGTTATCATATGTTTCTGAAACAGAGATCCTTGTGGAGCTCTTCCTCTCTCTTAAATGCCATCAATCCAGGAGTCTTTCTTCCGATGGTAGGATTCAGCACCCTGAGTGACCAAAGATCCTGTGCATCCCTGCAACCAAACAAACTTGTGCAGAATCTCATAACATCTTTACTTTCACATACATTAGCCCACTATGATGAGGCCGTCTGACAGCTGAGCCCTGAGTTCCTATTCTGTATCTGACATATCAAGCAAACAAATGAAAAGCAGGCATATTTTGAACTCATGTAATGGGAAGTGGAACAAAGCTTATCTTCCTCTGTAAACTTCAGTAATCTCATCTCCTCTGGGCAAATCAAGTCACTTTCTCTGGAGACCATTTGTAATTGTATGCAGCAATTCCTGATGCATCAAGGAAAAGAGTTTCCTCAAAGTGAGGAAGAGGGAAGGAGAGATGGGTGAAAAAGAGGAAAGACTGGAAAGCAGCAGTGTCCACAAGAATGTACTTGGTTATTACAAATGATCAATGAGTGCCAGAAAGACATTCAAAGCTTCAATATTACTGGGTATGGAAAAAATATGCCTGACCACAGTTTCAGCTACTAGTATTGTGTATCTACAAGTGCTCAAAGGAGTCCTTTTCCTTCCTGCAAAATTGTTGAGGTTTCTTGCACCTTCTCTGGGCCTGTTGTTCTGATGTGAAGGCTAAATTCCTAGAGGAGAAGAGGAAAGAGTACGTTTCCCAAGAGAGCCCTTTGAGTGATGTTGCTTCTCGAGTATGGTTGTTAGTCTTGGCCACTATCAATGACATTGAGGGCATTAAAGGTCCAAAAAAGCATGTCTTCTACATTCCCTTTCCAACACGATTCAAAGATGCTGTGTCTGATTTCACCTAGCAGCACAAACCGGCCTCAACCAGACAACAGAAGGATCTCCAACAGAGAGTTCTTGACGTGGCCAAACTGATAAAGAAAAAAAAAATTAAAGTTCTGGGGTACATATGAAGGAAAACATACAAAAGCCATTGCCTTTAGTCTCAGGGAGAAATCAAAAGCAGGGTTGTATGACTGAATCTTCTCAACGACTGTATTCACTTAAAATTTATTTCTGCCCCACCCTCCTGCCCCCTCAAAAAAGTGTCTATAGAGATTGCTTCCTGATTTCACATGTGAAGCAGAGGGGTGGCTCTTGACGGACTATTCTCAAAGCTGTTCATCATTCTCCAGGCCATTGGTCCAAGGCCATGTTCCAAGGACAATATAGGACACATAGTCTATGCCAGTCATTTTTTATTTTTTAAGTCACTGTACTTTGGCCATTAAGATACCAATTAAACAACCAAAGTAAAAAGACTCTGTCACTCCTCTTCTACTAAAGAGTTAACTTTCCTGAACCAGGGATTCTCTCTGCTCATATTCAGCTGATGCAAGGTCAACGACAAACACACCGAGGAAGTCAGAGTTGCTTTATTTTTCTTGTGAGCAGGTCAAGTAAAACACTGCTGATGCTCCATTTATCTGGAGCGACAAGCAAACACTTGGCAGCGGTGGAAAGCAGACACTGGAATCTGGCACCAGGCTCCTAGCACAGCTGTCAGCCTGCTGACTAATCGCTTCATCTCCACATTAATGCTGCTCCAGGTCTACTGGACTCTTTCATCTCAGATACCCTGGTACCCACTCCTTCTGATAGCGCAATTTATACAGAGAGGTCACTATTAATTGTTAGTCACATTTTATTTTAGGAGGAGTTTTTTAACCAAGATTTTTTTTGGGGGGGGGGGTCCTACTATATTCCTTCAAGGTGGGAGATGCCATTCTGTTTCTTCCAGTATCAACCAGACTTCAGGTAGATGCCCCTTCCCAAACTGATTTTTTTGAGGGTTATTTATGTGTGTGTGTGCATGAGTTCCATAGCTTGTTTTTCTAAACAGCCTTTCCTATCAATTTGTTTTTCTTTGGTGACTATTCTGACAATTAAGCTGCAGTTGCATAGTGCACACCTGACTCTCTTCAGAGCAACCTGATTTACCTTCAGTTTGCATCATCAGATGATACTTGTAGTCTTGTCAGCACAAACTATTTAAGCAACTTCCAAGGACAAGTGTTAAAATATAGGTGGAGTCTGTGAACTCTGTTCTTGGCAGCTGTGCTTTATTAGCTGTGCTGTGCAAAGGTGGTGCTGCTAAGGTAATGCAGTGCTTTCACAGAAGCGTTATATATTGGGACAAGCCAAACAACCTCCAGGACTCTCACTCATCATGACTCCCATTTCATACCTCATCCATTACAGGAATGAGGTATGAAAACATTTCTCTGTTTCCTAAAGATATTAACAGACTCCTGGGAAATCATTTACCTGGAGAAGGGGAAGCATTCAGCCCCATTTTTTTGCATTCAGGTCCAAACAGCAGACCATGGCAGAGCTAGATGTTAGTGAACAACAGGTAATTTTTGCAGTTGGTAACTGTAAAGAATTCTGGTGTTTAATTGGTTTCATGCTCATGGTTAGCAAAGGCACAAAAAATAAATTTGTGTTACTTTCATACTGACTTCAAAACAAGGATATCCAAGTGTTTTTTAGAGTAACAAAGGACATCTAACACAGTGAACATAGGCAACTTCAGTCATGCCCATGTATAACTGAAATGGTGACTGGAAACCTAGAAGGTTCTGTGAGTCGGTCATTCTGACTTGACATAGCAGACCTTAAACTAGAGTAGAGGCTCCTTATCATAAAAGCATGGAATCATAGAAGAGCTTGGGTTGGAAGGGACCTTAAAGATCAGGGAAGTTGGAACTAGATGACCTTTAAGGTCCCTTCCAACCCAAGCCTTTCTGTGATCATACTCACCTTTAAAAGTTAAGTACAGAACCAGCCTTCATACTGGTATTTTAAATGATGGAGGTATCTGGCTGTCCTCTGTGCATATTCTGGAATTTATGGTATCATATCCCTTTCTCAGCATGTCTTTGTCCTGAAACAAACGGGTGAGGTCCACAGTCATTCTGTAGGCTACCCTTATGGTGCTGTTTCTTGGCATTCTACAGTTGCCTCAGAAAATATCCCCATATGCTCTGTTACAATATTGGGATGACCTAATCTGCAAATCCAGATAGATTCCCATGGTAAGCATGTTTCAGATGTCTTCTCTGGAAGAGAATTTGAAAAATACACAGGGGCAGCAGCAAGAAGTGGGCATTTCCGTTGACTCTGTGATTCATTCACAATTATTGAGACAGGAATTCCCTACTGTGTGCAAGGGAGACGTGCAATCTCTTCAGTGCCAGGCAGCAGAGATAATTACACAGATCTTGGCACGATATTCTCAGTCAGTGCTTTGAGGAAACACCATGTGGAATTTGCTTCTTGCAACAAAAGGTTTGTGTAAAAGACCTTCAATGGGTTTTAGGTTGGCTCTAAGGGAAGAAGGAAGTGGTGTTTTGGATACTTAAATGTGGAATAAAAATAGGAGCTCTGCCAACAGAGCTCCTTTAAATTATATAATATGTTTTCACCACTGAATTTGAAATGTTATTTCAGAGTTCTTCGTCAGATTTACTGTTGGATTTAAATAAGTGTAGCCTAATTGAAATCAATGGAGCAATGACAGTTTATACCAGCCAAGGGACTGGTGTCTGTTTCAGAGTATTGTTTTCCCGCAGTTGGCCTTGATCTTCCAGACAGTGATAGATTTTTTGGGTCTTCCAAACACTGTAAGTGTTCATACAGCCTTTCTTAGGATTTTCTCATATGATTGTGACATGTAAAAATTTGGATCACCTCCTTGCTTACCTCTCAGTGTTGACAGTGTGATCCCTGACAGTGTCATTTGTTTATTCCAGTCACCTCTTCTCACTAATTGTTGCATTCCTCTCTCCTATGGGGAGTCAGAGCTAGTAGTTGCTGGTAGTTGCACAATGCCTGATGGATGGTACCATAGGGTGAGATTTAGAAGAGAAATAGTTTAGATGATTACAGCTACGCAGATGACACTGGATAAGTAGTGTTTCATCTCCAGACACAAAAACAAATACAGCAGATAGTGCCATATAGTGTCAGTGAGCTTTGAGGTAAGAAAGCTCTGGATACCATTCTTGCAAAGTGAAATTACACAGACCAATTGCACTGTAAAATCTGAAGCGTTTTTCCTCTTCTCAGCACTGGTGAGGCTGCACCTCAAGTACTGTGTTTGGTTTTGGGCACCTCACTACAAGAAGGATATGGAGGTGCTGGAGCATCAGGAGCATGACCAGAGAAGGGCTACAGAGCTGGGGAAGGGTCCGAAGCACAAATCCTATGAGGAGCAGCTGAGGGAGCTGGGGCTGTTTACTCTAAAGAAGTCTCAGGGTAGATCTTACTGCTCTCTATAACTACCTGAAAGGAGGTTGTGGTGAGGTGGGCATCAGCCTCTTCTTCCAGGCAACTAGTGACAGGACAAGGGGAAATGGCCTCAAGTTGTGCCAAGGAGGTTCAGGTAGCATATTAGGAAAAATTCCTCAATGAAGAAGTGGTAAAGGGAAGTGGTGGAGTCACCATCCCTGGAAGCATTCAGAAAAAGAGTAGACATGGCACTTTATAATATGGTTTGGTGGGTGTGATGGTATTTGGTCAAAGGTTGGATTTGGTGATCTTGGAGGTCTTTTCTAAATTTACTGATTGTGTGATTCTATGAGTATTTACATAGCCTTTGTAGCTGTAGCTGGAGAAGTATTTCCAAGGCTTACTCTGATAAGTTTCTGTGGCTGAGTCATTTTTCCAAGGCTTGATTCTCCCTTGCTTTGCATTCTTGATAATCATTTATGCCTGCGTAAAGTAGGGATAAAGAGCCTTCATATTTTAACACAGTAAAAAATTGGAATCATGAATTCTTTAGCATCACAGAGATTTTTCTCTTTTGAATCTACTGAATATTGGTACCGAATACTTGCAGTTTGGTTTAAAACTGATCTGTTTTAAAACAGATCAGTTTAAAACAGATTTAAAACTCCATCAGTTTTACTTGTACTTTACCCATGCTGTATGTTTTTGAGACTGAATTCCTGCAATACAACATATACCTGGCTGCCTGGGAACTTCCTGTGGCCAGTGCTGAACACCATGATTTATTACCATGGAAAGTAGTGCAGCTGTAAGCAGCAGCTTAATATGAAGCATTGGTAGGACTCCAGCGTGATTAACCTAAAGAGGTCTCCTGAGGGCCACCAAAGCAATCTGATTTGAGAATCTGTGTCCACTGAGTGAACAGCAAACACTTGCACCTTCCTGCATAAATGTTCAAACCACCTTGGTGTCATTCAAAGGCTGGCCATGGCCATGCAGCCTGATGGGGATCATAACTGGCCCCACCACAAATAACCTCTCAGGCTTCTCCAGGGATTGAGATGGTTCCACGTCTTAATTTGGATCACAAGAGTGGGAAAGAAGTATTAATCTCACCAAGTCACTATGTTTCTGAACATGCACATATGGGAAAAATGGAGGTTATGAGGTATATGGCACTTTTTCCGAAAAGGATCAGTTGTTCACTACACTGTGCAGGAAAACATGTTGTTGGAAACTTGCATGATGTTTAGTTGCCCAGGTTCTGTGTAGCCAGGATGACAGGAGATATCTGATCAGAAGCTTCAGATGGTGTGTTGGTTATTAACTGATCTTATTACTGAACTTCTGGCAACTTTACGAGGTATTTACTCTCTCCCCCAAGTCAAAGAGTTCATGTTCTGATCAAGAGATTTAAAGAAAAGTGGTTCTTACCCAAAGTGTTGTTTAATTCCTTAAAATAAAAATACAATTTCTACGATGTGGTAATTAATTCTGGGGCATAAGCCAGTAGCAAAATATGCATGGATGTTATGTGGCACAGTCATTAAAATGTAAATTGGTCAACTGCGTTATCTTGCTTAAATCCTTAGGAAAGAACAGTCCAAAATGGAAGTCATCAATTAGGAAAAAAAAGGTTGTTTTTTAATAAAAGTGCATGAAGAAAGATGTAACTGTTTTTACCCTGGTCACTACAGTATAATGAGGATCCTTATAAGAATATGCTATATTTAAAAATGGAAAACATAGAAGGGGGACGGGAGACTTCAGTAGTATCAGGATAAATGAGAAAATATTCTAATGTTTAATTTTTGCAGTATATTGGCTACCATTAGAGCAGCAAACATAGATTTCCAGATGTTTGTGAAGAATCCAACAGTTATATTTTATATCTATGGCTGTAGTAACAATTTCTATTCAGCAGTCTAGAAAAACATTTCATGTCACAACAGAAAAGAAATATTACCATGAATCTTTTCCCCCCTCATCCCCTGTATAGCAATTCTGAATAGTTCAGTCAGTGCCAAATAAAAGATGGTTTAAAAATTAAAAGCACAGTCACTAAGGGCAGGGTATAAATGTACAGATGTTTTGTGATGCTGAAGAACTTTTCAGGCAACAGTCATAATGCTGTTGTGGAGAGAACTGGAAATCCATCAGAGTCGGACACTATCAAAAGCATTCCCTAAGCTACACTATCAGAAAAGGCACTTACCTTTTCATATTCTCTCAAGGCAAAAAAAAAAAAAGGAAAAGAAAAATATTCAAGACCACAAAACCTACTCATAATGGCTTTTATATAGCTCTCACTATTTTATTAGCAAGGGATTGACTGCAATCTGTTAATACAAGTGAGCAGCTTATATCTAGACTTTAGAGGGCAACCTGTACAGGTGGAAAGCTACATTGTCCCAAAGCTGTTTACAAAATACTGATTTTCCTTCTCCAGGAAGGAAAATTTTGTACAAGCTTATCAGCTGTTTCTGTTTCAGTCATCTCTGTGCCTTAACAATGTTATATAAATGGCTGTCCAAAAGTCTTGTCTTTACCATGCCTACATGGTAAAGACAAAAGATGTCATGAATAACAAGTTTTTAAAGTCACTCAGTTGTAATGGGCACGTTTGATGCCTGTGCATGACGATAGACCTCTTGCCTCCCCAGAGTTGTCAGGCACTTCTGTGACCATGAGTGTAGCACTGAGCCATCCTGACAGAGCTTGAGCTTTTACTGTTTCCTCTCACACTACTGTCCAGTGGTTACAAAGATGGAAATAAAGATCAAAAATGCAAATGTATGTCAGCTCCTCCCTTTCCTGTTTGTTTGACTTGCTTTTAATTAGTAAGGTGGGATCACAGGTGAGATTTTCTGCACTGCCTGACCCCTCTGTTCTTAAAAGGGTGCAGAAAGCTTCCCAACAGTGGCATGATTCCCCAAGCAACCAGAAACTCTCTGAAGCAAGAAAGCCATGGTCAGCTGTGCTGCTTCCTAGCAAAAGGCAAGGGGAATGCTGCAAACAAAAGCAATGTGGTGGGAGTACTGGCTTGTACAAGACAGGTCGTCCAGAGGGGAAAGGTTGGCATATGTTAGGGGAGGCAGGGACAGGGCCAGAAAGTGTGTAGCCATCGGCAGTTGTGGAGTTGAAATTCCATCTCTGATGGCCTGGCCTCTTTTCAAAGCCCCAGAAATTGCCTGTCATACGTGGCTTGTGTCAGGTGTCAAGTATCTGTTCTCCATAATGAAAAGCACCATTAGCAGGTAAAGACAATTCATTAGGTGCAACATAGCAGAACTGTAATTAATTATTAGATATTATTTCTCACAAAATGCATCTCCAAGATCACATTGAATTAGACACAATATTGGACTGATGGAGCATAAACAAGGGTAATGATAAACACCAGTGAATGGATTTGGGAATGGTTATTAGGGTACCAGGGTGTTCCATGTGGGGTTTATTTAACGGTCTCATTAATGAGCTGGAAAAGGAAGTGAATAACCATTTAATTAAGCTTGCATTTGATACTAAATTAGAAGTTGCAGCAGACACCTCCGAGGCCAGAGAAATAAATCAAAAGAGCTAGAAGCCTGTGCGGTAAAGAAGAAAATGAGATCTGGTATGAAGAAAAAAGGCAAGCTAATCTCCCTGGAAGCAAATTATGTAGCTATCAGTGTAGGACTTCTAGAGAAAATAGTGTTGAAAGAGAGATAGGGGTGTTAATGGACTATACATTCCATCACAGCTCGGATATATGTTTACAGAAGCAACGCATCAAGGAGCAGGAAGGTAATAGCCCTTCACTGTAGGGCCCTAGTGAGAACCCATCTGTAATGCTGCACTCTGTTTTGGGCACTCTCTTATCAGAGAGATATAGACAAATTGGAATGAGTTCAGAAAAGAGCCATAAAAATGATCCCATATCCCTGGAGATAATGACTTATGAAGAAAGATCAGAAGACATAAATGTGTAAAGCCTTGTCTGAAAGATGACTGAAGTAGGGTAGAAAAACAGTCTGCAAAAATGTGAAAGCAAAAAGGGAGGAGAACAATTTATCATAGTAACTATTAGTAATAGGGTGAAATAATAAGTAACAACAATAAATTTTAAAAGGGCAACATCAGGTTGAATGTAGGGGGAAATTTCTGACAGTGGAATTTGGGCTGATTTGCAGAGAAGTTTCCCAAGGGTAAAAGTAAAAGCTGCATTCAAGTCATTTAAAATCAAATTGGACAACTCACTAGAAAATGCACCCTGCTATAAGGAACAATTTTCCATTGCCTGGGGAATAAGCTGGACGACTTAATAAGATATTTCACACTCAGGTCTTTATGACTGTGATATTTTTAATATGCACGGTCAACTATTTCAAGAAAATACACATTTCTTCTGCTGCCAAGGCTGATAATACAAACACTTGCATGCAAACATAACTTCTAAGAAGGCAAGTAGCTCTACTGACAGCTCTGCACTGCTGACATGCAAAAACACAGGCCTGAGCTCTTCAAGTTTTTACAGACTGAGTCTTAGATCTTGAGTTGTCGATATCAAGATGGTATATACAGGTAACCATATTGTTTATGGATAGGTGAAGAAGTGTGTAAAACAGAAGATGGGGGTTGGAAGCTCCAGTGAAGATGTATTATTATTGTTATTTTTATGGTTATTGCTACTGCTACTTATGACTGGTAGTGTGGGGTTCAACTCCCTTTCTCAACTGTTCACCTTTTTGATCTCCTGCTTCCACCTCTGTGCTGAGTGTTCATTAGATGGTGTAAAACTGCTTTCTGTACTCTGTTTTTTAATATATCCTAAAATGTCTGTTGAATGAGAGAAGAGGTAAGCTAAAGGGAAAACTTGACCCTCCTTCAGATGAAGAAGAGATGGCAAAGGCTATGTATTTAAATGGATATGAAAGTAACCCCATATTTTCCGCCCAGCTGTAGCAATGTAATGTTGAACTCACTTCACCATTCGTTAGCGGCAGAGACAAGCTCACAGGAATTTAGAGAGGTATGCTCCCTACAACACCATGGTTCTTACATGTGGTTTTTTTATATTCTGTTTTCTTCTCTCCCTACCCCCTCCTGGATCGGCTGTGTGGGGCTGGCAGCCTGGTGGTGCCGCAGCCCAGTGCCCGAGCCTTGGGACTCTCAAGCAAGGGCTCAAGCAGCAGCAGCTCCAGTGAATCCGAGACCAGCTCAGAGTCTGACTCAGAGAGTGAAAGCAGCTCCAGCGAGAGTGACGGCAGCAAGCCCTCGCATTACTCCAGCCCAGAGGTAAGGGCTTCTGCTCCTTATGATCTAGGGTGCCCTCTGTTATTACACCCACTCACACATTTTCCCCAGCCAAGCCAACACAAGGAGGCTGTGGGGAGTGTACAAAAAAATGGAAGAGAAAGGCCCAGGGATCCTCCTCCTGGCATGCTGTGAAATGCAAGTGGCAGGAGATCCTGGGGCAGATGAAACAAAAATGAAGAAAGAAATAACCCTGTGACATTTTCCTTAAATTGGAGATGAGTGGAGCATCTTGCCAGGCTCACAGTTTGTTTGAAGTTTTATGCAACTCTGCCTGGCTTGCTTAGTGTTTAAGTCCTGATGTGGGTGCTACAAGGGAACTAAAGGCTTCACTACACAGGGAAGCTGTTATAAAATCAGTTTGAGGGTGCATTTTTAAAGAAAAACAGTAGTTTTTTCACTCATGCACTTCCCTTGCCTCACTCTCTAACTGAATTATTCCCTGCCACTGCTGCCTTTATGTGATTTATTTTAATCTTCCAAAATGGACTACACTGAATTACTCATGGTGCAAAAGCTTGAGCCCAAACTTGTCATCTGGAAAGCTAGTACTGAAAATGTCCACATGTAGACAAGCTCTAGCCAAACTACAATTAAACTGACACCACCTGCTTTCACCTCTGCAGAAAGCTCAACAGACTTTCCCTGCTCTGGTTTTCTACCAGGATTGACATTTTTACATATTTTTGTCAATATGCACCTTTAGAATTAAACCATGAACTCCGCAGCCACATCACACACATTAATGTATGTAAAAATATTCAAAAATCTAGTGGCAAGACTGTAAATACACATGAAATACAGTCAGTGTACTTTCCTGCTCCACATAAAGCATCCAAACACCAGACACCTCCCCCCAAAACTATACCTCACCTATTCTGTCACCCTGAAAAAATTACACTAAAAAAAAAATCAACATTTCCTCATCTTTTCCTTGGTTATTTGGAACCATGTTTCCAATCAGGCAAAATGCCACACTCCCAGAAACATCCTTAATATATTTTTCTCAGGTTCTGTCACTTTTGTTTCTTATTTAGCACTTACCTTCCTGTCTGTCTTTCCTTCACAGTACTTTCAGATCCATTTCCAGTTAATTTTCCTCTCACTTTGTGTCTGTGCTACACCTCTCCCTTCCTTCCAGTCTGTCTTACTTGTTACCAGTACCCCATGTCTTATTTCCCATTCTGAGCTTTCTCATCTGACACATTAAGACCTTGTTCTCTCTCTGCCTAATTCCCCACTGGAGATAGTGCAGAGATCTCACGCTCGGTCTCTCCTCTCCCTGTGGGATCTTGAAAGGTGGAAGAAAAGAGGCAAAGAGAAGAAAGAGAAGGAGTCATTGTGAGAGGAAGGAAATATGAGATGAAAGGAGAAGCACAGAACCCAGGAACAGAACAGTTGTTACTATCTGTCTAGGCAGATACCCATGCTGCTTGGACCCAAGAGCAGCAATTCCTCAGGGAATGCAGGAAGTTAATTAAATGAGGCAAGTGATGGATTTTATAAAGTCAAGCAGAGGACTGACTCATGGAAACATGGAGGAAGTGCCTTCTCTTAAGCATTTTACACATATCCTCTTGAGATCTGTGGAAGTACTTTTGTACAGGGCCTGAGTTGTCAGTGATCATTGTCACGAAACAGCTGCACCACTCCAACAGATTGCTTGTCTCTTTGCATTATATTTGTGTGGTTTGTCTTCTAGGACATGCTGTCTGAAACATGCATATACAAAAATGTAAATTACTCAAAAATGTGATGGCTGCAGTGATTTTCATAGGCCATTTTCATCCCTTGATGGGATATGGGAGATGACACACATGGATAGGGTCAGTGTGCCCCCAGGAAGTAGGATACTTGTGTTTTCCCCAAGGGCAAATACTTTTCCAGGCCTATCGTGTGACTGATGGCACCAGTTCAAACAGGCTTACATGATGTCTCTGACTGGAAGTCCTTTCAGCTTTGCATAAATGCTTTAACTTACATCTGTGCACCCAGTGAAGCCGTCTTTCTAAAGTATATTCCAGCTTCTTACCCTGTAAATGGAAAGAGACAGGTCCTTGCAAGCTGTTTGAAGGAAGGGCCTGTCCACCTAAGTTTAAGTAGCAGACTCAGTTCCAGACCTAGTCTTAAAATGAATATAATCTGTTGGATAAGACAAAAAAGAAAAATACATCTTTGCTTTTGATTTAGCATTAACTGGTAAATTCAGGGACAACAAATTTGAGTACTCCAGCACAATGCTCAGCAGGAACTTGATATTTCCAGGTTGGGAGGATCATCTGCAAACCATTGTGAGGCCTTCATTCTTGTATTTTTCCCCATAATCTGAAATATTGTATGCATATACTCAAAGATTTTAGTTCTAGGACAGTGTACCTTCTGCATATGAGGTTATATAACAATTCAATTGCTGTTTCGTTTCTTCTGTAATTTTTAGCTCATCTCATTTTGAGATCTTGAAGTTGTCCTCAGGTGTCTAAATGCAGTTGCCTAGAGTGTAAAAGCAGCTCATTGTAAAGCATACATATAAAGTAGATTAGATGAATTGCACCCTAAAAGTGTCTCTCTTTCCATTGACTGTTTAGAGCCTGTAGTGACTAGCTCAGCTGTCTACACTTTATGTCTGCAGTAAACTAAGAATAATTGCTGAGCTAGAACAGGAGACAACATGCAGGCTAGTTTCAGTGATGTGGACAAATTAAGGTGCCTCAGACATTAATGTGAGTAGTTACAGTTTTGTGGACTGCCAAACCTAAAATTATGAACAGGGGTCTGAGGCTTCTATCTCCTGTTTCTTTGCTGAAGGCATGAATTCTTTGAATGACCTTAATAAACATCATAAATGAGGAATCTGGAAAACAATGACGTCTTGTCCTTGCAAATATTTCAGATGGTAACAAAAACCTTGGGTGTTAAGTCTGCAGAAAGAGCCACATTTCTAAAGCTAAGAATTTGGGGGGTTTGTTCTTTGTTCCATTGAATTATCCTGCAGCCATGATTTCCCAGTATGCAGGGAGGACAAGAGTGGGGAGTGGGCAGGAAGGAAGCGGAGAAGACATCACATGGGACAAAGCATCAATGGTGACTCAACAGTAACCAATCCAGAAGACAAAGATGATATTTTCTTAGCCCACCAGCCCCACATGCCAGACTGCAATGTCCTGTACAGGCTCTGCTGTTGTGAATAGTTCACAACCATTCAAGTTTCTTCCTCCTTTTCAAGGATTCACATATACAAAAGGAAATTTTACCACTAGATCAACTGTAGACACTATCTTTGCCTTTGCAAATAGGATTCATGGGCTTTAGCTGTCCTGTGAACTTTTTGACAAGACTACAAACTACACTCTTGCTTCCCTCCAGAGAAAACTCTCTGTGGGAAGAACCACCTCTTCCAGTATAGGTGTGCCATGCCTAACTCATGGGAATCTCCAGTTCTAATTTGTTAAAGCACTTTGCAGCAGTGTTAACAGTAGCAATAAAGTAGTAGCAATAATAATAATCACCATCATCTTCATCACCATCATCATCATTGCCATCTATGCCTTAAATATAATGAGAAAGCACCAGATTTGTATGGGGATTGCTCTGAATGAAGTATTTGATAGCAGGGCAGCACAAGCAAGTTACCATAAGGTTAAATTGGTATGTGGATTTACAGGAAATAGAGTAGATGGCTGGCATGGCAGATAGCTCAGTCCTGCACAGAGTGGGCTAAGTCCATGCACACATTGCAGGCTGTCTAATCTCTCAGTGCAAGTGGTGTCAGGCTTCAAGTTTACCACATTAGCCACACCTTCGGTCCCTCGCAAGCACAGAGTGACCCCATTACACTGACATTGTTTAACAGCCCTTTACCCCAGGATGTGTTTCTGGACAGTGTTTTGACAAAAGTTTCTTTCTGGATGTAGGCCACTCGTACCTCTTGTTGCACTTGCAGCCTGGAAGAGATCTGAGATATGTAGATATGCTGTGTGGGAGTCATCCCACCTAAATTTGCACACTTCTGCTGTAGATACCTACATCTGCTCATCACCTCAGCCTCCCCTCAACAGTCAGTCTGTGGAGAAAAACAGACGGTTTTAGACACCAACTCATCTGATCTATATCAGATGTCTATTTCAAGAGGGAATTTTTCACACCCTAGAAGAGTAGTCCACTGGCTGGAGAAGGAACTTACTGACTAGCTCAGATATAGGTGCCTATGTTGTACAGATGAATCCACCCACAATATTTAAGGAAATATATCACATCCTTCTGTTTCTCCATGAAGACTGGCACATGTGTATGTCTGTGGTGCATTGATCCCTGAAACTATCTTTGTCCTGTTAAGTTCCCTAGTTTGGGTTTGCAAGCCAAGCCTATATTTAATTGCAAGTCAGCTGATCACAGGCTGTTATTACTGGTGCCCATCTGGGCACCACTGGCATTATCCCAATTTAAATATGCCCACTTCTCTAAAAGGCCCTGGGGGCAGCATATTTACATGACACAAAAAACCAAAGAGCAGAGAGCATTCAGGTATCAGAGTACTCTGGATATATATATTTATGTATATTTCCATCCTTAATGCTGCTGAAAAATTCCCAATTCAAGGAAACCAACTTTTCTTCCACAGAATAACATGTGACATACTAAGAGGGATGATGTGGACTGGAGAATTAGAGATTTTCTTTTTCTCCCACAAAAAATTACAATTAGACATGTAAAATGGACTGGTAAAAACTTTCAAGTGCATTTTCCCAATCCTGTTTTTCACCAGGCCTGCTATTCATTCTTAGTTGTCATGATTTTGTTCCATCACAAAGTACTTTCTTTTTTTACTTGATTTCAAAGTACAGTAATTTTCAGGTAGAACAATCAATTGAATAAATTACTTCCAAAAATGAATTGGCATCACTCATGTACGCTGACAATCTCAAATATTCCAAAACTGTATCAGCACCCAAAATTAGTGAGAAAAGCTTTAAAATTCTGATTTTTTAAATTTTGATTCTTTTCATTTACCTGATGGGTTGCAGGCATTTTACTTTGGCAGATACATTTTAAGGGATTTTTTTAGCAGACAGGTCTTAAGGGTTTTTTCAGCAGCCACAAGGATTTAAATTTTATTTAAACTAACCCCAAAAGTGCAGCTGACACTCTTGACAAAATCAGTAAAGCTGGTAACACTGTTGATCCTTTTCATTAGACTTTGTAGTTGGCTAACTGGTTGGTGGGACTGTAGTTATTCTGCCTAAATAACAGACATACCACTCTAGGAAGGTACTGCACCGCCAAGTTATGGCACTGTAGCACTTAATCACTGTTTTCTGCTGGTTCATTGTCATCCCTTTCAATCCATATTTGGTGAACTGCTGTTTTCAAGAATTACAAGGTACAAAAGAGGCAGAATGGGATGTAACAGAAAAACTGGAATTTTTTTGAACTTTCAAGTGGCACTTACTCTGACCCTATACTTACAGGCAGAGGTATGTTTTTCCCCATGTACTTCCGATGTACGTCCTTTTCTTAAATATACCTGAACAGTGGAAATACTTCCATGTATAGTGAACCTTTTATTATATATCTAGTAAATTCAGTATGTCCACAATGAATGGCACCAAACAAATCTATCTGTACTTTCACCAGCAATAAACTGTTGTTCACTTTAGATAAAGATTTAATAGTTGTAAAACTACAGCTTCATCCAAGAGAAATATTGACCATGCATCTTCAAGATTTACAGCTCAGGAAAGAAATTCCTCATGTAAGATATTAGGGAGTATACTTTAAAAGAAATAAACTTAAGGCAATCCAGCAAACTTCCCACAGGTTTTGGCTAGCTCGGTAATGAGTAAACTAGACACTTTCACTGGAAGGAATATTCTTATCATATGAATTCCGATGTCTAATATTTTTACTTGTTTTAGGAGCCTTTGCTCCATGTAGAGTGAATACAGCCCTCAGTGGGTGATTCTGGAGGGGCCCTTGGCTGTGCAGGAAACCTGTGTTGCCCTTAGGCATCTACTTTAAATAAGAAGTAAGAGACTCTTTTAAGTTAGAGACTGTGGATATTCTCTCTTGAGCAAACTTTCTTCCAGAGCACTTATGGCTTTCATGTTCGACTTATGTCACACTTTTTGATTATTCATATGCAGTAGCCTAGTGAATCAAATTTTGGTTCCAGTTGAGGAAATGAGATTTTTCACTTCCGTGAGGTTATATTATGGCTGGCCATCTCCATCATTTATTTATTTGGGGGGTTTTTTTCCCTTTCTTTTTCATTCTATTACATTCAAATTACTGATTGCAATAAGCACTAGAAAACACTCACACACTGTTCTGAAATAACATTGTCTGAGCTGTGGTTACATTTGAAATCATGATTATCCCACTTCTTCCCTGTCCAAACACCATTATGTTTTAGATGGTCTCTTATAACTTGATGGTGTTGTGACAGAAATGAAGAGAAAAACTAACAGCCACACAATACTCACAAAATGAGCACTTGACAGCACGACCACACAACAAATGTTTGTGGGATCTCACAGGATTATAAAGTCAATACCAGGCAAATTACATGAACCGCCTGGTTAGCCCTCCAACTCCCACCAAATACCTCTTTAAATATTTTCTGTATTTACTGTGATGGCACAGGACACCAAATACACATCCCTAGCTTTCCTCCCTTAGCCTCAGCTGTACCCCACCTTGTTTTCATCCCTTCCTACAATCATTCCTTTTTTTTTCTATTTGGAAACTTGGAAGTGTTTCCCAGTAAAGCCAACGCCAGTAGGGCTGTGCCAATCGCCCTTGGAAATGATGACTCACAGGAGCCATCCCCTTTCCCAGCACCGTTCTGAAAACAGGAACATCCCCATGGCCAGGCATGCACATGAGCCCTCTCCTGCAGCACAGGGACAGTGCCAGGGGTGGCTGTGGACTGGGGGTGGCTCTTGGACCAGAGGAAAATCCCTGTGGTACTCGGGCAGTCCCATGGTGTAAAGGAGAGCACTCCGGACCCTGAATCCCAAGGACCTGAGTTCCAGTCTCAGTGGGACCGTCCCCTGGCAATTCAAGCCTCCCTGCCATCCCATCCCGTCACATCTCGGATGCTCAGCAGGGTCAGCCCCGGTTAGTACCGGGTGCTGTGACAGTCCCGAGGACTTCACTGTCACTGTCCAAGCTCGCTCGGCCGTGGCAGATGAACCTCAGGACTTAAACGGTGGGGCCAGTTCTGCGCACGCTGTGCCTCACCTAAAAAATCCACTGTACAGGCTGGAAGGGCACACCCACGTGGGGAGAGCCCTTCTCAAATCTTCGTTCGCGAAGTCTGACCAGGAGGGATGCGCCGTTCCCGGAGGGATGCGCCGGGGTGGGGGCAGCAGGGCCTCGGCACTCTAACTAAGCTCGTTGCCATCTGTTTTGCTTTCAGCCCGAGCCACCCTCATCCAACAAGTGGCAGCTGGACAAGTGGCTGAATAAAGTTACCACGCACAAAGCACCCATCGTAACCCACCACGATGGCCCTGCGCTGGAAGCCCATCCCTACTACGGCCGGGTGAAGGCAGAGCGGCAGGAGGGCGAGAAGGGCCCGGCCGAGGACCGCAGCGGGGACAGCCGCGCCGCCACCGCGGCCGGGGGGGACGGCCCGCGGCCCCGCACCGCCAGCAAGGCGCCGGGCAGCAAGGGCAGCCGGCAGAAGGCACCCCTCGCTGCCGACGGCGCGGCCCCGAGGCGGGCAGCGGGCAAGAAGGCACCGCGCCGGGCCGACAGGACCTCCGCCGGAGACGGCCCGCAGTGCTCCGGCGCGGAGGAGCCGGCCCGGAGCCACGGCCTCCCGGACAGCACCGCCGGCGAGGCGCCCAGGGCCCGGCCCGGCGGCACCGGCAGCGGCAGCGGCGCGGGCTGCAGAGCCGGGCACCGCCGGGAGCCCCGCTCGGCCGCCGCCGGGGAGAAGCGGCGGGCCCGGGGGCCGAGCAAAACGGCGCCCAAGTCCAAGGAGTTCATCGAGACCGAGTCTTCATCCTCTTCGTCCTCCTCTGACTCGGGCTCTGAGTCGGAGCGGGAGGAGCGCCCGCTGCCCAAGGCGCCAGCGGCGGCCGGGCCCGAGCCGCGGGCCAAGGACGCGGGCACCGGCCCCGCCAACAAACCCCACGGCGGCTGCAGTGCCTTTGGCTCAGTTAATGCCAGGACTAGTAGTGACATAGCAAAGGAGCTGGAGGAACAGTTTTACACCCTGGTTCCTTTCGGTAGGAATGAGCTCCTGTCTCCTCTGAAAGACAGTGATGAGGTAAAGTCGCTGTGGGTCAACATTGACTTGGCTCTTTTGTCCAGGATTCCAGAGCGTTTGCCCGAAGAACCGCTGGCCATGAGCGCCGAAGCAAACCAGGCAGCCAGCCTCCCGCAGGGTAGTAGTGCTGAGCCCCCCGCAGAGAAGGGTTTACCGAAATCTAGAAGGAAACGCAAGGTGAGCTTCTGGGGCACGGAGCAGAAGGGGTAGGGGAGCCTACAGCAAGTGGGAGGCAAGCATCGCTTGTGCCCGCATCCGGTGCTCGGTGGCAGTGCCTTCTCCAGGACGGCATTTCAGAGTCGGGATTTGCCCCTGCTCGCCATGTAGGGACTGGCCAAACCCCAGGAGAGTCGCCATCCCAGGAGGTGGTGAAACTCCTGACCACGAGGAATCACAGCCCCCTGGAGACAGCAGTCCCTGCTGGCTCACGCCTTTGCGTGCCTTAGAGAAAGCTTTACCTTTTCGATAGGCTGCCTTTCCCTCCTGAGGCTTCTCTCAAAAACTGAGCATTTGGATATTATGCTCAGGTCAGCAAAGGGACAGCTATCTGCTCTTGTCATGGTCTGCATGGTATCACTGTGTGTGTGGTAAAAGAAGAGGCAGCATCTTTTTTCACTTCAGATTACAGCAAGATACAAACCTTTCAGCCCCAGCAGGCTTTGTGGGCATGCACTCGCAGAGAGCTGGGGCCAGCCTGGTTCTGGAACCTGCCTCCCTCGCATCCTGTTGGCCCCCTTTTTCCTCAGGGCTCTGTAGAAGGAGGAACATAGTTCATTAGTTGTGTCCCCTGCCCATCAGGACTGTCACAGCAGCCGGGTGGGCACAGCTCTCTGCTCACATCCACCCTCCACCCTGCCTCTCCTACATGCTTTCTGGGGCTGAGGAGAAAACTCCCTCTGCTTCATGGCCACAGGTGTCCACCAAGCAGGCATTCTGGTATGTTTGTACCAATCTGACCCCAAAAGTGCCTCTAAACTGGAATTGCCATCTGCTCAATTTCTGGGCAGTTTTGCTGTGCAGTCATATGTTGCCCTCTGAGCTACTGTATATATCCAGATGGATCTGTGTATTTTTGAGGACCATTTATCTAGAGCAGTCTTCCCTATGTGTTTTATCTTACTTCAAGTTTTGGTTCTTTTTTTTTTAGTATCTGAAAGGTAGAAGCCCTGGTTCAAGTGGGAAAGTGGTGGAAACCAAGTTTTACATTATACTCCTTTATTTACACACTACCTCTTTAGATTTTATTTTTTTAAGACATGGACCAATCATCTCTGATCCATGTTAGGTATATACTCAAAGTATCATAATTTGAAACAAAATTACAGAAAATACCAGCCCCTGTCTTGTGGAAATACTTTTGGATCTGTAGTAAATCCGAAACCGACAAAATTACTACTTGTCTCTTCACTCAGTGTGAGAATGAGGAAGAGTGCAGAGACATCAAGAAGACTCACTTAGAGCGAGAGAGTTCCTCACGATTAGCTGCCTCTGCCCACAGCCTCACAACAGCAAATCACTGCGATATGAATGAAAATAGGTAAGCTTTTTCCTTCCTATTTTGTCCTGAGTCATACAAACAGTTGCATTTCAATGCCGTGTGTTTTTACTATGATAGGATTTATTTTTTAATTATCACATTTTGTGTTGAAGAATTATCCACTGCATTCTCCATTCTTCAGGTTTAATGAAACAAGTTAGTAGCTCCTGACATATTTTTGTACTTGCACAAAGAAGTGGTGAGCACAAGTGTGAGGCTCATGGAATGAGTAATTACAGCTAGAGTGGTGAGATTGTTTGAGACATAGTCCCAAACACTGTTTTGTAGGTACCAATTAACATATACAGATATTTTATAGCCCTTTCCTTACAGTCTTCTATGAGTTTCAAGCTCAAAGTTTAATTGTGTAAATAGAATTATGCATCTGTTCTGTGGAAAACATTGAAAAAAAATATTCATGACAATGCCTGAAATACTCCATTCCAGAATATATTCGAGATCCATTATTTTTGAGATTACAGGCATTCCATTCTGTGTAATTAGTAATTATTCTAGAACAGGGAAGTTAGACTTATAAAAAAGTGATATTTTCAGAGGATGTAGGGCATGAAACAAAAGATGAATATTTAGCACTTGCTGGCATGGTTTATGCACACAGACTATATCAATGTCAGAGAAATCACATTTGAGTTTCTCTGGAGGCTTCCAGTAGTCAAACTTAGACATTTATCTTCTCAGAGTTCAGCTGCATGCTGCTTGGTACATGCTGGTCATCAGTATTTTTCTAAAAAAATCACTTTTCTGGTAGTATCAGGGTATCTCCGGTTGAAAGTGCTATAAAATAAGAGACTTTTTGTATTTATTGCATTGTATTTATAGGCTTTTCTGTGGCACACATCACTGATGAGCTTGAGTAGTTCTTGTCACTAATACTGGAAAAAATCATGGAGAAAACTAATATATATAGTGCTTATTCAAAAATATGCATTCAATTTCTTTGTCCTGACATGTCACATATGTTTCATAAAGTGGAAACAATACCCAGAACAGTTTGGTTTATTGTGGGTGATTGCATGCAGACATGCTGTTGCTGTTACTGCAGTGTCATATGTTTTACGTTGCGCTCATTTTCAGAGAGTAGCATGGCTGTCACAGCTTGCTGTGTCTCAGGGTTAATTCTGTGCTTCCAGGAAGCAGAACAATAATTTGTGTTTTTCTTAACATCATATTCAGTACTTCTGATAGCAACTATATATTAAAGAAACAATATCTGAAATGTATATTTGCCTCCTAATTGTTTCCTGGTTTGCTCTACTTCCAGGATGTTTCTGTGGTTTGTGCTAGTGTAGGACATGGTATCAAAGGCTAATATTGTCACAGCTGAGGAAGGGCTGCTGAGGCTGTAGCTGAACCAGCAGTGCAGATATCAGGACCTCCTGGTACTCCTGTAACCAGCAGCTGTTCATGCTGTCACACCCCCTCTCCAGTTACACCACCATAGATGCATGTGGGGGTCTCCTGTAAATACACTCAAGAAACTTGTTTGAAACCAGAATTCTCTTTTTCCTTTTTTTTTCTTTTTCTTTTTCTTTTTCTTTTTCTTTTTCTTTTTCTTTTTCTT
>JAWWEV010000001.1:88348597-88394522 GCA_035583235.1 Hafferia zeledoni | reverse complement strand
TTTTTCTTTTTCTTTTTCTTTTTCTTTTTCTTTTTCTTTTTCTTTTTCTTTTTCTTTTTCTTTTTCTTTTTCTCTTTTTTCCTTTTCCTTTTCCTTTTCCTTTTCCTTTTTCCTTTTTCTATCTACTTTTTGTCTTTTATTTTTCTTTTTGGCCAGAATATTATTATTCATCTCCCAGTAGAGCCACCCAGACGGTTTTGGCAGCACAGCTGTGGGCTGGTAGCAAAGGAGCAGCAAAACCACCTACAGACATGAGCATTTTTTACTGTGGAATTATGGTCTGCGATGCACCCTATGTGGGGTCCTGTTTGACAGGAAAGGCTGCAGGGTCAGGCAGAGACACCCCAAATGTCTTGCACCTGTATCAGATGCCACAGCCTGTGTATTCCCAGCAGATGACAGCTCTGGGAAATGAAAGATTAGACTGTCCTTTTCTGCAGGTTGTATGGTTTCTCAGCATAAGGTGATGTGCTGTAGGTACAGAAAAATGAAAGGTGAGCAATTCAGATCTATATGGACCCTGTGAGAGAGAAAGCAGCTACCAGCTAAGAATAAACAAGGCCACAGCTGCTGCTGAGTGGTAGGGAGGAAATCACTCCCCGGAAGTTTCTCATGAGAACTCTCCAAGTTTCCCACTGGACTCCGGAGATGTTCCTGAAAACAGTCAGGATGATTTCACCAAAACACTGGACTTGTGAGATACGGATTATAACCAATTAGGATTTGTAGTTTGATGGTGTGAGATTCAATTTAGCCAATAGAACGTAGCCTTAACCGTATATAAACTGTGTACAGTGTGTAATAAATGGCTTTTCACCATAAACCTCAAAGGCTGGTCATGTGAAGTCCTTTTCCTCCACATTAAAATTGTTTACTTTAATGTGCTGCTGCACTTTGACAGCTCACGGTGCGTTTAGGTGGGCCCTACTCCGTGTGCCGAAGGTCGTGTAGAAGATGTGTGGCACAACTACAAAGGTCAGCTACTTGTTGCAAGCTCTGGGCCAAGCTTTTGAGGCTTGGGTACGCTTCCAAAGAGCTGTGGCTTCTCTTGGATGCTTCAGGCCCGCACCTTGACAGTGATGAATAAACGTGGTTAGCCAAGGCATGTGTTTGTGTTTGAAAAGAGGAAAAGAAATTACGGCATCAGCCTGTACATTCAAATTAGTGCTAAAGACCTTATTTTTCTTAGGTGGGGGAGAAGGACACAGTTGTCTACCTTACACACCCTGAATCTTGTTTTGTAAACAGCATTGTTCATTAAAGCAAAACAGTTGACACAGTGTTTTAAAGGTACTACATACTGTGAAATAGTAAAGGTTCTGAATTACAATTCATGGCTTCTTTTACAGCTAGTTTTTAAAGACTTGCCAGATAAATGGACAAATGTATGATAAGAGCACATTTAATTAGCTCTCTTCCCTGAAATTATGTGCAGAGATGAAGTATAGTTCTTACTGTATTCTTCTTTGCAATTCCATTAAGTGTATATTGTCTGATACAGTAACTATAAAGAACGGAGAATTGTCCATAAAAAGTAATAGTCTGAATAAAGGGGAATATGACAGGGAAAGGTATAGTGTTAAAATAGTCTTTCTGACCTTAATTGCAGTTTTAGTCTTAATGCCAACTGTCTCCTTAAAAAAACTTGCATTTTTTGTGTGTTGCTTTAAGATTTTCAGCGAAATATTTTCTTCAAATTAGTGCATCTGAAGTTTATTTCTGGGCATATTTTTTATGGTCTGTCTGACTTCTCTTCATCCAAAGCTTCTCCTGACTAAATGAAAGCTGAAAATACTGTCTGTGTTGTAGCTTTCTGCGTTAGAAGACAGAGCAGCTTGCATTTCTCTGCATTTACTGTTTGCATATGCTTCCTTTTGTCTGTGTTACCAGTCTATCTTTCTTTGTCTTCAAAATCTGTATTAGATTAGTATAAACAGTGCTACTGAAGGCAGGGCATTGAGCACAAAGACAAGCCAGTCATCTTTAAACACATTTCCTGTTTTAGTTCACATATGGTTTTATTGCCACAGCTTATAAATTGTCACCTGTAATGGTGAAATAGGGCTCCATAACCTGAACTTACACTTCAGAGCCTAATCTTCGTCTCCAGCTATCCCTTAAGAAATGGTGAGCAAGTGGTCATTTGTCTTTGTATTTTTTTTCTAGTACCCTGATACAGACTTTATATTAACTCCAGAATTACAATTTGCCTTGAAGGGAAAGAGAAGAAACATGATACAAATTTGTAAATGAACTCTTGGTCCCAATACTGTAAGCTTGTTTCCAGATACCAATAGACTTTATCCTGCCAGCAGGTTTTAAATTCAAAGTTTTGGTAATATATAAAACATTTACCTTTCTCAAAGCCAGCTTTGTGACACTCCATTACTGTAATTTCCATTTCCAGCTTGGCAATACCAATAAATAAAAATGAGAAAATGCTTCGGTCACCTGTCTCTCCCCTCTCTGATGCATCAAAACACAAATACTCCAACGATGATTTAACTTCCTCCAGCAGACCTAATGGCAGCAGTCTATTACCTTCCATCTCCTCCAGCAAAAAGCATAAGGGTGAAATCCAGTCGCAGCCACATCCCGGAGACTTCAATGTAAGTATATGCTGTTGTTCACAATATAAAGCCTAGCAGTATATTTTTCACTTTTTATTGCAGTCTACGGTAGTTTTGCAGAACATTATGCAAAAAAAAATTGTAATAACGAATGTTATTTTGTAAGTTCATCTTTTTCGATTTGGAGCTTAGCAAGGCACAGAAGAGAGGAAAGAGGGCAGGCTGTAAAATGGGCAAATAACAAAAGCTACATAAGCAAAAGGTAAAAGCTAATGGTCCAAAACGAATAGCTGTAGGCCTCCAGGGCATTGCCTGGGCATGATGCAAGGCCCTGCATTCATGGTGCATGAGGCCCCTACTGTGTAAGGGCTTGCTCTGCCACTGCCTAACCATGAGTGTGCCTACAGACAAGTTCTCCTCCTTGTCTTAGAACAAACTTTGTCAGATCCTATGTACACCAGTGAACAGCTTAGCACCAGCCTCACAGCTCAGCTCCGTCAGAGCCCAGGTATTCATGTCCTTATCGGAGAGTCTTGTTCACACTAAATGTGCCCAGAGCACTCTTCCAGATAAGGCTGTATTACTGCACTGCGGGGTGGCCACTACCTTTAGAGCACAGAGAGGGAGGAGTAGATGCTGCCCCCATTTATGTATGCATTCTGTGATTAGGATGCTGGAATAAAGAGCCTGTTAGCTCTTTTGATTCAGGGAATTCCCATCTCTTTCTCTCTCCCTCTGTCTCTCTCATTTCTCAAAATAACACCATATCCTTGGGCCTACAGGACACTGATTGTAGAAGATCAAGGGTAGAACTATGTCACATCCTCCCCATGACACTGTTCTGCTTTGTGTGAAATTCCTAGAAGAAGGAATTTGGATACTATCATCTTGGAGCATCTAGTCAAGCTGTTAGGCCGCTCTTCTACCCATGCTCCTCTCCTTTCTGCAAAAGCTGTTCATATATTTTAGTGTATATCTATTTGCAATATTTGTTACTTAATATAAAAGAGGCTTCAAAAGCCTAAGTATTAGTGCCTAAGCAACTTTTAGATAAACAATCTACCTGAGTTCCAGCCACTTTTGCTGTGGGGATAAATGACCCCCCAGTATCTGTTAGGTATATATGCATATACTTAAATATATTTATTTTTGAGAGTGGAGTAGGAAGTAGTAAATATAATCCTAATTTTGAACACTTTTTCAAAAACAAGTTACCATAAACTGTGTTTCAAGAATATCTTACAGATATTTTTGGTAAATTGAAGTAAACTAATTACATAAAATATTCCAGTAAAAAGGCCTTTAACATATTATAGTTACTAATTTATTTTTCATTAATTATATGCAAATTTATAAACGTTTCAACTTCTAAAACATAAATTTAGAAGTTTATAAGCCATTAAGAATTATATGATTCGTCACTGGGTATCTTGAAAATAATTTAAATTCTTTCACAGGCAAATGTGTTGGAAATCAAGAGTAGAGGGTGATTGCTTTATGACCCACACTCTTAGCAAATGCATTTCACTGAGATTTTCTGCATAGCCTAGCAATGCACCATTTGGTCAACATTTAACAACCTTTGCAATAAAATTCTTATGCATCTGGTTATTCACCTGAAAACTTTAGCCTGCTGAAGTGATCTGGATGTGCCATATAGAAGATGAGAGCTCATGAGCTATAAATGTTAAAGTTAGCTTTGTTTTATCCCATCATTCCATCTGGCACCTAACTGGCAGGTCCTTCAAATTTCTGTCACAAACTGCAAGCTGGGCTTGCCCACAGTGGGTTTTTATCCATTTGAACTTTCCTCGAGTTTCCCTGCTGCCTTTCTGTCTGTTACCTGACAAAGAACGGTGATTCTTTGCAGTGGTTATCAGCAAAGAACAACCTGGGGCCTTCTGCTTTGCACTGTACCAGTATGTAGTAGCCCAACACAGCGGTTCACGTGGTAGGACAAAGGGCTCAGGAGGCCCTGTGAACAACAGGGTTGCAGCTGAGGGAATGTGTGAGACCCTGCCAACAGACATGTGCTTCCAGTGCAGCAGCAAGAAGTGGTTTTTCAAGCTGATAAGGGGCCAGAGCACAGAGAAACCTGGACCTTGGGCTGCAAATTCGTACCACATAAGCACGTCAGCAGTGCAGTGTGAAACTAGTCAAACATGGGAGTTCTTACTCTCCTGAGGCAAGGTACAATGCCAGTTTGGAAGCTGAAGACTAGAGATATAACTTGATCTTCTAAATGCCCACAACAGATCTATTCTTTAATAATTTCACTTACTGCTTTTCAGAGTGTTTTCATAGTTACTTCTGCTCAGTTTCTTCTGTGTATCATATTGAAACTCAAGCCCTTTACAAAGTGCTCTGAGCATTATCTGTGAATTTGTGGCTGTTACTGACAGGATACTTGTACATATTCCCTGCTCAAATAGTAGGAAAACTAACTTCTAATTTACAACACAATGCAAAGACACTCTGTGATTTTGTTATTTATAGTTTAAGTTGGTAGCCACTTCCTCAATGTCTTATCTACTCTTTGTTGTCTAGAAAGCAATCCACATCAATTCAGAAAATGTTCTTCTCTGCAATAAGGCACAGTCCCAAACAGAGCCTTGGTCACCTCTGTCCAGCACACCCAGGGACTGCAGAAGGACAAAGCTTACCTTTGATGATATGTAAGTACAGATAACTTTAAAATAAAACAATGTCATTTTCTGAATTTAAAGAGAGAAAAATACAACTTGTCCAACAAGAACTGAGACATGGCCAGAATTATAGTAATACTGACTGCACATTGAGAAATGAATGAGATACATAAACTCAGAAATTTTTCATCATAAATTAAGCCTCAACTATAGAATAGTAGACTTCATAGTGTCATAGTCAAGAATGGTTTGGGTTGAAAGGGACCTTAAAGACCTTTTAATGCCAACCCCTTTGCAATGGGCAGGGGATGTCACCTGCCTTTGACCAAGTTTCGCGAAGCCCTGCTCAACCTGCCCTCGAGCACTACTGGGGATGGGGCATCCTCAGCTTCTCTGGGCAACCCGTTCCTGTACTTCACTACTGTCACAGTAAAAATTTCTTCTTAATATCTAATCTAAACCTACCCATTTTCAGTTGACAGTTATTCCCCCTTATCATAGCACTACAAGCCCTTGTCAAAAGTCCCTCACATCAGGGATCAGTGAGGACAAGCTGTTCCCTAAAGGACAGGGCTCCAAGATCCAAGGTGCAGAATGCACCTTGTAGGGGTACAGTCCCATAAACACGTAAGCAATGTGATCAGGGCAAGCCCAAGTGTGCAGTCATGTTCAACCTGGGCCAAGATCCTCAGGCACTTCCATGGTAATGATCAAGTCCGTGGTCAGGCCAGGAAGTCATGTCAAGATCAGGTCCGGTGTGGGTCAGACACAGCCCAGTAATTGCCAGGCATGAATAATGACAAGGCAGATCTGAGGTCCAGCCAGGAAGACAGACCCCAGGGCAGGGTCCAGATCAGTTGGACATGGCCAGGCACAAGCATGGCCGTAAAGGGCACACTTAGAATGAGTTGGGAAGGGAGTGAAGGCCCACACCTGAGCTTAAATGGATTTCTTTAGCCCATGGGCAGAGGTGGGGGGGGCCACATGAGGCAGGTCAGGGCCTTTAAGACTTTATTAGTATCCTTGTGCCACTGTCATTAATTATGCACACATCAGATTATTAATGTATCATACCCATAAGCAAGGCAGGGTGAGAGAGACATCTTCGTTTGCGCCCTTTGGAACAAGGTGAGAGGTCATATAGGAACCTTGCATCCCTGAGCTTTGGCAGCTGCTACTACTTCTGATTTTTTTTTGGCTATTGTAGAAGAGATTCTGTTCAAGGTATGCCTCAAACTGCCTGGAGCTCTAAGCTGCATGACCTTGACATGTTTTTCATACTCCCAGACTTTCACCCACATCTGTAACTCCTTTATAGCACAGGAAATCCTGGGATAACAACCTTGTTTTCTCAGGAACTGCTTTCTACCAGAATTGAGATTTTTAATATTAACAAGTATTATTATTGTTGTTGTAATGTTTGTTGACACTATATAGTCTCAAGGGCATCTAGAGAGGCAGCAGCCTATCATAAAAAGAAACCAGCTTTCCTACTATAAGGTATAAATAATTCCTGTGGACTTCAAAAGGTTGTAACTGGTTTGTATGTCAAGAAAAGAAACCTTAATTTGTGTATATTCATGGCAGTCATAAGCAGATCTAAGCTAAATAAATGTAATCAGTTTTTCTGCCTCTTTTGGAGAAAACTCTCACCTGTGTATATATCCTTATTCCCTCTCCTTCTCTACCTCCCTCCATGTTTTTAACTCTTCCAGTATGTTTTTTTAACAAACTCCATTGAGGAAATGTAAAACTCTTTAGAAATACTATGTAACTCTTTATATCTCTTAAAATACTTTATCATATATAATTTACTTGCAACTGCTTAATTCTTCTGCAGTTTAAACATGTACTTACAAGGCAGAAAGGTGTCAGAGTCAAAAGTCAGCATTGTAGGATGTGCTCATCTTTTTGGATTTGAAAGAAACATGGTCAGAAACAGCTACGGCAGAACTGTTATGTCTTCACCTGATTTTCCTTCAAGATGCTGACAAAAAACCAGAACTGGTTTGTTTCATTTTCCCTATAGGATACTGTCATAGGAGATCTGCTTTGGTCAGCATCTCTATCATCGGAGAGGCTTTTATCACTTGCTTTCCCCATTAGTGATATAAGTGATTTCTCTGGCAGGCATCTCCCGTAAAACTGTTTCAGCTTTTCAGAGAGAGATACAATTAAACTGTTAGTGTGTAGTGCCTTCCATGTAGAACGTCCCCAAGCAACTTATAGACCATTAAAAAAAAAATGGTAAAAAGCCAAATAAGATAAAACACAGAATCAAATATGTCTTAATTTGCCCTTAACAACCCGAAATGGTTAAATGCCTGTTGTGCTAACTAGAGGAAGGACTCTGTCAAGTGCTACAGCTGTCATCCACAACCTGTATCTGGGATACACCACCAGAATACCAGCTGCACTAGATCTTGATTCTGAAATTACTGTGCAAAGAAGTCACTGAAATGTAGCAGATTAGACTGGCTGTAAATGTTAAATGTCAACAAATTTGACTCCTGTGTTAGAAGGATCAAATTAAACATGGCAGCCAGTGTCTTTCAAATTTGTCTAGTACCACAGCAGAGGATTTGAAGAAATTCAATACAGTAGGTCTAAATTATGTAGTAATCCTAATGGCAGCATTTGACCAAAATGATGCCTATGAAGTATTTCATCTCATAATCCATGAAGTTCTGAATTACTGTAATCCAGCCACGGCTTTAAAGTCTTAATTTTAATCAGGCTCTGAAGTTTTTAAGAGACTAAATCCCTTATATTTGATTTAAAACAACAACTATTTTTTTTGACCAATCAGTGTCTCTTTCCTTTATTCTCAATTTATTTTCTCCAGATCATTGACAACAGCTGTCACTAGCAATAAATTGGAACACAAGTAGGTCAATAAAAAGTATATCTTGCTTGGCAGAGTGCTGTATACACATACACTGCAGTGTACCAGTAAATATAGCTAACAGTCTTCAAAAGACAGGCAAAATTCTGCTTCACCTGCTTTGCCATTGTTTACTGATGGATCGAGATGTGCACAGAGGTATCCAGCATGCCTGGCATGTAAGTGGCATCAATGCAGTTTGCAATAGTAATTCTTAACAAGATATCCTGGAATTTTGGCCATTTTTGTCTCCATGAAGAGAACATTTTCAAGGCTACATAGTAATGCTTCAAGCCAAATTAATTCCTGCTGTAATTTCACTGAATGATAGAATTCCCAGTAACTGCAGTTAAGAACAAAGTCTGTTGTTGAAGTGATAAGCACAGACATGCTGTGGGTGCCCAAGGGCACAGTCCCACATTCTACTCAAAATACTGCATATGTGGTATGAAAAAGAGCAGAGTGTCCCCAGCTTCCCAGTTTTCCTTATGGCTAAACCAGAATATGCTCCTCATATTATTTTATTGCATTGTGGGTTATTCTTTCAACCTTGGGGTGTGTTTTTTCTTCACTTACATTTATTTTTCTTTTTATCTGGCCTTAGAGGAGCAAGATAATACATGTTCTACAGCTTTTTTTTTTTTTATTTTAATGCACATTTTGTTAAATGTCTGTTCCACATTTATGGTGTGTACCAGTGTGCATTGTCCAAGGGACATATCCTGTGGTGAGATAGAATTCCTCTGTTGGTTTGTCAAACAGTAAACCATATACTTAGAAAATATTCAAATTGTAAGAGCTCAAAAAATAACTTCTTCACACATCTCTTTGTTTTGACTTGAAACCTCAAGTGTCTCGTTTTCATAAATCTCCTCTTCCTTGTTCTTCCTTCTCAGAGTGGAAAAGAGAAGGTGCTCTTGGGCTGTGACTCCCATACAACATCTGGAAGTGATCTCACTAAATGCCTCAGGGACTCCTGCAGTATTTAGAGATACTTTTGTAGTGCTGAACACATCCTGAGGAGTAGTTAAGGAACAGAACTGGGCTCCCCTTTCTTCTCATTGGCAATCTGAAAAATCAGTGGTCAGATAGACCAACATCTGCTACACTGAGTTCCTCACAAATTCATATGCTTACTTTGGACTGCTCCCAGTTTTGGCTTTAAGGGATTTCAAGATATTGTCTGACCATTCAAGTCTCCTTCTTCTTTCTTCTTTCTTGTGGCACTGAATTTCCTCATGTGTACACTGCCCATGATAAAGTAACATTAGACATGCCAGACACTGCCTCCCATGCCAGTGTCTCCCATGCCAGATGCTGCCTCACATGATCAGATAATTAAACTGCCCATTCTCTGCAAGACCACCTACCCTCTTCCTTTATAGGGACACTTTATGAGAGCTTGGTTTGGTAGGAAACAGATGCTTAATCAGCTCTAGCAGGAGATTCTCACAGGGTATAGAATTGATAGCCATTATTCCCTGTCATTAAAGGAAAATCAGAGCTGTGGACCTCACTTGAACTTACAAGCTACATCCATGCCCCTCCTCTGTTCCTTCTGGTCAAGTGGTTCAGCACTGCTTATCTTTGTATGATTAAACTGTCTGCACTCCTCAAAACAAAGAACATTCACAGCCTCCTGGGAACACTCCCCAGCCTGTGCTGTCCCCCAGCTGTGCCCAAGCATTGTCTGGAACTGAGAGCACAACTCTGCCAGGGAGAGTGAATATCAGCAATTACACAGCGTGGATGATCAAATGATAAAGCTGGCATCCTTGCCCTGCTTGTTTCACTTGCACAGGCACAGCCAAGGAATGTTTTTACTGACAGACTCAGATCTGAAATAGTCTCCACTCAGGAAGGAGTATTTGTTGCATAAACTGATTTTGATGTAGCTGTTTCTTACTCTACAGAGAGACTAGAAAATATCTTCAGTCCGCAATGATTTGTAATAGTGAGCAAGACAATGGTCTTCTAATGAGGTTCAGCAAACTCTCCCCCAGGTCCCAGCAGCAGAGCTGATTCTCACAGCTCTGAGAAGACAGTCTCTCACACAAGTCTCTCCCAGTCTTTCCTCACCTCTGCAACTTTTGAGCAATGAGTAGATGCCTACAGCAGATGATGAGCACCCTCCAAACCCTGCAGCACTTGGAGTAGTGTAAGTCTCAGGCTGAGCATGAGGAAGTCTCAGCTAACTTCCATGGTGTTTGCCATTCTACCACGTCTCTGGCACTTGACAGAACTTGTTTTCCTTAGGTTTGGTTTCTCTTCTAAAATCTAGAAGTCCATCCCAGTGTTTGTCTACTTGTGCTGGATCACAGAGCAGTGTGGGTTTTCATCACTCTCAATTCCAGAATTCAGAGATGTGGTGTGTAAGAGATAGTCTAATGCCTCTGTTAGAGGCTTAATTCTCAAGTCAGCTTTGCTGTCCCTGTGAGAGTGGAAAATACCTTTACATACATTTGAAGAATGTGTTTCAAGTCCATATAATTACCCAGAAGTTTCCCTTTTGGACTAGAAGATTCACTGTAATGGCCCTAGGGTGCAAAAGCTGTGATCTTCCAGGGAAGCCTTGGGAGATTTCCTGATCATTCCTTCAACATATAAACCATATTTTCATCTTTCAGTGATAACAAGCCATATGGGCAAATGATCATAACCTCTTTAGTCTAGAGAATCACAGGCTATTCAGTCTCATTTTTAGCCTGGGAATACCCTGTTCATCTTGAGAGCGAACAGTGAGTTATGGAGCTAGAGAGGGGCTGTGATAATCTAACACACTTGAGGAGTATGAATTCCCAAAAGCCCTATCAGATGCTTTCCTGGTCTTCAGTGTCTGATCGTGATTTCTTTCAAATTCTGTGATTACTGAAGTTTCTTAGACAGGCTTCACAGGACAGGATCCCTGGATAGAGTCTTTGTTTCAGGATCGCCTGGTTCTTTCAATGTGGATATACCCCATTCACGTCACTCAGCAGTTTCACCCACACCTTGTCTTCTCCCTCATCAGGGCTGGGTCCATCAGAGCTGGCTGCCAGGTAATTTGTCTCCCAGAAAGGTCTTTCAGCCTTTGGTTTTCAGTGGCTTCTTAAGAATTCAAGATGTCATTCCATGGGATTTTAAAACAAAATAGATCTGGACTGCTGTAGTCCTAACCTCACTCCCTAGATCTAATTATAAAGGCTTTCACTCCATCTTTGACTGAAATTAGTTTATTTCAGAATATCTGTTTAACATACATTGAAAGGGGCACAGCTGTAGTTTATCTGCAAGAGTGCAATGTTTTCTCACTCTGCTTTTAATACAGGAACTCAAGTCCCTGTTGTGAATACTTCTTTCACTCCTCTCTCTTCACTTGTACACTTTGCCCTTGCGTGTTTTAGTCTAGATATTGATTTCACATGGATATCTCTAAGTCATGAATCTGGGTCATACCCAGGAATTTGTAGTAGATTTTGACTCTTTCTCATGCTCTCTTGTATTTCACTGCATTGACATGGTTAGTCTGGGGGATTTTGCATTTTTTGCCAAAATAGAAGTCCCCACTTATTTTATCCGTGGGCATTTCATTTAAATTAGATACCAGGCTTTAATTTTGTCTGCTATTTTTTGCAACAATAACTCCCTCTCTGGGTATCTGTATTATTCATCTGTTCACCTAAGCTAAGCTATTGATCTTGTTATACTAAACCCAACAAGATAGTAGTTGTGTAGTTGTGTGACTGAGTAAATTTTTCTTACATTTGGCCTGGCTCCGACGAGATCCTTTGTTGCCATCTTTCTGAAATGCCTATAGTAGGATCATTTAAATGGCTCACAAATACTCTCCTGGTCCTCTCCTCTTGCATGCCCCTCTGCTGAACTTCCAAACCTGCTGGGTCTGCCAGAGTGAGCATGAGACTCCTGTAGCTGGGTACCCACTTTGTGCAGTACCGTAGGCTCTCTCTCCCCTACCCTGTGTGCCACTCTGTGTGCTGTGCCTCAGAGTCATGTCCCATAAAACAGCATTTATTTTAAGTTGTGCAATGGAGAGGAGGCCATCGTACATCAGGGTGGAGCACTATTTTGTACAGCAATACCCAGTTCACCCCAAAGAAGTCACCCTTGCCTGTAACCCAGCACGTCAGACACATGTCCTAGTGCGAAACAGCAAATACGCAAGGTTGTGTACACCTGCCTTTCACTTCTCTTGGTTTTCTTGCTCTTACAGGATTTTATTCTCCTCTTCAGTGAAAGCTCAGGGCATACTGGCACAGCTTCAAAAATGGACACAGGCTTACCTTGACTATGCCAGTTTCTTCTGTTTTGTCCCTAGCTCTGACCGAATTTTAAAGTCGCTCATTTTGCTGTTCTAGTTCTTTCCAACACACCCACTTTTTCAGGGTTTAGACTACTAAAGTTGTGAAACTGGTCCTATATTTAGAATTATGATTTAAACTGCTTTTATTGCATGCAATTGTTCTACACTGAGGAAGCACTAGTTGGTATTTTTATAACACTTCAGCAGTATTATCTCTGAAGGGTATTAAAATATGCACTTGGCTACATTTATGATGTTTAATTGAACTTTTATTAGGTTTTTTTAATGTATCCTCATAAAGCACCATACGACAGTAAGAAATAATGTACAAGTGGTAGATTATGTAAATGAAGCAGAAAATGCTATAGTTTAGTATTTAGTTCATATAAAATATAAAAATTAGATGAAAAATGTGGGTTTGAATGCAATTATAATTAAAATTGTATATTGGAGTCTAAACTACACTGTACTCTGTAAATACCACTGCTTGCTCCAAGTTCCAAGGAGATTATTTTGCAGCAGATACTGATAAATTACTGTACAAAGCAAGGCTTTTATTAATTCATTGTTTGAGTCTCTTCCCTTTTTTTTACTGCATGCGTTTACATTTTTGCAATTATCTGCTAAACTGGAGTAAATTAAATTCAGAGAAGGCAGCAAAAGACAAAGGGGGCAAAGATGCAATGTAATGGCATGGAGCTAAATAGGGTGAGATAAACATATACACACACAGAAGCATTTCACCTGGGTAATGGTAACCCCAGTCGCAGGAGCTCAACAGCCCAGAAATTCTGAAAGCCTCCTTCTGGGAGGGGAGTAATTACAATGCCCGCAACCATCTCACCTCACACTGGGATCCCCAGCAACATGACAAGCAATGGAAATGCTGCATTTCCCGCTGGTTTTCGACAAGCTCCCAGAGAAAGTGGTGCCAAGGCGAGTGAGAGAAATTCTGGACAGTAGTGGATTGTTTGATAAATTTCATCCTGGATTCAGCCACAGCCATGCTACTGAGGCTGCCCTTGTCAGAGTCATAAATGGTTTGAATGCCACTGCTGAAAAGGAAGCCTGGCCTTGTTTGTACTATCAGATCTAGCCGTGGGGGGGTTACCCTGCAAAAGGCTGGATTCTGTTGCAGTGCCTAGGTGACTGGCTGGTGTTGACTGAGAATGCGTTGAAATGGTTCCAGCAGTACTTGATTGCTTTCCCCAATCAGCGTAGTAGGGTAAATTCTCCTCGAGAGCAGCCAGTTTCACATAATGACACTTGATCCCAGGGAGAATTCACCAGCGGCCTGACTTAGTTGGCACTGATGCTTTACGCTCTTTCTCTTGCCTTTCAGAGAGATATATGAGATGCATTAGAGCAGTGTATTAGAACGCCTCTTTGGCTTTGTTGAAGAGGACTATATTCCTAAAACTACCAACAATCAGATATTCAGAAACAAAAGACTATCTTGTGCAGTCTAGATTATTAACAGAGATAAAACACTTGTTTCTACCTGTTAATTTGAAATCGGACTTCTTTTTAATTTATTTTTTTTTTCTTAAAAAGAGGTCTGAATTCTGTTTGTAAGTCTGGAGTGACAGTGCTGAAGCCAATAGTTTTACACAGTTGTAAATAACTTACAAGAAGAGTCTGACTCAATTGTCTGAAAACCAGAAATCACTGAATAACTTTCCTTGGGACTTCAGTTTATGTTCATAATCAGTAAACCTAACAGAGACTCCAGTGCTGCTTCTGCTTCTCACAGCCACTCCAGTTCAACCAGTAGCCTTAGTACCATTTTAAGCCTGTGGATATTTTTTCTATTCTCTCTTCCCAGGCTGCAGCAAGGCTGTGATCTGCAGGGGGTTTGCAAAGCTGAGACCAAAGACCTGAAAAGGGTTTTAGCCACAGACCTTTCTGAGTCTCGTCAGTGGGAAAACAGATTTGCTTCTCCTCCAGATCTCTCTCATCAATAACATATAGTATCTGAAATTGTGAGATTGCCTGCAAATTTTCCAGTCTGAGATTATCACCAATGTAACAAAATAAGACAAGATACAGAGGAAATTTGGATGAACTTTCACTTTTGTAACAGAGATGGGTTCTTGGTCACTAGGTCACTATAACTTCAGAATCTGTAAAATCAGAATATGATCAACAATTTTATGTGAACTTCATAGATACAAAATGTGCAGTATGCAAAAGAGCTATCCTGAGTAATTAATTTATACATCATTTTTCTCATGTGACTTCATATGTCCATGAGGTGAGGCAACTTCTTATCTTCAAGGGGCCCATAGAAGAGGTTTTTTTCCTATTTTTTTCTAATCCATGCCAAAATAATTTAAACTATTTTGTTACTGAAATGATAGTAGAAATTTATACAATGTGCAAAAAACATACACTGTTATCTATAGGACATTTCAGTTTCCCATTTTCACCCAACATGCTCGCTAGTTACCTGAATATAAAAGTTATTAGCATGTAGAGGTAAATTGAAGAATGGCATTTCATAGATGGAATAAAGATGCCAGAATTTAACTCAGTGTGTTACTAACACTGTTGAACAAGTTCTGTTTAAGAAGGTAATAATACCCCATCCATTTTTTTTTATGCATTTTAATTTCTGTTAGGCATCCCCTGATCTCTAAAACAGTTTTGTATTTTTGCTATGAAAATACCTAAACATTCACATAGAGAATATATATATACTATGTTTTAAAATGGAATTTTAATAGTTTCTTTTTTTATATATTAGACTTCACAAACAACAGTTGAACTTAGTATTAACTGATTACTTCAGTTCTTGCATTATGCTTAACCACCCTGCAGCAGGGCTCTCAAAGCAGGCCTCTTTGTTCAGTGATGTTCATGTTCGTGCTAATACCCCCTTGCTAATCATAATTTGGGAGAATAAAATCTGCTGCAAGTTGAAAACCATTTTACAATTAACTTATAAATAAGTCAATTGTAATTACATTGTGTTATCTCACATTGTTTTTACAGCCTCTTGCCATGCTTCAAAAAGGAAATTAGACATACAGTGCTGGGTAGTATTTAGGAGGGAATGTTGCAAACGATATATTTTAAATGACCTGAGTTTGAAAGGCTCATGTAAAGGTTGATCATTTTGATCATTTTAGATAGATGAAACCACTGGTTGGTTGATTGGCTCTGCTTTGCTTTGGTTTTTGGCACTTCATAGTAAACCATCTTACTTGGTCATTGCACAAGACAGAACTTTTTTTTAAGAATTCCTTCAGTGTTTCTGAAAATACAGCTATTTTTTCTGTATCAAACTAACACTGTTTCAATGTGTAATATTTCGTAATTGACCAAGACCAAATTCAGATGGTTCTTCTTATTAAGATAATGTTAGCATATTGCTGGGCACAGGAAGTATTTGCAGCTGCAGTAGGTTATGAGATCCTGGGACACAAACCTGTCTTTAGTCCCCTCTCTGACCTAATAGATAGAGTAAGCTGGGGAGAAATGTCACTCTGCAGGAGAGTAATATTTTAAAGAAAGTTGGAACAAAGGGACTATTTTCCCTATCAACAAGATTTTCAGGACAGAAATGATTCTAAATTAGCCAGACTTTGAATTTCTTTTCTATCTAATTATATTTAGCCTTTCTTCTCTTCAAAATAATGTTGACTAACCTTCCCTGATGCAATTAAATGTCCCTAAAACTGTGTGCACATCAGTAGAAAGAAACAGACTAAGTAAACATGCTGCCAAATAGTCTTATGTTCTTAAGGAAGTTATATGGCTGTCCTCTTCTGTCAAGAGGCTCTATTGTGCCCCCATTGATCTCAGTTATGGATCTGAGCACGTTCTTACTGCTATCAGCAAGAATGTTTTACTCATTCATCCCACTGACTTCACTTTTTAGACCTGCATCTTCACTGACTGACACAAAACATTTTGTTGAACCCATGTGCAGAGTAATCCCAATTTCAAGAAAAAAAACTAGTTAGGAATGTGAACTGGTTTGGGCTGGAATAGAGTCAATTTTCTTCATGTTGGCTCCTGTAGTGCTGTGTATTGGATCTGTGACCAAAACAGTGTTGGTAATACAGGGGTGCTTTGGTTCTTGTTGAGCAGCACTCAAACAGTGTCAAGACCTTTCCTGCCTCTCACCCCACCCCACCAAGCAAGCAGGCTGGGGGTGCACAAAGAGTTGGGTGGGGACACAGCTGGGAGATCTGATCCCTGCTGACCACACCATAGGGTGTCATGCTCAGAGAGAGCCAGGTAGAGGGGAAGAAGGAGAAAGGGGAGACATTCAAAGTGATGGCATTTATCTGCCTGAGTCACTGTTATGTACGTTGAAGCCCTGCTTTCCATGAGATGGCTGAACACCTACCTGTGCATGGGGAGCAGTGAATGAATTCCTTGTTCTGCTTTGCTTTATCTATTAGTCTGTCTTTGCCTCAATAAACAAGTTTTCTTACTTTTACTCTTCTGAACTTTCACTTTTTTGATTCTCTCCCCTGTCCCACTGGGGGGAAGTGAGTGAGTAGCTGTGTGAAGCTGAGCTGCCTATCGGCAGAACAGATTGCTGAGCAGCAATAATACTGTATCATTTGCAACACCAAGCACTTAAAAGCATGAATGGCAAAAGCATCAGAACTCAGACTACTCAGGAATATCTCATTTTCTTTAGATAAGCATAAAGGGATGATACTCTAACCAATACTAAGAAAACTGTTTTGCAAGTCAAAATTTCCCTCTCTGAGAGACACAAAGATGTGGCATTAACCACAGTATAAGCTGAGAAGAACCAGGACATGTTTTAGCTAAGTAGAGAAAGAAGAAGGTCACCTCCTACATATATGTAACAGGAAGAATCTGCAGGGTCAGGAAATGTGAGGAATTTCATGAGAGGCAGCAAGTGCAGATGCAAAGTTAGAGTCTGAAATGACATGGCAAATGGCTGTTCTCCACAGTGGCTGAGAAAGGTGCCATAGGGAGAGCTTGTGGGAGGAGATGAAGAAATTTGCTTCAGCCACAAGTTACTCACTGAGGTGATGACAAGGAGACATCAGTTTGTTTTCAGTTTGAATGGGATAAATTTGGATCACAAATGGACTTGTGAATTTCAAGGCAGAGACAGAAGTTGAATTTGTATCCTGCAGGTCAGGTAGGTCAAGGAAAAGATGGAATCTCTGAGATCTGTTTGAGGAGAAATCAATGGAGAAATTGGCAGTAGGAACGCCAGTGGAATTGCAGCAGGCAGCCCAGCACTGAGTCAGAGATGAACTCCAGGCAGCAAAAGTAAACAGCACTCTCAGCATGCTTAGATAAGAGGGACAAGGAGGGGTGGTAGCAGTGAAGGCAAGCAGGTTCAATATGTGTTTTCAAGGTGGAGAGTAAACACACACTTGTTTTGAGAGGATGGTGAAGTCAAGGCAAATAACAATGTACAGAGAGGAATAGCAAAAGAGGTAAGCAGGCACCAGGGAGAAGAGAAGACAGAATATCTTGTTCCGCTTAACACTTATATCCGTTTCGCAGATCAGAACTGCACTAATTTGGGAAGCAGTTTATATAATCCATAAAAATGCATTTTATTAGCCTTTTTTTACTTTGAATCACTGACTTCTAAAGAATGAGAACAGCCATAAATGCTATTGTCTCCACAGGCAGCAATTTGAAAATAGAAGATGCATGGTTACACGATAAGTGTATTTCCTTCATAAAAAATATTTGCAAATCAGATTTAAAGTAAGGGAAAAATGGCTTTAAAATATTTTACACTTCAGAAAATAATAAAATATCTTCTTATTTTCCCCTGGTAGGCCACGCAATGCAGATTACTTTATGCAGGAAGCTAAACGGAAGAAGCATAAAGCAGATGCAATGGTGAGAACATTTTCTTTCCAGTTACATTGCTCCAAATTATTTTTGTAATGTACTTTCTTCATCAGTGCAGGATTGCTGGGGTAATTATAAAATCTATTATAAGGATGGCTAGGCTTGTTAAATTAAGAAATGTTTATGTAATCAAATGTTCATAGCCCAATAAACTATGACTTAACAAATAATGACTTACTGAGATAAAGGCCTGGATAAATAAAACTTTCCATTTATCTCTTTGCTTTAATTAGTAACTATAGTAATGGAGGCTGCATAAGGGATCCACATACCTATCTTCTCAGTTTAAGTAGCTGGCTAGGTCCTGTAACTGTATCCCAAAATCTGATCTGGTGGCTGACGTATTTGCACTTTTTTTTTTTAAGAGTTTTGGCTTTTCAGTGCCAAAAGAATCCTGGTTTCATGGCACGTGTTTCCTGACATAATGGGAAGCACACAAGGAATCTGTGCAACCCTAGAAGAACACCCAGTACACAAAGGACTGTTGGAATAGAGTGTTGCAATGAACAGATTCTTGGCGCTGGCTTCGACCTGTCCAAAAACATAGCCAGTAAGAAAAAGGGGAATCTGAGGTTATCTGGGGCACTAAACTTGTCTTTCCAAACAAATGGGTGCAATGAAGTATGCAGTGCTCCAGGAGAGCTCTGCTTAGCTGTCCCTCAGCTTTCCTTCTCTAAGGCTGTATTGTCCAGCGCTGTGGATAAGCCAGCACAGCCTCACAGTGTGAGTTCTCTGGGATGGCAGTGTATGGAGTGGGACCCTGCATTACTGTGGCTGTCGTGCAGGTGGGAGTGGCTGTGTTCCTGCCTTGCTCTGGCAGACAGACACTTTGCTGTCACAGCAACAGGAAAGAAGAAAGGTGGCTCAGAACCTCTGTTTCTTCACCTCTCTTTTTCTCAACTATGCAGAATGTAAAAAGGGCAGGGAAGCAGAACCAGGCCCTTAATTTAAGACACTAACACTGAGTTTTACATTCTACCTGAGTTCATTAACATATAATTTCTATGCTTTATTCTGTTCCATATTACTTTAAAATTAGTGTTAAATCAGAAAATATTGTGGAGAAGTACAAATGGTGCATTTCAGTGTGTTGTTTTAAACAGAATGGAAAAGATCACTTAATATGCAAAGGAAATTCTTAGCCTGAAGAGAAATGTTTTTGTGGTAGACTCCACAGAAAAAGGGGTTCCAAGCATTATTCTCTGCTCTGACACAAGTTTCCTGCATGAAAGGCACCCAGACACAGTTTAAATAGCCTACTGTCAGTATTAGGTGGTTGAAATATCCTCCACATTCCGCTTTCCTACACAGTGGACCAGCACCTTACTTACACCTTATGAGTTGCCCTCTGCAGGTATTTAGTCTCCTTCCCTGGCCATGTAGGCATCCTGGAGGAAATGCCATATTGCCAAAGTGCCTCCAGGCACTTTGAATCACCTTGCTGTGCTCAACACCTCCCACTTTGGCACTGCATTACCTAGCACAGGCTCTTACAGTGAGCAGCCTGAAAATTACTCTAAGTCTCTGTGCTCCTCAGTCCCCCATCTGTGAAATTGGGATAATAGCACTTCCACCTGCACTAGAGCATCAGGGAGAGAAATACAATAAAAAGTTTGTGAAGTTCTCCAGTATGATCGCTGTGGGAGTCATATAAGAACCTAAAATAGATTGAAGCCAGTGTGCCATTCCAAAGTTACTATTTAAAATCTTTATCCCTTGGAAAAGAATAAGGTCCATTAACCTTCCACTGTGTGCATCAGATTTCAACCAAATGCATCCAGTCCATTAAGGGGCTTTATGTACCGCAGGAGTTCTGACTGAAGGAGAGAGAAGTCAGGACAGAGAGGTATTAGTATGATTCTCTCTTCACATCAAAAATGAAATTCTGAGAGCAGCTAACTGGTATTTAAGTGTACACATATGAACATTATGTGCACATTTGCATATACAGTCACTGAGGATATATATATGCACATATATGCATGTAAATACACAGATACACAAAAAAGTACCAAAAATAGGAGAAGAAATGGGGCAAGGAAGGAGGATAGAGCAGAAGATGCTGGGGGAGCAGAGCTCTCCCTCAAAGAGGATATAGAAAGCAAATTCCTGACAAGAGGAGAGCAGTGCTGAAAATGGTATGGATAAAGAAGACAAGAGAACAGAGATGAGCCTTTGTATATGAGTTAGTTGTCAAAGTATTTAATTCTCTTCTCTTAGTTCAAGGTATTCGTTTACCTTTGTTTGTTGAGTGATAAAAAACTACATCTGCAAAGATACGTGAAACCTGGAAAGCTGGAAAAAAAGTGAGTTTGTAGAATATACAGCATTGGAAGAGCTTGGACAAACACTTGTCAGTCATGTCCTAGGCAGAGCTGATCCTTCTTTGTATACAAGAGTGTGGAACAAATAACATCTCAGAGTCTTTATCAGCTCTGCTTTCTGTATCTTATGATATTCACTCATGTGCAGGGTTTAATGGGTTTTAGCTTTCTCCCAGGAAAAATTGTGAACCTGAAGATATACCAACTTGTGTCAAGTTTACAATTTATGTTGAGAAAATCCCGTCAAATGTAGCCACATCTTCATGATTACACTATTTCTGTGTCCTTATTTTTCCCCTCCAGGTGGAGAAGTTTGGAAAGGCACTGAATTATGCAGAAGCAGCACTATCATTTATTGAGTGTGGAAATGCAATGGAACAAGGCCCAATGGAATCTAAATCCCCTTATACCATGTATTCAGAAACAGTAGAACTCATCAGGTAGGAAAGGAGGGTATGATCTCAAGTGTTACTCTGTGCCGGCATGCTCATCTGCATTATCACATAGTTTCCTACATACAGGGAAAGGGGAGAAGTGAAATACTCAGAAGTGCCTGGTCAGTCATATGTAATGTGTATGTATTAGCTGTGATTTCTTTGGAAATTAAATCAGGAAACTGTAAAAAATAAAAAAATAAAAAATTACATGTTACTTGAGTTGCAAACTACCTCAGTAGTTTCATGATTTAAGTCCCAAGCTACTCAATAGAGAAAAATAGTAATGCATAGTAACAAAACATTCTCATGGAATGGTAGTTTGAAAAATGTTGCAACGACTTTAAGACTGCTGTTTAAAGGTTAGCTGAAAGAAGATATGAACAGTGATAGAAAAATGGACACTCAAAGTCCGTTTGGTGTGTATGCTCTAATGTAGCCAGTGGAGTCACAGAAGCAGCCCAGCTCACCCTAAAGCCACTCCTTACCTTTAGCCACCTTCATGGCTCTCCAAACCAGACAGCATGAAGGAAATATGCCTTTTAAGTCCTTTTCTCCATTATAGTTGGTACTAACAGTTAACATTATTGTCAGCGCTGGTAGAGAAACAAGCCTCAAAATCATCCCAGCGGCTGAGGGACTCTCCGCACAGGAGAGCGACACAGCAGTGGACAAAGCTGCACTGCCAGTGACTGTGGCATTGTTCCTCAGGACAGTCAAGCATGCAGCTTGCATTGAAAGAAGTTCATAGGAAGTAACATATTTTCAGTTTTAATCATATTCATAAGGAATTGAAGCTTCTAAAACAAATGCATTATTTTGGACTTAGTGTTGATGCCAAGACTTTCTCACATCTCAATAATTCCACTGGCATTTTATTCCACTCAGGGCTGTCTTCTCATGCATTTCAGTGCATTGAGATCAGCTTTCTAACTAGAAGGTTATGGAACAAAATAAATAGTTATTTTCTGTAAGAGAATAATACATTCTCTGGAATTCTTCCCTTCCTTTTTTTTCCCATCTATTCTTTCCCTCCCCCCACCAGAAGGCAGAAGGCTCTTTCTTTGTCTGCCCTGTCTTTCTCATGGTAGTAAATATATGATCCTAACTCTGGAAATGAATTTTGCTTGCAGATCCATAGCTTTCAATAATATGTGTAGCTGTGGTTGTGTTGTGGTGTGAATTGCTGTTGATCTCACTTTTTGCAGCTCAGAAAAATAAGCGGTTTGCTAGGTATGCCTGTAGAAACAAAATGCTCATACTGAATCTAGGCACAGATAGGATTAAAGTTTGAAAGCAAAGGTAAGAAAAAAATCACAAGCAGCTAATTATGGGGAACAGGTATTTTTCTGGAAGTGAGCCCAGAAGCGCCGTGTGTTGTCCTAACCTTGTCTGTTGTTCAGGTATTCAGCTGGAAGCTGAGTTTTCCAGAATCCAATTTGTGATTGCATAGCACATACAGTCTTGAAACAGCAGTGCTACCTCTGTGGATGTTTAATATTTATAGAATTTGAATGTAATGTCATATGAACAAAAATAGCTCTGAGCCACATGTTCCCCCTCTGCTGTGCTCTGCTCAGAGAAGCAAATCTGGGTAGACACGCTCAGAACTGGCAGGGTGAGGTCAGCAGCAGCTTCCAGGCAGGCTGTCTGCCTTCAAACGCTCCGAGAACCTTTCTGCATGAACTCTGTGTAACTGGGTCTCTGCAGCAGCGGAGGTTATTTTGGTAGGATGGCATCACCTCACCAGCGAGGCTCCCCTCTGGACTGATGGATGTTTGAGGGAGCTGCTGCTGTTCACAGAATGCAGGAAGGCACGCTAATGGCAAAATAGCTCTGAAACGCAACCAGAAAGAACACATGCATGTCTGGTAACTTGAACAAATATGCATAAGGGGGCAGACCAAATGACATTGGCCTGCTTAGCTCTCTGATCAGTAATATAAAGCTATCTCAGTTAACTCACTCTGGCTTTTTTCCTTTTGCTTAAGGTATGCAGTGAGACTAAAAACCCACTCAGGCCCCAATGCCACGCCAGAAGACAAACAGCTGGCAGCATTATGGTTAGTAGCTCAAGCTTTTCTCAAAAGGCTTTTTTTCTGCAGTGAGCCAGTTCTTGAAAATCAGATGTTGGATGCAGCCAGAGAGAATTATGTTCTCTGTTGAAATTAAGAGAATGCTTTGTGCTCTGGGAAGGTCCAGCCCTTGTATCACTGTATCAAGGTTTGCATTCTGTCTCTGTAAATAAGCAGTTCATACTTATTTATTGACTGTGACAGGTTGGCTATGGTATGTCAGTATAATTAATTTTTAAATGCCTGATGGTTTGTTGTTTTTATGAGTGATGTACTTTTGTACTGATAGCTTGGTAAGTTCTTCTGTGGCTGACATTTTAGGCTCAATAATCATAAATTACATTATATGAACGGCAGGATAGTGATGGGGATAATTAAGCCTCTTAGATTATCCACTAAATTGAGTTTTCTAGATGTATATGTAAGCACCTTAGATTCTATAGGGTGGTTGCTGATTGCTAGTAAAATACTAGAATGTTATTAAAATAAAATTTTAATTTAATATCTATGTAGTTAATACATAAAACACCTATTACATGGTTATTGAGTCTCAGTAAGTGGACATTTACAATCAGCAAGTGTGTTTTTAACATCTATTAACCATCTGTTAAAAATCCAAATGAAATGCATCTTCAGCCTCCATAAATAAGAAGCCCTAATTAATCATTTTATAAAAAGAAGTAAAGTATTGAGATGCAATTTTTTTAACTTTTTTTTAATGGCTTTTCTCTGTCACTGGTTTGCTGTGCCATTGGCAGGTGCACAGAATGTATTAATGGCAATTGCTTTGAAAACGCTTGGGTGGGAAAATGACTAAAGAATGGTTAAAAAAGAATATTTAAAGCCGTATTAGGAAGACTTGCTGAGAACTGCTGGAGCGCTTCGTTGTGTGAGGAACCACATCCAAATTCAGGGAGCTGCTGCATCTGTTTCAGCAGCAGAAAGGTCAGCGCGAGGGAAAGCAGACGGAGCCTTCTCTGGGCGATGAATGGCAATCTTAACTCACCGTCTGCCAGCCAGCAGATGAGCTGACACTATTTGCATATGTGCTGTACCTGTGAAGGTGACAGAGAGAGAGTGATGGTGGAGGCTGCGCGGCCGCCGCATCCCGCGGCTGCTCCCGGCGCCGCCGGGCAGGCTGCCAGCCCGCCGCGCTCCGGCCGCGCTTCTCCTGGGCTCAGACTGTCCTCCAGCGGCCACAGCCGGCATTTCACCGCCGCCTCAGCACAGCCGGCAGGCAGGCCGAGCAACCCTGGCTGGCGCTGTTTTTTTCAGGGGATATTTGCTAATTACGATTCATTCATTTAGGGACCGTCCCCTGGCAGTTCAAGCCTCCCTGCCATCCCATCCCATCAGATCTCGGATGCTCAGCAAGGTCAGCCCCGGTTAGTACCGGGTGCTGTGACAGTCCCGAGTACTTCCCTGGCACTGTCCAAGCTCGCTCGGCCGTGGCAAATGGACCTCAGGACTTAAACGGTGGGGCCAGTTCTGTGCACGCTGTGCCTCACCTAAAAAATCCACTGCGCAGGCTGGAAGGGCACACCCACGTGGGGAGAGTCCTTCCCAAATCCTCGTTTGCGAAGTTTGGCCATACATACATACAATTCAAAGGGTTCGCTGAGATCTGGGCAGCTCCTGCGTGTGGGGATGTGGGGAGAGCTCTGCACTTGCAAACTCAAGGCACCTTCTCCTCCGCGCTGGCTCCAGGACTAAATTCTGCTTTTAAATATAAGGCCTCTGCTGCCAAAGGAAAAGCAAAACACACCAGTTTTTTGCTTTGAAAGTGGTGCTACTGTGGGGCATCCCCACACTTACCAGTCCAAAATTTGATGGAAAGAGGTGGTAGTGATTCTCAATTCAGAGAACAGACTGGTACACCTAAAGCCACTAGCAAAGAAAAGAGTGTTTGTGTGTCCTGAATACTGACTATTAGGTATTGGGATACATAATTACAGTCAATAGCTATTACTCTCATTTAATTACATAGCTTCAGAGGTGTGTGGTACTCTGCAGACTAACAAGGAGCATGAGGGCAGACAGTTCCAGTACAACACGTTAAGTTTTTCAGTATATTGCTGATTTCCTCTACAGACTGAATTAGCAAGAGGCCTGGGAATAGCCTTCAGGCTCCAACATAATCTCCATTCTGATTTCTCACAGAGGAGCTTGACCACTGAAATCTGGGCAGGTCTGAGGTTTCCCTGTTTCCCAGCCATCTCCAGCTTTGTAAGAGACCACTGAGTGTATACAAACTACACCACTATAACTCGAGTTCACTGTGTAGGCTCTAGACTATTCAAATAAAGTCCCAGGATAAGATATCTCAAAAGGCTGTCTTTGCATTTACAAGAAGAAATAAAAAAAAAAAAAAGCATTTGTTGGGTTTCAGGATGTAGTAACCTTTTCATTGAAGAGGCCTTTGATAAATCAAGGCCTGGGAATGCAAACCCGGCTGAGTATGGCTTGCTTAGTACCTCACTGGTGGCATTTGTCAATGTGAACTGCCCTGGCTGTAGTTCCTCGCCCTGTTCATGAATCCATGGCAGTGTGATGCACTACAAACAAGTGGTGATAAAAGCTGTAAGCAAGGTGCTGCCAGCCTTTGACTCTGTGTTACTTTAAGAATTATAGAGATTATTCATTGGGACTTCTGTTTAGGGGTCACCCTTTACCTTCTGCTCTCCCTTATATTCTAGTTACCGCTGCCTGGCACTTCTGTACTGGAGAATGTTCCGACTCAAGAGAGACCACGCGGTCAAGTATTCGAAAGCGCTTATTGAGTATTTCAAGGTGCATTATTTATGGCTTGGTTTTAGATCAGTGTGTCATTATAGGAGACAGAGCATTGTACTAAAACAGTAGCTGTACTGGGCTAAGTTTTTCCCCTGTGAAATCAGCGGAGTTTTACCATAGACTTCCATGGCAACACCTGATCTTTAGTCAGTTCTGTTTTCTTCACAAGGGCCCCTCTTTGAAAAATACATACTGTGTCCCTTCATGAAGGATGATAAATTTATTGTACTAACTAACAAGTATTTTTAGACTATTCTTGGTCAGTTGTTTAGTGCTGTCCTGCTCTGTTGCAATTAGGTTTTGCAGATTTTGCCCTAAGGATCCCCTCCAGGATTACACTTCTCACTAGACTACCTATGAGTTAAAGGCTTTGATTCAGATCAGTCCTCCAATGCAGGGCTTCCACTTAGCAGGACTGCTAGGTACGACAGTGCAATGGGACATCTTCTTACCCAAGGAACTGATAAACAGCCCACTCAGTCTTCAGTGGGAGTTGTACAGAAGCATCAGAGGGCAGACTGTCTGCCATGTATTTGGCACTGTTGGCTTCCCCTTCTTGCCTTGCTTCTCCTTCCCCTGCTTTCATTTTTTACTCTCTACCAAGTCCAAACACTGGTTATTTTGAAAAATACTGGAAGTCCATCAAAGTCTTTTAGTATCTTTTATTTGACAGGCAGCCTTTCCCTGGAAAGTACCTCAAGAGCAAACCTTTACAGATGGAGCTCACCCAGCAGACAATCCATCCAGCATTTGATGTACAAACACAAAAATTAGCCTTTATCATACTAATTTTTTTTAAAAAAAGAACATACAAGGGCTTTAAGCAGACAGCTTTGGGGGACCTGAGCAGCCGTATGTCTTTGAACTCAGGGCTCATTTGTTGGGATTTTTTGCAGACGGAGATACCTTGAAACAAAAAACATCCATCCTCTGACATTTTGTTAATAGAAAAACTCAAATACAAGCACGAATGCTCATGACCAGATTCTGAACAAACACATGAAGACAGTGAAGGGAAATGACAGATCTGTTATTGTCAAATGGAAATTGAAGTCAATGTAATTGCTTCAAAAATTTCACAATATATAATTCAACATGTTATGTTTCTCTAACAATGACTTGATTTCAGGAGACAGAAATATGTGCCTATTACAGTACTTTATTTTTCTTTACCAGTTCAGAGAATAGCTGCATTAAGAACAGGATGGTCAGGCCCTCAACCATGTAAAATGTCTCCAACTAGCAGACAGAAACTGTTTCACAGCAAACATAAAATGGACTTACACTCTGCTGTAGTCAAGAAGAGCTTGTTTTTTTCCGAGCTCCTGCTGATATAATGATAGTGTAGTTTCACATTAGAAAGTATTCTCACCTGTGAAAGTAAAAATGGAAAAAAAATCCATTTGCTATAATTTTCAGTGGAAAACAAGCCAATTCTCCACTCCTTTTGTATTTGATATCTAAAAGCTTTCAAAAGCAAGTGACGTGAAATGCTGACTTCATTAAGAACTTCCACGTATATTACCAATCAAAGAAAGATTTTAAGCCTTGTCACACACATTTGCAGAGAAAATTAGCCATACTTTTCCTTTAGAAAAGAAAAAATTATTATTTAAATCTCCCTTTAAATATTTTATTTCTGTTATAAAAAAACCTAATGCAGCAGAGAATTAAAAAGAAGGCACAGATATTCAGGGCCCAGACATATTTTGAGAATATCAAGAAACCAGGAGAACAGGTAGCAGTAGGCAAAGTGGCATAAGAGATGGTCCCTTACAACATTACACTCTTTAGACTCCTTACCCACACCTTTCTGGTGTAGAACTTGAGAGAGGGCTGGAGCAATATACCTAAAACCTGAGAAAAAAGATGTGGAGGAAGTTGTCCAGTAAGGCAGAGTGGGTTACATTTACATTTACAGTGGAAGTATCTTTGACTCCACTTTGATGCCCTTATTTTCCTGCCTCCAACTCTGTAAGTAAATAATATGTACTCAGTTTCCATTATACTAGAAAGATGAAGGCTAGTAGCTCTGCAACAGATCAGAAAAGAGAGGAGAAAAAAAAATGAAACTATTCTGTAGGAAGAGCAAAATCCAAGGATTCTCAGGCTGGCACTATTTAGGATGGGAAATGAAAACTTTTCCATTTTCCTTTTCACACCATAGCCCTTCCTGACAAAAGAAAACCAACCTCAAAAGCTTACATTTGGTGTCACTTACCTGGGACATGGCAGGCCCAGAGTCAAAATGCAGGAAGATCCCAGGGCACGCACGGCACTGGTGCGATCACTGCTGAAATACAGCCAGTGTTGGGGGCGTGCATGAAAGATGTGGGAGCCCAAGAGTCAGTTCAGAGTACACATCAAAACCAGAGAAAACAAACATATTTGAAGAGAGGCTCAGGAGATATGTCCAGCTTAGTGCAGAACAGATTAAGAGAGGATATAATCATTGTGCATATGGAAACTGAACTGATAATGCCAGGTGATGTGCAGTTTTGCTGGCATTGGACCAACAAAATCCAAAAGCTAGCAATGAAGTTAGGAAAATTCAATCTTAAAACTGTGAAACAGTGTCTGTTTTTCTAACTATGAGGTCTGCAAAACACTAAAACAGGACAGAGGAGAACAAGGAGGATAAATAGTATTTCAGATATGGCTAGCTAACTCTTTTAAAAAGAATAAAATAAAGTTTAAAAGTAATTTAGATTCTTGTAAAAGCTCCGTCATTGGTGGAAAACAGAAATCACAGACTAAATGCCATGGGGGCTTTCTCCTGGCATGAAATCCATGAGCATCTGAAGCCCCTTGATTAGCATTTTTCCTTCCTAAGCCATGAGAGACAAAGTATTTTTGTACTGCTGTTACTGGTTGTAAAATCCTGTAGTTTACAACATCTGCAGCCTTGCATTTAAAACAATATCCATAAACAGATCTCAAGCTGCAGGACTTTGCTTTATCTCCCATGGATGTCAGGAAAGGAGGGTTGTTCTCCAGCAGAGAAGTACCTGCATGTGTGGTTTCAGTGGGGAGTGTGAGGAGGTAACTTTGCTCTGAAGTAACAAAGACTGGCCATTGCTGATTATAAGGCTGTGGAGGGGATGGACTAGCAAAGCTTGGTTTCTTAGACTTCTGTATTTTGCATCTTTCCTCACAGGCCCAGGATTAAATCAATCACTGCACTTGGGAAAGGGGAAGAGGTTTTCCACAGGTCAAATGGGCAGGAACCTGCTAGTAAATTCCCCTCAGCTCTTTCAGGTTAACTACTAGAATAATTTTATCTATCCAGTCTCCATGACTCCTGATACCTGAATTTCTCCTGCTGTGTAAACACAGTGCTTGTACAAGGTGGTCTCTCCTCAAGAAATGAAATTCTTTAGCCTAAGCAAGTATACCAGATAGAGTCTTAATGACTTCAGGTATACAAGAGACCACACTGAATTATCTCATGTCCCCTTCTGGGGATTTCTGGAGAATCCTTCAGCTAGGAAAACCACACAGACAGTCTACACAGGCAGTCTCCCTGCCCCTGTGAATGCTGCTGTGTTCAGACCAAGGGGAACAGCTCAACAGGAATAATTGTGAGGGAAATTGTTGTGCCTGGTGGTTAGAACACCTACCTGAGCTGAGGGAACCTCAGAGTCACATCCCTGTGGTAGCCAAACTGAGCAGACTTGCACAATCTTGAAGGTCCTAGAGGAATGACATTTGTCACTGGGGGAAGGAGAATGGGAGGAAATATTTCAGATTTTCTCCATCACAAGAAATTCCAGCCTAAACTTCACAAAGAGTCCTATCTGGGGTTTATTGCATCATGAGATGCAATTGCATCATTTTTGTTACATTTCTGTAATTTTACACTCTTCAGTGTTTTCATTTTGTAGTCTTATACAAATTATATGCATTGTGAATTACTCTTTCCTTTCCAGAATTCATCAAAAGCTGCCCAGAACCCATCTCCCTGGGGTGCCAGTGGAAAGTAAGTTGTGCAGAAACTTACATCAGATTGGCAGTTGGAAATCATACTTTCTTACCTGCAGTATATTCTGATACTCTGGTGGTTTTAATCCCAACACCTTTTAAATAACTGTATTAACATCTCTTTCCAGGAGCACCGGAACTCCATCACCTATGTCCCCCAGCCCATCTCCAGTGAGCTCTGTAGGATCCCAGGGGAGCACAGGGGCCCCTTCCCCATCTCCTATCATCAGCATCCCGCAGCGCATTCATCAGATGGCTGCCAACCACGTCAGCATCACCAACAGCATCCTGCACAGCTATGACTACTGGGAGCTGGCTGACAACTTGGCCAAGGAAAACAGAGGTGAGAGAGGCAAGGCAATGGACTATTTTAGAAGACTCACATGATTTGGATCAGGAAAATAACTATTTTGATAGGAAACCTATCTGCAAAGTAGGGCTGCAGAGGTGGTTTTTTTCCTTCAGTCCACTCATAGTCTGTTCCAAAACAACCCCAAAAGGTAATTTTGATAGCTGTCTCACTCAGAAGCATCTAAGTTTTTTCTTTATTTGCCTGGACAGGACTTGTAACAAACAGGTCACCAGACATAGCTGTGGGTAGCAATCACTGCCATCTGTGTCATTCTGGAGAGAAAGGGCTTCTTGCCCCAAAGTCGTGGACCTGGATGGGATGTGTTTAGCACATCAAAAAATAGGAGCACAATTTTTTTCTGCAGAAGGAATGAACAGCCCCTGGCCCTCCCCTCATCCAGAGCAGACACAGGTGGCAGTGAGGTGTCTCACTCCCTCTGCAGTGCAAACTTCTCTCAGCTGAACTGGTTTCCATGAGCACATGCATCAGCATCTGACTTGATGGTAAATTATTCCCTGTTTTTTAGGCTAATCTCTGAGTATTTAAGGCAGGGACATGAGGAGGATTCAAGTCAAAATAGGACACCTAAGGTTGGGTGTGTAAATATGAGTTGGCAGGCCCATCTCCCATTGCAGTTGATGGAGCTTTGTTCCATACAAACAGCAGAGTTCAGAGTGCTGTCCAGTTCACTCTGAACAGGAGACTGAGGTACAATTTGTTTATCTAACCACAGCTGCCCAGTGCCATTTCAGGTATCCGTACCTACACTGCCACTCTGTCTCCTGTACATCTTGTGTCAGATCTGCCAGCCCAGGCTGTACGTATCAACTGCCTGAGAGCGTGGGCACTCTGTGCCTCTAAGCAGGCAATGAGTTGTTCCTGTCCATGGCATGGGGGTTAGAACTGGCTGATGTTTAAGGTTCTTTCCAGCTCAAAGCATTCTGTGATTCTAACAGCCTAGTGGCTAGTTAGCCAAATCACTCCTTAGGCTGTGTTGACCACATTGTACAGGCCTCTATTTCTCTGTCAAGATAGCTAGCTTAAATATCTAGCATATCACATATGTATTGTTAGACACTTGTGTGTAGACTTTTTGATTTAGTTGTGCTTAAACTCAGAATAAATCTTGCCCAGCATCTGTTTGCTTTATTAAGACTCAATGGAAATTAATGAAAAACAAAGCTGAAGAACTGGCTGTTTTGTTCTTTAAAAAGAAAATTGTTGTGCATCAGCCTGTAACATCATGAACCACAAGGCTTTAAAATTAATCTCACCCGCACTAAACTTTCACTCTCGTAAAATGTTTAGCTTGACTCAATTTGTAAGAGAATAAAATCTATTAAAGGGTGACAAGTAGCAAATAAAGCTTCACTCTTTGATGCTGAATCTTTTTTTTCCCTGTAGATTTTTTTAACGACTTGGATGCATTGATGGGACCTATCACCTTGCACAGCAGTATGGAGCATTTAGTTCAGTACACTCAGCAAGGACTTCACTGGGTACGGAATAGCGCTCACTTGTCATAATGACTGTGTGCCGTTCACTTGGACAGTATACCTTTCATGGATAATTCAGTTATTCTGGACACTGTGCTACAGAAATAGTCAGCCACACTATTGATCCAAACTAAGGTGAACATTTCTTCAATATGAAGCAAAATTTTTCTGACTGTAGACATGTATGTATGTGGAGGTACAATATACAGTGATGTCTCTTCAGAATGAATTGTTTTGTATCACTCTTCAGAATGAATTGTTCTGTATCACTCTCCAAACATTTTCATACACTAGAAATACTATAAAGAACTGATCTTAATGCACAAAACTTACCCTTTCTATTCTTGTACTGAAAAACTCAAAAGCTCATGGGTTGATTGAACCAAGTGCAATAAGCACAGATCCCTATTCAGGAAAGCTCACAATAGATTGTTAACTTTAAGCTTGTACTGAAATCCTGATGACTTCAGCAGTGCTTAAGCACATACACAAGGGCTTTCCTGAACTGGAATGAATGAGGGCAAATTATAGATATGGAGAATTTTTACGGCAAGCATGGACACATCACAGAAGGTTCAGTATTAACGTGCCATCTCCCTGTTACTTCTCCACTGGATCACAGAGAAGAGTTGTGTAGCCACATTAAGTTGGAGAAAGACAGCATTCCTTCATGTGCCATCAGTTCCAACAAATTGCATGCATTTCTTTATCTCCTCTCTTTTTAAGTAGCTTTACCACTCGTTCAGCTCCTCACCAACAGTACAACCTACATTATCAAGCAAAAGGCCTGAAAGGAGATTTGCTGATAGCAAGAACTTAAAAGAGATGGTGGAAAATTGCATTCTGTTAGTGACAGTAAATAGATAATGAAAAAATACGGCAAACCGCAATCCACTTAGGAAAGAAAATGTGTTAATTTCAGCTGCACACACAAAGAGGCAGATATTTTTAACAGTTGTTGGCTTTGCATGGAAAGGCTTCATCCTGCAGATTTTGACTTTCATATCTTTTTCATCAAGCAGAAGCTTGCAGCATTTTCTTCCAAGCTTTGTGGGAGCATTACATGCAATTTCCTTTATCTGGGAAGCTGAGTTTGCTGCTCATCAGGCTAAGAACTGTTTCCTATCATAATCCTCTCACTCTTCACGCATAATCCTCAACTAGGCTTTAACATTTCTTGATTTATGGGATGTTTTCAGTTCCTGTTGACAGGCTGTGTTTTTCATGCCAGAAGAATTAATCCCACAATAATTGGAGTTTAATCCGGGTCAGCTGAGGTCAAGGCCAGTTCTTATCAACTGTGCTTCCATTCAGTGCATTTTTGTTCATTTTCAGTAATTTTCATATATTTAGGGGTCTTTTTCTGTATTGGAAATGCAATTTTTTTGCAATCAGATTTACAGCCTTTACTCAGATCAGCAGCTCGAGCGACTTCCAATGGACTGTTCTTTTCCAAGTCACTAGTTAGACCCTTTTATTGTTGTTTTCTAATCTAATTTACTTACATATTAAGGAAATGTGAGTACAAAAGACACTTTCAATAGAAGATACAAGTAGAAGTAGCCATTGATATGTGGTTGATTAAATGGTCCTTGCTGCCTTTCCCCCCACCCCTGCCTCACCCTAGTTTTGAAGAGCTGCCTTTTGAAGAAGAGATACCGAACAGTGCAGTGTGATTTTTCAGTAAAGTGTCTTTGGTAGCACAGGCTGTCCATACCCGATGGTAAGAGTGGGCTTGAGAGCACCCTGAGCCCCACAGCTGCAATTTTTGGCAAGGCTGCTTACTATAACTCTAACTGTTGCTCAGACTCAGAGCATTCACTGTGTTCTTTGGAGCAGCTCAGCAGGGTCGCTACCAGGAACTGCTCAGCCCCAAGCCATCCTGGGGCAGTATTGATGTGCCCATCGGTGCTCAGATACTTCTCCCACAGGGAGAAGTCCTGAGCTTGGCTGTGGTCACCTCTTAGCATGGACTTGACTGTTAGAGTGTGGCTGGCTTTAAGAGTGAACATGTACTTGCCTTTAAATGACAAAATACACAACCTCTGAGTCCTCCTGTCGCTCTCAACCCTGGCTGTTACCCACCCCAGAAGGAAGACAGTTTGCTTCGTCACAAGTATCATGGAGAACTTGATCAGTGCCTTTCTGTTTATCACTTGCCTGATCTCCAGCTGTGGAAGTCTGTCGAGATTTACTAGACCAGTAGCAACAGATTCTGTCAGCTGCTTCAATACCATATGAAGGTACTGTGGGATTTCTCCTCAGATCAGGAAAGTGAAATTCCAGTTAGATTAGCTTCTCTTTTCTTTGACGGTGCCTATGATGTTTATCTTCAAATAAGTTTGGGGTTTTGGGAGCCCTCTCTGCTATTTAATGTTGAGAAATTTTAGAAGTGACATATATTACTTGCCTTAAATGGAGTTTAGTTTTATTGCACATGTGGCATTTGAGTTTCAAATATGGAACTTTGAAGCATGTTTATTTTACTAAGATCAGGATATTTTTATTAATCATAATGAACTCTTTGTATGTATATAGTATGTCAAGAAACTTCAAAGAAATGCAAGAATTAATGCTGTTCTGTTGTAACATTTCCAAGTATTAAGGATCTCTTGCAGATGATTGTCCTTTCCTGTACATTGTCCTTATATTGAATTATTTCAGCTAAAATACCCATTGTTTCCATGGAAAAACACACTGGGTTTTAGTGTTTGTGCTGGCATCATCTGTGTTGTCTGATGAGCACGCTGAGCCTTAATTTCTGGTGGTTCAACAGGCCGAATGGATTAGAGGGTTTGGCCTTCTCTCCATCGGGTTTCTTGCAGCTATAGTATTTTAGTGAGGTTATTTAGAATATGCTCTTCTGTTCAGGCTATTTGCTCAAAGGGTTGTGGCTGATTAGTTGACTGAATGTGGCATGGTGACCACAAATACTTCGTTTTATCTTCTTAGAGCCTGGTCTGGAAAAGTGCATGTGACTTTAAGTCTGGTCCAATTAAGCATATGCTCCACCTTAAGAACCTGAATAATCTTAGGCATTTCACACTGAGCCAAAGATGCTCTGTGTATTCTGGATAGGACTAGAAGAAACTGTCCTTCTTTGGACTCCATGAAAAACAACAACTTAGAATCGATCGATCGATTGGGTTGGAAAAGACTTCCGAGATCATCAAGTCCAACCCTTGGTCCAACTCCAGTCCCTTTACCAGATCATGGCACTCAGTGCCACGTCCAATCTCAGTTTAAAAACCTCCAGGGATGGTGAATCCACCACCTCTCTGGGCAGCCCATTCCAATGCCTGATTACTCTCTCTGGAAGGAATTTTTTTCTGATATTCAACTTCAATTTCCCCTGGCAGAGCTTGAGCCCGTGCCCTCTTGTCCTATTCTGTCCTGACTTGTTTTCATCTTTTGTAAAAGTCTGGTAACATGCAGGCTTGTTTTTGCCATAGCAATGTTTAGGTTCATTTTGAGAAAGTAAGAAGTCATTCCATACAACTCCAGAAGGATTGTAGAATCATAAAATATGCTGAATTGGGAGAGACCCATCAGGATCATCAAGTCCAACTCTTGGCTCTGTGCAGGACACCCCGAGTCACACCATGTGCCTGAGAGTATCATTCAAATGCTTCTTGAACTCAGACAGGCCTGGTGTTGTGACCACTTCCCTGGGGAGCCTGCTCCAGTGCTCAACCACCCTCTGGGTGAAGAACCTTTTCCTGATACCCAACCTAAACCTCCCCTGACTCAGCTTCATGTCATTTCCTTGAGTCCTGTTACTGGTCACGAGTGCAAAGAGATCAGTACCTGCACCTCAGAGTCCCCTCCTGAGAATGCTGAAGACCACAATGAGGCCTCCCCTCAGTCTCCTCTTCTCCAGATCATGCCTGGAGAGAGAAGTTTGCTTACAGAGGCTTCTGAATCAGTAAGGGTTGGTAAAGCAATGGGATGGATTCAAAAGAAGTATGTATTACAGGTGGGTGGGACAAATACAAAACAGCCTGTAGGATCCTCACAGAGAGCAAGATCATATGGACCCCTTGGCCTCAATCCTTTATAGTATTCCATGGTGGAATGAGTGACAGGTAAGAGCAAAGCATATGCAGAGGTTCAAGTGTTGCCAGCGTCAGGCACAGTCCTTCCTGTCACATGATAGGATACCCAAACCCCTTGTTTGCCTGTTTCTTTTGTCCAAATACCACAGGGCTCCAAAAGAAGAGATTATAGTGAACAGAGGACCTTAGGTAAAGGAGGTTAAGAAGATCAAGCCCTAAATGTAGATACAAACACATATGTATATATTGTAAATCTAAATAGTAATAAAACTCACTCAGCATGAAGGATATTACTAGTGCCTACCACTGATCATCAAGTACTCATTACTGAGCAGCCATATCACTTCAGAAGTACAGTAGCTGTTGTCAAAATAATATGTGTAGCTAATTAATTTATACAAAATGCACTTTTGGGATTGTGCCATAGTATATCTTTTGTAATACAAATGTTCAACCATTTTTCATGGCTACCGATTCAAATCTACATCACTGAAATGTCAGGATATCTTTTCTTCCCTAGATGAGGACATATACTTAGACCTGGCTAATCTGTACTTAGTTTATCTACCCAAGAGACTTTACCAGTCACCAGCCTTAACACATGTACAGTATATACTATTCACTGACTTAGTTGTAGGTTTTAATCCAAATGAAATTGGAATTTGCAAAATGACTTGGATTAATGGTGTCTGCCTAAAGTATCCCACAGATGTGACATTAAACGATTCATGATTTTAAGCAGGAAAGGTTGAATTTTATGTAAATAACAGTGGATGAATTTCTTGATCTTTTTACAAGAAGATTTTTTTTAAATGAAAAGATTGCCAAGCAATAGGTTTTTTAACTCTCCTAAATTTTCTGATGTGTCATGGGTTCATGTTAAAAGCTATATTAAGAATATCTTCCTCTGCAATATGCCTTGCCTTTACATAATGCTCTAATGCTTAGTATGTCAGAAAGAAATGTGTCTTTTTCATAGTGATCACAACATTTCCCTCCCCCATTCAGGGAGAATCCTCAAACTGAAGAACAAAATACCCTGGCACAACAGAAATACAAACAATGCCTGAAGAATACAGACTTGTTAAAGTAACAACAGAAGTTTGGCTGGCACAGACCTAACATGCCTCTCATTTTGGTATATTTTTGTTAGCATTTACATCATATATTTGAACTCATTGTGTTTGAAACTAAGGAATTAGCCCAGTTTTCCTGTCTTAAAAAGGCCTAGTTGGTCTGATCAATATCATAATTATAATTGTTACATTAGCTTATGTACTGTGCACCGAGGGCTGGGAAGGCATGTAACCATAGATAAATTTGAATGCATTCAGAAAAGCATTTGGATAATTTTATGTTTAGTCTGTCTCAAAAAATGCAGAGCAATGTTTCTCAGCCAATATTGTTAGCATGAAAATTTGGCTACCTTATTGTCTCCATAAAGCTGCCGTTTGCCCTGAGACTCCATTTCTAGCATCACTGGTCACTGTGCTGTAAATTGCTCTTAAGGTTAATTAATAAGAGCGGAAAGTCACTTTAGGTCCTGTTTGTGCTAACCTGACTAAAGAGGAAAACCACTAAGATACAGAGCATCCAAGGCTCCATTGTTCTTTCAAAAGACTATGGTTTTCCTCAGTGAGATAGGTGGGATCCAGCTGGGGCTATTACTTCAAGTAATTCCTCTGTCTCTCCTTGCTGTCTGGCTCTATTGCTCTTGGTAGCCCACGAGTATGCCTGCACTTTCAGGGGTGTTTGCTGCTTTGGCAGTCCAAGCTACCATTCAAATGGGGTGCTAGAGCACAGAGCAAGTAACCCACAGGTGGAATAAAGGGCCTTGCTTCCATCCCCCAAACCAGCAGCAAATACAGCAAGGCTCCCTGACTTTTCCTATCTGTGTAGCTTGAATCTCACACACTGTAGCTTGAAGTCCAGCCTCATCCCTTCTGCCCTTGAAGGATTCCAGAGGGTACAAGTAATACAACAGAATTAGGGGGGGAAATGTGGATTTCCTCTGTCCCAAGGCACTTATTTCTTTTTGGGAGCAAATATAGTGAACAGCATGGTTGATAAGGCACTCAGGTCTCATGTTTCTCATATGTACTAACACAGGGATACTTAACACTTATCTGCCTCATAAGGCTTTCTGAGAATTAATTAATGTTTGCAAATCATTTTGTATCCTCAGAAGGAAAGTGCAGTAGAACAGCTATGGAAAAAACCTCTAAGTACACTGGATGAATTTCACCCCTGAGTACATAGCTACAAGACCCTCAAAATCCTTAAATACCATGTAAGCTCTTGATGTAAGCACCAGAGTGTATAAAACTTGTGCTTAGCACTGAGGGGAGTCACAGCCTAGGTGAAATTGCCATTCCCAGAGTATCTATAACTTTGATCCTGGTAGAGAGCAAGACTCACAACCATACATTATGGGACAAATTGCATAGGTTAACCAAGTGCTGCATAGCCATTCAGAGAATTTCAAATCTTTTTATGCCTTTCAGCCACTCTGTATTTCTGTGGAAGAAAGTTGTACAAAGTATGTTTCTGGTAACAGCTTCAGAAGCATTCAAATCATTTGTTACTCCAAATCTAGCCTCAAATATATTTCAAATCAATGGACGTTTTCTCTTAGAATTATGCATTGCAGAGAGAACTAGTTGCTTAACAAAGCATTTTTTAAAAAGTCTCTCATAACAAAGTATGTGTCTGATGCATATTACAAGTAACTGAACTGGGAAGCCAGAGATGCACTGGGAGCACAGTATTCAGGAAGTTACCTTCCCAAATCACACCATTGTTAGCCAGCATCCCCAGGTCAAACTCCCAGCTCTGTTCTGACACAGTACCCTTGGAAGTCATCAATAAAGCACTTCACCAAGGACTGAACATCAGTCAAATCAGCAAAATGTTGCTATTGTGGTTCATGTTATTCAGTCAATACTAAAAAGTCCTTCCTTAGCACTAGATACCCTTTTTTCTGCTCCCATTGGCATCCTTAGATAGGGAACTCTCACTCTGCCAACAAACATGAAAGGAAACACTTCCTGCAGGAGAAAGATAGATAACATTTACCAAAGGACAGACCCTTGTTACTCTTTTTCTCACTTCCATTTTGGATTATATTTTTATTGAAAAAGGGCATTTTCATTTGCAGTTTGAATGCCATGGACAGGGCGTCTTTCACTACACCAGATTGTTCAAAGACCTGTCCAACCTGGCCTTGAACACTTCCATGGATGGGGCATTCACAAATTCTCTGGGCAGTCTGTTCCAGTGTCTCATCCTCATTAGGAAAAATTTCTTCCTTAGATCTAGTCTAAATCTAACCTCTTTCAGCTGAACATGTTGCCCCTTGTCCTGTCACTACAGGCTCTGGTAGAAGATCCTTCTCTGTCTTTCTTAAAACCCCCCTTTTGTATGGAAAGACCACTGTAAGATCTCCTTGGAACCTGCTCTTCTCCAGGCTGAACAACCCCAACATTCCCAGTCTGTCTTTGCAGGAGAGGTGCTCCAGCTCTCTGATTGTCTTAGTGTCTCTCCTCTGGACCTGCTCCAACAGGTCCATGTCTTTCCTGTACTGAGGACCCCTGAGCTGAACACAGTACTCTGGGTGAGGTCTCATGACAGCAGAGTACAGGGAGAGAATCACCTCCCTCAACCTACTGGTCATGCTTTTTTTGGCTTTCTGGTCTGCAATATGTCCAACCTCTCATCCACTAGCACCTCCAAGTACTTCTCAGCAGGGCTGCTCTCCATCAGTACATCCCTCATCTGTGTTGGTGTTGGGGCTGGGACTAACACAGGTGCAGGACCTTCTATTTGGCTTTGTTGGGACCTCATGAGGGTCACATGAGTCCTTTCCTTAAGTCTGTCAAGATCCCTCTGGATGTCAAGGTCCCTTTGGGGATCTTCCTGCAGTTCTAGACATTTTCTTCCTCAACTCCATCTCCCAGCCTGGGCTTCTGACATGCAGGGCAAGGTACAGTTGAAATTAATCACAGGAAAAAGGTGAAAGTCAGTGCAGAGCTACTTCAAGCAGCTCAGGACTTTTCTGCTTTCTTCTTGTTCCCACCCTGCCTGTGGGACTGGCAGCCACCTCATCCCATTATTCCTAGCAAGAATTCAGTTCCCTCTTGAGGAAGAGACAGTGAGTGATGATGATTCCATTCACAATTTCTGACAGCCGTTCTCCTCTGCGTGGAAAGGCAGCAGATGGGAGGGACCATTAATCTGGGAACCAAGAGCCCTTTGTGCTGGTGACTCCAATACCTTGTGTGAAACAGAAGTGCAGCTGGAGGGATTCCAGCAGCAACTCCTGGCCCAACACCTTGGCCTGACATTGTGTTGTCGATCTGCTTGAGTGAGCATTGCTACTTTATGGCCCTGCAATAGAGCCAGCAGGAGCTGATGGTCTCACACCTGTGCAACGACCTTCTTTAGGCCATTGAGGACACACAATCAGCCTTGTAACAATTCACCGGGGTTAAATAGGAAGAGAAGGTGAAATGGGAGACAAAAGGGTCCTGATTTAAACACAGAAGTTGGGATTTTTTTGCCTCATCTTGTACTGAAGGTCTGAAATAAGCACAATGAATCACACCCTAGAAATGCTTGTTTCTGTCCACTGGCTACCAAGAGAATTTAGGTGATGAGCTCAGATACAAAGGTGCCATAAATCCCACCCCAGGTTTACAGTCATACCTGTTGCTGACAAGAGTGCATGATGAAATCAGCAAATGTCATAGGATGCACTGAGGCAGGATGGGGCTGAGATCATGTTGGGAGAGAGCAGATAGGCAGGAAAATAGGTATGCAGTAAATACATTTATTTATGGGCTGTTTTAAGTGTACATTTTAGACCTGGGCCATCTTTTGACCATTTTCTGGGCCTAAATCCAAAGTAGTTCCTTGAGAACTGAATGTGCACCTTTCTTCTATTAAGGTTATTGAGATATCAAGAAAATGTATTTTACAGTTTACTAAACACTTGTAGGCACTTTTTCCATATGTTGCCTGGAAGTAGAGGTGGCTTTCTTTAAACAAAGAGAAACAGTTTTTCTGTAGATGACAAAAGTAGTGAGATGGCTGTGAGCCCACATGAGGCCAATATTACTCTTATTTTATGGAAATTCAACGGCATTTATCAATTCACTATGTGAAAGTGACAGTTTTATCCATGATGAAGAGCCCATAGGCCACACTGGAACACCAAAAGCTCGTGGCCTGCCTGCAGACCAGCAGTCCCATAGCATCTCCTAGGGCTGGCTTCGCTTGCTGTCAGTGGAGGCAAAAAGAGGAGTGGTGTGTTGAGAGCTTCAGAACAGAGCCAGGTCAGGGTGTGCTTGCAGTACTTGGTCGGCTTTCTCTTCCTGTGGATGGCAACAGGAGGGGCAGGAGCCAAAGCAGAGGAGCAGGCATTGTGAGAACTGCTCTCCAGGCAGCCCAAGGCTAATCCCTGGTCCTCCTATGCAGGGACATGGCTCCCTGCTGACCATGGCAGATGGAGACAATAATGGATGTAACAAATCATGGCTGCACACACACAGACATACACACTTACTGTTTTTGGCAATTCCCTGCCTTCCTGGGCATGTTATTTATGGAAACCTGGACTGCAGTGGTGTCTGCTGACCAGGGCCATATTGCAGCAGGCATCCTACAGAGACTCTCTTCCATGGAGCTGCCACCATGCAGAAGCCAAGGACAAACCATGGTGAGGGTGGGTCAGGGAAACAAATAGGTGGAAAACACAGCACAGGCTGGTCAAAATAACAGGATGCTTAAATCCGTCATTACTTCTCCAGCCACTTGCAACAATCACAGAGATCCCTGCCCGTTTCCCATGCTGCACGTAGCACCAGTGGCTGCAGAGGCAGTGCGGCAATCCCTGTGTAGGATCCAGCCCGGCTTTCCTCCCAGTGGGTTCATGGGCAGTGCAGATGGTGTGTGGTGAGATCCTGGTGCATTGCAACTCTTGCCCATCTCCCCTTTTCATGAACTCCTACGTGACTGTCCCTGGCCAGACGAGGTACACAGAGACCAGCTTATGACTAGAATTACTTTTGTAACAAACCACAAAGATTCATTTCCATGTTTCATTTATAGCAACAAACGTCAGCAGATTTTTTGTAAAATTATTCGAGTTGAGATGGCTTTGTTTGCAGCTCATGTTTCTCTCTGAGGATGTGCTACCCGCGATCTCCCTCACTCTGCTACAGCAGTTTTTCTTTCTGCTGACCATAATCCCACAGTAGGTCCCCATATAGCAGGCAATATTGTTTACACAGGTTAATAAACAGAGTATTCTGTACAGTAATTTATGCTGTAAAGTATGTACATATATCACGATAGCAGTCACAAATGCTTTAAACTGCCTTATTTATTAGATCAGTTAGCATTTCCCCCCTTGCTCCAGAATGCTTTAAATTATTTTTATCTTTTGCATTAGGTATTTTTTTAGTTGCTGCATTTTGACCCAATTATTGACAAAAAAAAAGTGTCGTTACGGTAAATAAATACCTAAAATTCAAGTAGTAATAGCAAATTCACTGCCCATCCAACTAATATAGCTCTGATTACGATTACAAATAGATACGGTATACAGTTATGTGTGTAACATAGTATATGCCAGAAATCGTATTCCACTTGTGATCAATACAAACAAGAGCTTTAGTAACTTTCACCTATTCCATTCTTCCATTGTGAGACAAAAACATAATAAAATACTTAATGTAAAATGTTCCCTCTTATTCCTCCCTCAGGCAAAAGTCACAGTGGGAGCTTTACCTAAGGAAAGGTACAACATAGGGACATTACAAAAATAAATATATCACATATAAACAGTACTTGTGCTTTGTAGTCCTTTCCTCTTTAGTAAGAAATGTAGGGTAAATGGTACACCTGTAATGCTCCTCTATCTCACTCCTTCCCTTTTGCTGTACAAGTAAAAACTTGAGATTCTGAACCAATTGTATTTGTTCCATTTGATCAAGCAAAATAGAAATCTTTGGGGATCAGTTCCAAGTCAAACTAGAAAATACAAGAAAGTTTTGCTTTTGTTTGTTTTCATGTTAAATTATGTTACACAATTAAACAGGTTAATGCTTACAAAGGCAATGAAATTACTAATGACTTGTTTTACTGTTTGGAGATTTTGCTATGTCCACAGTTCCTATAAAACTCATGTAGCACAGTTTCTGGGATGGTGAAAAATCCTACTGTAATGTAACAGAATGAGCCTTAAGGATTTGTAAGAATAAGCACTTTTATATTAAAAAGCAAATATTAATTCATCAGTAATATTACTTTTTTAATGTGACAATAAACCATGAATTCAGCATCCTTCTGTCTGAATTATGCCTCATCTGTCTCTTTCTTAAACCTTTTTCTGAGGAGAACAATTGCCTGGTTCTGTGTTGCAGCTTTCGGTTCCCATTGCAGTTGCCTGAGCTCCTTACCCACACTTCCTTTGCAGGTGAGCTCATCTGAAACCTTCCTACAAGGAAGGAGGAAAGACTCATTCATCAAAGCAGGTCTCATTAGCAAGGTACCATATTTAACTGGGGTGTCTGGCAGAACCGAAGATGTGGAAAGAGGCCACTCTCTGGGGAAGGAGAGCAGACTCACTGCTACATGTTAGTGAGGCACAGGTGAGCACGTCACCAATCCAAACTTTTCTTTACCCAGATGTAGGAGAGACACTCTTGTACCTCAAAACCTCACTACTTCTCTAAGTAGTGCCAAGACAGGCATGATCTCAGCAGTTGCAGAGCAGCAGTTCATAGTTTGTAGGCCACTATTACGATTAAAACACAAGAAATACAAGTACCAGGTCACTCTCCAGCCTGCATTCTCTATCCTCACACACACACACACACACATTGTTCACCAACTATATCCCAGTTCCTACAGCTTCATCCCACACAGGATTGCCATCTCTTAGAAGTACTTATTCCATACTTAGGCCAAAACTTAAATGCTGCTGTTTTAACATGCCCATTTTAGCAAGTGGTAGCATCCTGTGGATCTTTTCTGCTTGATCAGTATCTGGGGAGGCAGGGGCTGGACATTTTCCTTCTTCTTACTGGTAAAGTTGTATTTTCCCAAGCAGCACCTGACAGCTGAGGCAAGTACTGGTTGAACATCTCAGTTGCAAACCAGAAGAAATGACCTTCCCAGACACTGTTCTGCGCTTTCATGACTCACCACCATACACAAACCTGTGCCTTTAGTGGACCATAACCATCACATGGTGAGGCACACAAATAGGGAGATTTTGCCACTGAGAGTGGGGAATAAATTTCAGGAACAAGCTCTGGCTTATGATATGCCATGATTCATGGGGTCACAAGGCATTGCTGCCCCCCAGTCACTGCCAGGAGACTTAGTTAGGACAGGAAACAGGCAAAGAACAGCCTCTCCAGGCACTGCCGTCATCCAAAGATGGATACAGCTTTCCCAGGCATTGCCTGCAGCAGCTGAGGAGCTGACATAGCACACATGAGGGAGACAGTTACACGTAGCTGTGCTTCCCAAGGCCACCGAGGCTCAGAGTGAGCCCACTGTTATGTTCCACAACAGTGCTGGTTCAGTGCTACACACAACGTAGCTCCACTAACTTCTGCTAGTTAATGGAGCTCCTTGCTTTAGCACTGCCTCTCTCCCTGAACACCTCAGTGCTTTGCTGGCAATCCTGCAAAATATTCATGCAGAATTTTACTTCCTGCCTTGCTCTTCTTAAACTTCCTCTTCTGAGTGCAATTCAAGGTCAGGAAAGAAATCTGGCACCAATGAACTAAAGACCTGGAGGCCCCATTATGATGATCTAGTCTTACTTCCCAGGAAAACATAAGCCATAACTTTTCATCAAGGGATTCCTTTATGAAAGGCTAATAACTTGATGAAGAGAAGCCTAACCTTTTATTAAGGCTCCCAATCTTGATTTAAAGACATAGAGCAGTGAAGAATTTACTGTGGCTCTTCAACTGTTACTTTCTAAAAATTCTGCCCCAGAGCTTCTCTGTGAATGGTATCAAAGCCAACTGCAAAGTCAGATAGAAAAAAAAGAAAACTCAAAACCTGAAGATGGAACATGTGTACTGAAATAAGACGGGGGGGAGGGGGAGGAAGGGAGAAACTTTGCATTTAAGGGCCATTTCTGCTCCTAACTTGAGGAAAGTATGCATAGGCAGTACTATTTACTAGTCTGAAATAGAATAGGCTGTGGTCTTGTTCACTAGACATGCAAGCCCATAAGACAAAACACAAAAGGAAACATTGCAACAAGCCCTGCTGAAACGCAGACCCTGCTGTCATCCTTACATATTTGTGTCAGGCTCACATTCATAATAATGTGATTCTTACATTTTCTTTGATTTAAGAAGAGGAACCAGCAGCACGTTCCCTAAAATGAAAGCCAGGCCACCCAGCTGCCTGGATAGAGATTATTAGCTTGAAATCTCCTATCCTGTAAAGAATTACCCATCAGCAGAGATGTACAGTGTCTCCTAGGACCACTTATGCAACTCCTGACAGTGTGAATTTGTACTGATTTGATATTCTGCAGTCATTTTTCAAAAACCAGTATTACAAATCAGCTATAAGAAGCTAAGGTTACATATGCTGAGAACTGTGACTTGAGATTACACATGCCTAAATCCAGTTTAAAATAATGGGGAACACAGTCCTATAGATACAGATCTTTCTTTTTCCTTTTTCAGTCCCATAGTGCTATGGACAGCTTATGATTTACAAATCTCTCCAGGTGAAACAGAGAATGGACACTAAGCACAAGGAGCATACCCATTTTGGAAAGCCTCTGGGGAAAGGATACCCATCTTTCACAGATTTTCTTGAGAGATATTCCCAGCCTTTTCACTGCTGCCTTCTCAAGGAGTACTGAGAGCAAGCTTTGGCAGCTATGGCCAGTCAAGTGTTTAGGCATTCTAGCAAGAATCATCATTTCAGATGCCTGGCCCCAAACCTTGTGTCAGGCCCCAGGCCACCCTGTGTACTATCTGGAGGGATCTGGATGACTTGGATGAACCCTCACTTAGAATCATAGAATCGATTGGGTTGAAAAAGACCTCCGAGATCATCAAGTCCAACCCTTGGTCCAACTCCAGTCCCTTTACCAGATCATGGCA
>JAWWEV010000001.1:88332278-88348497 GCA_035583235.1 Hafferia zeledoni | reverse complement strand
AATTTCCCCTGGCAGAGCTTGAGCCCATGCCCCCTTGTCCTATTGCTGAGTGCCTGGGAGAAGAGACCAACCCCCAGGTGAACGAAGAACTCCTGGATCCAGGCAAGTAGCAGTGCCTAAGCAGGGCAATAATGTCCAGTCCCTTCTAAATCACCAGCACCTGATGCAGGGCCCCAGGCAAGACCTTCCACCCAGCCAGATTAGGCAAAGCCCATTTCTGCAAGTATTCTTCAGGGTACTGAGCACACTTCTTAGGAAATAGGTGAGCCAGGAGGCAACAGTTACAGGGGGTTTGGTTTGTTTATTTGCTTATTTTTTTTTCAGGTCAATACAGCAGGTTATGACACAACCTGAAAGCTCATCTTTTTAGCCTAACTGGGCCCCCTCTCAGGAAGAAACCCTACTCTAAGCTGCACAATGTGACTAAGTACTTATTTGTGATACTGGTGTTTGAAAAATAACTACAGAAAATCAAATCAGCACAAACTACCACTCACAAAACAGGCTCTACAGTCCTAACACCAGCCGCAGTACACCCTCTGCCAGGGGCCTGGGACCTATTCCACCATAGCATGAATGCTCCATCTTTATGTTGTTTTCACACATCTCATAATAGCAGCAGCAAGAAAAAAATTCACTAGGCTAATGGTTCTTTGATGTGATCAACAGAGTAGTCCTTACTAGCATCCTAAATTCACTGGTGAACTGAAAAAATAAGAGGAAACTAAGAGTTCTTTAAACTTCAGGGACACAAAACAATAAACAAGGTGTCCAGCAATGACTGCAACCCAGCCAATCTGATTCAGCCAATCTGAATAAAAGTTTAATTGAAAGGTTTAGATGGAGCAGACAATTTGTTCTTGCTTCATCAGAACATGAAATTTGGCTAGGGAGGATTTAAGTATCTAGGCTCAGGTCCTGTAACTAGCTAATAGTTTCTAATCAAAACACAGCATCCTTTGCTGTGTATGAAGCTGTTTGAGTTAAAACACTGCAAGAGTAGAGAATTTAAGCTTAAACACAGTGAATGAGGTGTACACAAAAATTTATTTTTTATTGGCTTGCTGCTTTAGGTCGGTCTCACAAAAGTCATCATCATGATCCAGACAAAGCCACAAGAAGATGATAAGGCTGTATTGTCTGTCTCCAAGCGTAAGATAGGGGTAAATTGATACCCACTTCATGTGCTTTCATAAAGCTCCTATGAAAGCATGAATAGGTGCTTTGAGAAGATGGAAGGCAGTTGGAACCCTGACAGCAATCCAAAATTCTCTTTTGCTTATACCTTTATCTTGCACGTTTTCTGAAAATTTTACACTAAAGAAACAGAAGTGACCCAACTGCTTTTGCTTCTTCAGCTCAGCTATTCTATTCACCTTTCCATTCCCCTTACAAGTGCCAATTTAAAACATGTGAGTCAGACACAACTGGCTTATAATGAAGAGGACATTCAGATTACAGCGTATTTATGAACGAGAGTAGATTCCACTAACTGATGTCTTCCCAATTGCAAGTACTGTTGCAAAGTGTCCAACATCCTAGCTGCCCTCTCTAAAATTAACTGGACAGAACCTAATAACACTACAGCTCATTTTCAAATAAGACCACCGAAACAAAAACTTTGTGGATTTCAGCAGAATGTATCCTCTCAATGGCACTTTCCCAGGTAATATTCTTCAGACATCTCCTGAACAACCTTCAGTCAACTTCCAATTCACTCAAAGCTTCCTACCTGTGAGAATTTATTCATTTCCAATATTACATACTAGCATGAAAGACACCTTGGTTTATCTAGCCAACACAGCAAAACAGCACTTTAGCATGAAGTAGGCTCAAAAAATAAGAAACACTTGAAAGTCACTCCTTTTTCTGCTTCAAGAATGTTCAGAGTTTTAGTTGTAGAAGACAGGACTCTGCAAACAGGGCTCCCATAAAAAATCTGCAGCCCACAAAGCTTCATGGAAAAGACAACTTTAGCTCCAGAACTCTAAGAAAGCTTTCTGCACTCAGTCATAAAAGGATGGGAGGTGGGATAATCTATTTACCTACTTTAGTACCTGGCTCCCCGGACAGCCCTGGAGGTCACTGTCTACTGCTACATAAATTATCTATGACTTTCCAAGGAGAAATCCACATGAGCAAGAAAGTATAGCCAGAAAATGAGGGCCTCAACACCAGAGCATTTAGTACATACAGGCAAACATATATATGGTAAAGTAGTTGTGGTTCTTTTGACATGGAAGGCACAAATTGGCTTTGATTGTGCTACAACTCCATGTATCAGCGAGGGCTGAGTGGGTTGGAAGGAATACACCTCCTGCTAACTATCAAGGGGAGCTCCACCTTCATCACATTGTTTGTGCTTTCAGATCTGCCTTACTTCTCTTCAGTGCATCTTGGAGATACTACCAGCAACCCAGACTTTTAGGATGATCTGAATGACTACAAAGCGATAACAATAAGCAATCTTGTAGATCGGCATGGAAAAGCTCCTACCATGGAGACAGCATGGACGGTGTGGGCAATGCATGTCAAAACTACTAACACATGAAAAGGAAGCCATTAATAGCTTAAGGATGGCATAAAAGCAGACAGATAGCAAGAAGAAGCAATGAAAAGGCCTCTTTCAGTTAAAGGTAAGACCTTTCTTCTTGATGTGGTAGAAAAAAGGATTTAGAAAGGTGAGATAAGGTCAGGTTAGCGGATAATGCAGACTTCCTGGGTAGCAAGATATCTGCCAAATGAAATGAGACAGCATGAATGTTAGAGATGCCAGAGAGGAGCTGGTTACAGTAATTAAGGTCTGAGGTGATGAGCTCAGCACCAACTGCCTAAAAAACAGTACAGACAGCTCAACTAAGGCATCTGCTCAGGGTACAGCTGCAACCCAAACAGCTAACAAGATGTTCAGCTACTCAGTGAATGAGACAGTGAATAATGCAGAAAATATTCTCCTTTTATACCAGTCAATGCTGAATTCTCCTCTGGTATGCTGTCCATGCCCCTTCCCAAGCTCTGAAACATCCTGCAGAAACAAGGGAAGGTCAGAGAGTAAGAATGAGAATGAGCAAGTTGGGGGTGTAAAGGCAGAGGCAGAACTAATCACTGGAAGAGACTGAAAGGAATGAGATTTGTTTATCTCAGAAAGGAGGCAGATAAGAAGGCACATACTATGATAAAATAACAAATACTTCAGGGAAGTATCTGACACTTCTCTCTACCTTGCCACATAACACAAGAATAAAGAAACATTCAATGAAATGAAGACCTCATGCATTCAGAGCTGATCAAATGAAATTCTCTGTCACATAATGTGTAATTGGACAGTGGCAGATATCGCCACAGGAAGCACTGAAGTCAAGAACTGTGAAGGATACAAAGAGGGACTGGATGACTATATGGATCACAGGAATATCCAGTCATAACAATTATGCTAAACGTTGGAAATAGTGAAAAGACAGGCTTTTAGAATTTAAGCCACTACCTGACTATAGGAGAACTAAAATTAGGTTTCTCTAAGGGTAGATTATCCCATATCTTCCTCTGAGGTCCTTCTATCTTCTTTGCAAGCAGTTTCCTTTTAAGACCAGGTCATCTGTCTACATGAACTGTACAATTTCTATTTTCCCACTTCCACATAAGCTTCAGAGGCACCGAAAAGCTTTGTCTAGCTGCAACAATGTCAGCAAATTCAAACCTGCATTTTTCCACTAGTGATACAGTCATGGCACCACCTGCAGTTAATCAGCACAAGGTGTTTTTATCGCAATTTCCTTTGTCTTAGGGTGGCTACAGCTGTGAAGCTGCAGCCTTGTAGACATGAAGTGACAGCAGTTGCTGCCTTCCTCACCTCATCCCAAAGTCAAGTTCAGTCTTGCCTGCTTCTTTTCACTGTCTTGCATTCCCTTTTACAGAAAAGGCAGAGCTTGATCAGGACATAAGCCTAATTCAGTGGCAAACTCTCTATTAAGAGGTTTGTGCACATGAACCTCTTATTTCCTGACGTTATACCCAGAACAGTAGTGATACACTGTCTTCTCTGGCCATGGTGCTAAATGAAAGGAGCCCAGGCTTCCTGCTAAGGTCCATGTAGTTAATCCATATGCTCTAAACCATATATACCAGGTTCAGGACCTCAGGGCTGAGCAGGAGATATGGTCTCCATGCAGCTCAGCCCAGCTGCAGTGGTAGCAGCTCTGTATCTGCACCACAGCGTATGTCAGTGAATTTACTTCAAGTGCCTCTCTAACGCCTGCACAACCATGCACAGTTTTGCCAGGCATAGGTAGTTTTCTAGGTAGGCACTGGTGCCTGAAATCTACTTCATCACAATTTTAGTGCTTACATCCCCTTTTGCAGGTAGACAAGCTTCCAGTTTTCCCCTCCTTCTCTAGCCTGGTAAACTATTTTCTGACTTCAAATTCAGGCTGTTGCTGTCTGAATTTTTCCTAAGCAGAAGGCCAACAACTTTTCTCTGTCTTAACTAGACCTGAAGTTAGTCCTGCAAGAGGGCAGGGCAGTGTTTGCCTTTCCCTTCCCCTATTCTCCTCTTTGAATGTGGACTGGGGGAACCCACATTCATTATGATTTATGTGCAAAGGTGTTCATTCTATTAGCAGGCAGATAGATGCAGTTTAGGAATCTGCACAAACTGAATCCAAATGAAAACAAACCCTGAAATCTGGGGAGGGATTCTTCCCCTAAACCATGTTCCTATTTACTATCCTCCTGCTTGCTCTACAGGACAGCTCCATGTGCTGTAATTGTGCGTCATACCCTTGACTGAGCTATGTAGTCCTGAAGCTGGATTCCACTTCAGATACATCAATGAAGTCAGAATCTGTCCTTTTTTTTTTTTTTTTTTGTGCATCAGTTTGTGAAGTTTATGCTCTCTGCTCAGTACAACTTCCTTAATTCTTATAATCTTGTATTACTACAAGTATTGTCTGGTAACTGTACTGATCATTACTGTAATTTTTAAATTTCTTTAAGGTCTCTTTGACTGCTCAGAATGAGCCTCTTAACTTTGCCTCAGAACTGAAATCATTGAAACCATTAGAGGTTAGTTGCTTTACAATGCACCTTTCTCCAAACATAACCTTCCTGAGACAGTGACCCATGCTCCATGCAGTAGTCTGGAGGGGCCTAATAACCATCTTCCAGAGGACTGTATTGCCTCTTTCTCATGGTGCATTATAGCTCATGGTTCCATTGGTCTCGTGTCTTGTTTGCCTTTTTTATTGCAGCTGTGCACTGAAGTGATGGTTTCTATGTGGGTTTTCTCCACAGTAACCCCTTTCTCTGTCTGAGCAGTGTGCTGGATGTAACACCCTCTTCCTACGTTTGCTCTTTGTTCCCAGACTAATTACTTTTCATTTTCTACACCAAACAGCATTTGCCATCTGCTGGCTCATCAACTAAATGATCCAAATCCCCTTTGAATCTGCTTGTATTGTTCCTTATCACTTCTCTGTGCTTCCAGTTTTGCCATCCAGCCAGTGGAGATTTTACATACACAGTGCTCAGCTGAGGCACAGGAGCAGAAACATGGGAACCCACATGAACTTCTCACACCTCGGGCAAAGCATTCGTACAGAAAAATAATGCAGAATACAGAAAACAAGGCTTAGCTTTGGCAGAATTAGGTTCAGGCTGCTTGAAATAAAGAATGGCTTCAAGTCCAGGTCCTGTGCTGGAGGACAGTGCAAGGCAAGTGTCTTACAACAGAGATCCAAGACCAAGATGGGCTTGATGCAGCTTTCACATCTCATGTGCCTACACCAAGACACAACACATACTCTGCTGCCCACCTCATAGGTCCCACAATGAGTCCAGAAGCAGAGGCACTTGCCACATCTCCTCCCCCTGACACCATGTCCTATTGCTGTGTGTTTGCTTGTGTGTGTCTGCACATGTGTGCACATGGGGAAAAGGGAAAAGGAAAGAGGAACATGGAAACAAAATGAGATTTCACTCATATAGAAACCTGCACCGCTATAGTCCCCCAGGAAAAAATACCAATTTCCTCTCAGCCCAAGAGTGCAATTTCTGAAAACCCAGCACAAAGACTTTGGGGTGACCTAATCGCAGCCTTCTGGTACCTGAAAGGAGAATGCAAAAAGATGGAGAGAGACTATTTACAAGGCAGGTTGTGACAGAGCAAGGGGGGGAATGGCTTCAAATTTAGACATTAGGAATATCAGATATTATCAGGTATTAGAAAGGAATTTTTCACTGTGGTTTTGTAAGGCACTGGAACAGGTTATCCAGAGAAGTTGTAGTTGCCCCATTCCTAGAAGTGTTTAAAGAAAAGGAGCTCTGAGGAACCTGGTCTAGTGCAAGGTGTCCCTGCCCACAGCAAGGGGGTTGGCACTAGATGATCTTTAAGATCCCTTCCATCACAGGCCATTCTATGATTCTATGAACTTGTTCTGAAATCCCTGAGGAAAGGTCCCAGGCATGGGAGGCCTGATATGTGTGTGTGAGAAGCAGGGGTCAGCTGGAGACCCACACTCTTTTCCCAGCTCTGCGCACCAGAAGAATGTGGGCTAAGCAGGGTTTATGGGCAATCCTTGTGCTGTGTTGAAGCATGTGCCACATGGCATTCTTTTGGCAACGCTTTTCTGTCTTAGCAATAGCAAGCCTGACTTGCTGGTCTATTGCCTTTGCCTCATTTTGTTTGTCATTTAAGGGAAAAAAGTCTTGGATCACCCTGAGTGAGCAATCTTTTGGATGATCTTTTCTGGTCTTCCCTTGAAAGCATTGCACACACTTTGAGGTATTATCAGTTGCCTATCCAAGACACATTCAGGTAAGAGAAGAACTAGACAACTTTTGCAATGCCTGCAAATTTTCTAGTAATTTACTTATGTGGAAAATGACTACAGAAAGTTAACATTTTGCAGCTGGTTTAGGGTCCACATGTAAAATGATCTATTTTTTCTTTAAAATGCATTGATTTTCTGAATGCCAAATTCAGAAAGATCAAGTCTGGTTTCAAACAACACTTGCTGCTGCCATTTGTAGTGTTTTTACATGGTTATTTGAGGTAGGAGTGCAAAAGATAGATAAATCTTTAATAAGCTACAAATGTCAGAGTAAATAATTTGTGCTATGCCCTTCTTGTGCAGGAAACCAGCATACCCAGCCAAAGTAACTTGCCCTTGGTTGTGGTTGGATATATAACTTTTTTGCCCAAACTTTTCACACACTTAAAATCAGTTGGAGTTCTAAATGCTCAGCATTTCTGAAAAACAATTTTGACCTCTAATTCAGCATGGAAAAATTAGCATTTGCTCCATACTACACTCAGATGCTCTGTTCTGCTAGGACAGAGTAGTAGGAAAAGTGTTTTGCTAATCCATGGCATTCTTTATTAATTAGTAACTCAGAGGAATACACAGGCATGAGTGGAAGGATGTTTCATAGTTTTCCTTTTAGTCTCAGGTCTCTAGTAAAAGAATGAAGCTGCAAGCCAAATTTCCCTTAGTTTTATATCTGATGAGTTACCATTCCTGGAGAACAGTGACAACCAATATTAGCATTTTTAAACCATAAAACTCCTGCAATCTGGTTTAGACTGTTACTGTACATTGCAGCTGTATGACTTGTGCAGCAGCAGCCTCATAGAACTGCCTGGAATTCAAGAGTGTGACTGGAGCAGGAGTGTGACTGGAGAATGCATCTGTAATATTATTCAATTCACTGGAACTTCTGAAAACCTTCTCTGTCATAACATTTAGACCCAGCCTGGCACCTCAGTCTTGCTTTCCCTTCTGGCAAATTTGCATACAATGAAAGAAAGACAAAAAGGGAAGGATTCCAATGCTCCCTCAATGAAAGTACGATTTGTTCTATCTCATAATCTGAAGCAATTGAAATTCTTTCCAAGAGAATTGCAGAGGCCTCTGTCTACATTCAAAACCATTAAACAACAGCAACAAAAAAGCCAAACGGTAAAACCTCAAACCTGTATTGGCCAGTCTCTTCCTCTGGCTCACAAACATCCTCCAGACGTTTTCCTACCTCTAGCATCAGCAGTTGACTTTTCTACCACTTTCTACTACTAGCTTGATTGTAACATTGGTGCCATTTCATCCTGATGACATGCTGTCCCCTTTTTCCCATGTTACTATCCACATTCTACTTGTCTATCCCTTCCCTAGGTGTTGTGGCAATTCTGACTCTCTCTGGGACTCTACACTGGGCTGAGACCCAGACTAAGACAGACCCATCCAAGAGGCTGTTTTCTCAGAGGCTGTTAGTGTGGTTCCCAGTAGCCCAGAAGAGCCAAAAGATAAAGTGTCAGAATATTGTGATGCTTGGCAGAAAAGTGAGAATATGAAAGACTGAAAGAGTCATCATAGTTAATATCCAACATTCAAGAGCATAGACCTTTACATATGAGCAAGTCACCCTGAGGTCACTGTACAATCAATGAAGACAGATACATTCAAGGCTAGCTCAACTGTGGGTATCTAAATTAGGAGAAATTAACTCAATCCTTCATTTCTGGTTCCAATTGCATGCTCTGTATCAGCATTCGCTGCATCCACCACATCCACTTCACTCATGTCAATGGCATTTTTCAATACTCACATTCTTAAGAGATACCACAAGACATAACATGCAAAGCTATGCCACAGTGCAGCTCTCTCTTCTGAAGTACCTCAGGATCCTTCCTGCCTGTTAACTGCAAGTTGCAATAGAAAGTGTAACTTGTTTTTCCAGATGTGGTACTCACTGTTATTTGGGTACCTCAGACCCTGAGAGACAGAAAAAACACACTGACTAATTTTCACCACAGAGAAGCTTAGCTCTCCTATGGCTTTACAGAGGAAGAATCCCAGCAATAATGCCTTGTCCTCTGCAGAGAGAAGAGAATATATAAGCCTGTTTGAATGCTGCCAGTGGCATCCATTGTATCCCTAGTCACAATGTCAACAAAGAAAACTCTTGGCAGCACTCAACAGAAGTAAAATGTATGGACTTCCATATAACTGAGATCTCAAATAATTCTGAGAAGGAACACACTGACTCCAAGTAGAAAAAGAGAAAAGAACTGGAGGTAACTGACCTCCAGTAAGAGATAAGATAAGATAAGAGATAAGAGGTAAGAGAAAAAATTTTCTGCTTCCTTAACACAAATATCTGGAGTTTACAGCAGAAAAATAACATCTCAGAGAGTAAGAACTCTCTTCCTATGCGACTTGTAAACAGGTGGATAAGGGCCTGCAAAGTCCTGCAGACAGCCGGGAGTCCATCTGCTGTGGAGAAGAGATCCATGTTTCTGAATATGGAGAAACTGGGGAGTTAGGTGAGAGACACAGCTTTAGGTCTTTTCATATTATCATGATCCAGTACACCTGCCTAGGGTTTTGTTGTTGGTTTGAAGTTTTTTTCCTGTTGCCTAATGGTAACTCTGTTGTTTTGAATAGACTCTCCTGTGTTGTAGCAAGCACCTGCTTCAGGCAAAACTCTGTAAGAATATGTGTCCAACAATGCTCCAAGCTCAGCTGGGAATGATGAAGAAACTATGAGAATCACAGCAAATGAGATCAAGGACTCCATTTCAACTTCTCTTTGAAGTAGAGATGCAAAACTGACAATCACTGAGTATTAAACTAGGAAGACTATGAAAATAAAAGGTCAAAGGAATAAAAACACACATTATATCTATATATGGATAGTATATTATTATTTAACAATATCTTTGAGTACTGAGCCACAGTTTCAGATACCTTAAAAATGGGGCCACAGGTGGCAATCCACTCATGTATATTTGCTCTTCACAAAACCAATTTTGCATGGAAGGAACTGCTGAAATGGAGATACCAGAGCACTATCAGGATGATGTAGAAATCTTTGCAGATGTGCAATTTTCATCTAAAATAAATTCCACTGCAGTGTCCTAGACTGCTTCAGCACAAAATTAGCCAAAATAGAACTTTTTTTAATGTATTCTTCCTAGTTCCAAGGGCAGATGCAGCCCTGACGTATGACTGGGGGAGGATTCTTCACCATTCAGCTGTGTTCACAGAATCTGCACCCACCAATAGTAACGAGAAAGAGGAAGAAAGGACTGAGGGATCTTTAGACTCTTCAGTAAATCCACGCTTTGTGCAAAATAGGCCTGATGCGTTGCTCCATTCTGGACACTATTGCACCTCTCCAAAATGACTACTGGGGGTAAAGTAGGTTGGTAAATGTAGGCTCACATGCCAGCATATTTAACTCTTCCTAACTAGGCAGTTTGAAGACACAGGAGATGTATCTGTTGGTGACACCTTTCCCTTCAACCACTCGTCCTGTGGACTGCAGCAGGAACACAACCTCCATATTGCTCCATCATTAGCAAAATGCCTGAAGCTCACTGTTGGCTCTGATTATTTCCAACAGCCTTGCCTGGTTTGTCTGTTTTTCATAATTGTTTGTCTTCCCACCATTTTTTACTTAGGTCTTTATTCTTGCCTTAGGAACACCTTTTGTGCAAAGAGCCCTACAGCCATTTCCCCTAAAGCCCGGACCAAATGTAGACTCTTGCTCTCTGCAAGTTTTGATTTTATGTTATTTTACCCTTTCAGAACTGTTCTTAGTTACATGCTGAGGAAAAGAAAGAAAAAAAAAAAAAAGAAAAAATTTGTTTACAAGTGTTCATTATCCTGCAAAGGTTGGGTTTTTCTGATGGTTGGTTTTTTTCTGTGATGTTTAAAAATCCTATGAGGGAGACATGGGTTTCTACCCCTGGCTAGAAATCCTTAGGTTCTTTCACTCTTGAAAGAGCAAAAGCAGCTCTGCTTAGCAGAACTAATTAATCATAATGGTAATAAAACATATATTCCACCTAAAAATATCAGAGTGCATGATGTTTTAGGAGAGAATGAAAATTGGCATCGTGCTTAAAAAGTAGGTGCAGTTAAAGAAATGTAACATATTAATGCTACGATCAAGTGCTGCAGATGAGATTTTACAGCAGCAGTTTCAGAGGTTTCCATGAAACAATGGTGCTTGGTCATGAAACCACTGCAATAATCCTGCAGCTTTTACATGTCAATATTTAGGGCATCACTACAGCAGGCTGTGCTAGTACAGCATTGCAGGAGTTGGGAAATGTGTCTCTCTCGGTCATAATTACTTCTGCCCTGCGAGAGATGCAGACGAGCACGTTTCTTTCCCCTCTGGCTGCCCGACTGACTCCTCCCGGGAGGGGCACGGCGGGGGTGCCACCGGGGCTCTCTGACCGGGAGAAGGGAAGGGGGGCGGGCGGGGCGGGCTGTGCCCGCAATGCAGCACCGCCTCGTCGGGAGCCGCCAGCGGAGCCGCCGCCGCCCCGTGCGGCGCTGGGGCCGGAGGCACAGACAGCCGCGCATCCCTCCTGCTGCACCGCGGCACAGGACAAGGCTGGCCCATGCCAGTCCCCACCCCGGCACAGCAGAGGGCTGGCCGTGCCCATCCCCACCCTGGCACAGGACTAGGCTGGCCCATGCCAGTCCCCACCCCGGCACAGCAGAGGGCTGGCCGTGCCCATCCCCACCCCGGCACAGCACAGGACTGGCCCATGCCCATTCCCCCCCCCAGCACAGCACAGGGATGGCCCGCGCCGATCCCCGGCACAGCACAGGACTGGCCCGTGCCCATCCCCACCCTGGCACGGGACAGGGCTGGTCTATGCCAATCCCCACCCCGGCACAGCACAGGGCTGGCCCGTGCCAAGCCCCACCCCGGCACAGGGCACGGCTGGCCCGTGCCAATCCCCCAATGTGTGGGGGCTGCTGCAGGAGGTGAAAGTGTACGCACGTGTTTGAGTGTAAAACAGCACCACAGTGACGGCCACAGCTTGAGCAACTCGCAGGCAGCGGCGCTGGGTGTGCTCGGGGATAAGTTATGCACATCGGTACTGAACAGCCTTTCGTGGCCTGGGCGGAGAAAGACACCTGAATTACCGGGCTGAAACCTGTTGGTATGAAAGGGCCCAGAGAGCTCAGTCAACACTTTGAGGTGAATTCAGTGCCCCTTGTTCACATCACTATGTTGCTCAAATAAAACACCTCTGCATTTACTGCTGAAAACTGAACCTGAGCTGGGGAGTCTCCCACGCAGCCCAGGTGACCCTTTCAAGAGCTCCTCAAACAGGAGAATTATAGAATGAGAGTAAAGACCTACCTACCACAGAAGAAGGAAAAGGTCCATTGCGGCCATTCTTGATTGGTTATTTGCTTGTCACTGTCACAGAGCAAGGGCTACAGAAGCTGCAGACAGGTGACTGCTATGTAAAATCAGAGAGCAGCAACTGACTGTCAGTTTCACCTTATGGAGCTTTGCTGGAAATGGGATGGGGGTAGCGAGATGCCTTCTACTGTATAATCAGGTGGCTCTCCTAGAGCCAAGCAATTGGAAGTGCTCTTCCCCTTAAACATGACTACCTGCACACCAGCAAAATGGCAAGCAATGGAATAGCCAAAGCTAAGTTTCCTCCTTTCTCTGTGGAATACCAGAAGATTGGCACTGTTGCTGCTCATGTTTGTGTGTACTATGACAGCCCAACATCACTCTGGGAAACTCGTGAGACTAGAAAGAATACGCAGAAATATTGGCATGGAGGGAGATCTCTTGGTGACTTTACATGCCTTTTCTGACAACAAGAGGCCCAGAGCTGTTCTATATTTATGACAGCAGCCTACAGAGGCCACAGCAGCCACAGGCACTGCTCTGTCACGCCTCCCAAATTAGGCTGCAAGTAGCATGGCTCTGAGCCTCTCATATTTCACCTGGAAAAATGCCTTTGTGTTGAAGCTACTGAAATTACATCAGACGTACTTCTTGTAAGTTGGAGCTGATTTTGACTCAGAAAGTGAGATTTATAGGCAAAGGTTGCTCAACAATAACACCTACCTCATTGAGATGCCCCAGCTAAGACTGCAGTCCCACAGAACATACAGTGCCTCTCTCCCCACGCTCAGGTTGGATTCCAAACTCAGTGAAGACAGCAAGAATGCTTTCACTGGAGTCAGCACCTTTCAGCCAAGCTTCACCCTGTAAATATTTACCAGTGAATAAGCATATGACCCAGTTCCAAATCTGGCTACTATATCCTCAGATGTTTTTCGGTCAGTTCAGGAGCCCACTAGTATGGATGCATTACAGCGTGAGGGTGTTACAAGACAGAGATGGTAATTTACTGTTGTTAATAATTGTCTCTTTTCCTAAACTTTCCTATTTCTATCCCCTTTTTGACATTAATTCCTTTTTCTGTTTCTTCTTAATCTATTATTGACCTATTTTAAGTAACTATATGTATTCTTTGCTTAAAGTACAGTTATGGCTATTTCAGTCTTTTTCACTAGTAACTCTTACCCCAGCCTTATTTCAGGAAGCAAAATAGCTGTCCCCACATGCCTCTCTAAATAATTGTTAGTTCCTCTTACAATTTGCTTATATGTCAGTTTGTATTTAAAAATGAAATATAATCATTGACTAACAATTTTAAATCTCTTCTTGCTAACCTAAATTAATCCCTATTTCACTTGTCTTTCTGCCTTTCTGCTCCACAACTGCCCCCTAGAGAGAGAGCTTTGTAAGAAAAAAATAATGCACTCAACCAGTCACTCAGCACTTTTAAAAGTTTTATCCAGCCTGGCAAGGACTAGGATTGGTAGAAACATTTCTCAGCAAAAGTGGAAAATGCTGGCCCAGTGAAATGGATATATTTTAGATAACATAACTTTTCTGAAGAAAGTATTTTTCAGAATTTTTTTTTAGTTGGGGGAGGGAGGGTAATATAATTGCTGATGAAATTAGACTGAAATCGGCCAGCCACAATGTCTCCAAAATTTGACAGGTTACAGCTGGTCCAAACTCTAGTTAGCGCTTCCCTCTAGCAGAAACACTCACATTTTGGAGACGAGTTTCATTTAAAGACTGAGTGAAAGCCAAGTATTTGAAGGTGCTTGGAGGTTTCCTGTCAGTATTTCTCCAAGTGAAATTAATAAACAATACCTGTCTAAAATAGCTGATGGACAACTGACCTACACAGACCTGAACTCAATGACTTCTTATCCTACATGGATGCCTTCAGCAGTATGTAACTTGCCATGGGTAAAAATTTATCTCCCGGTGTAGAACATAAAACTACTTGAAATTGTAACATTTTTCACAGAAGAGGACAATGGTTGCTTTCCTCTGGCAATGCAGGGGGAGGTTTCACCAAAGCCCTTGTCTTACAGTGACAGACATGTACAGCTTCATCCCTGGACCCAAGTGGGTTGATGGATGTGGTTCTAGTAAACTGGAATTCTGCCTGTTATCAGTGAGGACTCCTAGCAAATCTATGTGAGCACAGTTGTAGGACTGGGGCTATTTGCTATTTATAAAACAAATTGCATAAAATGAATAACTCAGAAATAATTTTTATGTAAGCAGCACAATTAATAAGGCTGGTTTTCATAAGGATTTCTGTCTTATTTCTACTACATCCCCATACCACTATTATTACACCTACTTTCCTATACAAGGATGTCCACATACCCTATGTCTTCCCCAACAATTGGCATTCCCTTCTTCTCAGCCTACCCATGGACACACTTCAGAGTATCTCAAGTGCTCTCCCATGAGCTTTAACTGGGGAACAACTGGAGAATGGCCCACACATGCTGTGACTGGCCTGGCATGGGAATATGCTGGCTGTCAGTACAAAGCTCAGCAAGTAAGTTACCCTGGGCTCTCGTGCAACATCACTGCTGCTCTTTCTGATGAACTTGTAAAGCTTCATATTGGTCTGAGAGCCCTTCATCAGGCTGGGTTGAAATGGACACTGGGTTTTACAGTTACCAGGCAAGACAGGTAGCACCCTTGCACTGCTCTCAATGATTCATGGTGATCCCCAGAGCTCAGTATACTGGGGCCAGTCCTGTTTAGTATCTTTATCAATGATCTGGATGGGGGGACTGAGTGCACCCTCAGCCAGTTTACATATGGCACAAAGCTGGGTGGGATGTTGATTTGCTGGAGAGCAGGAAAGCTCTGCAGAGGGATCTGGACAGGCTGGATCCATAGGCTGATTGTCTGGTCTTCAACAAGGCCAGGTGCCAGGTCCTGCACCTGGATCACAACAAGCCAACCCAGTGCTACGGGCTGGGGGACATGTGGCCAGAAAGCTGCCCACTGAAAAAGGACCTGGGGGTGCTGGTCAACAGCCAGCAATGTGTCCAGGTGGCCAAGAAGGCCAATGACATTCTGGCTTGCATCAGAAAGTGTGGCCAGCAGGACCAGGGCCGTGATCGTCCCCCTGTACTTGGCACTGGTGAGGTCACACCTCAAGTGCTGTGTCCAGTTTTGTGTCCCTCACTACAAGAAAGACATGGAGGTGCTGGAGTGTGTCCAGAGAAAGGCAACAGAACTGGACAAGAGTCTGGAGCACAAGTTTTACAAGAACCGGCTGAGAGAGCTGGGGTTGTTTAGCGTGGAGAAAAGGAGGCTCAGAGGAGACCTTATCACTCTCTGCAAGCACCTGAAAGGAGGTTTATAGCCAGGCAGAGAGGCAGTTTCTTCTCCCAGACAACTATTGGCAGGACGAGGGGACAGAGCCTCAAGCTGTGCCAGAGGAGGTTCAAATTGGACATCAGGAGGAACTTCCTCATGGAAAGGGTTGTTGAACTTTGGAATGGATGGCCCAGGAAACTGGTGGAGTCACTGTCCCTGAAAGTGTTCAAGAAAGAACTGGATGTGGCATTTAGTGCTGTAGTTTAGTTGATAAGGTGGTGATTGGTCAAAGGTGGGACTTGATGATCTTGGATATTGCCATATCCAGCAAGCCACTGGAAGAAGTACACCCTTCCTGTGGGAGAAATCCCTTCAAGAGTGAGGCTGGTGAGGCCTGAACCTGGCTCAGACACACTTCAGCCACCAGGACAGAGGCCCTTGGAAGCGGGAGGTCCAGGCTGTGCTGGGCACGCTGATCCCCTGAGCTCCGCTCCTGTCCAGTCCCGCCCCGGTGCGAATCCCACTTCCCCACCGCTCCCGTCCCGTCCCGTCCCCAATCCCACGCCCCCACCGCTCCCATCCCGTCCCGTCCCCAATCCCACGCCCCCACCGCTCCCATCCCGTCCCGTCCCCAATCCCACTTCCCCACCGCTCCCGTCCCGTCCCCAATCCCCCTTCCCCACCGCTCCCGTCCCGTCCCCAATCCCACTTCCCCACCGCTCCCGTCCCGTCCCCAATCCCA
>JAWWEV010000001.1:88316832-88332178 GCA_035583235.1 Hafferia zeledoni | reverse complement strand
CCGCCCCGCCCCTCTCCCCGCGCAGACGGCCCGGCAGGGGGCGCCCTGGCCCCGCGGCCCGGCTCGGCCCGGCGCGCGCCGTTTGTTGCCCGCGCGGCGGCGGCGGGTTGGTGGCGCGAGACGCCCCCGTGACGCGCTCGCGGGAAGGGGCGGGCGGGGGGTGGGGGGGCAGGGAGAGGAGCAGGAGCAGGAGGAGGAGGAGGAGGAGGGGCCGTGCTGGGGACACCGTGCGGGGGGAGAGCGCGGCTGGCGCTGGGGAGGAGGAAGTGGAAGGCGGGCAGGAGGCGGTGGTTGCGTGTGTCCGTCCGTGCCAGAGGGGGAGCCGCGATGTGAAGCACACACGGCCCGGCAGGGCAGGAGGCGGCGGCGGCGCCCCCGGGAATGTGCGTCTGGGACGCGGCGAAAGGTGAGCGGCGGCGGGGCTGCCGGAGCGGGCACGTTCCCCCTCGCGGCACGGCGGCCCCTATGGCGGCGGGGCGGGCGGCGTGCGGGGGGCGGCTCGGGGACGGGGAGAGGGGAGGGAGGGAGAGAGCGGGAGCCAGAGAGGCAGGCGCGGGGCCCGCAGCCACTGCCCTGCCCCAGCCCCTCCCTGGGCCCGCGGCCTGGGCCTTCCCCGTGCTCATCCCGGCGCGGGAACGGGAAGGGGAGGGAAGGCACGCGGGGCGGCGCGCGGCGTTATGTAACCGGCGCGCGGGGCCTCGGTTGCCCCCGCGCGCGCGCGGCAGGGCGGGGGGGCGCGCGGACGGACCCCTGTGCGCGCGCCTGTGCGCGCCCCCGCCCGCCCCGCGGGTGCGCGCCAGGTGTGCGCGTGCCCGGGTCAACCGCCCCTCCCCGCACCTGTGCGTGTGTCTGTCTGTGTGTGTGTCGGTGTGTCTGTGCCTGTCACATGGGGCCTGCGCTGCAGACACAACACGGGGCCCACTCCCAGGCAGAGCCGGGGCCAGCCGGGCTGTGCCTCAGCGCTCTGCCCGCGCCGAGGGGTCACTGCAGGGAAGGGGGTTGGACGGGGAGGCGCGGGGGGAAAGCCGAGCCCTGGCGCGGCCGTGCCTGCCTGAACCCTTCCCGCGCCGTAGCTGCCTGTGCCTTGCCTGCGGTTTCCCGTCGTGTTGGTGACAAGTTGTATTTGCTGAGCAATAGTGCTGGGTATAACCGGTGTGCTGAAGGGAAGAGGGAGGACCTGTGCTCGATGAGTAAGCCCGTGCTTACAAACACCAGGCGACAGACGCGTTTGCCGATGCTTCTTCTCCCCTTCCCCGCAGGATTTTGATGCATTTTGCTATAGAGTTATCATTGACTTGACCTGTGGTACTGAGCAAAAAGCTCCTGATGGGAAACGCCTGGTAATGGCATGTTAGCGTTAAGAAGGGAGAGGAAGATACTGTCACAACCACGTTTGTTGGGGGGTTTGTTGTAGAAAATGTGTGTATTAAATGTTTTAATATTCCGTTATTTCTGATGCTTTAAAATTAATGTCATAGTCTGCAGAATGACAGGGCTGTGAACACTCTGCTTGTTTTAATGATTATCTTAATGAAAGGATGAGTTGGAGCTTGTTTTGCATTTTGATCTAAAGAACAGATCCAACATCAAATTTGACATTAATCTAAAGAAGTAAAAACAGAGGATTGTAATTTTATGATCTGAATTCTTTGTTCATTTAGATGCAATTGTTGCTCAGATAGAACTGGTTTAAACAGTTGCCTAATTACCATAGTTGCAAGAGGTTACAGCTAAAATTTATTTCTAGAGTAGTCCCATCTTTCTAAGCTTTATGACATTTTACACAGAGATACAAATCTCTGACAAATTCTTTGCCATCTTGCCTCAAGCATGTAGTTATTATCCATTCTCACCATATTGGTCTTTCATTCAGTCCATTTCTTCCACTGGATAATGTACCAAATCCCTGTTAGTAAATAATCCCAGGCTGTCACACTGGAGGTCACTGGTAGGACAGTGTCAGTAGAGGCACAGTCAGACACCTGCCTTGTGACTCACTGATGTTTTACTACTTGAAGAAAGATTGTTTTAAAAGCACAGCTCTAATAAGAAAAATGCATTAGTGTATTTCGAGCCTCAATATTAAACTGGTTTCACATTTTTCTGTATACAGTATATGTGTCTTGAGTAAGTTATTCAGTAATGGGCCCTTCAAACCAGTCTGTCATTCTGGATAGTGCGTACATACCCTTACTCACAGTCTGTTCTGATGCAGTGATAGTGTGTTGTTACTGAGTGCCAGTGTTGATTAGTCATTTCTGATCCTTTGACCCCCATGACTTCTTGAAAGAAGTTTCATCACAAATTTTCAATCTATCATCCTTTTCAGTTACTGGAGAGATTTTTAAATGTAGGAATGAAATCTGGTTTTAAGTACCCAAAAATTAATAAGAAAAAATTGATATGATTACACAGATTTTTTTTTTAATAAATTTGTTGTTCAGGACAAGCAGGGGAAAAAAAAACTTACCTGACCCTGCCCTGTGGTTTCCCCATTTAATATGTTAGCTGTTGTTTATTTCGTGAAGAATGATTTTTTTTTTTTATTCAACATTTTTCTGTTTAGATTAAAGGGGTATATTATTATCACTGAGATCTCTGTCAGCTCGTAGCAGCATATTTGCCTGATATAGATACAACAAGGCACCAAAATATCCAAATGTGGAAACCCTTCCTCGAGAATACAACGTGTCTTAATTTGGTGATAGTGCTGTGTGATTACCTAAGCATAGCAAAATGAGGGAAAACTAGAAACAAATAGAAATGAGAGTGGCTGTGGAGTTAAAAAAAAGTTGAAAGTAAGAGAGCAAATCTAAGTGGTTGCAAAAAAATCATGAGGAATTCTGTGTCATGTACTATGTTTGTGGAAGTGTCTTTTTTAAGAGGTAGATTTTTGTAGTGCTTTACCCTAAGAGCAGCTTTTTGCTCTGTTGGGGAAACCAGACGGTATTTTTTAATTGGAGACACAAATGTTTTTAGGGAAGAGGGACTCCTTGTCTGTGTCCCCTACTTCTGTATTTCATGTGGAGTAGCTGGTGCTCATAAGATAAAAATCAGAATTAGGAAACCCTTCTACTTTCTCACTCTTCAGCAGAAGAGAGATGAGTGTGTGGAGCAGCTTTAAATTCTGGGCTGCAATGATAACTTCAGTTCCTGTGGCTTTTCTTTCAAAGCTGACTGAAGGATTGCTGCTACTGTAGTTAAAGAATCTGTGACCATGAAATTCTTCCAGGAGGCACTTTTAGTTTGGTATATCCACAGCAAAGATTGTATCTTCCATATTCTTTGCCTTAAGTGGCTGGGCAGGCAGCAGTCCCTGCATTTCAGTGTTAGGTTTTGGGGAAAGCAATATTTTATTTATTTTTTGTGCATAGGAGACATGGGGCCAGACTCCTTTCCAACTTTCATGTCTCCCAGTTGGTATTCTACCTTTTAATAGTGCTCAGCGGTGGTTTGAAGTTTGGCTGCTTGCACAGGTAAAGCTCATATTGTGGTTAACTCTTCTGTCTCTTCTCTTTGTTTTCCTTTCTGTTCCCAGATACCTGTAAATACCGTAACCAAATCCCAGTGTAATGGAGCTTTTGGTTGCAGCCTTTGTATTGGTTTACCTCAATTCGTGCACATCTCTTCAGCTTCTTAATTTATGAAATATTTCTGGAGAAAGCTGATTTTGCTTAGAAGACACAGCTCAAATACTTTGCAGTCATTCTTGCAAAAACCAATTCACACGAAAGTGGTGCTGAAGCTGCACAGAGCAGGGTCAAGAACTGCTCTAAGGTTTTTCTCTATTGACTTAGAGATTGGCAGTCTTCTGGCAGGGTGAGGTGGCTGGTGTATTTTGGGAGGATCCTGGGGACTGTTGCTGGGATTTTTTGTCAGCTTCTAAAGGAACATAAGATTCTGTCCACCATGTTCATGACTTCATCTTTTTGAGCAGACTCTGCTCAGCTGTTCGTTCAGGGCATGGTGAGTCAGCGTCTTGGACATAATTTTGGAAACCTGGGAGCTGTTGCCTTTTAAAGGAATTGATGAAATTGCTGATAATTCTTACAAATAGGAAAGCCCCTGACCCCGTGGCATGTCAGGTAAATGGTTAGTGCAGTTTTCCAAGCAGAGTGAATGTATTTTGCCATTCTGTACTATTGAATGCAACTTCCAGTTGAAGTAAAGAGCTGAAATAATGATCTGTGTTGAAAGGATGCTCTTCCGGGTTCCTGAACCTGCTTGTTTTCAGAAAACATGAGAGCTCTAATAGTGAGGCTCTAATAGTGCCTTTTTAGTCACTATTTCCTCGATTTTTCCTGCTGAAATCGCATTATTTGGTGAGCAGTTTCAAGAATATTCTTTATAAAACAGTACTGGGGAAGAGGTAGGGGTAATGACTTTTTGCTGTAATTTCTGGCTGACTGGAAATGTTGGGTGTTGCCCCTCCATAATGATTCCTGTAACTTCTTTGTTGATTTTTAACCCAAGCTCTACCAGTGTTTTATTTGCTTGGGATAAGCCCTTTTCGCTCAATGGCCGTTTTATATGGATCTGTCTCCACTGAGTAGCTGAGTAACATTGTTGTTTTGATGTCAGAGGTATTTAAAATACCAACTTAAGACCATTTCAGGCCAAGAATACAATTCAGATTTGAGTTTAATTTAAGTATCCTAAAGAATTAGAGCGTTTTTGTTTTGTCCAAAGAACTTAAAACTTTATTTTTCCTGGAAAACATAGAACCACCGTGCTCTGTCTTTTTATTTTTCTCTAAATGTAGGAGGAAACTTGAAAATATTTTGGATTGGATCAGAAGTTTGCCTTGGTAATAATAAACAAGCATACTGAGGTATTTTCCCTTTATGTTCAAAGTTTCTGTAGTTTTTTACCTCAACATGTGTATCTTTTTATTCCATTTATCTATTCAGCCAATGTGGACTTTCAACATCCTTGGTATCCAGTGTCAGAGAATCTACAAATAAACTAGGCAATAGATGAAAAATAATTTCCATTTCTTTTGACTTCTCCACTTAACTAGTTTAATCTGAATCTTTCTAGTCTTGCTCTGAGTTGATGAAAAGAAGTGATATCCACGGACTAACGAAATATGTAGAAGACTCAAGTAGAAACTCAAAACTTCAAGGCTAAGCATAGGAGCAATATGTTGTGAAGATTTTACTTCAAAAAAGATTCTGCATCTTTGAGAGTTTCAAAGGCAATTTCAGAAAAACATTTGGGAACTTGACTATGCAATGTCAGTTGAAATTAAGTAATGTCGTTCAAAAGCTGCAATGAGCACAAAAACTACATGTTACTGAATCTTCAGTCATCGGTGCTTTTGCTGGTAAAGGTACTGAGTTCTTAGAGGTTTGCTGCCCATATATGAGTAGAGAAATGGTCCTCCTTAGCATCTCACAATATCTAACATTTGCAAAGTGGATGCCTTATCTCTCATTTTCCCTGGAAAGCCTGGCTGTATAAATGCCTGCTCAGTGATAGCATTGACTTGACTGTAAGGCACAAATGCCTTGGGCATGTTTCCTGAGGAAACCCCAGTGTCATCAATGAATGGCCTGGCTTGGAAGGGATCTTAGAGATTGTCTCATTCCAGCCCCCCTGCCATGGACAGGGACACCTTCCACTAGACCAGGTTACTCAGAGCTCCATCCAACTTGGCCTTGAGCACATCTTGGGATGGGGCATCCGCAGCTTCTCTGGGCAACCTGTTCCAGTGCCTCATCACTCTCAGAGCAAAGAATTTACTCCTAACATCTGATGTAAACCTATTATTTTTCAGTTTGAAGCTATTCCCCCTGGTCTTGTCACCACATGCCCTTGTAGATAGTCTCTCTCCTTCTTTCTTGTATTCTCCCAGGTAGTGGAAGGCCACAATAAGGTCACCCCAAAGCCTTCTCTTTTCCAGGCTGGACAAACCCAATTCTCTCACCATGTCTTTGTAAGAAAGACATTTGATCCCTCTAATCATCTTGGTGGCCCTCCTCTGGACTCACTCCAACAGGGCTGTGTCCATCCTGTCCTGGGGACTCCAGAGGGGGATGCAGTGCTATAGGTGGGGTCTCCCCAGAGTGGAGCAGAGGGGCAGAATCACCTCCCTTGACCTGCTGGCCGCGGTGCTCTTGATGCAGCCCGGGGTATGACTGGCTTTCTGGGATGGAAGTGTGCACTCCTGGCTTATGTCCAGCCTCTCATCCACCAGCACCCCCAAGTCCTTCAGGGCTGCTTTCGATCTGCTCATTCCCCAGCCTGTGTTGATACGGGGGGTTGCCCCGACCCAGGTACAGCACCTTGTGCTTGGTCTTGTTAAACCTCACGTGCCTTCTCAGCGCATTGGTTAGAGCATTGGCCCAGGGCACGGGTTTGTTTCTGTGCCATTCACTGTTGCCAAAGTGGTTAATGTGGGTAGGGAGCAATGACAGTGCCCAGCAACAAAGGTCAGTTTGTTGTGTGTATAGACAGGTACTTGTGTGCACATACACACAGATAAACATACACACATGTTAGCCAAACAAATACATAAAACCAGTCGAAACTATGTAGTCTCTTCTGAAGGGTTTCACCGGTCTGCTGGGCTGAAGTCTGGGAAATCTGAAGGTAGTGTATGTCAGAGGTTTTCACAAGCACAGTTCCTCTTAATTTGATGTTAATAAATGCAGAACATTCACAGATTTCTTGCTTTGATCACCTCATGAAAATTTTCCAGTTGTTTATTTTCAAATAATTGTGGCTCCACTTACCCACATTTCCTGCCTTGTTTTCCTTTAGCATTACAAGGAGCTTTCCTTCAGTTGTGTCTAGAAAGTCTTAGAAAGTCGTAAATCATTCAGCAGCAGCAGCAGCAACTCTTCTTGTTATTTGGGAGGGGAGGGATCGTGCTTTACTTGTGCTACCTACTGGCTTCTTGGCCTACACCTCAGTACAGGCTACTTGGGTAAGACAGGAGTTGCAGGACTGGATTGTCACACTGAGTGCACAAACTAAAACCCTCCTAAACAAGTTTTGTTGATTTATTAGGTAGAAAATGACGATCCCAGTCTTCCTTTTCAAAGGAAAGAGTAAGACAGTTCTCTGTTCTCAAATACTACAGATAGATAAAGGCCTTGAAGGAAGACTACCCAATGCATAAATTCATCTTGTTTATTATTTCAGATACTCAAGTCCAAGAGAGAATTTCCTTTTGGTAATTTACAATCCATTTACTATTTTACTATTGAGAGTCCTAATTTCATGAGCTATGCTTCTTATTCTTTTTTAGTTAATGGATTTTATTATGGATTCTAAGAATCTAGAAGCTGGCATAAAGATTGTGAATGTGCTAAGTCCTCTTGGAGGTTGAAGCCTCAGAAGAATTTAAGCACAGAAAAGAAATGTTGGAGCCAGTCAAAGTTTGCTGAAACTTCCCAGTGTATTGTGGCAGTAAGAGCAGACATACCAAAGAGGTGATACTTGAACTAAGAAGTGAATTGAGCTACGTGGTTACGTAGAGCAATGCACGTGGGTGAAGCAAAGCCCGTTATCACTGAGGAACTCTGAGGGGGCTGGGGAGATCATGACTTCACCAAAAAATGCAGAAACATTGAACCTGAAGGCTGGAGTCTTCTGTAAGCAGAAGGAAAATTTAACCAAGTGAAACCACTACTTGTGACAAGCCCTAAAGGGACTGGAGCTGCTACTGAGTGGTATTCCTAGAGGGGAATGAAACATTGACAGTTGGTCTCAAATTGAATCTGTCTTGCTATTTTTCAAAGAACTAACCATCTCAAATGCCATGTATAAAAGCAGAAAGGATATCTTGAAAACAAATTGGTCAAAGCTGGTGCAGACTGTGCAGTGATGCTGGTTTTTGGACTTTGTGCTCATGCTTTCTCAAGTTGGGACAGTTAAAACAATCATCTGCCTTGGGCTCCCAAATCAGTTGTGAAAAGATAAAAACACTTTTGTTTTGTACCACTCTCATATAAAGGATTACTTGCTGTGCAACTGCTTTATGTCGTTGTGATGTTTAGCCAGCAAAAGAAATACATATTTCTGAGTTGTTACATGTGTGTAAGGTATTTAGTCCATGATTGTAAACCAGACTGATCTGAAATAAAGACCATTTTGAGTTGCAAAAAGAGTCAGTTTGGAAACTGGATTAGTTTAGCAAAGAGTTCCTGCGTCTCTTTCTGGGGGAGTGCTTGAACTAAAGGTCAGAGTATCATTTCTTTGCTGTCAAGCTCAAATGAAAGTATGCACAGAACACAGTTCTGGAATAGTCTCAGTTTCACATAAGGAGTTGATTCTGAAGGACTCCAGTTTTTCCCATGCTTTGTGTGACTTGTATGGTGTTTCACCCTTCTAGAAAATGCCATGGGTGCTCATATTTTAGAAAAATGCTATTTCTAAGTTTCTCATGCTAATCGTTTTGTGTCTAATATTTAATTTGCCCAAGATTTTAAAGTTTGTTCTTTCCTAATTTATACTCTTACGTTTACTCACAGATGATGCAGGTGATGTTGGGTGTTTTTGAGGACAGCTGTTGTTCCAAGTGTCCTGTCTGGGCCCAGTAACACCAGGTGCTTGTAGGTAGAACTGCTTATCATATGGGCACATCTGGCCTAAGATGGGGAGCTGTTTGATGGTTTGTAACTTTCTTTTAAAGCCTTTATCCCATGATAAAAGTGAGGTAGCCTCCCCCTCTGGTTTACTGGGGCACAAAACCATAAGCACATTTAGTTAGAGAAGAGTAGCCAGCTCATTGTGGTTCTATACCTACATTTGCACTGCAGTTAGTTATAACCGTGACCCTCAAAGCTGTTTTCTAGAAATAGCTAAGGTAATCTTAAGATCCCATCCACTGGTCTTTTCTGGCCTGTCTGCTTTGGCTTTGTCTGATGCTTCTGTAAGTCAGTTCATCTTGCTGAACTTGCAGGAAACCAACTAACCCCTAATTTTATGTCATTTTTCTGGGTTTTTTTAGTGAGCTGAATTGCACAAAGCAGCAATATGAACATAGGGGTCATGTGAGCTTGGAAGTGGTGTAGAGGCTGGGAGGAAGGGATAAATAAGGCCTGTTAGGCCAGCAGAGGTTGAAAAGCAGAGCCATCCCTTTTGGTGGCAGTCAGCCATCAAGTTGACTCAACCTTCTTACGAAACTTCACCTGGAGAGTTTATTTCCCACCTAGAATTAAACTCAGTTGCTTTACAGTATACTAATTAGTTAATTTTAATGTGGCAACAGCAGTGTTAGCTCTGAATTGTCTGAAGCTACAGGCATTTGAGCATATAGTGTCTTTAAAAAAGCTTTTTAACTTTTTTTGTGTAAGTTCTGCTGGGTTCTGAACTTTTCAATATGTTGTACAAAACAGTTTTATACCCTGTAGCAGCAGTTCTTTTCCACAAGACTCAGCCAAGAATGGGACTCTCTTGTGCTGAGAAATGTGTAAACATGCAAGACAGTTCTTTCCTCAAAGAGCTCGCAGAGCAGTGCCAAGTGGAGTGGCGAGTTTGATGTGGGAGCTGGAATGTAGATGCATGAACTCAAACAGGCCACAAAATACCCTCTTGATGGAAACAACTTTTCAGCCCTGCTGAGCTGGGATGAGTTCAATCTACAGTTCAAGCCAAAGATCCTGATACTCATCAGCAGTGTCCTGAGACACCCGTATTTCTGTTGTTAGAGTTACACCTCCAAGAATGAGACTTGTGGTGTGTGAGTATGTTAATTAAATCAAGCTCTTTTGCACTATAGGGCATTCACAGCATGTCTGCTCTGATGAGAGGTGCAAAGTAGCTGTTATGTGTTAAACTTTCATGCAGCTTTCGGTTACCTAAAATTGCATCATCTGAATGAAACATTCCTTACACTCTGTATTTAGACACAACTTTGGCAGGGTTATTTGTTGAGTCATGGTGCAGCCTCATTTTGTCTCTGGAAATAACTCATATGCTTTTTGTAGTGCAGAGCCATGAAGTGTGTGTTCTGCCAGATTCAAGTTGGCTACTTGAAGAGGCAGCAGAAATATCTCTGCACTGTATATACTTGGCAAAGAGCCTGCTAAAGAGTATGGCAAGAACAACTGTAGTTTGAGCAGGACTAGTACTGGCTTGGAATTAAAAAGCCTGTGAGGATCCGTCCTCACTTCTCACAGATCTGTATTTTGTGCTCCCAAACGGTTTGCCCCATAATACCTGTAGTTTTGGTTTTTGCCTGTGTTATCCCAACTGTCCAGGATACCTTACAATCACACACTGTCCTGAATTTAAAGTATTTTAAATAACTTTCTTGCCTCAGACTGTGTGTGCTACAGATGAGACTGAAACAAATAATGACATCAACATTCACACCTACATTCCTTGCTCCGTAACTCTTCTGTACATACAGACGTTTATGTAATTGATGAAATATATACTTAATATTTCATTCCATGACCTGATCTGCTGGCTTTGACTGACAGTCTTTAGTAGCAGGGTTAAGTGTTTGTGAACTGGGAAGTACAATGCTAGGCCTGTGAAGCAGTGTGCAAAGGGATATTACATATCTTTGTTTGTCTTGAGTGTTTCTGAGCCTCTAGTGGTGTACAAAACATCAAAACTCTTTATTTTGACCACAGGAGTTCCTAACTTTTTTTTTTTTCTTCTTGAAAGGTTATTTCTCTTGCACTGAAAACCTGGAACCTGTTCTTAGAAATATTTTTATCTTTATAGGCTTTTGTGGAATTTCAGAGTTTGTTGGGATTCTTTTCTTAATTGCTGAAGATTTCTTTGTGTTCACAGGTCCAGAATATGAGCATTTGAATTTTCTTGAGAAAGCTTTTCTCTGGGCAAAGGGTTGCTGTATAGCATGTCCTTCATGCTCTAGAAATAACCTGAAAACCAGAAACTAGTGGTTTGATTTCACAAAGTCCTGTGCATATTTCTCTTGAGTTTGTGAAAACAGGGAAAGCTGTTAGATACTGTAAGAAAGAGCTACAAGAAAAACGAATTCTTGTCTGAAATTGACCTGCTTCTGATCGGTGTTTGAAGTCCCTGTCTTGATTTCCAGTCGCAACCCCCCTCCAGTGCCAGGTTTCTTTGCAAAGTATTTCTCTTGCTCATCCCTTCATGATTCCTATTCAGGGAACATCCTGTTGTCTTTACATTTCTTATTTCATGACACAAGGAGCATATTTAGAATCTTGCTTAACTTTTCCTCTGATTTAGTATATCCTGTGCAAGATTTCTCTCATGCTCGTTTGTTCCCATGATTCTGGTTTTGATTGGCCCTGTGAGTTGTGGTGTTCAGATCTAACAGCTTTTAGACTAGAGATCTTTCATCCTCAGCTTCCTGAATAAAAGTTGAATGTGTTTCAAGTTTCAGAAAAGCTTACTCTTACGAAGGCAGTTCTTCAGTTTATCAGGTATTTTAGTTTAAGGAGGAGGTTGCCTATTCAGAGGTCAGAGTTAACCACCTATCAAATCCTGTCTTCTCAGCGATTGGAGTTGTGGTGATTTAGAGTGTGCATTTCATACAGTTTTTGGCTTTTTTCAGAGTAAGAGTTTATTTTTATATGAGGTCTTATTTTTTATAGACTTAGAATCATAGAACAGCCCAACTTGGAAGTGATCTCAAAAGACTACCTAGTCCAACCTTCCATGGGTAAGGAAGCCTAGATGAGATTATCTACTAGTACCCTGCCCAATGGCAACTTGAAAATCTCTGGTAATGAGGATTGTGCCATGTCCCTGTGTTCCAGTGGTTGATTGTTCTCACTCTAAAAATATTTTTCTTATGTCAAGATGAAACCTCCTAGTGCAGCTTGTATCCATTGCCTCTTGTCCTCTCCATGTGGCTCCTTATGAAGACAGAGCCTCTATCCTTTTTGTAGCCATCCTGTGAGAATTTCTCATCCTTCAGTATGAAGGAGAAAGAGTAATCAGGAGTTGAAATTCTGGTGTCTCTTATGAGCTCATACACTGTGGGTCCCTGTAGCATCTAAAAACACTACATGACTTTTCATTAATATAGGGGTTTTTTGAACTTGCATTTTTCTGTATTCTTCAAGAATTTCTTAGCCGGAAATGATAGATGTGAATTACAGTTGACTTCAGCTGATAGAAAAATAGAAGTTTTCCGTGTGAAAGAAATCTTCAAGCCATTTCCAGTATATACTCTCCTCTACAGGGAAAAAGTCAATTTTGTATTTTATGTGGCTGTCTAGCTCATCTCCTCCCATTTTTCTCAGTGCTCCTTAAGAGTTCTGTGGTATCTATTAGATATAATCCAGACCACTAAAAATTAATTTCAGAAGGCCCAATGTCTTGGAAATAGGTCTCTGGGTAAGAAATGCAGGTACCTACAGAGAAAATACAGCAATCTGAGGAGGGGTGGTTTGGTTGTGGTTGGTGATGTGGAGCTCATCTCCTTGACATGTGATTAATCTTCATAATTACTTACAAGTGCTGTTTCTGCATGAGGTTATGGCAACTATAAGCATAGAACCAGGTGCATCATGATGTTGCTGTGTTTGCAGTGGTCCTAAAGCATAAAACAGAAGCTTGTCTTTTCAAGGTGGTTACACCTGCATGGACTGTATTCTGTGGTTGCCTCATTTGGCATATTTGCAGTAGTCCACGAAAATGATCATAATACTTACAGAAATTTTCCTGCAACTCTGTCTTGTTTTGCAGTCAAACTTGCCTGCAATCCAGAGTGGTTTTCAGAGTATGCCTGTTTGGTAGCTCCAGGACAAGAGGGATTTAAGAAACAAAAGCTAGAGTTCACTTTCAGACAGGTTCATGGGAAACAGAATTTTAATATGGTAAATGAGGCAATCTCCTGACCAGTGCAGTGGAAGGCCTGGATAGGAAAATGACCAGAAGCTCTTGTGATCTCCATCCACAGCTGTCATGCTCTGTGGCCAGCTGGAGATTGAGTGAAGCTGGATGAACCATACCTGGGTAGTCCAGAGAACAGGTATCTTCCCAAAAGCAGGCAAGGATGGAAAAACCTAGTTGACTTCCTTTTGTATATTTACTGTGGGTTTGTGTGTTGTCTTTTTGGTTTTTTTTTTTTTTTAGTTTTGTTTCAGAGTCCTGTCCTCATACTCTAAGAGCTGATATACCTAAAACACAAAATAGTGTTTTATTTAGAGAACTAGTTTGGTTAGAAAGTGAGAGATGCAATAGCAAGCCTCTTACAGGCTGCTCTGTAGTAGTGACCTCTTAACTGCATCATGAATCAATATTTTAAAATCAGTGTTACAGCAGCTGTAGGAAATGTGAATCACTTGGGCGCAGTGAACAGTTGGCCACAGTCCAAACATTTCTTCTTCTGTCAAAGAGTTCTGTTCTAGCCAGCTAACAGCTCATCTGAGGACACTGCTCTGTTCCCTCATGGGCCAGGGATAAGTGTCTTGCATAAAGGAAAGCTGCAATTTCACTGGTTGGATTTATTTATTTATTGATTGATTGATAAGCTATACAAACAAACAAAAAACCCCAAAGAACCAAATCACAAACTAACTACTTCCTGGATTATTTAAACAGTTGGCTTTTCATTGACTGTAAGATGGCCTTTGGAGTTTTTGCTTTTGTGTGTTGTATTGCATTGGAGCAACGAGTGTTTGGATGTTTCATGATCAGCTGTAGATCCATTGGTGAAATTAATCCAGTCTCTGATGATACCAGGAGGTGTTTGCCTACATCACACCATGCATGTGGTATCAAATAGGAAATAAAAGGTTGTTTATAACTAGGGCAATATTTTGCATGAATGTTAGCAGTTGTATTTAAGAACCTTTTATTACTCCGTGTTTTCATAGGAGATACGGGATGAACAGGAAGAATTAAATGAATTGTTACAAAAACTGAGCATTGTAATGAGTTTTTTGTGTTCAGGGAGAATACAATAAAATGTGCATGTGTGGGTTTTGGTACATAAACAGGAACTGCGTGATGCTTTGCTACAAAACTGAGGAACTGGGTTTTTATGCAATTTTGCATTTCTAGATTGACTGTGAAACTCACAGACTTCAGTGAAGCCCATTGAAAAAAATAGAATCTTTGTGATAACCTGTAAATGGCCTGTAGTGCATCTCTGAAATGCCAGTGATGGCAGGACTGAACAGTTAATTGATCAAACATTCTTGTTCTCCCTATGCAGCGGCTTCAGCATGAGGCGAGGGGGATGGCGGAAACGGGCTGCGGAAGGCGACGGATGGGGAATATGGGTATGTCCAAAACAAAGGGGCTTTTTTGTTTTAACTGTGGTTAAAAAAGGATTACCATTTGTTACACGTGCCAGAGGGATGCTATAAATGAAGCACTTTTGCTTTACTTGAGAACACATAATTAAGTTAAAAAGAAATTTTTTAATTACCAGATTTTGAAGTCTTCACAATAATCCACTAAATTGCATTATTAGTAAATGCAGACCCTTGAATAAACGACCATTTAAAAGAATAAACTAAGTAATTTTAAAACTCCTTATGGATGTCTCCACCACATCCTGTAGTTGGAGAAACAGGATGCACCTAATTTACATAAATGTTTACAATGCTACTGTCTCATGTATATTTAAGAACTGAAAATACATGGAACTACATTGTTTCTTTAGGCAATGAGCCCCAGTTTAGCATCCAAACTTGCATCATGTGCTTATTTCTTCTTTCTTTCTTTTCCTCAATAATGTTTATATAGATAGAATCTTTTTCTATAGGAAAAAGATAAAAGAGCTTTGAAATAAATCCTGCCATGTTGGTAACAAGGTGCAGTTGTATTGAAGACAACAGTTTATGGTGGAGGATTTACTCTGTTTCATTTGGAAAATGAATGTCTCTTATGTGTCAACCAAATTCAACTTAAAGGAATGTTGCTTACCTTTCCAATCTTACAATTGACCAGTTTCTGTATGTAAAAATTAGGAAATAAGGCCAGCCTCATGGGTTGTGTTTTGTTTTAACTTAAAAACTAGGGTGGGTACATGTCGGCAAAGGTTAAAAAACTGGAGGATCAGTTCCGGTCGGATTCAGCCATACAGCAACAGAGGGATGGGAACTCATCGAGTATCTTCAGTGGAGTCGCCATCTATGTCAATGGCTTGACAGGTGAGCTTTGATTTTTTTGGGGATCTCTTTTGTGGTGTTCTAATGTTTACCATCCAAGTAGGAGTAAAGAACCATAAAACACATAAGTTTGCACCTAAACAAATTGTCTTGGGTTGAGCTGGCAAAACGCCAACTGTCTGAGACAGAGTGAAAAGGGTTCTTCCCCCCCCCAACCAGCCAAGGGAGAAGGAAGAGGGAGAGGAAAAAAAAACTCTAAAACTCAGGTTTATGCTTAAAACTAACTACATGTATTTATACAGAAAAGAGGAAATTAAAACTAC
>JAWWEV010000001.1:88287024-88311606 GCA_035583235.1 Hafferia zeledoni | reverse complement strand
AGGCTTGAACTGCCAGGGGATGGTCCCACTGAGACTGGAACTCAGGACCTTGGGATTCAGAGTCCAGAGTGCTCTCCCGTACACCACTGGACTGCCCTAGTGGTCAGTAGTTCAGAGTCAAGCTAGCAAATGGTTACAAGGGACATTTCCAAAGGATTGATACTGAGGCGGATGCAGTTTAATGTCTTCATTAACAACATGGACATCAGTGATGCAGTGGAAAGTACCTTCAAGTTTGTGGATGGCTTAGAAGAGAACAGTTGGTTATACAAGAGAGCAGAGCTGCCCTTTGGAGAGTATCAGCAAACTGGAGGAACGGGATGACAGAAACTTGATGGAATTCAACAAAGTGAAATGCAGAATTCTGAATGTGAGACATAATTAATTCCGTGCATCCAGACAGGCTGGGGACTCATGGCTGGGATACACCCTTGTAGGGAAGAACTTGAGAGTCCTGGTGGGCTACAAGGTGACCATGGAGTAGTTGTGCCCTTGTGCAGATGGAAACTAACAGCATACTGGGTTGCATTAGCAAAACCACAGCCAGCAGCATAAGGGAAGTGATTATTCCAATCTATGCAACATTTCTGAAGTTACATCTGGAGTTCTGTGTTTGATTTTGGGCCTCTCAGTACAGGAAAGTTATTGACCAACTGCAGTGAATTCAGAGGAGTGCCACCAATGTGAATAGGGGTCTGGAATGTGTTATACACATCAAGCGAGTGAGGAAACTGGTTCTCCTGTGCGTGAAGAGAAGACCAGGAGGGGATCTAATTGTTGCCTTTTGTTACCTGTATGGAGGTTATGGAGAGCGTGGAGCCAGATCTTTCTTCAAGATGCACAGCTAAAGGACAAAAGGGAATAGTCACAATAACAGAGAGTAAGCAGGGGAACAGGTCCCTAGAGGGCCTGTGGAATTTCTGCCCTTGGAGATACTCAACATTTGGGTGGACTCAGCCTTGGGCAACCTGATCTGACTTTAAAGGTAACCCTGCTTTGGTCAGTGTTTGGACTAGAGACCTCCAGAGGTCCTTCCCAACATAATTTTTTAGTGATTATGAATTCTGTGATTCAGAGAATGTGAAATGGGGAAAGATGTTGAATGATACATCTAAAATAGGATTCCTCTTGCTGCATCTTAAAAAAAAAATGGAAAAAAATCAACTGTAGATTGATCTAGTAATGAAGATACTCCAGTAGATAAAATCTTGAAGTCATGAACAAGTTCTTAAATAAATGTGGGGTTTTTTAGTCATCTTGAAATTGCAGCAATTATTTTGAAATGTTACCTGGGTGGATCTGCACCTCTGTCCACATGGTGATGGGAGAAACAGTCTAATCAGGCATTGTAAAAGCTTAGTTGCTGCATCACCACTTTCTGTACAAGAAAGCTTTAGAATTCTACCATGTGTATTTTTAAGTCTGATTGGTAATGTTTGATGTAAATTATATTCCTGTATGAATGCTATATGTTCATTAATCAAACTATTTAATTTATGTATTTTTGGAACTGTTTTTACCATCCCATTTCTGCAGAAACCTTAACAGGTCTCTGTGTGTATGTGTAACTAGTTTTAATTTATGTAATTGGGAAATGCGATCTCCCACTATATTCTTCTTAATTACGGCAGGAATGCTCCTAAGGGCTTTTGTTTTACTGTCCAGCTCCCTTAACAGTACAGATTTGAGCTAGTTCAGAAGCACATCTCCCAAGAGAAAGCATTCAGGTGTTGAAGAACAGAAAAACAGTATCTGAGCTAAATTACCTTACAGAATTGTTAGATCCAGTTGAATCTTCAAAACTAAATACTGGTATTAATCTGCTTTGTTATGGGAGAGATTTCTCTGCTGTAAGAAGTTTAAGCATCTCTGCCCCGGTGTTCAGTATGAATGGTTATATACAAAGAAGTGAAGTGTAGGCTGGGAAGGCTGTTGTTATCTGTACTGCCAGCAACAATATTGTGGTGTGTTTTTGAGAGGGTTTCACTTCCAAGTGTGTGACTTCCCTAAGGAATTTAGCAGTTACTCAACTATAACAGCAGTTTCAGTGGAAGAAGAAAAAGAAGAGGAAGATACATTGGAATGCAATAGGATATAACTGGACTGATTGCTGGAGATATTTATGGAAGGTCTGTTTGGAAATGATTGTTCTGTCTAGCATCAGTGAATTTTCTCACAAGAAGGTGTAATTAGCCCTTTAAAATGGAAAAGTAGTACTTTTTTAATAGTGAACCACATCATAGCTGACCTCCTTCAAATTCTACCCAAATTTGGTTAGAACATACACATTTACATTGTTCCAAGCTAAAGAGCTCAGTCAGCATTGTTCGGGTAGAATAACCTGGACCACTCACCAGGACTTTTTTGACTGTTTATTTTGTTTTTAAATGAACTATTTGGGGGGGTGTGTTTGTCAGTTGGAAAGAAAAATGAATGTAGACAAGAGACCAAGATAACTGTCCAAATACCTTTTGTAGTACCAGCCATTGCATCACAAGTCACTTTTCAGTGTAATCCAGTTAGAGGTGGGGAAAGGGTTGTGAAAGGAACTACATCTGAACAACAAAAGGTAGTTACCAAAGTAATAGTTTTCTGCACAGAGGTGACATTTTTTAGCATACAAGGTTGGGGGTTTTTGAACATTTCTTAAGCAGTAACTTGTCCCTGTTTCTTTTGTTTCAGCATTAAAGCTGGACGTCTCCTCTCGCACATTCCGTATCAGCTTTACACCAAGCAGTCGAGTGTTCAGAAAGGTCTCAACTTTAACAGCATATGCAAACCTGAAGATGCCATGCCAGGTCCAAGCAATATAGCTAAAGATCTCAACAGGGTGTAAGTGTTTTAGATCCTGCAATGCAGATGCTCATCATTCACCCATGAGGGGTTTTTGCATTATAACTGTATAGCATTTTTAAAGTTTATTTCAGCTTTATAAGAGGGAAGGTCTGAGGCACTGAAATTTAAAAAGAAGGTATAGCTGTACAGTTACAGTTGAGGACAGAACTACAGCTCCCTGGACTTCAAGCCTTCTCTCTGGTCTTTGGACCATGGTTTGCTTGATAGTAAGACCTGGGTGTCTGGGATGTAATATCTCTGTACAGAAGCAACAGGCATATGTTAAATGGTTCTGACTAGTGACACTGAAAAGTAGCTGGTGTAATTTGACTACTTTTGTTAAAGGTGCCTAGTAATGAATATAAATGTGTACTGATTGTTTAGCTCTTTCTTTAGCATCTTTAAAAAAAAAAGTCACAGCATACATTATGTATGCTAACACCAAGGTGTAAGTCACACTTGAGAGAGAAGATGGATTCAAAATGTAATTACAGTATTAAAACATATTCTAAAAGACCTAGGACCTTGAGAAGAGACTAGATCAGAAAGCAGCAGTGAAACATTTTAACTGGCAGAGGAATTGGAATTTGGAAAGAAACGTTCTGCTTGAACCCTTCTATAGTTATTTTTCGAAGATGGTTCCCACGTGTTTTTTCAGAAGTACATCTTTGTTCTTTAGAAGCAAGAATTATAACATTATAGAATTTTTTAGGTTGGAAAAGATACCTGGATTTCATCTGGTTCAACGCTACTGCTCAAACAGGCCCAAGGATACTGTACAAAATACTCTGCTTTCTGATTTGTGCTGGTGATCTGAGTTCTTCCACAGGCTGCTGATTTATTCAAAATCCAGTTATGCCTAATGCTGAGGAGGCTTTACCACGGGTGGGATTTGTTTACATTTAAGAAAAATAAAATCATTCCAACAATATTAATATCCTAAGCCGTGTTTCATACCCACATTTTAACAGTAAGTGGTACAATCACCATCACCTCTTATTATTGCATTGTTAAAGTTTTTTTAAATTAGAAAAATATTCAGATTTCTTAAAATACCAATTTAATCTGAAAAAAATTAGTTTAAAAGCCTGTCTTATCCACTAAGTATGTACCACTGACCATGATTTTCCTCAAAAATATTATGGTTTATACAATTTTTGTTTCTGATAATCATAACCAAATTGTTGTCACAGGTAATTGGCTTTCTGGTGTCACTGGCATCCCAGATAGCTAATTATTTCTCACCTTTTTTTTCTGTACTTAAATTGCTGGCTTTGGGAGTTTGGAGTGATGGTTGGGTTTGTCAGTGTTTTTCTCAGCAGATCAAGAGTCTGTACAGCTCTTGAAGGCTTTGGTTTTAATATCCAGAGTTAATTTTTTTGGATGAAAACTTTGCTTCTGCACTATCAGAGTAAATGTAAATAGCTTAGTTTATATTCTTAGAAGTTGAAAAGTAGTTTGTTTGTGTTTTTTGTCAAAGCAAAGCATATATTTCGTTTTTAGATCTGGAACAGTTTTTCCCATTGAGAAAAAAGAAAAAAATGCCATGGTCAGGCCATTCACTTAAGAGTTGGACTCAATGATCCTTGTGGGTCCCCTTCAACTCAGAATATTCTGTGATTCTGTGAAAATAATTTTCTAAAAAATAGTTTCCTGTGTATACTTTTGTTTGTTTGTAACCAGATAAGAAAGATCACAATTTTTTGATAAAAATGTAACTACTTCTGATGATTTGCATATTCCTGCAATATGCAATATAATAAATACATCATACATGCTGGCCATGGTAGTACAGTTCTGTTAACAAATAAATAATTATTACAATTCAGTTGGAGACCACTTGACAAATTAAAGGCCTTGGAAATAGCTTTTCTAATGTGAGAATGGTCACTCCCATGTAAACTCCTGTTAGTGCTGTCTCATAATACATGAAATCTGCAAAATCTTTGGTATGGCAATGCAGTGAGAGGATGTGGGTCAGAGTTGGAGATAATCGTCCTGGGAACATAAAAACCTGATAACAATTAGAAAGATAAATACTTACCACTTGAAATGACCTGTAAATGTGCCTTTATTTATAAAATATATGATATTTAATCATTGTATCTGTTTCAGAAATCATGTTAAAAAGTGTGAAATGGAAAAGGAGATCGCATCCAATGGAATAAGTAGCTGGAATGAAGATGAGGAAGAAGAAGGTGACGATTTTGGCTTTACAGAGCTGGAGGAGATTCTTCCCATACGGAAACAAAACGGGATTCAGTCTCACAAAGACAGCACTGCCATTTTTAATGGACACACACACACTTGTACCAGTGCCTTAAAGACACAGGATTGCCCGGTGCCCTCCGGCAATGGCGTTGCCAGCAGGTTCTCTCCAGGCCCTGTGCAGGACGAGGGGAAGGCTGAAAAAGGCATGGTTGACCTTAGAGACTGCACAATGCAGCAGTTGCAGCAAAGCAACAATAATAAAACAGACTTTTCGTGGAGTCCACACAGGACTACAAGTAACTCATCCTCATCTTCATTTTTGCACAGTAATGCTAAAATAAATGGTGCTCACCACTCCACTGTTCAGGGGCCTTCAAGCACAAAAAGCACTTCTGTACCTGCTCCCAGCAAGGCAGCTTCCTTACCTGTGTCCAAATCTTCAGATTGTAGTTTTATTTCTGACTTCTATTCGCATTCAAGACTGCATCATATATCGACATGGAAGTGTGAACTGACAGAGTTTGTCAACAGCCTGCAGAGAAAAAACAGCGGTGTCTTTCCAGGAAGGGAAAAATTAAAAAAATGGAAAGCAGGCAGGTCTGCACTTAAAACTGACACAGGTAGATACTTGCTTAAGGAGGTTTATGTTGAGAAGATGCCATATATCTTTGTACATTAAATGTCTAAATGAGACTATGTAGGTTAGTATTCAATATTCATATTGCAGTCAGACTATCTGTAAAAACTTGCTGACTTTGTTGCAGTGAAAACTAACAAATGCAACTGCTTTTGGCTTTGTTTGTTGTTTTTAACGTAAAATGTGACTTAATGTAATACTCTGGTCTATACTGAGTTCCTCCTTGTAGAAATAATATTCCTGACTTTACCAAGATACATGGATTGATCAAGGGGAAAAAATACTACATATATATATATATCTAGATATACACGAGTCTGTAGTTGCTGTGTGAAAATCTGTAGGGGAAAAAACCTTGTTCAGCATGAAAATGTGAAAGATGGGTAGCATTTGGAAATGAGTTAAAATATAATTTTTTTTTGGTAGTAAGAGTTTTATGTAGCTCTGGGTCTGTTTAAATGGGTAGCAGCATCATGTGAGACTTCGGAACCTGGCTTGGAGAGAAATGTTTTATGTCATTGCATCAAGGGCCAAAGGGAGAAAAGTTCTGTGATTCATGAGAGGCAAAGTGTTACAAACATAGATAAAGTATTTTGCATCATTAGAATCTCTTGTTTACAGTCTTATTCCATTAAAAGATTAGCTTTATACCATTAAAAAGATTCCAACTCTTGTGCTGTAAAAAATTCACTTGTAATTATACAAAAATATGCTTTACTATGAATTGCCACATCTGAAAAAGTGTTAGATAATAAATTAACTGATTCTCTGTTTGTGCTAAGCCACCCCAGTTCTCAAGCATGTTCACTTGTGAACTACCTAAATGTGTATTTTTAATCAAAATATGGTATTGGCAAATATACTTTTATTTTCTCTTTGATTTGCCCTAGAGTATTCAAATAGTTAATGCCTGTGTTTCAGTTGACAAGTAGCAACTTCCTAACTTGATTATTTGATTTTTAAATAGGCCCATTTTAAGACAATCCTTATTTTTCAAAGAATGAGTTCAAATTGTACATTATTAAAAGCAGAAAAACATTTTTCTGATCACTCAGTAATTAACTCACATGGTAAGCAGAACAGTTTATGTATTGAAGTATTTTTTCACTGTTACACTTTATGCATTGATCAAATTAGGATTTTTTTTGTTAGATCTTGGCTCCTCTGGTAGGTCAGCAAATAGACACACAGACTTGTGCCTTCTATAAAGTATTTGTAGTGCTTTATAAGGTTTTCAGTCTGGAGGTAATCATCCTTGCTGAATGTTTGCATGAGTGTAGGTACACCAGTGACAAAATTCAGTTGCATGGGAGATTTAAAATCGTTTTGGTGTGTTGCATGAAGAATAATGGTAGCTGTTAGTGCAACTAAACTTTATTTTTGTCTTTTGAAACAGTCTTCTGATGGATGAACAAAAAGGAGTAAAATTCTCTGTTCCAGATTCAGTGTTAACCTAGTGGAATTAAGATCCAGTGCCTACAGTGTGCATTGACCTCCTTGGACTGGGGGGAATTTGTTAGGTAGAAAGTGTTAATTATAAGAAAATAAAGTAGAATCTCTTAAGTTAATGCATTGTTTAGGCTGTTTGTAGACTGTTTATGTTTACCTTTCTCAGAGTAAACACCTTGGTGAGAGGAAACAAAAATATTTATGATTTAGAGGTGGTAAAAACTTGATAATAGTCCTTGATGACTACTGTGAGTACTATCAAAGTGTATAATTAGGGTTCAAGTTTTCTGTTGGTGTATCTTCATGCCAGGTAATGTGTCTGTTGCGAGCTCAGCCAAGCCACAGAGCTGTATAATGCACGTGGATATGGATTGCTTCTTTGTGTCTGTGGCTATCCGAGATAGACCAGAGCTCAAAGGTCAGTATTTCATTCCCTGTGTTGCAGTTCACTCACTTAGGGCTTTAAAAACCAAACTTCAACACTTGCAAAATCAGCTTTGCATGTGAATCATTTTTCTTACATCTTCAATAGTCAGACCATGCAACTTTCATATTCCTGTTTATTTTCTCACAATCCAAAAGGAAGCAGAAGAGAGAACTGGAATTCTTGCTATCTCCTTTCAGTATTTAAAGTAAGAAGAGAGAAGTAAAGTCTGTAGTAACTATTCTGTATGATATTGCACATATCTTACTGAGTTTTACATCTACCATATTGGAAATCGGAGAGCAAATTTGAGTTGTTCCAAAAGTGTGGTTTAGTCCCACTGTTTAAAAAAAAATGTATCCTAATAATTTTCCTGAACTAGTTTAAGAAGCTTTGTTTAACTAGAAAAGCGGAAGGGTAAAGGCTGAGAATCAATTGTATCTTTGCTTGATGCATATTTTTCAAGGAAAATCTGCTTCTTCTTCCCTTTCCTATCTTACACATGAAGTATTTTAAGACCTAAAGCTGAACAATTCAGAAAGTGTTCAGAATGAGTTGTATGATTATCCCTGTGGTGTAGGAGAGTTAGTGGAGCACCTTAGTAAGTTTTGGTGGGTTTGTTTATTACAAATGTGCCATTGAGAAATGGAGGTCCTGGTTCTGTGCTAACACTGAACTTCAGTGATGCACAAGCCTGAAGACTTGTGCTCTGGTGACCATCTCACACCCAGCTGTGTTAGACTTTGGGAGAGTCAGCTGTACAAGTGATTCCTTTGCTCTCTTCTGTCCAAAGGCAGGAGCAACTGTATCAAAGATACTCCTGCTATATTTGGAACTTTGTAACCTTGTTTCCTGCCAAATTTCAAATTTCCTTACTGGAATATAAAGAACAAAGGACTTGTCTGCAAACACTTCTGTTCCACAGAAGTCTGCCAAAATTTTCAGTGCATAAATTAGCTTCTTTTAGAAACACCATGGAGGTGTTGATATTACAGAAAAGTCAGAAGTTTACTAAAGATTTTGTTTTGTACAGTTAAACAAGTGAAACTGAGTGTTCTGGTATTCTGCTTTACTTAGCTAATAAACATGTTGAAGTATTTAAAATCAGCACAGTGTTTGCTGTATTTCACTAATGAATCATTAGGTCCCGGGTGAAGTTTCACGGCTTCTATTTATACTTGTTACTAGAGACAAACTAGTGTATTTTTAGTTTTGAAAAACTTTTCTTCTTTACACTTGACTGCAGTTAAGACACCAGATTCATTGTCACAATACGAGCCACTTTCATAGCTATTTCTTCTTTAATGCTGTAAGGGCTTGAAAGAAACTATGAAAAATAAATTAAAAGAGTTTATGATCTTATCCTAGTTGTGCTGTTACTAAAATGTAAGCTATTACAGATGTTGACCTGTAAGCAAGTGCATTTTTTCCTCCACAGGAAAGCCGGTGGCTGTGACCAGCAACAGAGGCGCAGGAAAGGCACCGCTGCGCCCTGGTGCAAACCCCCAGCTGGAACAGCACTACTATCAGAACAAGCTACTGAATGGCAAAGCAGGTATAGATAAGTCTGTCTGTCTGTATGTTTTTAACTGCTGTTCTAGAAGGCGTTTTTTCTTAAAATTGTTAATAATGTGCACTGTGGATAAAATTGTGTTTTGATGTGTAGGATTTCAGAAAAGAAATACCTTTGTACAACACGGTGCTCTGTGGCCTCAGGATGTCATTGTGACTTCTTGTTAGTTAGGTTTGCTCAGCATGGGTAAATTAGCTTAGAGTAATTTTAGGTTTTACTCACTTTCATTGAGGTGAAGTTTAAGATAAAATGATAAGTAGTTATTTAAAATAAAGAATAAATACGGGTTGTCCAGGTCCACTTTTTTCTCAGAAAGTCAATTATGGAGAAAAAGGTACAAAATAATTTTTTCAAGTCTACTACAGTGTTTTTAGTGTGAATTTAGAAATAACAGCACATGGCCAGTGAGAAATCAGTTCTTTGAAGTTTAGTTTTCAAGTTACATGTGTGGAATATCTGTGTACAGTGGGTTAATTTGTGGGCTCATTAAGAGCATTTTAGGTTTCTGGAAAGTTTGTGCGACTTCCATGAGTTCTGTTTGTTCCGTGCTTTGTTTCCTCAAAACCAGGGTGTCTGTTGTAGTTTGGGTGTCTGTTGTAGTTTGCCTGCAGTAATTTAGAAACTTGCTACTTTTTTTGTCCTCAAGTAGTGGTGTCCTAATGTGAACAAACCATAGTTTTATTAACAAGATTGATTAGTATTATATTGCCTGGATTGTATTTAGAATGAGAAAGTATATTGCTAAACATTGGCAACTTCAGTGGCAAACAAGTCTGTTTATCATCCTCCAGCTTAGTTTTTACCACAAGGTTGGTAGAAAGTGCATATAAAAGAGTCTGCTGCTGTTCAGTTTCAGTTTAGATTTGGAAGCTGAGTTTCTCTTTTGTATATGCAGTTTTTACCAACCTTGCAAAAGCAAATGTTGTTACGAAGTTTACACCTCAGTGAGTTCTTTTCGTGATACAAGAGAGGGGAAAAGACAGGCTGTTCTTCCATGGTTGTTCATGAAACATTAGTACTTTAGAATTTGGCAGGGTTTTGTTCATTTGTTTGTTTGAAGACATTTGGAAGCAAGGTATTACTGGAAGTGATGCTATTTTTTTTATCTTTTTGCTGTAGTTTTAAGGACACTTCAAAACTGGATTAGAATATATGTTTGTGGAAGTCACAAAGTTTTTAAGGACTTTTCCATATGCTCCAGACAAAAACAGCTGTGCTTTATATGGAGTTGGATTTTCTGTAGGATAGAGCTTGTGTATGAAGTGTTTATTGGTAGTTCAGTTTTATACAGTGACTTCCTGACTTCGGTTAGGACCTTACACTGGATAAGGGTGTGACATAATACACTCAATTGATGTTTGGAGAGGGAGGTGGTGAAATTACAGAACTTCAGCTGATATGTAACATGTTCTCTGTGATTCACAAATTCAGTAGTTTCTCTTCTACTGTATTTATTGCTTAAGAGTGCAGCAGATTTCAATCTCATTGCATAACAAGTTCAGTTTCTTACTGCAGCAGCTTTTTCTGGATATCCACAAGTTCATTTCTTTACCTTCAGCATCCAGTCTCACTGGCTTGCAGGCAGGCAGGCAGATACCTCTTTCCTTCTTCACACTTAGGCTGGTCATACAGCCTGTTGTTTTGGTGAAAGGATTTTTTCCTAACACTCTTTTTATAGTCTCTATTTCATTAGCTGCAGTTCATAATATTTTTTAGTCTCTCTGTTAATTTTTATCTCCATGTACAATGGTTTTGTCAACAACACCCCACACACACACCTGTTGTTTCTGCTTCCATTCTCATAAGTACATGGCTTGTCTTCCTTTTGGGGCAGAGAAATTACAGTTAGTTGTAGTCTTAGCTGAAAAGGTGGAGTTGCTGATGAGGCTTCTCAAACATCACAGACATTTCACAGCCTGTGTTTAATTGTGCCTTGCCAGAGATACACTGTCCAGTAGGTACCTATATTACATGGAAAAATGCCTTTTCTAAACTATCAAAAATACAGAATGCTACATTAGGCTATTAAACATACACAGTGGGGCCGTGTTATATAAGGAAATGCGAAGATAGCTGGGAGCAACTTGGAACATGGGCGCATTTTTACATCCATGCTTCAGCATGGAACCTACTTTGGGTTTTGGTGCTTCATGTTTTCCAGGCTATTCTCTGATTTTACCTTCTCCAGGTCTTAGGAAAAACACAGAAACAAAGCATCTCACCCCCTCAAAAAACAAAACAAAACAAAAAAAACCCCAACAAACAAACCCACAATCAAAAAACAAATTCTCCCAAACTCTTATGAATCCCTTTTGACGAAATACTGAATTCTGCTGCTTCAGTTATTTTTTTTTTTTTAATTTGCCAATTACTTCTTTAGTGATACTGATTCCTGGCTTTGATCTGCATTGCTACACAAATATCTATTGTCAATAGAATCTTGGATCTTTTACAAAATACTTCCTTTTTCTTGTATTAATTCATCCAAAAATGCGTAAGTTTTAAATTTAAAAACTTGGTATCCCCAAATTGGAGATAGGCTTTCTGGGTAGTAGAAATTACTTCTCTACTTACATGCCATCTTTAACATTCACATTCTGTTAACACATGTTAATCAGGACTCATGGTTTGGGGTCTCTTTTCCATGGCCAGGATGCCCAAGATGTGAATGTTTCCTAGGCTTCCTTTCCCTCAACCCTACTATCTCCCTTTTCATTCTAAAGAGCAGCAGATTTAAACCATCATATTAGTCACAGATTTATTCTCAGCGATTTCTTTTTCACAGACTTGGGTCCTGGCCTCTGATTTCTCCATCCGTTGCTCCACATTCACCATGTGCCTGTCTAGTTTCCCAGCTTTTGATGAGAGGTTCTCTGCCTTGCCTTCCATTGAGGACAATGTGTTCTGCATTGCCCTGAATTTCACATGAAGTGACTCCATCAGCTCATGGGGGGATCTGCTCTGCTGCGGTGCGGAAAAAGGCGACGAATCCAGTGAAGATAGACAAGATGACAGCATCATCTCAGGCCAGGGCACAGGAAGGCGTGGACTGAAGAAGTTGTTCTTGTCGTTCTTGTCTTTATTTGGGGCATAATTTTGCTCTGATTTTCAGTTGCAGACATCTTAGGTAACTTTTTGAGCTCATCATGCTTTAAAATATTTAAGACATAAAAAGGTGCAGAAATTTAGGAGAGATTCTGAATGAAGGCAGTTTTCCATGTGAGTCAGGCTCTACTCCTGCTGTCTCCACTCACTCATTACACTCCTTTCTCTGGTTTGGTAGCTGCTCGATGTGCACAGAGCACCACGTTTCCTCTCAGTCAGATTGTCAGGGTGTAAGTTGTTAGGACTGTGGAATGTAATTAGACATTGTGGCACTCTGAAGAAAACACCCCATTCATAATATTAAAGGGTATATGGTATTAAATGGACTACAGCAATGAAAAGGAACTACATAATGGATTTCATTTTAAATAAATAGAAGCATTTTTTCTGAATACCTCGTTGTTTGAATCTTATGGGAGTTTGGGAGAGCATAGTAGTTTTTGCATGTAGTTATTTTTTTCAAACTGATCTGTATTTAGAATATAACAAGTATTTCAGGATTTACATACTGTGAAAACCCAAATAGAAAGAAATAGAAAATCCTTTACTTGTTTCCATTTCAACATCCTGAAATTCTGACTAGTACCTATTGTGCAGTGGGCCTGGAGATTCTTTAAAATTTATATAAGAACTTGCAGTAAGGTTTTATAGAATTAGGGAAGGTCTGTCTCATTTTAAGTCCAGGATTGCAGTATTTATAATTGTATCATTTTGATCTAAGTTAAATTCATGGTGATACTTGAAAGAAGTTGACATATCCTAGTAAGAGAATTATTAGTAAGTAAAAGCAGATGTTTTTTTAAATAATATCCCCATAAGAGTGTTAAAGGAAATAAAAGTTTCTAGCTAGTGTTTTTTAATTTAAGCTAATTAGCATTCTAATTATTTCACTTCTTAAAAATCACTTTGTGGTATCTACACTATTAGAAGTAATGTTAAGTATGATATATGAAATTTCAGTGTTCTGGTGGTAGGGGTGCTTTTTGTAGAAAGGCATGTAACTCTCCTTGTTTAGCCAAGGAGTTAGTAAATGTTTTAGTGTCTTGTGTTTGTTTACAGATTATGGTTGTAGCAGTTAGTCACATGTGTTTGATCATTTTTATGGGCACTGAAACTAACCATTCTTACTTTACAGTGTGGTGTATGTCGCCATCAACTAGTTACTGTCTACTAATTAGGGGGAAAATAAAAATAGAATGTTTCTATTAATATTCTTCTACAGACCTATCCACAGAGACACATTACGGGGGGAAGGGGTCAGGTTTTTTCCTGGACCATGATATGAATAAATACAGAAATAAGAAACCTCTTCATCAACATATAACTGTATAGAAATTGTATAAAATAAAATGCGTCATTTTAGTTTTATTTACATTCATTCTGTTGAACTCTTAATAAAAATAACATAAAGATAAATTTTATTTTCCAAGCAGAAATCAGAGTACCTGATAAGTTGGACTCCTCAGTCTGGGAGCATCCGGATTCCACACATTTGAATGGAGCTGACTTCGAGCTCACTGTTCTGTCCATGGCTGAAATAGCTTCTTGTAGTTATGAAGCCAGGTAGGTAAAAGTTAACCAGTAGTTTGCCTGAGAATCTCATACAGATAGGCATAAGATGTCCAAAAATAGCAGTTGTTAGGTTTTTTTAAATGTGTCTAGAGAGGAGGTTTTATCCATTCAGAAATTGTAGTTTTATAAGTTGTTGGAATTTAACAGAAGGTCTTCCCTATGGATGCTGCTTCTTTTTGGATGCTGCTCAGTAACTCTCAACCTAACCTACATGTAACTTGAAATAAAGCCGTTAAAGAAAACCTTGTGCCTTTCACTGTGATACTGTTGATTTCATAATGTTGTCTTCACGTCTTTGTATTAAAATTGCATTATTTTATAAAATTATGGCATGTAATGAAGGTTTTACTTAAAATTAGACAAAAAGTGTGACTACTAAACTTAAAACATTCCTTGCAGAGACTGTGCTGAGCATCTGCAATAACATAACTTACAAAACTTTAGAGTATGAAACTACTTCTATAAATATAAGCACAGTGTTAGAAATGCAAATTTTTTTTCCCGATGGTAATAATACTCCAGAAATTATTTCTTCATTGAAACCTTTCTCAGGCTAGGCAGGTTTCTATTTGTATCTCAACAAGTTAGAGTTTATTTATTAACAGGAGCCTAATTATGTAAGCTTGAAGCTTGGAATGTAAGATCCAGCTACCTTAGTCACTGCAGTATACGCATGGTTTTAAATTGAAACAGGAGATGGCAAGTAGTGCTTTCTGGAGTCTTTGTCCTTCAGCATTTTCCTAAAGGCAGGTTGTTCATGCTCCATGGCTGAGTATTACGCAACTAATTCTAATACTCTATTTGCAGTTATTTTTTGACCTATTAAATTGCTCGCAGTTAGACTAAATTTCTTTTCCCATTTTTGTGTAAAAAGACAATTAATTTGAAAATACTCCCTATTAATTGGTGGGAAAGTTCGCACGGTGTTTACTTGGGTTTTTTTATTATTGAATTTTAGACAACTTGGCATAAAGAATGGAATGTTTTTTGGCCAAGCAAAAAAGTTGTGTCCAAATCTTCAAGCAGTTCCCTATGATTTTGATGCATACAAAGAAGTTGCACGGACAGTATATGAAATACTAGCAAGGTAACGTGCCATTTGTTTTGCATGGTCTTTCATGGTAAGGTTATCAAGCATATTTTTTTTGCCATTGCTGGATGCCATTATTTGATTTATATTTTCATCTCCATGTTACTGTTCAGCTCCAATAAAGCCATTCCTATTTGAGGCCTTTCTTAGTAATGTTTTTGTTATTTTGAGCACCATGCTTCTGTGCATGTTTTTATTGTGAAGCCAAATCCTGTAAACAATCAACATCTTGACTTCCAAAGGAATCACTGTTAAATTTTTTACGAATTACTCTGTAAGAACCAGATCCCTGCTTAATTGTGAGATCCTTCCAAGAGGTGTTTTTTGAGTAACTTAAGGTTCTTGGAGTAACATCTATTAGAAACTACTTTCTAGTTTAAAATGCACGTTATCAATGAAAAATAAATATTCAACTCCTTCTTAAGCTGTTCCTTTAAAACCATGATGCATGTTGAAATTAGTCCTACATTAATAATATTAGTATAGCTTGCTGCTTTAGCATTTTTGATATCTAAGTGATGTGTGATACAGAATAAGCAGGGAAATGCCACCACAAAAGGAAGACTTTATTTGCCACATATTTGTTTTAACAGATGGTGAGCTGTTGCTGGTGTTTCACCTCCTTTACTTTGTGTTGATAGCTATACTCATAACATCGAAGCAGTCAGTTGTGATGAAGCACTAGTAGATATCACTGAAATCCTTGCAGAGACCAGACTGACTCCTGATGAATTTGCAAACGCTGTCCGCACCGAAATCAGAGACCAAACTAAATGCACAGCTTCTGTTGGCATGGGTGAGTAACTTTGTTTCTGTTTGCAAGCAGTGACTGCTTTTGTTAATGTATCAAAGCTGTGCAAGTTTGCTAAAACTCTGAAGTTCTTGTAGAAGATGTAGCCATTTACATTAAATTAGTGTAAATAAAAACGCATTAAAATCTTGCTAAGTGGAAAGCTTTAAGGAAAAATGTATAAAGTTGCCGTAATTTCTCCTTTGTTATCTGAGCAGTATGCTAAAATTCTATCTATGTGATAGTCTTGCATTCCTTTTTACGAAATGCAACTATATATTCCCAGTAAATAGAAAAATGAGCACAGATTGTGCTCCTTAATGGAGAGAGCAGTAAGAGTTTATGAAGTAACAGGAGTTCACATAATTATTGGAAGGTATGAAAGCAAAGATTTGTGTAATTTGTAGTAGGTATTGAATATGAAATCTCACCTGAAAATACTTTGTTGATTTGTTTTCACTTGGCTCCTTCCTTTCTCTTTGTCCCAAATTAATACTGGACTTGAGTATCTCTAAATAGCTCTACTGAGTGTATGTAAGTGTATGCAATCCACTTGTGAGACAAGCTCAAGTTCATGACTGTAAGCAGAACTCTTCCTGTATTAACTTTGCAGTTACCACTACAGTTGCACTGCTGTAATAGCACATACTGCTAGCTGATAACTTGGAAGTAGACACTGCAAATATATATGAATATATTTCTTTAAATTCTCTGTAAAAGATAAAGAATTTGACTATACCTTCTGCATTTTTTCCTTGAGTGTTGAACTGTGGCATTATACTTGAAAATCAATAGAAGTTACCACAGACATGGTTTAATTTGTTGTTTTTACAGGTTCCAACATTCTGCTGGCCAGAATGGCAACTCGTAAAGCAAAACCAGATGGGCAGTATCACTTAAAACCAGAAGAAGTGGATGATTTTATCAGAGGACAGCTTGTTACCAGTCTTCCAGGTACTCACATATTTTAGAGGACATTTTGCCTCCTGATACTACATTAAACCAGGTTCAGCTACAAATCTGCTTTCTGGCTCAAACAAGTTTAGATGCTGTTCCACGTTTATGATCCAAAATACGATAGACATGAAAGACACATGGAATACACCTGTATGAAAGCAGGCTTTATTATACTTCTTTTTGTTGTTCCAGGAAAATACTTCAAAGCATTGTAACAGAAACTGTTTCCTGGCCTGTAGCTCTCTATTGTTACTCAGTACACGTACATAGTATAATGTGGCACAGGCATGGTGCAAAAAGTGCTGAGTAAGGACTCACTTAGCTTTTAGTGATCAGCTGATCTCACCCTGCATGTATACACACATATTTAGTGTTGCTTGTTCAAAGTAGCATTTTTATCTGCTTAAGAAAAAAAGAGAGAAGGGCAGTAAAAAATAGGCAGCAGTAGACACTGAAATTGAGGAGTGATAAAAACAACATCCATAGACAGGTGCAGGTCTGACAGAAACTCTCATTAATTTAAAATTTACAGCACAGTACCATTTCTCTTTGGCATAACTTAAAGGAGATATTTCTTCTCTAGATTAATACTTATGTAGTATTGTGCTTTGACTGGAATGTTTTAAAGCTTTCACAGTTCATTTGCATGTTAATAGTAAAACCTTTTTAGTGTTTGTGTCAATAATGCCATGTAGACAGAGAAACAGGTTATCAAAGATAGAATCTGATTACCTGAGATTTCTAATTTTTTGCTGACTTTGGTAGTGTGAACTCATAGGACTAATATTTTCTGTAAGTAACAGACCACCTCTCCAAAACCCAGAAATATACTTCAGTTTATCACACTTACATATGTGCCGTTGCTATGGATACCCACAATTTCCAGTGCTTGGTAATTCAAAGCACAAGTGAGACAGGTATGCTATCACTTCTACTTGAAATATTATTTTTCTACCCAAGAAGCAGTGAAACAGTGGTCAAAATATTGGTTGGTTTTCTTTTTGATTAAATCACTCATACATGATAGGAAAACATATCACATGTTGGACACTCTTTTTGGACTGAGTGTTGTGGGGATTCAGAGCTACATAATCTGTACCAGGCAATTTGCAAGTAGAAGTCATTTGTGTTTTACCCAGAAATAAAGAAACTCACTGCAGTATGACATCTTAAACTAAAGTGTGAAACAGATTAAAGAAATACAGGTGAAGACAGCAAAGGTTTCCATTCAAACCATGTTTTATGGAGCAGAATTTATTTTATGTGCTGTATATTTGTTTGTTAATCTGGTAGGACCCTCATGTAGGTTTAAGATAAATCATTTTTTCAAATTTCAACTGGCTCTGAATTGCATAGAGTTAACAGACCTAACTGCTTTGTTGTTAGGAGTTGGCAGGACCATGGAATCTAAGCTGGCTTCTTTGGGAATTAAAACCTGTGGAGATCTGCAGTGTGCTTCGATGTCAAAACTACAAAAAGAATTTGGTCCAAAAACAGGGCAAATGCTCTACAGATTTTGTCGTGGTTTGGATGATCGACCCGTTCGTACAGAAAAAGAAAGGAAATCTGTTTCAGCAGAAATCAACTATGGAATAAGGTTTACACAGGTAAATTCAGAATTGCTTCTCTCTGCAGTGACTTCTTTCAGCTGTAGAAGAGTCTTCTCATATTCTGATTATTTTCACTTACACTTTGATCTGTTAGAGCACCATCTTAGCCACGAAATAGAAATGAGGAAAATGAAGAAGTAGGAGACCAAACGATAAAATGGGAGGAGAGACTGCAAAAGTATTGGACTGAAAAGAAGCTTGCACAAAATTAGCTGGCTATTCTGCATTCGTTATACAAGTCTGGTACAGAAAAAGAGAACTGCAGTAGGTTTGTCAGCACCTAGCATTCTCTTCCATTTAAATGCTGATTATTTGAAGATGCCAGTGCCTGAAACCATCACCAGCTGCTCCAGTACAACATTTTTAATAGACTTTTTACAAATATTGTCGGGGTGGGGTGTGTTGTTGACCAAATTGTATTTAAAAAGGAACTCAGCCTTTGGTTGAGAACATGAGTATTTATAGAAATTACAGAAAAAAACCACAACATGTTTGGAGAGACCTCACGATGTTGTGTAGTCCAGTCTTTTGCGCTAAGCAGGGGAAGCTGTGAAATCAGACCAGTTGCTCAGGACTTTATCCAGTCTGGCATTGAAAATCTCCACAAACAAAGACTGTACAACTTCCCTGAGCAACATGTTCCACTGCTTGACTTTCTCGTAGTGACAAAGATTTTTCCTTACAAGCCCTGCACTCTTCATACTCTAGGTTTGTGCTTAAAGTTAGACTTCCAATTCTCTTTGGGGGTTTCTGAATACATTTTTTAAAGACTTATTTCCAAAAGGACTTACTATTACATGTATTTCAGCATTAGAATAGGAATCTACCATCTCACCTAACTTCAGCAACCTACAATGTAAAGAAAACACTTGAGGTTAAATAAGACCATTGCCAGTGAATCAGCTTCCTCTTTTCAGTTTACACAGTCTGGATTGTATTAACCCTTAATGATTTACCTTTAATATTTGAAAACTATTAATTATCTAAACCTGTTGGTTTTCCCCTTCAGCCTAAGGAGGCAGAGGCTTTCCTTCTCAGCCTCTCAGAAGAAATCCAACGTAGACTTGAAGCTGCTGGTATGAAGGGTAAACGATTGACCCTTAAAATTATGGTCAGAAAGGCTGGAGCACCAGTGGAGCCTGCAAAATATGGAGGTCATGGAATCTGTGATAATATTGCCAGGTAACTGCTAGGCATGAACACAATTCTGCAGAATGTTGAGGACCAAAATTTACAGGGAGAAAGGACAGAAGTTTTGAAGTGCTTGATACTTCTGTCGATGTATCCAACGTGCACCAAAATAAGTATTATCAAAAGTCCCTTGTGTTTGGGTTGTACATACAGGGTGTTATGGTCATCAGTAATATATATGCACTTATATGTTGTTGCTCCACTTGCTCAGTATTGAGCTGGGGGGGTTTGCAGTGCTTGTAGAAGACATACTCTGACCCTGCACTATGACATACATGTGGCAGCATTTTTATTTCTTTCAGTGACCAGCCAAGTTGAAAAATTCTGCTGCTGCATACTGTTTTCTCTCCCTGAACCGTGTGATACTGGGTATTTTTTCTTGACAGACTTTCTGCTGTTCCTTGTTGGCCACGTGCTGATTGTGACAGGTGGAGTCATTTCTCAAAGACAATTGTACTTTGTACTTGCCAAGAAGGATAACTGGTAGTTCGTAGTTGTCCGAGGCTCGAGTGCCTGGAGGTGAGGGCAGTATTTGCAGAAGGACTTGCTGCAGAAGACTGAGAGGTCACATTGGATTCTGAAGATTGGAGCTGGCATCAGGCACCTTGGACTGTGGTCATCTGTCTTAGTATAGACAAGTTTGTTAGCGTTGAATCTTATCTTTCTTGTTGTTTCACAAATAAGTCTGCAGAGAAGTTTTTTGGTCCTAGAAAAGACAATGAAGATTTGAAGTGAAGCTTAGAAAGTTGAATCTCAAAATCTCAAGGGCAAAGGCTGTGCCCTGTGTTTCAGCTGTTCAAAAAGGCAACTTGTTCATTTCTCTTGACCTTCGCACTTAGATTTTTTCATGTAGGTGTAAATTCCTCATCAGAAGGGCCTTTGTTTTCTTGTGGATCTGTATCCATGTAATAAAGTCTCTTTCTACTTGGTCTCCCTGTAGCACTGTTGATCTGATTGAGATGCTCCCTGTAGTGACTGCCCATCTATGGGGAATGGATAACCCAGTTATTCTGCCTAGGTAGTCAGTTGGTGGGTAGGTGGGTCACTGTCAAAGGAGTAGGACCTTCAGCTTCCACGAGCAGTGCTGTTACTCTTACCCGTTTTTTGTTTCTGATTGTTCTTTGTTTCTTAATCTGAATTGTATTCGTATACTTGCATGTTGAAAACACAGGAATGTAATCTAGGCATAGAGCATCAAATGCTTTTTCATGCAAGACTTTGTACAAGATTGTCACAGAACCTTCTAAATACACATACACTCTTCAGACGTAACTTCTGTATGAAAGCAATTCTTCCTTTGGTAAAGGGATGATCCTGGCTTTTGTGAGAGGGTGCATTTAGCATCTTTGAAGATAGGTCTTTTCTACTTCTTCCATTTCAGGTGATTGTGAACAGATTAGTCCCTCCTGAACTCAAGGGTCATATTTGGTCAGAGTTGCTGATAACAAAAGAGGTAGTGGGGTTAATTCGATGTGTTAAGAGTTCAACAGTAGGACTTGCCTACATAGAGCCTATCACATACTTGTGATATTGTTACGTAGAATTCAGCTGTAAAAACCCCTGAAATTACAAAATTTAGATGTCACCATAAGAAGCTCATTGCTTTTTGGGATTGGTATATATATCAAGAAGGAAATCTGTCAGTCTATACTTTTGTCTTCTGGCTATCCTGATTTCTTTGAGTTGAAGATTTTCTCTTCACATTCTAAGATGACATTTTTAGGGTTGAGTGTGTGTTGAGATAGAGCTTTATTCCTCCATTATTGGAACTAGTGCCAGACTGCTCTCTCAAGAACAGGTCAGTGCTTTGGACCCCATTTTTGTGGTCAGGCATGCTACTGTACGTGCCCTGTCATTTCCAGAGTTCATGAAGTTTTCATTAAGGTAAGGTGCAGGGGCACCCAAGAGTGCTAAATTGTTCACACAGCTAAAGCAGGTCAGAGGCCAGGGTCATGTTTGGTGGTGTCTCTTTCTGCTTCTGACTCTACCAGTGACATTGTCAACCCCAGCCAGTCCAGGTTATGCTGTTTGACAATACAGGTACTGTATTCCTATCTTGGTTGGAGCATTTCTGTTCAGTCCAGAGAATGGCTTTTTAACAGCAGCAGGGTAAACCAGAAGCTGGCTCCAAGCGGATTAGAATCTTGAAGTGGTGTTCCCTCAAGTGGCTGGTTTTTCTCTTTGGTTCAAGATTTTATCTGTAGCAGTAGATCATGACCCATTTCTTGCTCCCTCTCCACACAGGTGAATGAGTTGCTATGCTTTCTTATCCCACCGATCCAGATTCCCTAGAATAATGTCGTAGTACTACAAAGGATTCAGACTTGCAGACTGTTTAAGATAAAAAGAAACTCAGCTTCTCAGACGTCAGTAGTATTTTTACTGCCTCTTTGAAATCAAGTCCCAATAGTATAGCATAGACCTTTTTAAAATATTCTTCTGAAATATTCTGTACCTTTACACTCACCGTGATATTGATCCCCTTTTCTTAAAAATATTGGCACGTAAGGCTTAGGGAGATCTTCATAACACTCACAGTAGGAAGGTTTTTCCTTTTCATATTGGCAGAACTAGACCTTTCTGGAGATCTCTTGGCTGTAACACATGGTGGTTTCTGACAGATTAAAAAGTAGAGTAACACCATGAAGGTGTTTAGCATGTTATCAGGATGGCACCCTGTCAGAACATCAAAGTGGGGCTTCCTTATATCCATAAAGTTAAAAGTGCATCGGTTACCTCAGTGAGAAGAGTTTACATCACATTTGATTGAAATTCTTGAAATTCTGTCTTTGCCTGTCTCAAATGTTAGGGCTTTAGAGAATCCAGAACTACCAGGCACTGCTGCTGTCCTGCCCAGCTCTCAGGTAATTGTAAAACTCAACAACCAGGTCATTTTGTGACACTTGTTGCAGAAATTGCCCACAGCAGAAGATACGTCTTTGGAGTGTTATTTAAAGTCCCTCACCACTAATCTGAGTTCTTTATTGTTAGTAATCCACATGAACATGCCTTTATATCTGCATCTCCCTCTTAGGTCCTTCTGAAACTCTTGGTGTAGACGTTTGCCAATTGGCAACTGAAAGAATACTGAGCAAGCTCTATGAACCAAGTTTGAGTGAAGGGTAGAAATTCATGAGCACATTTCTGTGCAAACTGTAAAGTGAAACTTTTTCCTGGCTTCACTAGGTAGCATGTATAAAATATATACTACATGTGGCAGTTTATTGTGTGGACTGCACACTGAGACTGTGCAATCAGTAAGTGATCTACTTTTTTATCTGTAGATCATGCTAAGTTTTAATTGCCATTAAAAAGAAACCACAGAATGAAAAAACAGTATTCAGTTTCTGCATCCAAAGAAATTACGATCTTTGTTCTTCGAGGTCCTCTCTGGAATAAATACAGAATTGTTCTTGTCTTTAGGATTTGTGAAACAGTTTCCTTTTTAACCATATTTGTTTATTCTTTTTAGGACTGTGACTCTAGACCATGCAACAGACAGTGCAAAAGTAATTGGGAAAGAAACTCTAAACATGTTTCACACAATGAAACTGAACATATCAGATATGCGAGGGGTGAGTTAATGGCAAAACTGAAATTTATTCTCTTTATCAACCTTCGTTATTGTCTTTCATAAACTTTCAGTTCCTCAGGGTAGATGATAACCAAACGTAGGCAAAAGTGTAGGTAATACAAATCTTATGTAGATTAGGCTATGCAGTCGTACTATGTGGTCTATGTTTACCTTTGAAAAATATTGTTAAAAAGCCAAAAATGTAAAAAAATAAAATTTTATTGGGATATGAATTAATCCACAACTTAAAACAGCCTGAGGTAGCAAAGTTAGACTGTGTCTTCTACAGTTCTGTTAGCACATGTAAATTTTATTTTGCCATAGAATTTTCTGTAAACTTTTGCAGAGCTGTTAGTTAAGTAACTAATATAAATACTGCTTGTAATGCCAATCAAAGGTAGAGATTAAAGGAGTTTTTGTTACAGACTGCCAGTCTTAGACCAGGAAAAGTTACCAGCCCATAGTTTGACCTTTATTTGAAGGAGAAATTTGCTGGTTCTTTTGATTCATCATTTGTTTTAGAACAGTCTTGCTCATCTCAGTGGTTTTGTCACAGCAGTGTGAACCCATGATAAGACTATTTTGGCATCAGCCATTTGTTACAATGGAGCACAGGGGATTTCTAAACCTGTATTTATTGGTCATCTGGATACAGAACTAGAGTTTTGATTCACAATGTTGCCTTGCACAGTCAGCCTCCTGGCTTGGAGTTGAGGAGGTATTGATCATCCTGTCCATGTCTTTTTCTAGTTTCTTGTCTGTCTCTGTGCTGTCTTTACTGACTTCTTATGTTGTTCTATTTCACCTGATTTCTTTAGCCCTTGTTTTAAGAGCATTCTGATTTAGAGTTAGTATCCCCTGGATGCTGTACATGTTGTTTTGCAAAACAATGTACTACTACTGACCAGGTGGCTCAGCTGAGTTCTGGAGGGGCCATTCAGTTCTAGGTCATATAATAAAGTTCAGAACCATCCAGGATCCCGCAGTGGTTCTCCTTTCAGCTGACTCCAGACACCCCTACTGTGCAGGAGCTAGTCCCATTAAACTTGATACATGAGGTGAGCTGTGCTTTAAGTATCCTTTTTCTGTCACTATCTGCCCTTAGTTGTTTGTGCCCACACTTGGGCAGGTAAATGCCCTCACTTGTCCCATAGACTTCACATAAGAAACTCCTGTCCTAAAAGGCAGAAAAGAACCCAAGGCAAAGTTGCTCAATACATCAAACACAATATTCCAAAGGCTTTGTTTAAATTCTAGAACTAAAATGTAGAAATATTTTAAAGCAAAAGAAAAAGCTCAAAGAAAAGCTTTTCACAGTGATGATGTCGTATCCCCTTTTTCCAGCTAAGAAACTTAATAAACAAAATTCTTGATAAATAGTTATAAAAGACCTGGTAGAAATAGACACTATCTCCTTCATGAGTTCTATATAAATTTTTTTCTAAGTGTTAAAGTGTTTTCGTAAAAACTACAGAAGGTTGAGGGCAGTCCCATGGTGTAATGGAGAGCACTCTGGACTCTGAATCCCAAGGACCTGAGTTCCAGTCTCAGTGGGACCGTCCCC
>JAWWEV010000001.1:88246454-88277415 GCA_035583235.1 Hafferia zeledoni | reverse complement strand
CTTGGCCACCTGGGCACACTGTTGGCTCATGTTGAGCTTCCTGTCAATTAGTACCCCCAGGTCCCTTTCTGCCTGGTTGCTCTCCAGCCACTCTGTCCTCAGCCTGTAGCGCTGCAGGGGGTTGTTGTGGCCAAAGTGCAGGACCCAGCACTTGGCCTTATTGAACTTCATCCCATTGGAATCAGCCCATCTCGCCAGCCTATCCAGGTCCCTCTGCAGAGCCCTCCTGCCTTCCAGCAGGTCGACACTTCCTCCCAACTTGGTGTCATCAGCAAATTTGATGATGATGGACTCAATCCCCTTATCTTACTGCCTTGGCAATCTTGGAGGAACTTGATTCTTTCTATCAGTTGTTACTCCGTAGTTTTGCCAGCTCCTGTGTCTTACTTAATATCTTGAACTTTTAAATGCTCTCTCTTCAACCCATGTGTCAGGCCCTTGTCTTATGGCCTGATGTTACTTATGTGGAAGGATTTCTTTATTTTTCCAATGTATTACAAGCACTGGGTTGGAAAAGCTCTTGAAAGGGAATTCCTCTTGTACGAGGATGTAATTTTAGAGGCAAAGGAGTGCAGGGTTTTTGTTTTTTCTCAAAATAACTTCTGGAAAGAACTCTAGGGGAAAAAAAGTGCCACAGTGTAACAGTGTTGCTAAATTGTGATTGATTTAACATACATGTCAAAGGAATAGCAAGGCAAGTCTGATGACCTTTGTACTCTGGACTTTACTATTCTAAGGGTTTCAAAGCAACCTTTCCATTTTAGATCTCAGTCTCTTTTCCCTTTGGTTAATGCTTGCTTGTCTGTCAGTTGCTCTTATTGAAGAGAAGGAATAGATCTACAAAACAGATATTTCAGGACCTTGCAGTCCTGTTACGTGCACACCTTCTGATGTTGGCGGGAGGTGTGGGAATACAGCAATTGTCAGGGAGGCCCCTGATGCACTGACACTGCAGAATTTCTTTCTATTGTATTCCCATTATTTTGGATTATATTCTAACTATACTTAGAGAAAAGATCTCATTTTTTTAAATGATTTTGTATTACAGATCCTATGGAAGAAGACATTCTACAGGTTGTGAAGTATTGTACTGATCTAATAGAAGAAAAAGATTTGGAAAAGTTAGATCTGGTTGTTAAGTACATGAAAAGGTAACTGAATTGCTTAACTTGTGACATTTTAGACTATTTTTGTTAAAATTTATACATGAGATGGCTTCATTGTGAGGCCATAGCCCATGGGTTATTCTATTGATGAATGTAAATATTTTAAGCTTAAATTTTATTTATAAACTATGTAATAAAAGTTCATAGAATCACAGGGTAGTTTGAGTTGGGAGGGACCGTAAAGATCCTCTAGTTCCAACCCCCTGCCATGGGCAGGGACACCTTTCACTCCACCAGCTTGCTCAGAGCTCCATCCAACCTGGCCTTGAACACTTCCAGAGATGGGGCATCCGTAACTTCTCTGGGCAACAGTCTTTTGTTTCTAGACAAAGGATGTCATTTTCATCACTATTGTTCCTTTTCTTCATCCTGTTTTCATTAATTTTTCATGGCACCTTAGACATGACTTCATTCTCTTGCTGTATCCAGATGCTCCAACCAGCTGAACCCATTCCTATTACAGAGTTATTGTGCTCCCATTACTGTACCCATGAGTCAGGAGGCCCAAATTCCACTTATGACTTGCTTACTAAGAGATGCTTAACTGTGGGGCTCAGCTTTCTGTGGTTTAGATCTGAAGTACATTTGTTTCACAGAATAAACAGCACCTAAAAGACAACAGCAGTGTACAGACTTCAGCAGGCTTTCATATTATGGGAAGTCTTTAGGCCCTGGAAGAGGCAAAACACACAGTGCAGTGAACTGTTTTATGAATTTTGTATAGTAATTCATACTTGTGTTACGAATTTCATTTTATGAATTTTGTGTGGGAAGTTCTGTATAAAACTCTTGGGAAAGCATCACGTCCTACTCCTGGTCCCTGTATGTGAGCTCTGCGCCGATGGCTGTGGCCTCTGCAAGGGCCATGACAAGGACAAGGAGGCAGGAACTGGATGATGCACTCTTGTCCTTATGATACTGGTGTTAATGTCCTCCAGATCTCCAAGTATAGAAACCCTCTGGTCTCCTGCAATAGAGGGATCCAGAAGGGGATTTAGAGAGTGTAGAGCTGCTTTCTTTTCCTTGGGCATTTCATGAATTTTCTTCTAGTGGCAGCTGATTCATAGAGGTAACACAGCTCGTTGTGGGCATCCATGATTGAGTTCTATTTGCAGCAATAAACACAACATAGGGCCCCAAAAATTACTTAAATGTGTCTATCACTTGGCATTTGTTGGAAGAAGAGAAACAGCCTCTCTGTCCTGGGATGAGGAAGGAAGGATGAGAGTCCAGAAGCCTGTTATTTCTGATCTCCAGTACGCAGTTGGTGGAAGGTCACCTATCACAGGCTCACACCAGTGCCACACATGAGTGTTTGCCGTCTGATGTGACACTGCTCACACCAGACATTCGCCAGGGCATGGCAGAGGAGTCTGTGGCATTAACGAGCCTTGCTTGGTGCCTTTCACACTGGAGAGGGAGGGCTGTACCAGGAGGGAATGAAAATACATCTGTGGTGAACTGCTGTGACCTTGTTTTCCAGTGCACAGACGAAAACTGATTGTAAAAAGGACTGATTCTGTAATGGTAGTTTTCACTCTCTTCTTCCTTTTTGCCCTCAGGTTAATGCAGTCATCTGTGGAATCAGTTTGGAATATGGCATTTGACTTCATTCTTGACAATGTTCAGGTAGTTTTACAACAAACTTACGGAAGCACATTGAAAGTTACCTGAACTTGTAGAAAAGAGCTTGATGGGAGCCTGGAGCTCTCTGCTAGCTGTGCCATAAGTGCTTGTGAGGTATTTGCAAAGTGCATGATAGTAATGCCCTGAGTTTTTATAATTTCAAATTTCTTTTTAAACAACAAAGTGTTTTGTACATTTCTTTTCAGAAAGTGCCAAATTTGTCAGTATTGCATGTAAATAATTGTGTTAAAATTCTTTTATTGTAGTATAGAATCTATTTACAAAATGTTTGTTTATAAAGTTTTATGGATTTTTACAGTGAAGTGTTTACAGTTGTTTAATAAAGAACTGTATGTATATTTTTGTACTGATTCTATTTTGTGATGCTTCAGTTTGACTACAGTGAACCCCTTTCCTTAAAGCTGCAGCTTTGATTAATTTCACCAAGTTGGCACTGCCTCAACACATGGAAGAGCTGCTGTACATGCACCTGGTCACGTTTTTTCTCCACTGACTTTATTACAGATTTCAAGCTGAGGGAAGAATATTAATTAATTTTCAGTTTCATCCTTCAAAGGCTCAAACCAGCATGGCCCAGCCGCTCCCAGAGCACACGGTGTCAGCTGAAGCCTGAGTGCTGCCTGACCCTGGCTGTACTGCCAGCTCTGGACACACGTGCTTCTGTAGGAAAACCAGGCACCCAAGAACAGCCCTGCAAAGGAGCTGACATGGAGCATCTGTCCTCTGCCTGCTCAACAGAGAGCACTTGCACAATGCAGTTCTTCCCAGCCTGTGTTTCCTTTATGCAACATTACAAAAGGGGGTGTAGTGAGTAGCAGAAGTGAAATAAATCGCTCCAGCTCGTGTCCCTGGTAGGGGAGTGTTTGCACCTCTGCAGGTTATGTTGGGCAGGTCTGCTTTTCCCAGGTGTGCACCAGCCTCGGAGAGTCATATTTGGCCCACTGTGATAAAACAAGGCTTTTTCTAAGATCTCCTGTAACATCCTCATGGACAAGCTGATGAAGAACAGACTGGAGAGAGAAGTGGATTGGAAACTACCTGGGCAGGCAGGCCCTGGGCACGATGGTCAGTGGCACAGAGTCCTGTTAGAGGCCAGGCCCAGGTGGTGCCCACAGACAGCACTGGGACAGTCCTGGGCATCATCTTTGTTGACCACCTGGGTGATGGGGCAGAGCACCCTCAGCACATTTGCTGAGGGCACAGGATGGGCTGATAGGACAGAGCAGGGATGCTGCTTCCAGAGACCAGTGGGCTGCTGGAACCTTGTGAAGGTCCACCAAGAGAAGTGCCAGGTTCTGGTCACAGGGAGGAGCCAGCCCTGGCACTGCAGGCCCAGTGCTGGAGAGCAGCTCAGCAGGTAAGGCCCTGGGCCTGCTTGGGACAGCAAGACTCCCTCGCAGCAAAGGCAGGCACCAGCATCCCAAGATGCACAAGGAAAAAGAGCCCCAGGAAGCCAAGGGAAGAGATTGTTCCCCTCTGTGTGCAGTGCTGTGTCCGGTGCTGGGCTCCTTAGTACAAGGGAGACGTGGACATAGAGAGCAACTCCGACACAGGCCCCAGAGCTGCCTAAGGGAGTGGAGATTCCTCCTGAGAGAGCTGGGACTATTCAGCCTTGAGAAGGCTGGGGGGTGTCTGATCCATGTCTATGAAGACCTGATTGTGCTCACAGGCTTGCAGCCATTTACAGATCCACATCTACATTACCTGAACCAAGTTATCCAAGTTTCCACTGGTTTCTAGTTTGGGTCTGTCAGTATCCCCTCTTTAAAAGACTCAGTATTACTTAAGTCAGGGTAGTTTAGTTCTACTTCCTTCCTTTGTGATCCCTGTTTCAAGCCCTTAAATGTAAGTCAACAGTTACCTGCTTCCTTAAAGTCTTTTAGTGAAGGCATTTTCTTTATTTTAAGTTCCCCAACAGGAAGCCTTTTCCCAGAGCTTTCACCGATGGGAAGAACACCATTCCACCTCTGAGGAAACAATGGAGAATACATCAAGACCACAATGTTTGACATCTGTGTTTATTAGTGTAGTTTTAATGATTGCATAGTTTGCAAAAGAAAATTTTAACAATTAAATGTAGTCTCTCTCTGATAATTCTGTTCACCCAGTGATGGGAATTTGCACCACCCACCAACCATCCTAGAAAGGTCCTTTCCAATGGCAAGTTTAAAGTCTAAGCCAAAAAAAATTCTGGTAAATTAAATTCCATTTGCAAAGGAGGTGACTTATTAACTGTACCTTTGTAATGGAGTCCACACAATCCCAATTACAACATTCCGATTTTTCCAACAAAAAGTTAATCCAAGTGACAGAGGAAATCTGATCAAACTGCTTGTTGCAAGTTAAATTCTTTTAAGTGCTAAAAATTTCAGCTGCGTGAAAGATCCTTCTTGATTTTGTTTCAGCTTGTGCCTTTGAAGAGCATTTGTTCTGCTCCCATCAACATGAGCTGTAAGATACCCAGAGACAGGAGGCATAAGGGAAGGTGGGGTAGGAAAACGTTGGGATTACAGGCTGACTCCTGGTCTCGACAGACAACATCGCTTTGGAGCTGGGTCAGTCCCGCGGTGTCGGATGACTCAGCAGCTCCGATGCAGCATCCCGAGTCCCGGCTCCATCAGGCAGCTGTTCCCAGGTGCTCACACCGCTCTGAGCAGCAGCTGGAGAGGAGATGCCAGCTCTGAACTCCTCTGGGAAATGTGCCGTGCCTGCCACTCCGGTGCCTCGGGAACACGGACATCCCCACCCTGTGCACACTGGAGGGGGAAGTGCAGCCAGAGGAAGAAATGCCTTTGCTGAACACACCTCTGCCGTTTGGCCAAGCAGAGAGGCACGAGGGCCCTGCCTGGCCCTTCCACAACTGCCACAGCCCATGGAGTGAAACTGATTATTGAAGCAAACTGTAAAACAAATGGGCTACACTCTGTCCATCTCCTTTATTTGTGGCTCTGCATTATAATGATTACAGGTCGACTTCCATGAACTGTACAAGCAGTAAAGGTGGGCAGCTATGCCTTACAACATTGTTTCACACAAAGCAAATACAGAGATAGCCAATTGCCTAATTTTCTATTTAAAAAAATTTCTATAGGCACAAAGCAGAAGAATGTTGGAAAAGAAAGTCAAAGGAAGAGGTATGCATAAATAAGTACTTCTTACATCAAAAATGTCCCGAGAATCACAAAGTCTGCAGAAGCTTGGTTAATCAAATACTGCAGTACTGCTCTCATCAGTATAAAAGTGAAAGAGCTTTAGTTCTGTAATAAAAATTCAATTTTATCTTATTTTGGAGGGAGGGACAAAGGGTGGAAAGAAGGTGTAAGAGAAGGAAGGGCAAACTTTAAAACAGCAGCCAGTATTAGGAAGGGCAGTAGGAGAGGTGAACAGGCACATTGGAACCATGGGAACATGTAAATTGACCACTGTCAAACCAGTGTAAATTTCTTGGTTTCTCATGGAAAACATTTTATCCACATATTTTCCTCCCACACATATATCCAACAGTCATCAATACACGACTTTGTTGGTAACTTTTTTAGAACAGGAAGAGTGCGTTTTATTCCTGCCTCCCCATTGCTGTAAAAGTTATCTAGATGATTTCAAACACTTTCTTCAGTTCTACTATAAGCTGCCAGTCAGACTTCTGCATCTCATCCCTGAACCAGTCCTTCAGAGCATCGATGGACTGACGACTGATCTGTAACACACAAGGCAAACCCATCAGAAACGTGTGTGTGTATTAGAGGCAGCTGTAGTACATTGGAAACAATTTATCTGATGAAAGGGCATCAGTCTGCACAGGTTTCCTACTGATGCGCTGTATGACCGATCTCATTCATTTCCCTTCACATCACATCCCTTACCTGGTCTTGAGGGGCTGCAGATGGACAGACCACCCCACCCTTATGCAGTAAGGCAAGAACTGGAGAGGTCTCCAGCTGCCACCAGGGCCCACAGGATCAGCACCCTCTCCCTGTCCCAGGTCCTGTGCCAGGCCCCTGGCATGTGTGTGGCAGGGACTGCCTCACACGGTGACTGAAGCAGTGGGGAGTGTGGAGAGCTGTGGCTTTGCTTCCAAGAGCCAAAGACTCAGCAAGGGATCATCTCCTCATCCAAGCCCAGTGTCCCAGAAGCAGGTAACTGAAGTATTGCCTTTTGTGGCACAATTTCCAACACCAGCTGCGATGCCCCGGGGCACTGCTGAGCACCAGCTGCGGACAGTGGTTTGCAAAGAGTCACTGTGGCATTTTCCCCTCTTGGTGCTCTGAGCTGCAGGGTGTTTGCAGCCACAGCCCAGCATTGCCCCCATCCTCTCCAGGGGCACCACTACAGACCTCAAACCACGGCTACAGGGAATTGGCTGAACGATGCCACACATGCACCCTGTTCCAAGTGTCTGTCAGGGACAGTTCCTCGTGTGTTTTTCAGGCTCCATGCAATAGTTCCACTTCAAGCAAGCTGCCACTCTGTCCTAGGCCCTCTCCAAAAATGCAGATTGCTCTTACCTTACTGACGAGGATATCTGTTGCTTCAAAGTGTCGTCCATACATTTTAGGTGATTCCCCAGGAATAGGTTCTATTTTAACACACACTTCTTGGCCTTTCTTTGCAACATCCACTGGTTTATGGTTTATTTCAATACTTGTAACTATTCCAATTTCAACAAACTGTAATACAATGAAGCAGCTGTAACACACATCCACAAATCCCCTGTGCACACACCCTTCCCTAAGCTCCCATTTATATGCCCAGACTTGCTGCAGGAAGTGCAGCACTAGTGGAGCTGCCTCCTCAGCACGGGCAAAGCAAAACATGTGGCACAGCAAGCTCTTTGTACTGGAAAGGGCAGCAACAACCACCCACAGCTCATCTGGGGTATCAACTGGTTATCCCTTAAAGTGCCAGGAGTTGACTTGCCCTCGTAGGAGCTACCAGGAATGACAACTGTGCTCGTTACTTGGTACCACAGCACAGAACTGGCAGGGGGCAACGGGCAGGTGCCCTCCAGCCACACTTCCTGTGTCCTGCTGCAGAGCCCAGCGCTTCTGGCAGAGACATGTAGGATACTTGATCACCAGAAGACAGACTTGGTCTGCAAGTCTGAATGTCATCCCCTCCCAGAAATGTGTGCACTGGGGAAAGGCATGCAAATACTTCAAGGTGCATTGTCCCAGGAACTACCCGGTGGATCCAACATCCCCTTGGAAGAGGCACTCACATTTTTGCTAGGTACACACATGGGAGTCCCCTGCTTCACCTGGCCGGCCTCCACAACCACACCCATCACTATTGGGTCACGAGAGTTGAAAATGAACTGAGGCAGTATTTTCAACTTGCATGGAAATACTGCTATATGCCTAGAGGATGACAAGAAAAGGCACTTTGAAAGAGATACTGGAACAGCGTACACATTAGCAGTTCTGCCTTCTCCCTCATTTCTTGGGCATTTATTCTAACAGTGCCACTTGAGCAGAAATCTTTTCCGAACTTGCTCATTCTAGTCAATGCTTGGTCTTCAGAAACTACAGGGGACAATAATCAAGCATGGATTTTATATTAACAGGCTTGGGCAACTTAGACTTAGACTAAGACTGAAGGATTAGGAATTTTACAGTATAATAACACATTTAGGAGAGCGCAAGGAATAGAAGTATTGCTGCGTCAACCCATCACAGGGACTACAAAATGTCAAGATTTTTGTTTGTGAAGTGAGCAAATACATTTAAATGCTGAAGTGTGCATAATCAAATTGGAATCAATATGAAATGAAATACATTTTCATTTATTTTGACTGTCCCTAGTTTATTAAGGATAAACCCAATGACTCCAAAAATTATTTTTGGGTCCCTGTAAATCCTTACAAGATTGCATATTCATGTTACTGCAGCCAGAATTAAGCCCTCCACACTGGAATTGCATAAATGTGAAACAATAGAATCCAAATCCCTTCAGTTTTGTTTTCTTAACTCTCCAGGACTAACACATCTGTCACAAACAAGGAACAGAAGCCAAGTGCAGAAAGCAGCCCTAATAAAAGCACTCTGTATTCCGTGACAGTTCTAGCTGAATCTTGTATCTGCTGCACAACTTTCACAGCTCTCACCCTACTAAGCCTAATCCAGATCTAAACAGTTAGTCTGGAGCACTAAATTCTTGAAAATTATCAATTTATTATTCTATCCTCCACTTCCTTCCCATCACCAGTAATTAGGAAACAAGAAGTAAAATGCAGTTTCATTTATACTAAAATAAGTAACACACTTATGTAGAAGCATCCAGAATATGATTGCTCATACTTACTTGAATTCCTCTTGTTTCTGTTTTTTGTAGTCTTGTCTGTATTTTGTGAAGGCATCAAATAAGTGATAAATTATTTCAGCACTAAAAATACGCACTCCTAAACTATCAGCCATTTCCTGTGCATCACGTTCAATCCTCACATCAAACGCCAGAATGACGGCGTACCTGTAAGGAAGAGTGAGTCCAGCAGGTTACCAGAGACACCTCAGAACCAGAGCTAAGGAGGGGCGGGGCCTTCCTGCAACACCACCACACGTTCATCAACAGAGTAAAGCAAAGGTACTTACTGTGGGTCATGCTCCAACATAACTGATGCCTTCATGACGTCTTTTTTATGGACAGGACCTATATTAATTCCTGAATACTGTTGGAGAAAGCCACATAGATCAAGTCACTAAACTTTCTGAGACAAAAGGAAAGAGTTACTGACTAAAACATACAACCCACATCAGATGCAGCCCCGAAGTACTTACTGGCACTTCTGACGTTTTAAGAAATTCAAGTAATGCCTCTAAAGAGCCTAAAGTAGAAGCCTGGACATAGACACCTTTCTCTTCTAATTTGATTGCATTCAGTGTTTGCTTCAGTTCATGTATTAGTTCATCCTTTAGAAGAAAAAAAAAAAAAAGGAAAAAAGGGAATTTTAGTTCTCTCTTACTATTTATGCCTCAGGGTACAAAGTCTTCCTGTGGGTGAGCTGCTGAAAGTGTGTGACAGCCACACTGATGGGTCCCAACTCAGACGTGCAGTGTAACTCACACACAGCCCTGCGAGACACTGATTGTTTCCGCCATTAGAAAAGCTGAACTAGACCTGAGGATTCTGTGAGAAGGTGATCATATAAAACAGAGCAAACACCCATCTTGGGAGTCAGTAACGTTTCTCTGCAGAATGCACATCCCTCTGCCCTGTCTGCTGGCAGGACTGAGCAACACACTGTGTGTGGTGATGCCTTTGGCTGCCTGAGGATCCACGGCAAGAGCTGACACCTAAAACGATGAGCTGCAAAGGGTCCTTAAAGCTCTTCAGGCCTTGGTACAAAACAGGATGCAAGAGCAGCAAGATCATTCTTCTGCTTTCAGAGCAGCCAAAACACCACACTTTTTCAGAGCCAATTCCTTCTAAACCATCACATATCTAGTACTAGTAGTACACTTTATATACATTCTTGTGTGCATCCAGCAACAAGCTTTGTGTTTGGGCATCCCATAAGTTTAACCTCCCTTTAGAGGCACAAATAAGTATACAGAAGTCTAAAAACTACAGTTAAATGTAAATTATTAACACAGGTGTTTTCTTGTTAAAATAACTTCCAGCCTTTGGAGAACAGTAGCATCTCATCTCAATTTTTATATTAGGATAACTGCATCCTTTTCTCCACCATTTTTAAGTGTAAGTCAGAAAAGAAATTTATTACACAAGTCTTAAGTCAGCATTGCAATTACAATAGTTTGAAGAACTCCACTAGCAGGTATGCACTAATATAATTCAATTAGAATATATGCATAAATTACTACACATACCAGATCAGTAGTTAACAGTCAAACTGTGCCATCATACTTGTTTTCAAACCTTATTCTGCCAGCACAGACACCCCAGCAAAGTATCAGGGAAAAAGGTAATGGTCAAGACACTAAAAACATCCCACTGCCAAAGCTTCACATGGACACAAGGCTACAGCATATTGCTGGAACAGTTTTTAAAGCAACCAGAAAGCTCCTACTTGTGTACTGAGCTCTCAACATTTGAAAGAGCTTCATCACCAGAGAACTCAAGTTACCCTCAGTGTGTTGTATTTCAACATCACCCAACTCACCTTGAGGACTGGGACTTCATCCTCTTTGTGAGCTACAAGCAATGGCAAACCAGCCAATGTTTTTTCCAAATCTTTCCCAAGAATTTTCACACCTTGAGCAGCAACAACCTCTTTGTGCTTCTCATACTGGTTCTGAAAAAGAGAATATACACACTAGCAAAGAGTTCATGTCACTAGTGCACAGCAACACAACACAATGCTGAGAACTCAAAAGCTGCCCCCCACAGGCACGGCAGAGAGCATGACAGTGAAGTGCAGCAGCTCCCATCTTTCATCAGTGATTGCTTTGCATTTGCATGTTCCTGCATGCACAGCCCTCACCCTTCAGATACCCCCCTGCCACTGCCAAAGCAGGCCAGGGCACAAGAAAATCATCCAAAACCAGAAAGGGGCCAAAAGGAAACATAGGCTAGAAAAGAGCAAGCAGCAATAGGCAGCTACTTGTTAGTAAACCCATATGGAAGTGAAGAGAAGATGCCAACAGCTCAACTAAAGCAGTAACGCTCAGCTGATGCACAGCCCAGGGCTCTGTGCAGGAAGAGCTGTCTCTCTCTCCCACTGGAGGCCTCCCATTCAGCTTTCTCATGTGCACAGTTCCATGCTCATTTCCCCAGGTGCTCCTCTCCATCCAGGGGAACCCCAAAGATCTTTTCACACTCAGGACATGGCCCCAAAGCATAACAAAACCAGTTATTTCTGAAGATCTTTAAATAGATGATGGAAGTTCCTAGTTTGTTTCTTTCTTTTGTTTAGGTGTCCGACCCTTTTCCTAAACTGCAATGCATCTTCCAACTTCTTCAGTAAGCACTTTGTTCCTGCAAGCCTCTATTCTTTAGCCCTGCACCTTATTTCAAGGATCACAATTCCACATGAACAAGCTGAATCAAAATGCATCCTCACTACCAGCTGCAAAAACCCCCAGCAGATTCCCTAGGTAGGTTCAAGGCAGAAACTCATGTGAAGATGTTGACGTTGTGTTGCTACTCAGTCCCACAAAAACCCTGCAGTCTCTAATAAGAGTTTCACACACCAGTTTATCTTCTGCTTTCAATAAAGGGAAGCAAACACTTTCAATTCATTCCTCACAGTAGCAGAACGCATTAATCAGCTTCCTACCAAGCAGAGAACAAAACCTAAGTATAAACTTCCATTTCCCTTTTGTCACTCTCTAACCATTATTGAGGTGTTACTGTAAAGCTGCACTCCAGAGCAGGAAGCCTCAGATTCTCCAAGGGGTCTGCCCCACCCCACATCTGATAAACTGGCCAAGGGCTTGTCTTGCTATTTAGAGCCCTCTTAAAGGTCAAGAGGCTCTTGTTCAGCTTCCACCTCAGCACCAATACTGCACTAATACTGCACCCTTCGGCACCTCTGAGGCCACGACAGCCTCAACAGAGGGAGGAGAACACAGATGTGAATACAGGGCCCAGCAATTGTTAGTAGTGCTTACAGAGTATCTACATGTTCAGGATGAAACTAAGATTAAACACTAAGGATTACAGTGGCCTGAAGGGACACTCATTTTACACCTGAACCAAACCTTTAAGGCTGATCCTATTATATTCATCTATGCTATCTGTATGGGGTTTCTTGTCTTAAAATCTCTGCAGCCAGTTTTTCTCTCCCTTTTAAACAGGAAAAATCAGAGCAGCTCTTTTAATCAAGTTTGAATTGTATGCATTAATCTTAATATATGTACTAATTTATTTATAACCTTTTGTTTCTGCATCACAGCCCTCATTTTATAGAAAGCCATACAGGGAAGATCTCAAATTCAGTGTCTCTCCTCAGGCTATTAACACCATGGAAGCAAAACCTCCAAAAACTCTTAAAAATGCCAAGAGGTTGCATATTCTGCAGAAGTCCTGGTCACTGCCACTCACCAACCAGCCCTAGAAACTGACTTGTTCACGTTTCTCAAACCTAAGTGTATATGATTTGTTCCTTAAAAAATCACTTTTATGAGTAATACAACTTTAACTCAGAAATCACTGTACCAGTACACTCCAGTTTCCATTTGTATTGGGTATCTCCCTCTCACACACAGCCACCCACTTCAATCCCTTATTAAAGCATGCACATCCTAACCCTCACTGCAAGATAATTCCTTGATCCTTTTCTTTGCCACTGCTGTAACAACACTCACACTAACAGGTACATACAATTACATTCACAAAAACCAACGATGTGCACTGCCTTCTCCTTTGAAGGCACCCTTAAATACTGTTAATATAACTGCACTCTACAACATCCTCATTTTTTATAAAGCTTGGTTCATTTTTTCTCCTGGTTGTAAATGTCAGTACACTAAGGCAGCTGTCATACCTTAACTCGTAGCTCCTTCATGGGAGGAGGCAGCAGCAGACCTCTAATCTGAGTTACTATGGGACCCTCTACCCCAGGCACAATAATGGTGTCTCCTTCTTTCAGGCGCCCATTGATCAGAATAACATCTATGGTAGTGCCCATGCCTGGCAGCGCTTTAACCTGAATGGAAGGGGAAAAAAGTTACTTCCCATTTAAGTACTTAGAACACACAGTTTTTTATCAGAAAGAAGGGAGGAGGGAAGGGAGAAATCTCTGTATGGATTTCAAGGAGGAGCTGCTGGATTACCTCCATGACCTGAGCTCTCAGCTCCTGACACTCAGCCAGTCTCTTGGTCAGCATAGTTTGCGTGAGCTCAACGAGCAGAGCTATCAGGCTTCCCATGCCATCCCCTGTGTGAGCAGAGGTAGGTACAAGAGAAACAAAAGTGCGGGGATCCTTATTCTCATAAAACAAGGCAGCGTTCAAGCCCTGCAATCAGGATTAATAGTTACACAGGGAAAAACATACACACATCAGTATTAACAGTAACATTCAACCCCAGTCAAGCACCACTTCATTTTTTTAAGCCCAATTTTAAATAACAACACTGTTACTGACAGTATGCTGTGGAACACGGAGCCTCAATCCACACGTGGAAGCAGTGTGGGGTAACTCTACAGAGCTAATTAGCCCATCTAGCTTCTAACAGCATCATATGTCACCAACAGAAGAAGTTCCCAGAACTGATGTGATTCATACCCTGCCAACATCCAAGGGAAAAAGAGACAGATGGGATTCTCTCAGGCTGTTCCCAAAGATAGAAAGAACAGGGACAGAAAACTTCATCTGCTATTCATGACTCTATTGACCATGCACAGCAATCAGCGACTTTTCTCCAAACTAACACTTTTAAGGATGGAGCAATGTTATGGGTTTACCTAAGCAGGCCTAAATTTAGGCTTTAGATTTCAGACTAGGCCTGAGACTGTCGGCTGACTTGAGCTGGGCTGAGCTAGCTGACAGCTGACTTCAAGCCAATAGTATTCCATACCATATTCCAACATGATCTCAAAGTGTAAGAGCCAGTGTGGGAGTGGCTTGGTCAGTTCCTTCATAGCTGTAGTCCCAGAAGGAAGCATCATCCCGTCCCAGGAGGGACAGGAGGCCCTGGCCCAGCACCGGCTCACCACCATGTTATCTTAGGGAAGTAAAATGTCTGTTCATAATCTTTATCTCTGCTTCAGTCTGTCTATGGGGAACTGAGTTCTCTGGAATAATTTGTAGTTAAAATAGTGGGATTTGTGTTCACTGGGGAGTGGGAAATTATTTCTTGTTATTTCTAACTTGTGTAAGTGTGTTTTATATTGTAGTTTGCTTTTAATTTTCTCTTTTCTGTATAAATATATATATAGTTAGTTTAAGCATAAACCTAGTTTGAGTTTCCAGAGACTTTTTCCCTTCTCCCTTTTCTCGGCAGGGAGGAGGGAGGCTCTAACCCTCTGTGTTGGGCAGTTGGCATTTTGCCAGCTCAACCCAAGACAAGAAGTTAATATAGATTAATGTAACAACAGTTTGTTTTATGAGAGGTAAACACCAACATTTCAAAAGAGATGCAACAGTTTTCTTGATATTCTGTTTTGTGGAAAGGGGAAAAAACAAAACAAAAAATACACACAACCCCTAAACAAACACATACACACCACCCCACACCACCCACCCCATTTACTATCCCTTTTTGTTAAGCAAAGAGCCTTGACTATTCCAACCTACCTGTTTTGCAAACTCCACTATGATAGCTTTTGCACGTTCCTCAAACTCATCTTTTGTATTCTTTTTCTGCTTCTTCAACGTGACAGCCACATCTGTATCTGGGCTTTTTTTCCAGTCATATAACCTGTCAATCTTGAAAACACAGCAGGATGTCACCTTATGCAGCCTACTGAGGGCCATCTTTATGCTTATGCCCCATTATCTGTGAGAAATACTTTATGAGCCAACTTGGCCAGCCATCTATCTGCTCCAGTAATCAAATCTTTTTTTATTTGCTTTAGCTGCTGTATTTAGCTCTGTTTATATATTTACCCAATATCAGACATTATTTCAGGAGAGCAATACTACTTCAAGCTTTTAAACTTCAAGCTATAATAATCTAGATTCATATGGGAAAAGTTTATGTGTATTAATTACATCAAGTTTAAGATAAAACATTCAGAAGAAAGAGATCCATGTATAGCTTCACATATACACACACCAAAAAAACCCAAAATCATGAAGATGTTTAGGGGTTTTTCCTGAAAAGAGACTACTAGTTTTACGTATGACTTTTAAAACTTATTAGTGAATTTGGACCCCTTCCCATGTTGCTACAGAGAAGGGACCACAGTGGGTTGTTCAAAAGACACAACTGTACTTCAGAAACACTTCCCCAACAATGTTCCAAAGCAGGACGGACTTAGTCCAAGAAATTATTACACTTGCTGTACAAATCAAAACTACATCTTAAGAAAATGGATTAAAACCTGGTCAAATAATACAATTATAACTTGAAATGCAAGAACGTTTGGCTGTTTAGTCTCGGGCTCACCATAAGCCTGTGACAGCGGCAAAAGGGCCTTGGTGTCTGACCAAGCCAGAACTCTCTACAAGGCCTTAACACCTCTCCATCCAGTAGGTCGTTTGGGTTCTTTTAAAAAAACAGCTGTTTTCAGCAATGAGATTAATGGCCTACTCAGTTCTAACCACCTTCAATCTTAATGCTCCTTTCATTTTTTGGAGTATACTTCAGTTTTTACACTGCACATGAACAGTCTTCTGCCAGTTCTCTGTCAGCATGTCAGATGGTTTCCAAAGTCACTGGACACAAGTAATCTCCATACAGATAATCCATATATGTATTCATATGAATCATACATAATTCATCAAGTCATTGGGACCAGGCAGCAAAGTTTCTCATGCACAGGATGTCTAAAACAGGGCTGAAATTTACTGGCTAATTTACCATCTAATATTGCAAAGCCTGAAACACTCTGCACCGGTGATAAACATCACTGCTCTAAGGGCTTAAAGTCAGCCTTGTCTTCAAGTCAAACTAAAACATATCAGCAGCTAAAATGAAGTGTGACTTTTCAACGTGAAGCTTCTGTTTGAATTTTATCAGAAAAGGCACAAAAATCCACATAAATAGGTACAAGTGAAAAAAACACAACTGAAGTACCACTTCCCGAAATGTGAGTCATATGCAGAAGTTACACAAGGTAACAAAATGTATCAGTAAGGATCCAAGAACTGACTCCTCAGCAAAGCTCCTGTAAAGCCATTGTGGTACCAAGGACAGGAAAACTGCACACACAGGATACAAGAACCACCACAAACGATTCCAGTTCAAGGAGGAAAACAGACAATTGTCAAATGCCAAATACATTTTCAGAACAGAGAAATACACTGTTACAGTAGAAAGCTCCCCTACCTTGTTGAGAGCTACTATAAAGGGGCACTTCTTTGATTTCAACAGATTTATTGATTCAATTGTCTGGGGCTCCAAACCATGCATGATGTCAACTACAAGTATAGCAATATCACAGAGTGAGCTTCCTCTATTTCTTAGATTGCTGTGGGATTAAAAGGAAGGAAAGAGAAAAAAAAAAAACCAGTCATATAGCAACAGAATTTTAATAAAAACACCAACTACAATTTCAAACTTACACTGACAAACAAAAAGCTAAAACTGCTGATTAAGTAGTTATTTCTCATTAAAAATGTCAACTATATAAAAAATATTCAAATTACACTCGGCAAATTCAACAGAATTTATTAAAGCATGGGTAAGAAAAAATAAGAAACTATTATTCTCCCAGTAGTTCTCATTTTATGACAATATAAAATATGTTCTGATCGTTTTCTGAGCCAGAACTGAGACAGTTACAGTGAAATACAGGAATGCAAAATCTGAGAAAGACTTTTCTTTATACAATGCTACATAAACACTAAGACTATGACCATTTTATGCAATATAAACAGATTATCACATCTCTGGTGTCAAACAAAACCTGGCTAGAAGACTGAACAGCTGCAAGCAGTACAATGCCAGGTACAAGTGCCTCACCCCATGGCCTTCAATGCTTGCAGAGGTTTATACTGAAGAATGCCTTAATCCTTTGGTTTGGAGATTCCACCTGAAATCCTCACCTTTTCTTCCCCAGCTACCTTCCTGCTTCCATCTAATCTCTTACACTAACTATTTATTTATGTGCTTTTTCAGGTATTCATAGCTCAACTGGCATGAAGACAGAAAATTATTCAGCCATAAAAGGCCAGCAATTAACCAGATAAAAGAATGCACCTGCAAATGAAGCAAATCTACTTATTTCTCTACTTTAGGTTGGTTTTGTTGGGCTTTCTTTCAGGTGAGAACTAGCACAATGAATTAGGCAAAGACCTTGCACTTCATTAAAAATACATCCAGATGCTTTAGCCATCACTTCTGAGAAGTGCAACATTGTGAGAAAACATTACCTGAAAGACTCATGTCCTGGAGTGTCGATTATCAGCATGCCTGGAATTTTTATGTTCTCTCTGTCAAACTAACATTTCATATTATTAGCTATTTTATAGTGATTACACAGGAATTAAAAAAAGACAAAGTAAGGGTTGGCGACATTACTGACAGCCTGCACTTCCAAAATCCAGATACATATGTTAAAAAAAGGCATCAGCCTCCATAAACCAAATCAGTCAAAGCTCATTTCAATATTAAAAGGGAAGCAGCACGTTCAAGTGTCCATAAGCTGAGCTAAACCCTGTAAAACAAGGCAGCCTACAGGGTAGAGAGATTTATCATCCTTGACTTGATGATTTTCTCCTCTCCCCTGACTTTACATATTTAATAAATTAAATGAAATCTTGGAAAAAGCCATCACTACCAAGGCTTTTCAGTCAGCTGCTGCTGCAAGCAAAATAGGATACAGTATCTAAAACAAGCAATACAGAACAGTTGCTATTTCTGTAACACGACAATTAATCACCCAAGAACTGGCACAATTTCAGCACATTCAGCAAATGGTAAGTTGTTACAGAAAATATACTCAGTAGATTTCAAAAGTCAATTTACAATCAAACTACTGACAAATAGGCAGTCTATGGAAATATATGCACTGTCCAAAACAGAGTAAGCAGTATTTTAATATTTCCATGAGGAAGGGGCAATGCATTAACTGAAACAAAACATACCAACTAAAGTGAAAAACAACCTCTCCTTTGGTGGGGGAAGGGTAGGAATTAAGAAAACCAAAACAACCCCAAAACTAGAGATAGGGGTAAGTACATCTGTCCATGTCAGGAAATGTCACAATGCCTTAATTACTTTACATTCCATAATTTTTAAGAAACAGTTGTTGAAGTGCCATAACTTACGTTTTTCACCATCTTGGTTTGCTCATTAATAGCTTCAAGGGGAACATTGGTGGCCCCAATCTGCTGGGTGATGCCACCAGCCTCGCTGTCCTGCACGTGAGTGTGGCGGAGCTGAAGACAAAAAAGGTCAGAAATACTTACATGTAAGAGACTAAAGTTCTTTAATTCTTTCAGTCTTCAACCAAAGAAACGCATGAACAAAACACAGGCAGTGCCTTCACACTCCACACCTTACCTTATCCAAAATTTTGGTCTTTCCTGTGTCTACATGCCCCAGGACACAGATGACTGGTGCTCTGAGCTTTTCTGTGTTCATATTTTTGCTGTTTTCAGCTCGTCGCTTCTACATAAAAGACACAAAAATTGGTAAGAATAAATCAAAAACCACAGCTCACCTCTTGACTCGATTACATATATAAAAACACAGTGATAACTGCAGGACTTACATTTTTAAGGCAGTTCAACATCTATCAAAAAATCAAAAATTTTCACCTAGCTGTTAAGTTTTTGTTTGGTTTGCTTACAGTCTCGTAGGCTAAGTTACTGTATACACTAATAGGTAGCTGTGTTGATGGTGCATTCTGAAGAAGCATCTTGGGTGAAGAAACCAAGAACATTATCAGCCACAAAAGTGTTGAACAGTTTAGACACACCTCTTAGAACTTGAAAATATCTACCTGTAAAGGATAAAAGCCTCTTTCTCCTGTAGGAGAGAGGTGGAGAACATCTCTGAACTTGTCATCTTTGTGGTCAAGTTGTCTAAAAACAAATACTTCATCTTCAGACAAAACCAGGTGGTTTTCTTCTTATTTAACACAACTTCTGGATCTGCTCAAATATTAGTCCTGACAGAGCCATCATTTTGGCAAATTTGACAAAAGTGCTTTTCAATTAACTGAAAATTGTTTCTTATACAACACAAGAGTCCAATTGCATCTCATTACCTCGATTCTCCGTTTTGCCTTGTCATAAGCGCGCTCTTCCTTAGTGCGATCATCATCAGAGTCGTACTCAGAATCGGAGCTGATTTCCTTGCTGAGCTTTTTTTCCATAGATTGTTTTCCAATAGCTTGGGAGTCTGCCTCTCTCTCATCTGAAGTCTTTTCATCCTCTTCTTCACTGCCTTCACTGTCTTCAGATTCTTCACTCTCTTCTTCTTCTTCCTCCTCCTCATCTTCTTCCTCCTCTTCCTCATCCACTTCATTTTGTTCTTTGACTTCAATATGGACAGGTTTGCTCTCTGCTAAAAAAATTTAAAGTAAAAATTCTCTATTAATTCACACTTAGGGGGAGATGGCACCAAAAAGCAAAAGAGGGACTACTATAGAAGAGTGAGGAGAGATTAGGTGCTACAATATGTGCTCATCAAGATAATTTTTCAACTTGCAATGTAAAAAATGTGTTTCATGTTCAGAGCTGCTACCTTGTGTTTAGAATCCAGGCAAGCAGAGTGGGGTGGGGAAAGAATGATATTATCAGCACATTTATGCTTGACATTATTGCAAATATTCAGACAAAGTGACATCCTTTAAAGCTGTGTGCACTTCACAAAAAGAAAGCCAAAATACTCCAAATTCACTACAATATAGATTCTGTATACTACTGATCAGGAATGCAAATTTAAGCAGACATAATCAGAACAAATGGTCTCTTCTACACCAATAAAAAATCTCACTTTAACATTTTTCTAGACTGTTCAGAGAAGATTCATATTTTCCAGCAGAATTCTTCAGTAAACAAACTAAAAGAACTATCAAAAAGTAATTTTTTTTCTTTGAAAGCTTCCCAGTTGTTTACTTCAGAAATCATAAGAGGCAAGCCAACACCAGCCACACAGGGAACACTCTAAAGCCATGCAGTCTCCTCCTTGCAGTGCTGCTAGGAGGCTCACTGCTCTTAGAGATTAGTTGTTTCCTTACTATGCTTAAAGTCCATCAGCTTAGCTGTACACTAAATCTAATTCCCAGGAAAGCTCTTCTGGATCCCATTGGCAGAGCTTTCAAGTCCAAGCAGCAAGAAGGGCTATGCCCTTCCCTAGACAGTGGCACCAGACTAAAACAGTCATTCAAGAAAGTGAGCAGCCCTTAGAACTCAAAGCAGAACAGAACAGCACCCCTGTGCTGAAATGAAATCCACGCTGCTGTACACATCTGTATGTGAAGCACTGCCCTTGAAAGCACAGGTGTCAGAAGTGCAGGCCTGAGCAAGTAAAAGTACTTGATGAATAATCTCAGAGTGTAAGAACCAATGAAGGCACATTATGGAAGCACTGGTAACTGCCCCCTGTTCAGGATGGCTCACAGTAATACAAGTTTCTCCACCACTGGAAGAAAATACCCGAGAAGTTATCCCTGCACTCTTGTGCAGCCCTCAGTTCCCCACCAACATTGCTGCTGAGCCCAGACAGAACATGGCCCTTGGCAGATATGCACAGGAATATGGATTTTCCGGCAATTCTTTCCTTTCTTCCGCACCTGCCTCTGAAAGAAGCACATCACAGAACCACAGAATGGTTTGGGCTGGAAGGGACCTTAAAGATTGTCTCGTTCCAAGCTCCCTGCCATGGGTGGGGATACCTTCCACTGGACTGGGGAGCTCAGAGCTTCATCCAACCTGGCCTTGAACACTTCCAGAAATGGGGCATCCTCCACTTCTCTGAGAAACTTCTCACCATCTTCACATTAAAGAATTTCTTCCTAATATCTAAACTAAACCTATTCTCAGTTTGAATCCACTCCCCCTTGTCCTATCACTACACACTCTTGTAAACAGTCTCTCTCCATCTTTCTTGTAGGCTTCCTTCAGGTACTGAAGGCCACAATTAGGTCACCCTCAACCCTTCTCTTTTACAGGTTGAACAATCAGAATTCTCTCAGCCTTTCCTTGTAGGAGAGAACTGACTACAATGCATGCCCACTGACCTTCACACCATTTTAGTCCCCCACTTCTTTGAGAACTTATCTCAAAAGGTACCCTCCTAGATATTGCCAGATTTGTGTAGTGAAATTGCTATGGCTTCAGAACAATTACTAGAGAAATACAACACCAGGTTTCCCTAAATTCCCAGAGGTGGTTTAAACACACATTAAGAGAAGAGCATTTTCAGTCCCATAAAAAAGGACAAAAAATTCCAACTGATTAATTTCAGGTGGTAACTACACCAGAGAATATTTTCAAAAGGTTATCTTGAGTAGTATTTGTGCAGCTTCTGAAAGCTCTGCCTTTAAGAAGAGTTTCTTGTATATATTTATCATCACTTACCTCATAATTTATCTAAAGGAGCAGAGGAAAAATCTAAATAAAATAGTTTTCTACAGAAACAGAAAACTCAGCCCAAAGAAACCTCTTACCCAGAAAAAGCACCCATTTGGTATTTACATGCCCACCTTTCTCTCCATCTTCATCACTAACCATAGCTTCCCAGTCATCCAAACCTGCATCTTCAGCTTCATCTTCTTCTTCCTTTTCTTCTGAAATTAAGAAATCCAACATTAAAGGCAAAGAAACAGTCCAGAAACACAACATTTTTCGATGCCCCTTCTTTTGACATACTGACAGCTGCAACTTACAAGTTTGCAGTTACCATAACTCTATCAAATTATCTCCACATTCCGTAAGAGTTTAAGAAACAATCTCCAATTCTCTCCCCAAAAATTGTATAGTCCTACAAAACATTTTTTGTGGAAGACACAGTAAATCTACTCATCTAGTTCCTGTCTGCATATTGTGCCAGTGCCTGCACAATGCCTGCCACGCAATCCTCTTCCACAAGGACAATCCTTGAAAGGAGCTGCCCAATTAACAGTCAGCCATGTATAACCAAGTGAAAGAGAAACAAGAATACAAGTTGGGCTACAGCATAATTTTAAATAGTGAGAAAATACAAATTGTCTATAAAAGGACTCCAGGGGCTTCAACATGATTATACTGTGGATTTCAGAAGCATTAAATATATTTATTCAGCAGGAATTCAGTCAGATATATGAAGAGACTGGCAGCTCTTAATAAGAGACAAATGGAAAAATGCAGACTTGCAAGCCTCTCCAAAAGAGGGATTACATGATATATATTTGTTGCAGCACATACACAGTGTGTTACAAAATTTCAGCTCTCTGAAATGAAGAGTACATTCCACGCTGCTGTAATATTAACTAGGAACGAATGTTCTGCCAGGGAGACCTTTTCTTATGGCAATGGAATGGCAATCATGAGATAAGTCAAGCCAGAATCAGAGCACACGTTCGGCTTTGTTCTCAGAACCTGCACATTCTGTCAGTATTTGTCTGACTTAAAGGGTAAAAATTGAAGAGTCTCCTTGCTGAGGAATGTCTAGTACAATGTAATTTTGACAAAACAAGTACTGTGTGCAGGCAAAAATGAGGGCAACAATCACTTGCCGGGCTGATAACTCAGTTTCACAAGGTAACCCATATCCGCTACATTCAGCACTTATGAAAGCAAAACATCTGGAACAAAGAATACAATCACTGAATATTGCACTATCAGTACTATAAGCAGCGTATTTCCTCCAAACCTCCAGCTAACTACTGACAAAACAGCCTTGTAAAAAGCCAGTGAGTCAAGGTTGTAAGGCACTGAATGTGCTTATTTGAGATATTCACCTAAGCCAGTCGAACACTGGAGCTCACCCAGAATTAGGGACCTTTACACTCATTTTGAAACTTTATGCCTTTTTTACTCCATAAAATTCCAACAGTTCCTCCCTTAAGAAAAAAACAAAAAAGCAACTGCCTCAAGAAAGAACAGCCCCTCAGCCCCATCCAGTGAGGTATGAGAACTACCATGCAGCACTGACACACAGGCTGAAGTGTTTGAAGCTTATTAGCATTAATACCAACCTGGCTCTACCGGAAGAGGAGTCTCTTCTTTCACTGGTGCTTCCAGTTCCACAGCATCTTCAGCTGGGGAAGTTACCTCCACATTTTCTGAAATTGTAGGACAGGAAATTGGTTTCTACATTCTTCCAAAGTGCAAACCCACTTAGTTAGACATACAGCTCCACTTCAGGTTATTTGGAAAACATTCAGCTTTCTAAGTAGCTGAACAGATTTATGAGACAGGTCAGTTATTGGATAAGAGGATTACTATTGCTTTGGACATTAAAAGCATCCTCACATTCTTTAAAAGACAAGATAAAATGAATTCATACTAATGAATTAGCCATACTTCTCCTACAGTTCCATTAAAAATAAAAAAATGATTGATACAATTCAGATAAGCACCATTTTCAATTCTTTACACACATTCCTTCACTGGTAAGTAGTCACATAGTTCATGTCAAATGGGAAAAAAAAACAAACCAAAAAAAAAAGGTAATTTTAAAAATAGCTAAATAAGAAGTAAATCTGAATTTTTTAAATTAGGGATTAGTCTTGAGAAGGGCCCCAGTAATACTCCCAGAGGAAAGCCATGAACCAAGAACAAAAGAACTGCTGCATTCAACCTACGTCTGTCTAACCAGTGCAATAAATTGAAGTTTACAAAAATGCAAGCTCTTTGAACTACTCTGAACTACTTGCACCCAGGAACTGAAAGAAAGCATACAAGAAAACAAATGAACAAACTGTCTCCAACTTAAAAGAACTACTAAAACGAAGAGCAATCCCCTTTTATTCTGGGACATCAATCTAGACTTAATTATAAGTCATTATTACTTAAACTACTCTGTATATGACTTACACATGCCCACAAAGCACTCAATGCCACATTCATACAAGGCCTTTACATCCTGCACATGCCCAGCATTCAGAAAATCTACAAGCAATACCCAGTTAGGAAAAAATAGCAGTGAAGTAGAGTGTTAAAACAAAGGTGAGCAGTCTTCAAAACAACTTTAGTATCCCTAACGCATCAGCACTTGGATGTGAGGGCAGGGGTGTCAAAAGAACTTCAGAGGCACCCTAAAGTGCAATTAGTTTGGGATTAGCTGATTTATTTCACAAACATTTCCTGAAATGTGACTAATCTATTAAGTATCCCTATATGCAAAAAACACCTTCTTTATTCTCTGGCTGCTGCTGCTTCTTCCTCTTTTTGTCTTCATATATTGGCCTCTTCTTTGGCACAGAGTCTTTGGATGGCACTTCAACACCTGCAAAAAAAAAAAGTTGGAAAGAAAATCCAGGTAATTAATAAACAAACTTCAGTTTAAATGAGAACATGTTTTCCAAAACTGAAAGACAGAGGAAGGAAAAGTGGAAAGTAGGTTTGATGCATTTTTTTTTAAAGTCTGAATTCGAATCTGCAGAAGTTGAGTAAAGAATAGTTCTTCAGACACTACTCAGTGCTCTCCAAAAGAAGCTAAACCAGCAGAAGGGGATAATGATCAAAAAATAAACAATAAATCCAACTGGATTTTAGCCTGCAGGTTTGAAGCTATCACAGACCTACAGAAGATTTCACGAACACATCTCAGGTTTAACAATTTGGAGTCACTTAAAATCCCATCTGCCAATGGTCCTGGTTTCAGACAATTCCAAGTAGCTCAGAAGCACAACACTTTTTAAATGCTTAAACTGGTTCAATATCTAGTATTTTCCCTTTTGCTTCATGTTGGGAAGGGATCTTTATTTGGGTTTTTTTATTCAACAACACTGATGATTTCAGGCATTGAAGTAATGTCAGGTTCAATTCACCAGCTTCATCTTTGCCTAACCAGAAAGCGGGTCACATATGAAGGGATTCAATCAAAACCAGAAGTTTGCTGCAAATACAAATTAATAATTGCATTACTGCTGCACCTTCTGAAACACTCAAAATTCCTTCAGGTACTGTGTGATTTATATTGCAGATTTTACAAGAATTTAGTTGTAAGGGCACATAAATAGGATTCTAATAACAACAGCAACAACCCAGGAGAAACGGCCTTTGTGTATGTTTAAGAGGTCCAAACAATTTATTAGCTACGGAGATTCCTACATTTATACATCCACCTACCAACAAAGTGTCAGACAGTGTTCTCTACAATTAAAGATACTCAGTACTTGTGAACTGGTTTCTTTTTTCAGTCACAAACAAGTTACCAAGAACAAATTAGGACATTTTACTTACAATATATATTGGGTGCATTTAGTTCATTGCAATGGAAACTGATTATATTGGACAGAAAAGCAGGAAAGCTCCTACATACCCCTGCAAACCCAAGAGGGTCACATATCATCCCCATGGACTAGCTAACTTGAGGAAAAACAATGAACTTGCCTAATTAAGCACGAGAATTAATTCAACAAGCTCCAGATCACTGGTCTTACAAGATCCGCAGCACAGCCCATCTGCTTCTCCTGGCCTTTGGACCAAGCCACTTCTTTTAGGTACTTTTTCCCAAGTTCCACATATAACATCTTGCTAAACTGAAGGTAGAATGTATTAAAAAGTTGGATATTTAAAGTGTAAGATGAAAATAGACATTTACACCTGCTTAAAACAACAGGGAGGGGGAGGCACCCACTGCCTTCCTTGACAACAGAGCAGTTTTACAAGGCATCACTCAGTACTTGCCTTCTTCACTTCAGACAGGAAAAAAAATAAAACCAACCACAAAGTAGTAACAGATATGAAGTTTGAGTGGGGTTTATTTTTTATTTTAATTATTATTTTAAACTTCACTCTTACCCTGAGCTTGGAGTAGTTTAAGAGTAGCCTCTGCTCTGGCTCTGGCTTCTCGTTGAGCTTTAGTTAAAAGCTTTCCCTCCTTCTTCAAACGCTCCTTCCTCTCTTTTTCCTTCTGTTTCTTTCTCTCTTTCCTCTCTTGCTCTAATCGTTCCTAGAAAATGATTAAGGAACATGCAGAAATTTCAAAGCGTGCTTTGCAGAAAAGCTGCCCAATAGTATATTCTGTTCACGAGAAACATATTAAGGCCCAATTCACAGAATCACAGAACATGCTGAGTTGGAAGGGACCCACAGGGATCACCAAATCCAACCCTTAGCCCTGCCCAGGACCATCCCAAGAGTCCCATCATGTGCCTGGGAGTTTCATTCACCCACTGCACCATAAGCACACAGGTTCAGATTACTTTCTCCCTAATTTACCCTTGGAATGAGATACACGGTACCTCCTCTTTGCGCTTCGCTTCTAGTTCCTCCAGCCGCCTTATGCGCTCCTCCTCCTCTCTTTTCGCCCTCTCCTCCTCCTCTTTCATTTTAGCCAGGGCCTCTTGCATAGCTTTAACTGTGGCTTTACTGGGACCCTTCTTCTTCTCCTTCTCTTTTTCTTCTTTCTCACCTTTCTTTTTTTTCTTGTCTTTTTTCTTTTTGTCCCCCTCATTGTCATCAGCTACAGAAAGAAGAGGCACACATTCAAAGATCCCAGAAATTTCAAAAATATTCTAAATAAAATTAATGTTTCAAATATGATAAGTAACACCAAATAAGGAACATTTTCACTGGCTTCTACATAAACATTTCATAATGGAAACAACAAAACTGTCTCTTAAATTACAAAGTCAGGGCCTGAAGTCTTAAAGTAACAGAGTAACTGGGAAGTGAGAACATACCCTTGGAATACAGAACGGTAATTATACACTGTAAGGAGAATCCACCATCTGGCTTTTGCCTTCCCAAGTACCTGAACAAACTACAGGCGAGTAAGCACAGCCACATGTGAGCCAACACAGAGGCAGACAAGGCTAACAAGTGTCTGTCTAGTCTTCATGATTCAAAACAAACCAACAAACTCTCCTCACTGCCTGTCACCTCTTTGGCCTTACAAAGCTACAGTGTTAAAACTGCAGTTTTAGAAACCACATTACAAACCCTCTGCTCCTGCAGGAGTCTCTCCTTTTTCCCCAGGGCCAGGGACTGCTGTGATTTCAGGAGAAGCCTTCTCTTCAGATTTTTTTTGAGATTCTTTCAGCTTTGCTGGTTCTTTACCACCTTCCAACTCTTCCTTCTCTTTCTGTTTCCTTAGTTTGGCTTTTTCTTCTTCACGTTTTTTCCTTTCACGTTCTTTTTTTTCTGCCTTCTTCTGAGCCACTGTTTTTACTTTGAATGAAGGTTCTTCTTCATCATCCCCACTTTCAGCAGCAGGAGCAGACTTTGGCTTTTGGTTTTTCTTTTGCCCTTTTCTAGATTGGGAGACATCATCCGACTCATCACCACTCTCGCCTGTGGACACTCCCCCCCCACGCTCTTTACTTTTCTTAATATTTGCTTCATCTTCTTCTGACATATCATGTTTTTTATTTGACTTCTGTGTTTTCCCTTTGCTCTTCTTAAGCTGTGCCTCATGATCATCATCATCACTGCCCGAAAGCACATCTTGCTTTGCTTTCTGAGTTTTTTTAGATTTTTTATCTTCCACTTCCTCACTATCATAGTCATTTTCCAGATTGGCTTTTTTACTCTTTCCTTTTCTTTTTTTGTCTTGTTTTGATAAGCTTTCTTCATTATCATTTTCAACCTGGTAATTAAAAAATTCAATAATCAGCCATGAAAAATTACTTGCAATCATGAGCTAAGAAGTAGAACTGAGGTATATCAAGAAAAACCTCTTCTATTGAAGACAAAAGTTTGAAAGCAACAACTGTTCCTGCTGAGTGTACCATACCTCAGCCCACAATTAAAATTTCTTCTGATTGGCTTTGAATAATTATCAGCACGAAGACATGGCTTCTGGTGAAATCTCTCATGATTGACTTTACTATGAAAATATGATCAAGTGTAATTCAAAAACCACCTTAGCTGCACGTTTCATGCAGGAACTCCAACTCCACTGCAATCCTACAACTTCTCTGGGACAGAGGGGTCTCGTATTTTAATTATTTCCTATAAAAAGCCCACCTTCCTCTCAGTGCTCACCTTTCCTGTAGAAGGCTGCTCCCTGTCAACTTTCCCTCCTTGCGCCTCTATCGACAGCTCCTCCAGCTCCTTCAGGATATCATCCTCACTAAAACAAGAAAGAAGTTGGGTACTTAAGTAACTGAGGTTTTGGATAATGTAGTAAGATCAGACAGACAGAAAATAAAACCAAACTTACTCAAAATCCTGTTTCTTCTTCTCTTTTTTCTTTTTGCCTTTGGATTTCTGAGGCTCCTGATCCTTTGCAGCGCCCGCACCCTCTATCTCAGCAGCAAGGGCATCAATATCAATGTCATCTTTTCCACTGAAATGCAGAAGAAAAACAGTGTTTTCAGGAGTCCAAATGTTCTTCTCACATCTTTTTACCTCCTCTCATTATCACAGACTATTCTGAGTTGGAAGGGACCCACAAGGAACAGAGTCCAACTCTTAAGTCAATGGCCCACACAGGGGATTGAACCCTGACCTTGGCATTATTACAACCAAGTTTTAACCAAATGAGTTTAAGTTGATATAAGGAGAAACCATCTGCATAAAACAAATAAAAGCTTCAAAATGCAAAATCCATCACAAAACATAAGCAATGCAGGGAGAAACCCTCACATACAACAAACTACTATGCAGTTACCACCTTATTTCACTCAGTGGGATGGAAAGGAAAAAGCCCTCACGCAAGTGATCTGATTGAAGGGTGGTGGAACAGCAAAACACGTTCAGTTCCTGCAACACTGACTTTAAGAGCTTAGCTATTAGATCTGATATAACTTCTTGGAAGAATGTAACTAGACTGCTTGACCTTGTTCATCCAAAAGGTAAGTTGTTTAGTCCTTCACATCACAATCAGTGTCACTGACAGAAAGCAGCCACCACAATGAAAGGGCAAAAATGAAGCATAAATAGAGGAAATTTTCCAAAGTATAACCAGGAAATTCTGCTACAGGTACTCATCTCCACCTTCAAACACCCTTTAGCAAACAAAAAACTACTGTATTTTTATCTGGCAAATCAGTGGTAGTTCTTTACAACTTACAACAACAGATGCCTATGTTTTGCCATCAGACTGAAAAATTTATTTTTATCTTTCAAGAAAATAAGTCACACACAGGAACAGAGTTCAGCCCCAAACCAGACTTTAAAGTAGCCATAAAAAATACCAATGCAATGGCAAGCAATCATTTTGACCACTTGCCTCAGTATTACCTCTGCCAAGCCTAAAGAAAGCCAAAAGTTCTTGTCCAGGTGTTTTACCACCTCATCACACTCACGACACAACTGTAAGAAAGGAGACTCACTTATACTTTGCTTCACACTTAGAACTTTGGTACTCAGACCAAAACGGGTCTATTAAAGTAGCAAATATTAGGATGCTACTTTTATCACAATTTGCAGTTTCAAAAACCATTTAATCAACAACCTGTTGTTATCTCATTTAACTCCCTCTTACAGTGGGCAGAAAACTCTTGTTTCCCAGTTTCACTGTCTCCATCATTACCACCCAGTCAGGACAAATCAGCCAAAGGCTGACCCATCAAATACCTGAAACTGTAACCAGAAAATAAGGGAAATAAATTTCTTCCAAATTCAGGGGTTTCAAGACACCAGCAAATTCTAAACTATCAGAGCTTCAGCCTTGCCAATTTATAAACCCAGAAGCTGAATCTTAATTTAAAAAAAAATCAAGTATTTAATTATTAATTTGTAGATTCTGAAATTCAGTAAGTCTAAGTTGCATTTCTCTTTGCAAAAGGAAAGAGCTGAATCATTTTACAAGTTTCAGTGAATGCTGACATTCACAAACACATTTTATGCCAAATATTGGAAATAATCAAGTCATCAAACACTGTTTATGTGTGACAACAGCACAACTAAGCAACGATGCACTTCCCTTTTTTATAGGCCAAGATTGATTATTTGCATTTCTAAGATCTTAAATTTTCTTCTATGTAGAGTGAGCAAGCACAAAGCAGCCCAACCAAGCACCTCATGTACAGCATCTGTATCACCAGAGACACTTTCAGTCACCAGAATAAAATACAAACCTTAAATACACCTGGTAACACTCCTATGTGCTGACATGATTAGTGGTACATTTCTACATCAATCCTCGCCTTCCTGAGGAGAAAATAAACTTTCTGGCCATTTCCACCCTAAGTGGACTTGATATTTCAGCAATTTAAGAGCTGTTTTAATAAGCAGTTTAACTGGCTGTACACCAGGGGGAACAGCTGAAATAAAAATGTCATTCATCTCCACACCTAGAATTAAAGCCTTGATCTCAGGCTAACTATACTACAAATGGGTCCTCACACTTATTCTGCATAATTAATGCAAAAACATCAAGTTCATTAAGCACACTTGCTTAACTCGTGTTACTGTAGGAGCTCATGGAGGAGCCCGAGTCAAATAGCGTGGCCAGCAAGACCAGGGCAGTGATCCTTCCCCTGTACTCTGCGTTGGTGAGGCCACACCTTGAGTGTTGTGTTCAGTTCTGGGCCC
>JAWWEV010000001.1:88121061-88231005 GCA_035583235.1 Hafferia zeledoni | reverse complement strand
GTCTCTCGCGATCCCGGCGGCGGGGCGCGGCCGGCGGAGGGTGAGCGGCGGGGCCGGGGCCGGGGCCGGGGCCGGGCGGAAACAGCAGCAGCGCCGGGCCCGGGCGGGGCGGGCAGAGCGAGCGGTGCAGTGTCCCTGGAGAGCCCGTCCCGAGCCGGTGGGTGGGCTGTCTGTCTGTCGGTCTGTCTGTAGCGCTGTGTGCGGCGTTGCCGGTAGCGGCCTCGCAGGGGGGGCCGGGGGCCCCGGCGGGGGGCCCCCCCCCCCCCCCCCGTGCCGCCCCCTCGGCGCCCCCCGCGCCCCTTCCCGGCCGAGCCGGTCGAACCGCGTCCCCGGCAGTGGTGCTGAGCCCCCCGGCGGTTCAGGGGAATCCTGCTGGCACCCGCGGTTCCGCTGGGGAGCGCGGAGCCTTCGGGTGTCGTAGGGACCGGCTGGAACTGGTCTTCCCCTTCCCTTCCTTTTTGTTGGGAGCACGAAGCTCCCTTTGCCCCAGCTGAGCAGGGCTCCCTCCCTCTCCTGGAGACCTGCTGGCCTCTGATCTACGCTGGCAAGATTCCTCCTCCCACTGGAAGTACAAGAAAGGGGGAGAGGGAAGAGACTGGTTAGCGGCTTTGGGAAGAGGGTCAGAAAGGCGAAGTGCTGCGGGCCCGGGTCAGTGTGGCAGTGACAGCGTGGAGTGGTGACAGACCGGGCACTGCTGGTGCTGCAGCACACTTGGAGTGCTGCCCTCGCCTTGGGACTTTGCCTGTCTCTACTTAAAATGCTTCTCTTGCCTCTGTGTGCAAGGTGTTCGCAGAGCCAGCGGCACTGGCAGTTCGGCTGCTTTGAAATACAGCCAGGAGTTCCCTGAAACCCAAACTCAGCACATCCGAACCGCGGTCTGCAGGCTGAGAATCTGAGGAGGGTGACGGTGCACTGTCCCCGTTTCAAAACTGGCAGTCGCTACACTGACAGTTTTCTGCAGTGTAAGTTTATTGGGGAGACCAATCAATTGTGCTGGCACAGCTCTTTATGCATCCCAGTCAGTATTTTGTGCCATTTGATGCGTTTGGGCAGGGAGAACTTTGCTGAAAATGATTTTGGCTGTGTTTCTTCACACAACAATTAGCTCGTGGCTTTTAAATCCTATTGCTGGCTGCCATAGGGTGGTATTTGCAATAGCAGTTTTCTGGTACTAATTAAAGCAGTACATTGGCCTAAAGCGTTTGCTCTTGAGCACTTCATCTTTTTTCTCGCTGAGGAGAGGAGTGTTAATGCAGATTTAAATATGTTATTATGCCTGAAGTGCTTAAAGTAATTGCATTTAAACTACTACCAGAAACTTACACACTGAGCGTTGCTTAGGGTTGTTCTGAGACATCTCATACCTCCTATACCAGCAGCTTGGAGCTTTCTAACTGCATGTTTTTATTTCAGAATATTTATCAAAGGTAGGTGCATCTGGCTCAGGATGAGTGTTCCTTTTGGAGCTGGTGAATTTTTCTTCTTTATATTGACAAGCAGTTTCAGATTCCTGAAACTTTGGGGCTGAGAGAATAGGACTTAACTTGGATCTTTGTTGTCATCTGCATTCATTGTGAAAGTATTCTTCAAAGGGGGCTGCAGTATAGAAAAGAACTATCTACTATCTTCAAATAGCACAGCATTTGTTTTCTATAGGGTATGACTGCAAGTCAAGAGAGATCAGGCTTTTAATTCTTTATCTAAATGTTAATTCCTTTTGTCACTTTTTCCACAGCTCTAAGGAGATCACTTTCCAGCTAAAGATGGCTGCTGATACCCCTGTAGACATACTTCAAAAAGTTCTGGAGAATGAAATACTTCAGTCCACCAAGGTTGTGGAAGAACATCTGGATGCCGAAATACAGAAGCTGGACCAGATGGATGAAGATGAACTGGAACGCCTTAAACAGAGGAGGCTTGAGGCACTAAAAAAGACCCAGCAGCAGAAACAAGTAATTTCTGTAGTCCAGACTCTGGATGTGTAACAGACTCTTTGGACACTCTAGGGAATTTGTATATGTGAACTAAGTGGTTTGGGGTTGTTTTGTTGGTTTGGGGTTTTTTCCCTTTCTTCCTCACCTTTCCATATGTATTAATTTTAAATTATCTAGGAAAGCCAGTGCCTGTCCATTTGTGCATGCTTTGTGTTTTGTAGCAGGAGGAGAGAAGCATCTCTGTGAGTGTTTACAATAAGGACAGGATAAGGAGTCTCACACAGAGCTTTGAGTGTGTCCATATCCATTGAACGTTGCTGTCTGGAAGCAGAGGCCTTGTAGGCAACCTAACCATAAGCCTCCAGACTTCTTTGTTTCTTTCTTCAAAAGCTTAATTCTGAGGCTTTTGGATTGTTACTAATGGCATTAAGTGATGTATGCCCTGCTCTTAAGGTATTTAGGGACAAGGATGATACAGGGTTTTTCCTTGTTCCCAGGGTTGGAATCACTTGTTGCACTCTTTCTAACCCAATGGAATGTTGTCTTTGTATGACCACTCATTTCTTCTTCTTCAATTCTCCTTTTCCCTGGTACCTCATGTCAAAATGTGGTCTTTATGCTCCCTCAAAAGTCTCTGTGAACAATAGTTCTCACCAAAATTTTGGTACCATGTAGTGTGAGACCTGAACTGTAAACAGGGAAGCCTCAGGTTTCTTCACTTATTCCACCCAGCCAAGCAAACCTAACCAAAGCAATAGATTGTACTGGGGGAGAGGGGACTGGGTTCAAAGGACATGCTCTGTCGGTGGTGGAATCCTTAAAAGCTGAGGCCAGATTTGAAACAAGAAGGCAGTAAAATGTCGTGGTGTGGTTGGGATGCTGGAGGACAGGCAGCATTAGCAGCCTGGATTCTCTAAAAGATGGAAGTAGAGAAAGAGGCACACTGTTTGCTTGCTTTCAGAAGTTCAGTCTGTGTTTGATTCTAGTGTTTTCCTTTTTCATAAGTCATAGCACTTGGAATGTCCTTGGTTGTGGACATGTGATGGACCTCATGCAAAATCATTTTCATGTCGTTTGGTCTTAAGTCACTGTTCTCAGACACTTCCAGATGCAAATGTGAGGTAGGATACTGCTTAGTAAAAGGAGTGTGCTGCCACTCTTCCAGAATAAAATTGTGCAGAGGGGAATTAATGCATACTCATCATCATTTGCATCATGATGAATTTTTCATATGCTCACACTTCTATGAATTTTTTATTTTACAATATTCAGGAAATTCTTTTTTCTATCCTAATTTAGCTTACAGGATATCTTTGGTTTGCTTGGAAGCCTTTCTTTTTTTTTAATTTTCACTCTGCTAAGACAAAACTGCAAGATCAAGAGCAGTGATTTATCAACGTTTTTCTCCCCCACTGAAAACTGAAAGTTTTTGTTAAGTTTTGTTATACTGTGCTATTTCTAATCATTTAGCTTAGTCTGTACTTTTTTTATTACACTAAAATTAAATTTTGGTAATGGACAAGCTGTTTGGTTTTTTTTTCCTTAATTGTGTTTGTTGAAAATCTGGAAGACCAGCTCTTTGTAAACTGTATTTACACACTTAATCAGGAGGTTTTGAAGTTAGGTGTAAATTGTAGCTTGTGAAATTCTGTTTCTCCATACATTTCACGACTAATGGTACACGTGTGTTTTCTGAATGGCTTCCCATGAGCCTGATTGATGTTAAGATCCCTTCAGTGTACATATAATAGATAAACTATTTCTATTGCAGATGTGTCAGTAGACTTTTTTTCTCCCTGATCTTTCTCATAGAGGAAAAAATTAGAAGAACTTTATTTAATACATATAGTGACTTGATTAAGTTCTAGACAAGGGTTCTTTGAGTGTACAAAAACATTTCAGAGACAGCAGCCTAAGCTGTCAATTGGCAATTTTCAAATGCTGAGAATTTTTTTTATTTTGTTCTTGGAACTGGTCTTGTCTCATTGAGAGGCTGCACTGCAGGAGTTTATTTAGCTCAGTACAAGATTTTTATTTCCAAATAAGCAAAGTGGCCTCACTGTTCCTGCCTGTATCTGCTGTTGAAAAAGAGCAAGCCCAAACCTGGGCCTAGTGGTATTTGTGTATTTTCAAAATGTAGCTGAAACAGAGGAAATAATTTGATTCTCCATTTCTGTATGAAATGTTTTTTCCCTGGAGGCCTCCACTTCAATTTTTCTAAAGTCTGTAGAGTTTGCATGACAGATGCAGGACTAACAAACTCCATCTAATGATTTTCCTTTCTGTTTTCCAAAAGGAGTGGCTTTCAAAAGGACACGGAGAATACAGAGAAATCCCGAGCGAGAGAGACTTTTTCCAAGAAGTCAAAGAAAGTAAAAATGTTGTTTGCCATTTCTATAGAGATACAACATTCAGGTACAGTAAACAAGCCATGCTGAAGAAAACCTTTTGTATAGAGATGACTACAAAAAGAGATGTATGTGTTCTTTTGTTCTTTCAAATCCCACAAATAAGAGGTGTTTTTAGAGGTATTCAAATGCCTTCGTTACAATTCTCACTCATTTCTCAAGACATTGGATTTTTTTAAATGTGTTTTTTCCATTACAGTTATTCTGAACCTGATTTGACAACAGTTAATGCTCTGTTACAGAGTGGATTAGAACCTAAATATATAATGTCTGTGACAATATTTGAGAGACGGCTCTGTTTCATTATTGGTTTAGTTTGAGGCAGCCCCGTCTGTAAATGTAGTGACCAGAGAGGAGCAGCATTTTGGAAAGATGGCTTTGCTTATTCCAGATAGAGAGATTCTGGGCAGGTCTGGCTAACAGAAATAAAAATATAACCAAAATCTTGTCTATGCATGTTGAGAATGTAACCTTTTACTTTGAAAAGATCTCTGGATACCAACTCCAGCTGCTTTCCCTTTATGCCTGTGTCTTTGTGATTATGTTACTTTTTTTAGGGTAGGAGACACCTAGATCTGAGAATATGTCCTGGCTCAGAATAGGAACTGAAAATAAGATCTCCAACTTTCTTGGAAGGATTTCAGAAGTTCTGGGTTGTGGGCTGTTCCTCACTAGGTCTCTCTATGTGTTCTGTTAAAGTGCAATTGGAAAGTAGAGTGGTTTATTGAAGGAGGAGCCAGTTGTCCTGGTTTTGGTTTGTTTGGCTTTTTTTTCTCCCTCAAAGGTGTTATGTTCTCTTTAGCTTATAGAATATAAACTGAAACAGCCTGAGTGTGAGAAATCAAAAGAGGTCAGGGCTGGATTATGCAGTGAGGTATCTGTGTCCCACATTTTTCAGGTTAAGTGTTTAAGTTTCAGAAATACACAACGTGGTTCTATTTGGCTTGCTTTGACTCTAAGAAGTTGAAAGGTTGTCACTGTAAATTAAGTAGCTTAGAACAGATTTGGGTTGTTTGGTTCTTGTTTCTTGAACTGGCAAGGTCTGGTAGACTCAGCCAGGAGAAGGAACTTTAGAGGAAGTGCTTTGTAAAATGTGTTGTGCTGACAACCAGCTTGAAGCTCATGTCTGGTTAGCCAGCCCACCACAGCAAGTTGCTTTCACCTTTTCCCACTCCAGCTTTCTGATCTGTTGGGCTCTCTCCACAGGGGCTCGTGCAGCTAAGCCAGAGCACTCAGAGGGGATGGTCCAGGAAGTTGAGGTTACAGGGGACAAGTCCACAAATATCTGCCAAGTGTTTTGAGCAGTTTGTGTCAGTGTCCCTTAGCTGAGAAACAATAACTGTGTTCACTCCTGTTCCATGGCAACAGAAAAGTGAAATGTTTTTGCCTGTAGCCCTCCTGAAGCAGTCTGTGCAAAGCACTTTGCCCCTTACAGTGATTTACTGAATCTCAGCTGTGAAGGCAGGGACTGCAAAAACCCAAAATGCTGTAACATGATGAGAGTTCTTCTCTGAAGAAATCTTGTACAGAGAAGTTTTTCCCCCTGACAGGCAGTGAAGCCAATGCAGGAAGTTAGAAAGAAATTTCAGCAATAAGTGCAGGTCTCAAGAAATGAGAAAGAGGCTTCCAGGTTTATGTGGAAGTAATTAGGAAGAAATTAGAGACATGGATGGTGTAATTGTGCACTAAAGGTGCTCCAGGCTGTTATTAGTCATTAAATCCAGCTACCTCTAAAACATGGTTTCTGCTGAAACTAAATTCTTAGTTAGAAAGGTCATGTCATGATAGAACTAGCTCTTTACTGCTCCTTTTAAACTTTCTCTAAAATACATATCACTCACCTTAGTCATTCTAACCCTTTACACATTTTGGGTAATTTTTTCCACAGGTGCCAAATAATGGACAAACATTTGACTGCACTGGCAAAAAAGCACATTGAGACCAAATTCTTGAAATTAAATGCTGAAAAATCTCCTTTCTTGTGTGAGAGACTGCGCATCAAAGTAATTCCCACTCTAGCACTAATAAAAGATGGAAAAACACAGGACTACGTTGTGGGCTTCACTGATCTGGGCAACACTGATGACTTCACTACAGAAACCTTAGAATGGAGATTAGGCTGTGCAGACATAATTAATTACAGGTAATTAATTGGTTTGGGGTTGGTTTATTTTGAGATAAAGTGCAGGGAGAACGTGCTTGCAGACAGAACACCTGTGAAAGTCTGTAACTTTGATATGTTGTATGCTTGAGACACACAAGAGTTCAGTCTGAATGCTTTGGCAAGGGAAAGGAGAGGATCCCTTTGCCAAAGTATTGAGCCACTGTAATGAGTGTTATGTTGCCCTTTTTGTACAGTTATAAGAATAAACCCAGTTCTTGCCATGAGATGTAGAGTAGCTGTGCTATTCTGATATGGCCTCAGAGTCCGGCATCTCATGTAACCCTCTCTGAATCACCTGTACATTCTTCACGTTGCAACTGCAGAATCTGAGCATTTTCAATCCACTTCAGAGAAAACTCAGCAAGTTGTCCTTAAACTGCATCTTAGTCCATGTTACACACATGAATATGTTTGTTTTCCAGTGAACAGGAGAGGAAAGTGGAAGAAGTGTCAATAAATTATTTGAGTAGCAGTACAGTGTAATCACAGTAAATACCACATTAAAGACTACAGGACAGAAGGCAGTAGAAGATACATCACCAAAGTAGCCTGACTTTACAGCAGAATTTACCAAAAACTTTTGCTTTGCTTTCCAGTGTGGCTCAAATGTCATCTTTATCTTTTTAGGTTAATTTTGCTCTTTCATTTTGACTGTCTTTGGCACTTTTTAAATTTTAAACTTGATTATCTGAATTTCACAGACAGGCTATTCCGAGCTGGAAGGGACCCACAAGGATCATCGAATCCAACTCTTAAGTCAGTGGCCCACATAGGAGATTGAACCCATGACCTTGGCATTAGTACAACCAAGTTTTAACCAACTGAACTAATCTCATTTATTTAAATATCTAATTTCCAAACTTTCTCAAGAAGTATTGTTGTATCTTAAAGCCAAAGAAACTGCTATTCTATGTGGCTTAGTAGCTGTTGAACTTCAGGTGAAATTACTGAAATTAAAATTTATAATTCAAAACAAGTGGTAATTCCCAGTTCAGTAACAAGCAAATATGTAGAGTCAAAGACAGCTTGGATGTATGTTCTAGAGAGCAACAGCATTTTATAGGAAAAATCTTTCACTGGAGTTGTACCAAGCAGCATCGAATTTGCTAAACATTCATACACTGGCTCATGGCATAGTTTTGTACTTGACCTTCCTAGTGCTGTACATTTGGTTTTGGCTCCTTGTGGAGTGGGAGAGTTGTTTCATTCTTTGTTCACTTTGCCAGACCCTGGCTTTGAAAAGTGAGCCACATTTCCACACTGCACTGAAAATAATATCCCCCTCTGTGGAGTTCCTGAAAGGGGCATAGCCCTCCTCAGAGTCTAGAAATAGTTATTTTCCTTCCACATGTGGGGTAACAGATGGTGAAAGGATATGCAGTATTTAGGGGGAAAACTGTTCAGGTCCGATGTTTGTGCTGGCAACACCACAGTGTGTTAAGGTGGCTGTTAGGGAATAGCCTTGTGTTATCTTTACAATGTTTTTTTCTGGAGAAACGGGTCATTAGAGATGCTGCTTATTCTCTGTATGAATATGCCTTTAATCAACTTGTCTTACCCTTTTCCTCTAGTGGAAACTTGATGGACCCACCTTTTCAAAGTCAAAAGAAATATGGAACAAGCTTTACAAAGCTGGATAAGAAGACCATCAGAGGAAAGATATATGATTCAGATTCTGATGATGACTAAAGAGCCACTAAATATATTTGTAAATCATGTTTTGTTTATGCGTGGTACATTTCTAAGAATGTTTTTATAAAGCTTACTGCTTTTCATTACATCTGCACATAATTCTCATTTTTCTATACAGTTTTATACAACTGAGTCATAGCAGAAAAAAGCTTAAATATTTTTTTTCTCTTTTGAAAGTCATTTGTAATTCAAAAATCTTAGTCCTTCTAACTAAATGACATGGCAGATGTTGGATTTTGTTTGTCTTTAATACAAGTTTATGAAATGTTGTGAAGTAACTCAGAAACAGCTGTATGAAGTCAGACCAAAGGTCCTTCTGGCCCAGCATCCAGTCTCAGTGGCTAAAAGCAGATGCACAAGGAAGAGTGAAAACAGGGTGAGCAGATAGCAATGCTTCCCCACAATTTACTTTAAGCAATTTGTGGCTTGGATTGCTCTGTATCTGAGAGCATTTGCTGGTGAAAATAATGGAAGAAAAATCTCTAAATCCTCACAGTATCCTGGCATCCATGCCACGTGGCAAAGGGGCCACAGTTTAACTGTTGTGTGAGGAACTACTTCCTGTGGCTTTTGTTGAATCTGACAGTTACAGGAGTTTCTTTCTGTTTTTCTTTATTAAAAGAGGTAGCAGAAACTTTAAAAAAATATTTTTCTCCATCGGTTCCTCTTCCAGTTTTCTTTTTAAATTTATTATTACTTAATCAGTAAAGCCCTACAAAATTGTTAGTAAAGAAATTGTGCATTTTAACAAACGATTGCTTATCTTATGGTGCCATATCGTGACATTGAATAAATTAACTGCATTGCACTGTAAGTTGTAAAAACAGACGTAACCTCTGTGAATTCTGAAACAGATGGCCAGGAGAAAGGCCCTTCTACCATCCATGTCATGACACTGCATGTCAGAGCTGATACAGCAGGTAACAGCACATAGCAACAAGCATACTGAAAACTGCCTTGTTGATGGTTTGTATAATTCTGTGGTTGTGAATGTGTGGGGTTTATAGGAGATGCTTTGTACAAGAGAGTAGAATAGAGGAAAGTATTTGGGAGAAACCTTGATTGTTGGGTTTAGATATAGCACCGCATACTGTGTACTGTTCTTCAATAATGGACAGAATTTTCAAGGGAGATCTTCCTTGGACACAATGTAAGATTTCTGGTTAGATGAAGAGTTGATGAGTTTTCTTTTTGTTTTCAAAAAATAATTTGCTTTGTGGTGAAGGACCTTTTGAGGTGGTACTTTGAATCCAGTTGGTCCAAAAAGCAGTGAAGTGGGTCTAGTTGGTCTTGCTGCCTTGTAATGGAGAACACTTATGATTGGGCCAGCCTAGCAATATATCTCTTTAAGTTTAAAAAATTATATTTTATTTCTGTTCATGTACATTGAAATAAAATTATTTTAATTCTAACGTTGACTACTGCATCCTTTCAAAGAAGGACATCGAGGTGCTGTGGGTTAATTTTCTTTTAATAAAGTCCTTCAGAAAGTTGTATGAGCTCTTTCTAGATTTCTAGCAAACTACTTACAGTGCTGTCTTAACACTGATCACTTTGAGAGGCAGTCAGCTTAGGATGTACACAGCTGCCTGTTCATCTAGAAGAAACTTAAAGTAGACTTCCTTCGAGTTGATCTCCTGTTAAATGCACAAACTAAATGCATTACAAAGTGCTCCTTTTTCTTTTCTCTTCATCTGGTCTCATGAAATTCAGGAAACCAATGTTCCAACGGTATTTTTACAAGTGTCTTAGCAGGACTCCTCTCTGAGTCCTAATTATATTGAACAGGCTGTGGGAATACAAGCCCATGTCTGATGTGGGTGCGTGCTGTGTGGAAACACGTGGGCTTGCCAGGATTCCAGCGCGGTGCGTTGTTAGAGGTTGCTGAGTTCCATGCGTGAATAGCCTCATTATAAACTCAATGCAAATCCTCTCAGAGTCTGTGGTTTCATGTCACTTTAAGCTGATGATTTTTTTTCTAGGTTAATCTTCCTTCATCTGGCTTGTAACATGACCACACATACTCCAGTGCTGATACAAGGAGTTTGCAGGAATGTGTGGTTTGCGTAGAATCACAGAATCATGGACTGGTCTGGTTTGGAAGGGACCTTAAAGATCTAGTTCCAACCCCCTTGCCATGGACAGGACACTCCTGCCATGGCTGAAAAGGAAAATTGAGATTGTGTGTGATAATCAGTTTAACTTTATTTTGAAGTAGCAGTCTCATAGATCTGCTCCTTCAGTTCTTTTTTGTCTGCTTTCTGCATTTTCTGCCTTGAATGAGCACTAAAACTGTTACTGAACAGTCCTCTTAGCAACATCTCCATTCTAGATACTACTTTGAGACAAACAATCCAAACCCCAAAAATTTTATTTTTGCAGAAACATAAAAGTTCATTAAGGAGTGGAAAATTCATATAGTTTGAGTAGTGAGGAACAGATTATTCTTCCGGGGTAGAGAGAGTTCAATGATTTCACAGTGCAGGTTAATTTAATGCATTGTCCATGATAAAACCTGGGACAGCAAGCTGGAAGTGTCACAATGCAGAGAACACCACCTGAAACAAATGCCAGCTGGACACACTTGGAAAGCAGATGGATTAACTTTGTCAACAGCAATCTAGTGGCCATATGGCTGAGAGATGAGATGATGGTGGTGAAACACAATAGCTAGAAAAGACAGAGGTTGCACATGGTTAATTGTTTGTGGCAGATAGATGGGATATGTAAGGACATGACTGACTATGGTTCCTGAGCCTTGGCTAATGACAAAAGGGTACCTGGCCTGGCACATGTTAGCTGACAAAGACATGAGAGATGTTCTTGTGTAGCTTGGGAAGTGATGGGACATATGCCCAAACTCAGCATGTTACTTTAGTAATGATTAGTCCTTCAGTCTGTGCCTGCATGAAGTACTTATTAAAGAAATGCATGAAGGCAATAATTAAACAGGATCTGGGTTGTTCAACTCTTAATGCTAGATTATTTGGACTTGAATGGACACTCCTTGATTGCCAATTGATCCTGTGTTTCCCTTGGGATGGTCTGCTCAAGAAATCTACCCAGAAAGTAAGTGCTGAGTTGGGCTTTGGGAAGCATGAAGAAGTGTGGTCCCAGAAAGAAACAGGACAAAAAACAAACTCCTGGAGAGGGTGACAACAGCAGAGCTGCTCTCAGACCCCTTTAGTAGGCTGGGTTGGCTGTAAGTGTCATAGGGGTCATTGAGGGAGGCCAGCTCAAATGCAGAATTGATGCCTCCAAGTCCTCTGTTCCAAGTAATCCCGATTGTGCTATTTCCCATCTAGAAATTCTAAAATGAAGACTACTGAAATTTCTAGAGAAAGTTTGGGCTTTGCACGGAACAGTTTCTAAAATAAGCCCTTTGTCTTCTACATAAGAGCAAAACCAGTGTCTTCAGTGTGAGGAATGCTGTCATTACATCTCTCACACAGACAAACCAGCCCAAGCTGATGCAGAAACAATATGGTTTTTGTATTTACTGTGTATACAATAGCTGTGGGGGTTTTTTTGAGAAAAACTACGTCAGTAGTGGATTAATCTGTTTAGAACAGTTCTATACGACAATTGAGAGTGAGAGTTACACTCTGGAGTTGAAGAAAAGTCTCTCTAGAAATCAGAACTAGAAGGTACTTATGTTACAGTAGAATATTTTAGAATGGTTCTGAGGGTAATGTTGCCCCTGAGCCCCCTTTACAGGATAAATAGAAATGGGATCCACCACATTTGACAAAAAAGGTCTAATCTGATCCTCTGTTCCTGGATCATGCTTTGGAGCCTTCAGCATGAAGCCTGTCCAGTATGATTGTGGTGATCCAAGACAGTGCAGTCTGGCGGGTGCTTCTTGTTACCTGTCCCCTTGCAGAGCATCATTCTGTATCATATGCTGCAAAAGGGAACTTCAGTTCAGACCTTCTTCATCCATTTCAGGTAACACATCAAACTGGCTAAAGTACTACATAAACCCCCAGAGATTCACTCAAAATACTCATGTTCAAACTTGGTGAACTAATTTTAAGTGCATGTACACTGAGACATATTTGATGATTGTTGATGGAAAGGAAGTAGTTAACTGCCTTCTAGAAATCCTACAAGGTGCATGATGTAAGGCTACATTTTTTGGGGATTAGTTATTGCAGCCACGGATTGAGCAGCCTGAAATAAACCACAACTGATCCAGTAGCCACATTGCTCAGTGTTGAATCTGTGTGAATATACTTGCCTATTTGAACACAACCTGTTCAAGTGTCACCTGCCTGGTGGTACGATTTCAACATGTAACTCCAATAAAAAAGGTTTAAAAATTAACTTACCTGCATCACAAACCATGCAATCTCCAGTAACAACGGGGTTTTCCCAAGATGACATTGTATGAAAATAAGGTGATTGTAATACACAAAACAACATTAATTACTTTCCTGATCTACTTCCTCCTTGCTAATTATTTATTTTGTTATTGTGCTGCCCTAGAAAAAAGTGTGAAATTGTTTCCTGTTTGGTTTCTAAAATGTTGACAGTCCTCAGTGCTTTGCATCATTAGTTCCAGGCACACGAATTGCTCTTAACAGTTCTAGAATCAGAACAGTTTGGATTGGGAGGGACTTTAGACATCACCTAGTTCCAATGCCCCTGCCATTGGCAGGAACACCTTCCACTAGACCAGGTTACTGAAAGCTCCATCCAGCCTTCCAGGGATGTGGCATCCACAACTTCTCTGGGCAACCAAAATCCAAACCTACTCTCTTTCAGTAGTACCCCTTGTCCTATCAGGACATGCCCCTCCCCAGCTCTCTTGTTGGCCCTCTTTAGATACTGGAAAGTGCCATAAGGTCTCCCAGGAGCCTTATCTTCTCCAGGCTGAACCAACTCCAACTCTCTCAGCCTGACTTCCTAGGGAGAGGTGCTCTAGCCCTGTGATCAGCTTAGTGACTCTTCTCTGGACTCGCTCTAGCAGGTCCACATCCTTCTTATGTTGGGGGCCCAGACCTGGGTGCAGTATTGCAGGTGAGATCCCATGAGACCACAGTGGAGGGGGGGGTCCTCACCTCCCTGGACCTGCTGGCCAGCCTGCTTTTGGTGCGGGCTTTCTGGGCTGTGAGTGCACATTGCCAGCTTATGTGGATCTTCTCATCAACCATCACACTCAAGTCCTTCTCCTCAGGGCTGCTCTCAACCCATTCATCCCCCAGCCTGTATTTTTGCTTGGGATTGCCCTGACCTACATACAGGACCCTATCCTGGCTCAAACTCCAAAGTACTTGCTTTGGTGATAGATGTGTCTTTAAGCTGGGCTGTGAACTGAGGTCTCATAAGATCCAGTCCAGTGACCTCTTTGCTAGAATACCTTTCCTACAGTAAAACTCCAAATCTCATTTTAGAGAACAGAAGTAAAAGATGTTTTTCCTCCTTCATAAATACTGTGGCTAGAGAGAGGCAGAGTGGAATGCTCTGTGCTCATCTGCATTCTTCAAAAAGGCAAGATAAAGGAAGGAAATGGGGCCCTCAGCACGTGTTCACTTCTAAACAAAGTGAAAACTGAGAGCCTCCTGTCTTACAAGTTTGAAGCCATTTGCCATTTAGAAGACACTTAGGGACATGGTTTAGTGGCAAAATTGGCAGTGCTGGGTTAATGGTTGGGCTAGATGATCTTTTCCAACCTAAATGATTCTATGATTACTTCCAGGTATCCTTGATGTAGAAAAGAAGAATTATGGAAATTTAATTATTAAACTGGGTGTGTCTCTTTAAAAGTTGGGAAGGACAGCTCTGAAGGGTTTGTCTGAGATGATGTTACAGATACATCTTCAACTGGTCAGTTAGTGATAGGCATCCAATGTGCGTCAGCAGTGATGGGCAGCTTCCCTATAAAGCAGTTACAAAGTCTGTGAATACCTGGTGTTACCTATAATTACATCCAAGACAAAAGGAACAACCTGAGAAATGCCTGTCCATGTTATGAAACCAGCTGAAACTCACAAGAGACAATAATTAATGTGGTAGTGTTCCAGGTAATTTTAGATAGTATTCTCACCACTCATTGACATGTGATGCTGTAATCTGCAATCTGAAGGAGAATAACAGGTGCAACATATAATGCTTTTTAAAAAATGATGGTCCATTTAGATTACATTTCCATTGAGTGGAATGAAAAACTTCACTTGGCATGAGGGGGAGGAAAAAAAAGTGAAGATCTTTAAGTAGGAAAGAACTGTTGGTATTGAACCTTGGCATGCTTTAGATCTCAGGTGTGCCCCCTTCCAGTTTATGTAAAGCAAGTGGAAAGTTCAATTTTGTCAGCCAACATTTGTTGTCCACTCTGTTATCCCTTTAACTCAATGTAACAGTGTCAGTGACAGACCATGGAGAAACCATGTCTGTGGTCACTGACTGCAGCTTATTGCTAGGATGCTCCTGTGAATTCTAGAAAGCTGTCCTGCTTCTTAAATTTAAGAAGATGCAGATACCATTTGACAAGTGAACTGCTCCTCTTTTCTTGACTTTCCATCTCCTCCCTCCCAGTCGCAGGCTGTGCTGCCCACAATCCAGCACAAGGAGAATATGCATTGGCACTGTACTCTTGATGTAATTGTCCAAAGTAAATCTATCATAAAAATGAAAAGTTGTGCCGTACTAGTGGCAGATGCAGCCTGCTCTTATTAGGTGCTTCACCTGAATTTGATGCTCTGAGTTTACAGCCTCACAAAGGCCTCTGAGCAGAGGACGGTGTTTTCCAACATCCTGCAGCTCTCATTACATGAGAGTGCCTTGGACAAATGCACTGCCTTAGAGCCCTGCTTGACCTATGGGAACACGACCGTGTTTCCAGAGAGGCTGCTTGCTTTTGACTTTTACTTTACAAGGCTGTTGGCAAATTTTATGAGAATAAAGAGGTTTTTAGTGAGAAAAGGTCCACTTCATAATGCTGCTGAAAAAACATCCTCTTATTTGGGCCTACGCTGCATATTTTGTGAATACAAGGAATCTGTCCCAGAGACCTAAGAGCCTACAGCAGCACAGATAAAAATAATTGCACTTAAAATATAACATCGCCACTCAGTGAGTACGTAAAGAGCAATGCAATGCAGAGGAGGCATTAAGAATTCATGTGACTACTGTGAAATGTAGAAAATACACAATTACATGGTTAATAAATGAAAGAGAAAAATACATAGCAAAGACAAGCAACATTTAAATTCAAACCTTTATCTTAAGGACTGTCAGCAAGTAGCCAATGCAATAGGAAAGAAATCTTATCTAAGGTCAGAGGCTACTTCTCAAAAATAGGTCCCAAGTCATAAGCATGAACACAGCTTCTGTGACAGAGGAACACTAGTTTATGGTCATTAACATGATGCTGTTTTTATAAAACATAACTGGATATTAATACTAAATTATTATCATCTCTTTGAAAGAATACATCTCTTTCTAATACAGATTGTGCTGTTCTGTGGAAGGTAAATGAATCTATCTACTGGGTTTGTTGCCATCAAGCTGGGCACTATGAGCTTTTCCCAGATAATTTCTTCTGTTTTTCTTCCCCTCCAGTATTTCTTCAGTCACTATTTCCTTCTGAAAAGATTAAAGCCACACTGTACATGTGATGTTTCTATTTTCTACCTGTTAAACCTCTACTATTTAAAATGTTAAGCCCCAGTAAAAGGATTAAGTGATAGTCTAGTCTGAGATACCACAGTTAGATACCAGGTTCATACATGAAGAATGATTGCCTAGACTTGTTGTAACGTTGGGAAGATGTCATTATGAGTTCTATACTTAAGACTCACCTTAACTCATATTCCAACCCTCCTGTAACAACAGGGCTAGATTCTGCAGCAAAGGTTTCCCCCTTCCTACTATCTCAGGATCTAAATCTTTGATACACAATTGTGTTTATTGATTTTTAAGGTGACAAGGCCCACGTCATCATCTCCTGTGCTTTACAGACTGACAGCTGTCACTTGGTTTTGAATCCAGTAATTAGTACCTGGCCAAAACAGTGTTTCCAACCTGCCACATCTCAGGCCCAAAGGAGCAATGGGTGGATTTGTGGTTCATTAAATAATCAAGAGAAAGCTACCAGAAAAAAATCTTGCCTTCCTACCCTCCACACATGCTGGGCAGAGTCTTGGGAAGAGAAAAACATGGCAAAGGGAAGGGGATTGAAGGGCACTGGGCTCTTAGACCATCTTTCCAAGTGACTCAGATGTTTTAGATATGTAAAAAATCTCTTGGCCACAAGGTGAAAGTCTTTCAGAGACCCTTTGTGTGTTCCCAATAGCTTCAGCTGCAGAGAGAGCAGTTTCTCTCTTCCTAATTTCAGCTGCAGCCTCCCTAAATCTGAACGACAAACCCTGCCTCTGTTCCCAAAATATTCAAGTTCCCCTCAATTAGGTTTGCTGTAAGCAATGAAGCAGTGAGATACTTTTCTTTAATTATCCTTTTAAAAATTCGTATGAAAGTACAGTTCCTAATTAAAAGCTTGCCAATCTGAAATCACTGGGGAAATGAGACAAAAAAAATCCTTCCAGAAATGTCCCCAGGTAACTCACACACAAAGCAAGGAGAACACTAGACAGGGATCTGATTTTTGCCTACCCTCTGTCACTGATTCACTGCAATACTTTCTGCAAGTCATTTATTATGCATCAATGTGTTTATTGATGGAGGAAAACCAGTACTTATTTCCTTTCACAGAGTTGTCCTGAGTCTGACTAACAACTACTTCTGCAAATGTTTGGATGAAAGAAATCATAAGAGTTCTAAGCTCTTAATATATATTACTTATTGTACTTTAAAACAGTCATCACACTAGGTAGGAATTAACATTCCAAAGCCCATAGGGTGGATACCTCTCCCTACATGTATATATAAAAGTCATCAAGAGACCTGCCTCAGAGGAAGGCTGACTGAAGACAGGTGAGTCTGAATTCACTCGCAGAATTTTACTGAGAGCCAGATGCCTTTGTTTTGTTTTGATTTAGCATTTTGTCAATATTGTGACTGCTACACTGTTTCTGCCTAAGGTTTTTGGATGGGAGGGGAAAAATAAAAACCTGGTAACTTAAAATTGTATAATATGGCAATTTGCTGCGTGTGGAAAGAGCTACAGCCTGTAGCTTTTGATGTGGACCCATGCGGATGTGCCATTGAATTCATAGGTATTGGGTCAAGCTATATTGATCCAGGCTTGTGAATAGTCAGTGTTAGTGTCAGATGAGCTCCCATGTGTACCCAGCTCCATCTGTGAACATTTGTTGGCCTGAATAAGCTCGCTCAGGACAAGGGAGTCTCTCCAGTGGCACTGGTGGAGTATTCATGTTTCTGTATCCATGCAGTTTGGTTTGCAGTAGAAATGCAGGCTAGAGAAAAGGTCCCACATTATTAAAACCGATAATGTATTTTCAAGTGTTAACAGCATTAGTGATGACTGTCTACAAGACTCATGGTGTGTTTTGTATTTGAAATCTTCTTGGGGAAAAAGGTATTTGTAAGCCATAAAAGCTGCTCAGTTTAAATGTGTTCACCAGCAAGGCAAGTTCAGTCAATGTTTTTTGCACTTGATAGCTATTATCCCTGATGACATTTTTTAATTTTATTAATAAGCACAACAGATGCATTTATTAGTAAAGTGACTATCTGCTATTATCGCGCATAGAAATATAATTTCACCAAATAAATTTTGGAGTTGCCTTGCATGCTCTTAGCAAAGAATTATTGCTTGATTTTTGAGAACAAGTTTTTCCAAAAGCCAAGCAAAAATCCTTTTTGAACAGAGAAGCAATGGATGTGTGCACTTTGTAGCACATTAGATTTCAAACATCTATAAAATTAAAGCAAAGATAGTTTACCTTCTCATTGTAAAGATGTGTTACAGGTGTTATGGGTGTTCAGGAGGAGCCATGTGAGCAAGCAATGGGAACTGACAGGGGCTAAAAAGGCCCCTGGTGACCCAGGCTGCCAACAGGGACCTCCCTGATCCCAGGCTCCCCAAGGCAAAAGTGTGCTGCTGAGAGGGTGCCTCTGCCCCCCAACCCCTCCTTGGCTAATGCCATCCCCATCTGGTGCCTCAGGGTGGGAGCTTTTGGCACATCAACTTTCCTACAGTGCCCTTGAAGATCAGCAGTGATTTCTTCATGTTTTGCAAACCATTGTGTTTCCAGGTCTCGTGGGACAGCTGAGGAGAACCATTACCATGATCCCTGCACTGCTCTTGTTGGGCCTTTCGGCCCTTGTTGGTGAGATGGGTTTGGGTTGCTGTCAAAAACACGCTGGGAATTGTTTGCAGGACTGCAGGGAGGACGTGTGCAGCCAGGCCTGGGGTTCCCTTTCTGCATGGCTCTGTAAAACCCTGTGTGGCTGAGGGTCCTTCGCTGCTGTATAAGGCTGTTTGTTGCCCACATGTGTCTTTTAAACCTGCACATCCAGAGTATGGGACTGAAACCAAAAGGGAGTCACAGACAATACCTCCTCTTGATTTTCCCAGCTAACCTTATCCAATCTTTCTGCCTGCTCAAAAACGGTCTCACAAATGTGGCAAGCTGTTTGATGGAGGCTGTTTGTTCCTCAGTTACTGAGGAATCAGGGTGATTTTCCCAGACTTAGTGAAGCATTCTCATGAATCAATTCCTCACCAAGTTATGGAGGGACACAAGAGATGCTCCCAGCCGGGGTGCTCGGGTACCTCCAACTATCATCTGAGGGGTCCTGAACGCTGAGGGGCATTGAATGGGAAGAGCCCTCTGAAAATGCAGAGACTGTGCTTCTCCTCACCCACACCATCCTTTAGAACTAATTGGGTAGACACATATTCATCTAAATTTTCATTAGATCCACTTGCTTCAACATATTCAATTAGAAAAGGACAAATTTCTGTTCTCTGCCTTTCTGATGGAGAGCAGTGGCAACTGCACAAGCAGGGCCAACACAAGGGGATGTGGATTGCAGGTCTGGATGACTCCCTCATGCCTGACTCATATGCATTTGCAGCACTTGTACAATACTGTTCTGAGATCTTATGTGTTCAAACACTTCCATTTAATATTTCAGCTCCATCCATGAGTTACAGTTGCTATGGTGATATAAGTGCTCTTCAAGCCCCCACGATCTCCTGTACACCTGTAAGAGCCCCAGATTGTGGTAGGTATCATTCATTGCCTGATTTATTAACCTGTTTCTACCTGACAGAGAGATGCTTTACCTTCTGTCATTGCCAAATTAAATGTCGTGCAGGTATTTAATTATCCAAAAGGGAGAAAGTGACAGCTCCTCTCCCAAAATGGCAAGTGCTGTGAAGCCTCCAGATCTGCTGGGAAGTAGAAGGACAAACTTCAGGTCTCATAGGCAGGATCTCCATCCTCAAAGCAAAGGGAAATGGTATCTTTTGAGTCAAAATGGTTTCTTCATCAGCCAGAACTTTGACATCAGCATCCTCACAAAACCTCGGGGCCTGTGTGTTTGGAAGGGGAAGATGTGCATAGGCAGGTCCTGAGTGCTGGCCTGTTGGCTGAGCTGGCCAGTGGTGACCTGCCAGAGACACAGTTTACAGGGTAAAGGTCCCAGGTGTTTAGCCATCCTACCTCTGGATGACTCTTTTTTGGTAACTCTGCATTTGTCTCTTTCTTGCCTGGTATTATTGCCCTGTGTCACCGCACAGCTGACTGTGTCAGGTTTATCCTGCTGGTATCTCCAGGAATTTTGCTATGTACCTTGGATGTAGGATCTTCCAGGGCAGACACCTGGACTGCTGGTGTCCAAACACAGATCTGAACACACTTGCTTGATTCCAAACCATTCCAAAACTGCTTTAAACCCCCCCCCCACCTTTCTCTAGGCAGAACACACCTGTTACTGCAGTTTGGCCAATCAGTAGTAATGTGTATCTCTGTTGTTCCAAATCCATTTTGAAATTTCAGTTTTCTGACTCCAGAGCTGCATTTCCAATGGAATGGCACAAGGAGACCATGTGGTCCCACCTCCTAAGAAGCCTCCCTCTTCCCCTGGTCATCCTTGGGTACTGTCACAGCAGCTCCCTGGCCATGATCAGAGCCAGTAGGGCTGTGCTTGTTTCCCAAGCTCCACTGCCCAACTCAATGTAGATGCAGTCTCTTCAGAACTTGAGTTACTCCTTTGATACACCTGCTCAAGGGGAAGGTGAGGGTTTTGCACAGGGATGTGTGTAAGTTTTTCCTCCTCTGCAGGGTATGCCATGATACGGAGGACTGCTGAGGCAGACCTTGTACGCCTGAGGAGATACGAGGTCCCGATCAGGAGAGTAGCCAGCAACCTGTGCCTGGACCCAGCTCTCATCGGTGCCATCATGTCGCAGGAGAGCCGTGTCGGGCTGCTCCTAGACAATGGCTGGGACCAGGGACGGCAGAAGTACGGCTTGATGCAGGTACACAGGGTGATGGGTGAAAGCACAGTAATGTAGTGCATATCCCAGGACCTTACCTTAGCAACCAACCTTCCTGTGTTCAAAGCAGCACTTAACGCGTTCCCTCTACATCAAAGTGTTGTCCTGAATAAGGTCACTTCAATGAGTTGCAGCCTGGGAGTACAATGATGAGGAGGAAGCTACAGCAGAGTTGCCTTCAGAGGGAAACCCATTTTCTTGCTTGTCTTTTCTAGATCAGCAGACAGCTACAGCAGCCTTATGTAGTGTGGGATAGCGAAGAACACATCAATCAGTGCTCAACTATCCTGGTTCGTTCAATTAATGAAGTCCGGACAAGACATCCTACCTGGACCTGGGATCGGCAGCTGAGAGGTACAGATGGGCTGCATAGGAGAAAGGGGCACACCAGGAGTGCTGTGTGCTTGCTGGTGTTGCTTTTCAGGGAAAAAGTGCATCTATCTGGCAGATTTTACAGCATCTTTTACAATAAAGATCCCCAACCAAGCCCAGTTTTCTAATTTAAAAGAGGAAATTCCAAACCAGCAGACCAGCAATGTGAAATAGCTATCGGGTGGATAACAACCAAACACAAGTCCCTGGGGAAACTGAGGCAGAAAGTGAGGCACCACAACACAATGAGCTTATCATGGCAGGCTGTTGTATCCAGGAATCTCGGGATCCAGATTTCTTTGTAGTCCATGTTACCTACACGGTGGTTTGTTCACCCTATGCTATAACTTACTCTCCCATCCTTACTCTGATATTGCCTTTTTACATCACACCCTTTTCTAGGAACAGCATGCCATTTCCACCTACATTTGGAGAGAGTTATGGCTTCCTTCACAACAGCAATGAAGATTTTACAAAATCAGTCACTTTTAAACAATAATGCACAACTACCACTTTGCCAAGCAGATGTGTGTGTTTGGTGAGATGCATGGCCCTTTCAGCTAGGAATTTCCACTCTTAAGTCTGTATTTCTTACTTACAAGCCCATAACAACTCCTTCTTACATCTTTCCAGGAGGAATCTGCACCTACCATGCAAGAATGGGCAACCTGCAGGTGTACGAGGAAGACCCATGCAGCAGAGACATCAACTACGTTAACAGCGTCATTAGGCGAGCTCAGTACTTCAAGAGAAATGGGTTCTAGCTCATAAACCCGCCCCACCACCGAGCCTCTCCTCTGCATAGACTAGCCCAGTAGTGATCACAGTGCCCAGAGCAGGTCTTCTGGCAGGACTGATGCTGGGGACGTTGCCAACAGCACCCTGCTCGCTCTAGCAAATCCCAGCTCCCCACTCACTGATGGGCGAGCTTGCACTGCCTTCCAGGGGACCCACAGGGATGAAACTTGGGGCCTTTGAGAGGCAGATAAGGACAGACCAACAATGTTTAAATTTTGAGTAAGGAAGGTGACTCTTCCTGTTCAGAGCTGAACCCAGGGCTGTTCATGCATCCCCCAGACCCAAGCACATGAGCAGATCTCCCTGGGTATTGGCTGTGCTCTTCCCATCATCTCCATCCTCTTCCCTCTCTCTCCATGGCCAGTGCAGGGGATGGAGTCCCTGAGTTAAAGTTTTCTTTTCCCTTGATGCTGCTGACTAAGGGGCAATGAAGAGACTTCTCACTGAGCCTTTGGTCTCTGCAGTAGCTGAGTATTCCTGTGGCCAGCCTTGAGGAGGACAATGCTGAACATGCTTTGGTTAGTCTCCCAAGCCTTGGAGCCCACGGCCATGGTGGGGCTGGGGACCTCTTCAGGGTGAGCGGCAGCATCACACAGGGGAAATCCTCGATGTAGAAAGTACTGCAAGTGCCACAGCAGGTGTGCAAAACACCTTTCCATTAGAGACCAGCCTTCAGAGCAGGAGTTAGCTCTGTATGTACCCACCCCAGGAGCTGTGTCACAGCAACAGTGTTGGTAAAAAACACCACAACCATTCCTGCTTTAGGTTAGGCACTCTTATGCTGGGTTACCTCCAAATTTAAAAGCATTCCAGCATCCATCCCTGTGCCAGGAATCCCAGCCTCTAATAGGAGTGAGTTAGCTCTGGGCTTATAAGGTCTGTTTGAAAGTGGTCTTCAGTGTGGATGGGTCTCTGGGTGCCAATTTCGGTTTAATGAGAGTAATACTGAGAATAATAATAGGAATAAGAGTGAAAATAAAGATAAATGTTAAATTTGAGTGTTGGTTTTCTTCAATTTCATGGGGTTTGGGGTTTAAGTAGGTAACAACCTACAACACGAGTAAATAACCCAATTTGGTATTCTTGGAATGGGTCTAAAACTCAGTTTCAGAACAAGGAGAGGAAAATGGTGCTGCAGACTCGATAGGTCAGAAGAACCGAGCCTGAGCTCAACCACTGACTCGAACCTTTGAACAAGGGAATAAGGACATTCACATTTAGCCTTTTGAATTACCATTTTGGAGGTGTCAGAGCACCTTTCTGCTGGCTGTCACCATTGCTGATGTAGAAGTGATATGCCTGGCAGTCCCTGCTCTGTGTGTGCCTGGGCTGCCAGGCAGGGTCAACACAGGAAGCACAAGAGCTGGTTTGGAGACAGCTTTTGCCAGCAGAGCAATTTTAATGCTATGCTCCTTGTCTTGCCAGTCACTTACTTGCTTACTGTCACAGCAAGGACTCTGAATGATTAACATATTCATCAGCAAACCCATTTTATCACCTCTGGAGACCAGCAGGAACTCTAGGATGTCTCTAAGATTACTGATTTTTTTTAAAGACTACAGTAAACAGTTCAGTGTTGAGCCACCACAGGTATCAAACTATATGTTACTTAGTCTTCAGTGAATTCTTCACTATATTAATATAGTGTTACTAAAATTGTTACTTTTAAATACAGATGTATGAAGTCTATCACATGGTTTGATCCCCTCTACTTGACATAGTTTATGCTAAATTCATAGGATGAAGCCTTTGGAGCATTATGTTATGTAAACCTCCATGGTATATAAAACCCTTATGTAAAGCCCATGGATGCATTTTGGGCAGATCAGTATAAACTTCAAGTGGGGCAGGGAATCTCATTGCTGCCCATGAGTACAAGGCTGGGGTTTGAGTTTGGAGGATGAACAAGGGTGGAGGTTTCCTTGGTTCCCTTCATGTCCCTCAGTCGCTGACAGCCAGCTCCTTGTCACGTTACTGGTACTGCCATCCCCACAGACCTGTGAGCTCCTCAGGAGTCCAATTAAAGCAAGTGGTACCCATGAAGCTGCTGCTTCACATTATGGTGGCAACATCCAAGGGCCTGCAGACCTGCCTGATGACTTGCACAGCACAGCCATAAAGGATTATTTATTTTTTAGAGTCTATTTTAAAGTCCCAGTTATGGGAATTTCATGTTTCATTGCAAATATTGCTTTAGGGTATCAGCACCTTGCAGTGAATCTCTGCAGAAAATGAGTTGGAACTTGGTAAATTGGTAGGAAGGAGTAAATAATCAGGAAAGCTTAACACTGGCATGCTGCCTTAAGATTGAGTAGAAGCTTTCCTGATAAACAATGAGTTCAGATTGTTGTTCCCTCTGATCTTTTTCTGGTCACCTGTGTCCATATTACCAGAAGTTACTCTTCTGCCTGCAGTAGACAGGACAGCTGCAGTCACATTCTTGGTCACCCTTTTGTCCACTCAAAAAAAAAGAACATTTTACAAAGTAAATGATCTAACACTAAGTAACATATAAAAAAAAGCAGAAGATCAGGTAAGGAAGGAGAAAAGACAAATCAGAAGGGAAAGAAAGATCCAGGGAATCACATTCCAGGTCATCTGGCTGCAACACTAAGGAAGATGTTAGAGGATTGAAGGGTTGGTTCAAGAGATCCTGGGGGTTGACAAAGCAGCAAGAGTTAGGAGGGTTCTAGCAGCCTGGCTTGGCAGGGAAAAACCATCTCAGACCAACCAAAGTCTTTATCTAACTCGGTAAGTGGCCAAGAGAGAAGTCGTGGTTGTGCCGTAACATGAGCTCAACAAGACTTTCAGGAGAAATCTGGAGTGCCTTCATATGTGAAGTACAAAAAGCACTGGCTATCAAACCATGGGCTACACTGAGCAGGAATACAAGCTCTTCCACTGATGGTTAGAAACTATGGAAACCAGTTAAGGATCAAACTACTGGTATCAGTCAAACAGGTGCAACACACTTGAGCAGGTCAAGCAGGGTGTAGCAGACAGGTGAACATCCCACTGAAAGGGTTGGGGGTTCTAGTGGAAAACAAAGCTGAGGAGGGGAGAAGAAATAAAAAAGAGGTAAAATCCCATTTGGGGTTTTATCCTTTTCATAGCACTGTGTATGAAGCACCTGGGGTAACTCTTCTCTCAGGTGTTCATTTGTCAGCATCAGTGAGACTTGGCAACAGCATTTGAGTCTGTTGCACCAACAAAAATGTCCTCAAGACAATCACAACTTAGATAGAAAGCAAAGTCTGTAGGAAATAAGGAATTAGATTTTTTTTTTTCCAGAAAAGAGAAAAAGCACATAGTTATGATTTTCTAACATGCATAAAAAGTGAAAGGCCATGACCGACATCTTTCCCTTCCCATTGAGGGTAAGGCAAGTAGCAGTGAATTTGGTGGCAGATTTGTGTTGGATACTTCAAAAGACTTTCAGTATAATGAAGCAATGCCACATTCTTTGTTTTAAAGAACAGCCAAGACTAACATGTAGAAGTATTTGTAAGCCAGATAGAATCACAGAATGGTTTGAATTGGAAGGGACCTTAAAGACCATCTAGTTCCAACCTTCCACTAAACCAGGTTGCTCAGAGCTCCATCCAGCCTGGCCTTGAACACTTCCAGGAATGGGACATCCACAGCTTCTCTGTGCAACCTGTTCCAGTGCCTCACCATCCTCACAGTAAAGAATTTCTTCCTAACATCTAATCAAAACCAATTCTCTTTATAGCCATGCTGCTGTAGAGAGGGGAAATGCAATAGGTATTTTTAAGGGGTTTTCCAGGCTAACATTGCTGCCTCAAAATCCGCTGTAAGCAAATCAAAAGCAAATTACAGACAGGGAAGAAAAAGCTTCTCTGTTAGGGTCCTGTATTTTTTTTTCACAACTGGTGTCAGTGCAGGGAAATGTATTTAAATGTGCTTCCTACAATAAAGAGCAAATGTGAGGTAGCAAAGCTTTCTCTCTCACCACCTTGTTAAGCTGCAGGTGGTATGGGCTGATCCCTCCTCTGCTCAGGCAGGGATCTGTCTGGAGTCTGGAGCTGCAGTGACTGGCTTTCATAGACACCAGGCAGAGGGACCAATTAAACAACCTGTTCCAGCAGTAACTGAAGCAGCAGGAAACCACTGTCAAAAGCAAGCCCCCCTGGGCCAAAGCCCTAAGCCATGTGGGAGAACAGATTACTCTGATGGCTGACTCTGAACGCTGGAGCGGTATCAGTTTGAGCCACATGTCCATGTCTCGCTCTCCAAATCGCAGGAAACAAAGGGAAATGTCAGCACAGCGACACTGTGCTGAATAACTGCATTTGTTCTGCTTCATTACTCATTGAAACAGTGGGCTGCGATTTCTCAGCCAGCAACCTCTTCCCGGGACAGAGCTTCTCTAGCAGTTGCCTGGAGCACACTCCGGACAGGCCCTCAAAATACTAAGCTCATCTTATGGAACTTTATTCCTGATAAAACCACCTCGTGTTTCATCAAGGTCAGAAAAGGCAATACCAGCCCCCCTCTAAACCAGAGGTATCAGATGACTATAAGAAATGCCCTGTGGGTAATACTGGTGATCAGTCACCCCAAAGTCTGTCTCCAGCAGCAGCAGGAGGAGATGCTGCCTGGGGAAGACACACAAACTTGCCTGCTTTCTGTAGTCCATTTTCCTCCTGTGCCCTCAGCATCCCAGCTGTTTAACAGGGGTGATAGGAGACATGTCTACCCTTTGTATGACACTGCTGTCCATGAATCCATCCAGTCGCTTTGCGAATGTGCTGGTGCCATTGGCCTCCACAGCCTCCTGGCTGGCAAAGCCACATCTAGTTTTCTTGATAATGCCGTTTTAAATCTTCAGAAATTTTTGAAGACCCAGCTATACTTCACCCAGTGGCCTTTATCCATGCAGTTGCTGACATCATCCCAGAAGACCATCAGGTGTGCTCCTTATGGGAGCTGGTCTGACCATCTCCCTGCTGACCAGATTTATTCATGAGCCCAGTGATTTTATCTTTAATGTACTCTCCTGTATTGTCCAGAATGGGTACCAGCCTGTGATCCCAAGGACCCCTGTGGAGCCAGTGTTGCAGTTGAGGGTTAGTTTCTAATGCTTGCCTCAGTTTAATTCATTGCCTGCCCTGAAACCAAATTCACCCATATTGGATGCACATGACCTCCTTTTCCCATTTCAACGTTAAAAGTAATCACTTGGTAGGATTGCAGCCTTGGAGCAGCTTCCCACTAACATCCCTCAAATTAGGCCCTTGTACCACTCTCTAGTGTTTGTTTCTGTGGGTGGTTGGACCAGCTTTTCCTGGAACCAGGGTTCTACTGCAATGAAAAATTCCACTTCTGCATCTCATCCTGATGAGGCATTGATCCAGCCTGCTCCACAACTCCCACTCCTACCACCATCCTGTGTTTACTCTTTCTCTGGCTGCACTGACCACTCTCATTGAACTCATAAAGGATTGATAGCACAGTCCTACTACAGCATTTTTACTGGTAGCAACTGGGATTTCCACACACAAGTTTTGAGGGATACTTCTCTTTTCCTGCAATATTTTTATGCAGTGATTATTTTTATCCTTCACATCCAGCATCACTCATCCAGCTCTGCACCCTACTCTGTTGTACCTATGAGGCTGGCAATGCAGTATCTTGCTGGTTTTCCAGCCTCCACCAAGTCTCTGAGATGCTGCTGTCTCAAGGGTTTTATTTGGCCCAGGCATTCAGGTTCTTCAGGCTTGATTTTGAAGTCTCGAGCAACTGTACAGGAACAATTTTAAGTTAGCCCTTGCTTCATTGCTTAACATTGCATGTGGCAAACCCTTGCTGCTGTATTCTGTGTATTTTGTCTGTTTCATTTATCATGATCCTGCTGTTAATTTCCCTCCTGTTTTTTTCAGATGCAAACTGAATGTCAGCCATGTCCACCTTGTAGATCAAATCAGTTCAAATCAGGGAGTCCTCTGCATTTGTCAGCTTTCCTCCACTTGTAGAGGAAATGTTCCTCTAGAAGCTCTTCAGTTTCCAGTGACACAGGTTGTCTGAGTCACAGCTCAGGTGCAGCCTACCCTTTCTAGGCTGCACTCTCCTCTCATCCATTAAGTTTTGCCAGTTCCTTGCATGTCTCAATCATCTACAAGCTCCTGCATTTCCCTGTGAGGCCACTGTGCAGCCTGGGGACCAGGTACCTGCTCCCAGTACCCAGAGCCTTCCTGGCATGGGCTGGGTAACCTCCTACAGCTTAAATGGGCTCAGTTGCTTTGGGAAGTTATATCAGCCTAGTTGGTCCCCTGAAATCATAACCAGGATCACTCATTTCTTACCTTGCCTTATTGAGCTAATTATCAATAAAGAGAAATGTTAAAAAGCATGACGAAAACCACACAGTGAGGATGGGGCTGACCTGAGACTCTAATGCTGCAGCCTCAGCCTTCCACAAACACTCCACTTCCAAGAACCAGAAAGGTTTCTTGTTGCAAGCCAGGCAAGGAGAAATTTCACTCATTTCTGTCCTTTAAATCAGGTTTTATTTTATGACTTCCCTGCCTATTCAGCCACCCCTCAGTTGGCCATTGACTTAAGAGTTGGACTCGATGATCCTTGTGGGTCCCTTACAACTCAGAACAGTCTGTGATTTTGTGATTCAGATCAAGCAACTGATGAAATCCAGGAGGGGTTTGGATATGTGCGTGATTACAGAAATCAGGAACTCCTGTCATAGAAATAAAAATCCTGGTAGCATATTCTTTGTACCTTTTCCTTAGAAATGGAGACACTCTCTAACAAGACAAGGCTGCACACCTGAGTCACAAGGGCCATACAGAAGACCAGACTGAAGCATTTAATTGCCAGAGGCAGGTCCTTCCCTCCTGCCAGACACAGGAGAGAGGAGTAAAGAGGAGCTGGTACCAGGTCTGATCCAGTGCCCTGCAACCTGGCTCTGGGCAAACCAGAACTGTCTCTCCCATGTGACTCTTGTGATCTGTGAAGAGCTTCTTGCTGATAGTGCATGGATACTGATACCGAATGGATCATCTTGGCTGTCGTTGTATTTACTACAGGCCTACACTTACCACACACACAAAATATTTCAGTAGCAGGACTGTCAGGTTGCTCCTTATGGAGGCTGAAGAGCCAGCTGAGTATAAAGAAAGTCTTGGGGGATTCAGGCAAAACTCCAGGTGTGACAAAGAAGGTTTGTACAGAGATTATGGGCAGGTGTGGTAGTTTTGGCTTTAGTTTCAGCTGGGCCTCAGCTAGGCCTCAGTTTCAGCAGGCCCAGAGTCTACGTAGATTAGAAGAAACAAACATCACCTGACTTAAGCAACCAAAGAGATGTTTCATATCATCTGACGTCACCACAAGTATAAAAAAAGAGGGAGGTGAAGCTTCTGCCTCTTTTTGGTCTTTGCCTCCAACCTGAGAGGACGCCCTGCCCTGCCCCTGCCGAGATCAGGCCTTGCTGCCATCCCGGCTGTGTTATCTAGGGAGGTGAACATTTTCTTGTTAATTTTTCTCCTCTCTTGCTGGGAGTTTTCTCTGGAAGAGTTTTTGGGGGGTTGTGTGGGTTATGGGTGGTTGGAATCTGTATTATTTGGTTGGGCGACTCGGTGGAGTTATTACAATTTCTTTTCACATTTGTATATATATGTGTTATCTCATATTCTGTTTTTAATTTTATTTTCTTCTGTGTAAATATAAAAACCTTGCCATTGAAAGTTTCTAGTTTTTTTTTCCTCCCTCCCTTTCCCTTTGGGGGTCGGGGAGCACTAACAGATAATTGGGCAGTTGGCATTTTGCCAAGCTAAACCAAACCAGCAGGGAATAAAAAGGTGTTTGTGGTGGGAGCACAGCAGTGCAGCACAGCACTGCACATTACTAATTTTAACATTATGCAACATTACTGATTTTATTTTTTCTGAATTAAATATTGGAGTTTGGGAGTTGGAGGAAGTTTCCAAGATGCCGTAAAAGATGTGTTTGAAACAGCAGCAGAAGAGTGAGCGCCTCATGAAGTCACGAGTCTCTCATGAACATCTGCAGGCTGGTTTGTGCCAGAGCAGGAGAGCTGCCACTGGGGCCTCATATAAAAAGAGATGTGACTCCTTTTGAGTATCACTTTGCCTACTCAACCAAGAAAAATACTCCATCAGGGCAGAAAGAATTTGTGTTTATTCAGCAAGCAGTGAGATATATTGCCAATGATGAGTGTTGATTTTCAGGCTGTTTTACTTGCTTGGAAAGAACCATCCCAGGTACTCCATGTTTGCGCTGCTGGACCTTGCTGCCCTCATGGGTGAGCCTGATGTCCCTTGGTGCCTTGCCCCAAGAAGCTGGGAAGTAGGAGACATTGATGCACCTCCTCACCCCCTCCCCAAAATCTTGGTTGCCACTAGAGCTATCAGAGGAGAGAGTGCTCAGGACCCTCTGTGAGTGTTGTAGAAGGAGGTGTGGGCTGAGGGCACAGAGTGCAGGCCAGGACCTCACCTCCTCTCCATCACAAGGAGTGACAGAGGCGGCCCCTGTGCCCCAAGCCCATCCTCTCCTGAGTGCAGCCTTCCCCCATAGTCCAAACACAGGTTTGTTCAGAAAAATGCTTCCCAGGACATCTGAGACTTCCTGTATGCATATATGATTAAACAAAATTTTCTAGAAACATGGGAGATCTACCAACCTGCCTCAATTACTGTGACGTAGGAGAATAAAATCAGTACATCCTTTGTTTCTCCCCCAGCAATAAGGGAATGGTACCACAGACCATTTAGAGATTACTGTTTGGTGAATCACCTTCAGTGGTATTTTGAATTTTCAGATTTTTTAATGTCACTTCGTTTGAGCCATATCTGTTCTATTTTCCTTCCTGCCAGGAGTACTTCCCTCTGTTTCACCCTTTTTTACGCTCACTCATAATCATGAACATGAAGAGCCTCATGCATGGGCTGCTGTGACTTCTTGCAGTTGGTTGTCTATGGGAGGTACCAACAGTACAGGAAACACTTACAGAATTGAATCTCTCAGTCCAATGACACAGAACGAATTCCCCAGCTAAAAGGTGAAAGAGCTGCTGAAAGCACAAAACAGCATTTCACACTCACAAAACCTACCCGGGCAGGGGGAGAAGCAGGTCAGGATGGACTCTGCCATGGGGAGTTCTGCCATCCAGTGGCTTTTTTACTTACTGCTGCACAGCTACAGTAGCTTTGAAATGCACAGTGCCTGCTAATTTGAGGTTGTTGACCTCTGTTGTCTCAGTACTAGAGGGGATGACAACAGGGACCTGGCATAATCTCTGCATATTCGAATTCTCAGCAGTTGCAGCTCTGGCCATGTTACTGTTCCTGGATCTTTGCCTGTAAAAACTTGATTGCATCCAGAAGTGCAGGTTTCCATTTCCCCGCTGTCAGCACGTTATTGCTTCCAAGAACTGAAAGGGAGCAGTTGTTTTCAGACAAAGCTCCTCCTAGTACCAAACTGTTAGTAGCAGGGTCTTAAATTAAATTTAAAGGTATTTAATTTTTTTAAATCATAATTGGGTTTGTGCTGTACAGCAGAAACTCTGCTGTGTTTGGGAGGATGCACAACAAATTGTTAGGCGTCTCTGCTTCTTGTATGACCAGCAGGTGTGGGAAATGCACTGAGCCAGCTGCTCCAGAACTCCATCAGGAGAAGAAAAGGCCATTTGTCTCCAGGAAGTGTGGTGAGAAGGTGGAGAGACATCCTGCAGCAAACATGTCAGGACTGTGATGTTTGCCTAATATTTTTGTAAATAATTCACTGTACCAAAGTCTGTTTTCCATTAACTGTTGGGATCAGGTTAGCATTGTTCCTCTCAGTTGCTGTTTGCATGTTTTCCCTCCTGCAATGGTGTGTCTAAACAACAGATAAATGCAGATAAATTGCAAGCCAAACAATTGGCAAGTCAGATAAATTGTAATGGACGTAATTGAAGGATGTTTCTCTTCGATTTTCTTGTTTACAGTAGTTATGGAAAAGCAAGCTGGAGCCAGGAAGTAGTGTCCCTTGACTCTCATCAATTTTCTTTTTTCAATTTTATTTAGAAATAAAACCCCTTATTTTGGAGGTGCCTTTCTCCATCGGCCATGTGGGCAGCCCAAGTCACAAGCTTAAACCGGACAGCTAAGTTTTAGGCAAGCTAAAATAAGGGGAGATGAATTGTGCACAAAGCTCCAGTTCACTTCACAAGCTGCAGCGTGGCTCTCTGCTGGCACGGCTCAGAGGTAATCCTCTCCAGAGCCGACAACATGTAGCACGACCACACCTGCCAGCACAAACACCCGCACTAGTATCTGCACGATGCCACGGCTTTCAGTCACGGATCTGAAGGCATTTTAACAGCGTGAGTCACGCATTGTGTTGGCCTGACATCTGGTTGTAGATACCGACTGCTCTCAGGCTGTTCGGAGCGTCATGGGAATTTTCTGAATGTTGACACAGCTGGAGCTTTGGAGCCAACCATGAAAGCAGAAGGACTGAGCTGTGTAGGTAGGCACTAATTCAGCCGCTCATCTCCCCTTACATTCACCCACAAGCTCATGCCTGTTATGGATCCTGGTCTCTGTCAGTCACTGCCATGCAAGCAGATTTTCCCCCAGCTGACACATATCCCACTTGAGCACGCAAGTTTGCAATGGGAATAGAGTTGCCTTTGAGATGATATTTAAGACAGATAAAATGAAGGTCTTCTGGGTGCATCCAGCGCTGCCACTGAACCTGCTTTTCTATCTCCCTTAAGAGGGTTTCCCTCATAATTTGAGTTTTTGAACATTTCTCCATTTAGCCTTAAATTAAAAGGAACTAGATCTGGGACTATGCCACCCAAAGGTTTAGATTTAAAACAAAAGGACTCACCTTTTAGTACACATGCTCCCCTCTTTATTTGAATGTCTTTTATAATATCTGTGTATTGATTTCTAGGGCACTTACCATTCAGCAAAATTAGTCAATTCTGTCATTGTTTCTCTCTATTTAGGGTCACAAGGAATCAAAATGTCAGCTCAGTCATAATGACTGTTACGAAAACTGGGATTTTAAACATGAAAGGCAAAATCATGCATGGCATGTTGTAGGAGTTCCTGCCTCAAAGAAGACTGCAGAGAAAGGTTTCAAGAACCTGCAGAAATACCATGCCAAGATTGGAAAAGTTGTTAAGTGTTGTGCTGGCTGTGATTAATTGCTGGTATTATTTTTCCAGAGTCACATGCTGGAACAGTGCTGAAGGACAACTTGGGTGACCATGGAAAAGCACTTGATTTAGTGAAAGGTACGGTCAACCTTCTCAAAAGCACAAAGCTCATCCTTCATTTGAAGCAGAGTCAGAAGAGAGCAGGGGCCCTGTTGAAAGGCAACCCCCAATAGGCCTTTTCAGCCAACTCCATGGCCACACTAAAGCCAATGCTGACCAGACTGTCAGCTCCCAGCACCTGGGGAGGACCCTGTGAGTGTCAGGGCACGAGCAGACTGCCTTTGCACTGTGACGCTGCTGATTGCTTCCCATCACTCCTTTGGGAATGAGGAGATTAATTGTTCCTATTTCACATTTAGATAATGTCTTGTTCCAAAAAGCACTTTTTTAACTGAGCACAGAGTCCTGCAGGCTGCAGCTATGCCCTATCAGGTTAATTACACTTAATGCACCACAGGGGCCTGGCTAGTGGGGGATCTTGCTTCATTATTCATGCCTACATTTGTGCCTCACTTGTTTGCCAAGTTGTATCCTTATCTGTAAAATCCCTAAACATTTGGTGCACACTTTGGCATCTGCTTTTGTAAAGCTCCAAGCCTCTTAGACTTGTGCTTTACTATCCCATACAAGAGGATAAGAGGAGAAGGACTGGGGCAGAGATCCAGGGGAGATTCCTGGAGGAAACAGATTTTCCCACCCTTGATGCAGCTGGGGAAGAGAGGAGCAGTCACCTTGCACCTGCAAACCAGTCATGCTGCTTTCTGCATACTGTCACCTTTACAACAGTAGCTGTGTTGTTTTTTTAAGGCTCTGACAGACAAAGAAGTAGGGCAGGAATTCCTCTTCAGTGGCCCAGCCCTTCACGCATCTGCTGGCTTTGCCTGCTCCTTGAGCTGTTCTTGCTTTCTCTCTATACAGTCACAAAAGAGGTAAGTCATTAAGGATCAAAATGAACACAAGCAGCCTGGAAGCAACATAGAGCTCTTGACAAATAGTGGGATAGACAGTGGGGTTGGGATTTCTGGTATGCTGATATTGCTGTCTCACTTTGAGGCTAACAAACAGTACTGGAAGATTGGCAAGTCATGGGCCAGTGAAGAGCACTTAGGATAAGACACAGAGATTTTATGCAGGATGACAAATTCAGAAAAAAATCAGGAACAGCATCTGTGCAAAGAACTACACATGTATAAAGAACTTCACATGTATAAAGCCAAGCACAATAATGCTGTAAACCCAAGTACTGAAGAAAGCTAAATACATCCCAACTCCTCTGTTCACGTTACTGAGATGTGGAATAATACTCCTTAATACTCACTAAAAGGAGTAAAGAAATAAGATTTGGTTAGCTTTCTAGCAGGTTGTTTTTGAAACTCGTCAAATGCCATGACATTTTTCTGTTGCAAGGGTGGGCTTTCCCCTTTCTCCCTCCATTTGATTTGTTTTGTGTTCCTATACCCACCTACAAAAAGCAACCTATCCTGGTGGCCCATCCTGGAAACTCTGAAGGAGGAACACACTCATTTTGAAAATGTATGGTCCTCTCTGGAGGAAACATAGTTATATTTTTGAACACTGATTACACTAAAGCAGTTGTTAGTTGGGTCCCTTTACTCCAACTACAATACAAACACATCTGAGGTTATTGATGGGGGTAAGCATGAAGGAATCTGCACACAAGGAAACAGCTGTAAAACTGAAGATGGTAACATTAGCAAAATACAGCAAGGAGGCAATGATCCCCAAGTCTGGATGTAAATGAGGAAATTATGATTTATTCACAAAGTTAAAACACAAAAGGAACACAAAAAGAGCTCAAAATGGTAATACTGTGGCCAACAATCCTGGTGAAAAGGGAGCATAAACTAAAGCAGTGCATTTCAGTTGTGATTTTTGTTTGTTTGCTCATTTCAGGTGGGATAATGCAGGAGTTAACAATGTCCAGAGCTACACTATATTGGCACAACACACAACTACACAAATAAAGTGAATGTGAGAGTCCATTTTTATAAGAGAATTGGATATTGACATCTCTGAATAATTATTAGAGTCATTGATTGCACACTTTGTTTCTAATTAAAAAGATCCATGATTTCTCCCTCAGAAACAGTAAGAATAGGGGAGGGCAATGAAGCCAGAAACAAGTACAAGATTCCAATGGGGTTTTTTTCAGCTAAGGCTAAAAAAATAACTTAAACCACTGTTAATAAATCAAAATGCAACCTATCTCCTGCCGTTTATTTTTCATCTTATTTCATGAGAATATCCAGAGTTTTCATCTGTGCCTGCAGTTTCTCAAGCAGTAGATTAATGCTGCCACCGTCCCTGGAGGTTTTTAAACCGAGATTGGATGTGGCACTGAGTGCCATGATCTGGTAAATGGACTGGAGTTGGACCAAGGGTTGGACTTGATGATCTCGGAGGTCTTTTCCAACCCAATTGATTCTATGCTTCTATAAAAAGTTATAACACCATTTAACAGGAAATTTTATCTTCCTTGCATTTTATCTGTCAATACATGTGTCTTAACAGCAGTACAAAACAGCAGCACAGGCTGTCCAGAGAGGCTGAGCTGTCCCTGTCCTGAGCTTTTCAAGACTCAGAGGTTTTCAAGACTCAGCTGGACAAACTACTGAGTAACCATGTCTGACCTCAGTACCAGCCCTGCAATGAGCAGGAGGTTGGACTAGAGACCTATGAGGTACCTTCCAGCATGAATTTTGTGATCACCTTAAGTCAGTCTGTTTGTTCCTGCACAAAAAGGCAGTCTCTTATCTGTGCTTCAAAAGATCTACAGAGCCTTTTCAAAGCTTCATTAATGAAAGGATGTGCACTGTGTTTGTGCACCCTGTTGGTTCAGATTTTAGACTTGAAAAAATCTTTAGAGAATGTGTGCTCATACAGAGGTTTGGGATAGCAGACTGACCGCATGACATTTGTGGCTTTGGAAGAAACACCATTTCAGAAACACTCAAATGGAAAATTTTAAGGAAATACAATTTCCTTTTTCATTAACACCATCAGCTTGTCAATTAAAGACATCTGTAAGCACCTCTTGTACCTAAATGTTATCCAGAAACAACAGGTACTATGTATTTTCCCTTCTCTGTATCTGGGAAGCAGTTACTAGCTCTGCTTTAACTTAGGTAGTTCACACACACCTCTGAAGCTGTGCACGCTACCAAGAAAGCCTGTTATTAACATATTCCCTCCAGAATACCCTGCAGTACTTTTGTAGGCTGTAGCCTGCAGTGCCGTGCAACGAACAGAAGATCCACCTTCGTATCCGTATCCATACACACACTGCTTGGGACACTCCCGGCCGTGCACCCTCTGCTGGACGCTCACCAGGCTGCAGTGCCGCGGGCCCGAATCCCGAACGTGCTCGGTAAGGCTGAGCCATCCTGGCTTTGGTGCTCTCGGACTCCAATCCTGGCACAAGTCTTATTTGTTATCCACCACGACCAAGATCCATTTACCTCGTTTTCTGGGCCCTAGTACTTGTGCCATCTCTTTAGAGCATGCCCTGTACCTTGGGTGCACTACACAGGTCCTTCAGAAGGGGTTCAAATTCCAGCTTGTATCGAGCACCTCCCCGTGGGAACATGATTAAGACCTCACAGAGACTGCAGTTCAAACACACTGCAGCAAAAGACGCTGTGCAGATGCTGGAAAAGGGAGGGAAGAAAAGCAACATTCATTTATCTCCACTTCTCTTCCATGCTCTTCTATTTCAGCTCAAATTCTCATTTCTGTCTTCAGCCTGCCCGTAGGGGCTGCTACACTTTTCAATGCCACTACCATAACCTATCCTTTTCCTTCTGCACACAGTGCTTCCAGGTTTTATCTCCCTGTACTGGTATGTCTGCGTTGAACTCCTACTGGTGTTTACTCTTCTCTTCAAGCAGGCAGAAAGGGTAAACACTCATTTGCAGCGACTGTATCCCTCTAATCTTCTCACAACACACAGTCATTAAGATTAACTCCTCTTCGGTGTGTCTGGTGTGAGAGAGGCTCCCAGTGTGTGTAGCTACGGAATTTATGCTTGGTGGAATGAAAACTGCTTTGTCATTTGACACAGCAGCAGCAGCCTGCTAACTTTGGCCCTAATTTTTAAAACTGTAAATAAAACTATGCACACAGTTGTAATTTATGAGCTCGCAGCCCTTAATTCCTAACTCAAACCAAAGAGGCAGGCTTCGGTCTCCAGATTTCCAAAGTCTGCAATTTTAGAATAAAAAGAGCACCAACTTTCACATAAATTGCAACTCTTAGGCTATTATGGAACACTTAGGATGAGGGAATACATATGAATTGAGATGGTCTGTTTCTTGGAAGACAAATTATACAACCTACCAAGATGTGAGTAACTCCTGTTACTTGCAAATGGAGAGTTCATGTACTTTTTAAGCTACAGAGGAAGACAGTGTTTGCCAAGAAACAAGCCTGAAATCTGGATGAGCAAGGTAAGTCATCCAAATACCTGCCATTCTTCGTGGAGAGCCAGTCAATTCTCCCGTGACTACTAAACAGAAGGCTTTTCAATTCCTGTTCCCTCCTCTGTGCAGTGAAAGTGAAGCTCTGTGTCATCACTGTAAACCTTTACTGTTACCTGGGAAATGTTCTCACCATCATTAGCTACATCTATTCTACTTCTCTGCTTATCTGACTTTATTTACAAAGTTCTCTTACAGTGAGCCATAAACTGCAGCAATCTAGTCACAAAATTAAAACACAAAGGCAGATAGCCTGTAATTCATTTATTGATATTTCAGGCAATTAGTAACAACACTGAATTTTCTATGCCCACACATACAATTCTTTAAGCATCAGTGTCACCTCAGCTATTCATACCAGACAGGGTAAGAATTCTTATATTTCAAACATAAACTTTTAACTCAGTATTTAAAGTATTTATTTTATAAAATCTAAATCCAACCAGCACACCTTATGCCTTGATTTTTTTCTGCTCCACAGGTTTCAGGCGCTGTTTAATGACAAGCTCTCCCTCGCTTGTAAGAAAGGTGCCGGGTATTTCCTCTTCTGTTGGCAACCCGTAGGGGAGTTTCAGTGGCTTTATTCTACAGGCAAAAGAGTTTGTTTAGTGACATCCTGTGACTAGGAGAGAGTTACATGAAGTGTTTCAAATGAACAAATAAATAAACAAACAGATAATTAACAAACCTGACCAGATGTTTAATAACTTTCAGTCTGGCATTCACAGAAGGGATATTTTTGTGCAGTCTTGGCTGATGCGCCTACATAAAGGATGAAACAGGTTTTACAAATGTGTTGCCAAATCCCAAATCTCTGTTCACTGACCTTTTCACACTATCAGTAAAAATATAAAGCACATTTGCAAACATAAGATTTAGGGAACTTTCACGCATCACAAACATAAAATATTAAATCAAAACTGGATCAAACCTCATTCCAGTGAAATGACAACCTGAGCTTTATTCCCATTCTATTATCAATATATGTTTCTTCCAACTGTTAAAAATACCACAAATGTAAACAGAGGAATTTAGGGAAAAAACTGCTTGCTTTAGTTATCTCTTAAATTGTTCAAGCTGTAATATAGCACTGACTAGATGAATCTTTGCACAACGTGCAGTTAGCCCTAAAAGCCTGGATAAACACGTCTTTGGCACAAACTCTTAGTCTTGGCTTTAAAAGCCTGTTCATTGATAAAAGTCTTGTTTGCCTTCCTGCAATATCTGAATAACATGACCCCCAGAGAAAACTGAATTCAAAGTATTTACAAACCTATTTCTATTATTTTAGCAGAATTCTCAGGGTGAAGTTCCCCTCAGACATGCAGAACAATATCATAGGGGGATGTTCCGAATTCCCACTAAAAGCACTTTTGCCACGAACATTCCCCTCAGCTCTTTAAACACAACATCATCTTCTCAGATTGCTTTACAGCTGCTATAAATGTAATTATCTTTTGTGACTGCAAAACTGAGGTCCTCAGAACCCCCACCACCTTAATGCTCCACTTCTGACACGTACAACAAGAATAAAGAACAACAATCATACTTTATCGAGCCCCAGGTCACGTACTATCTTCTTTTCCCAATATGGGCGACCAATGACACTTTTTATTCTAGTAATAACGTGGATTTTGTGGGGCTGCTCAGGGTCACCTCCATACTTTTCATGATCACCAGGCCGTGGCTGAAATACCTAGAATGAAAAGTTCACAAAACCAGAGGGTTTTTTCCTAAATATCTGATCATTATTACTATAGACAGCTACTCTCTAAAACACACTTCAACCTTGGTAAAAATTCTTACATGTTTTTCTTTTCATGCAGTCAAAGCACCAACAAAGTGAACTCAAATGTAGTTTTTATAACATGAAGTCAAATATATTTTTATAATGGTTTGCTGATAAATACAGTGGCTCTTGATCTTGGCTGCATGATGCACAGAAATACATGGACAACACTGGACCAGCACAACATCTTATTCACATGCATGTCATCAGGGAGGCTCTGCTCAGCCTCTGGAAGGGAAGTTTTCCCACAGGCTTTAGGAATGCTTTTAAGGAAAAGAGTCAAGAGACACAAGATGGCATCTTGCAAAAATAAGCTAAAAATGTAAATGTAAAAAGGTAAAGCACAAGTCAAAATTCCTGTCAGTTTTGTTTAATTATTTATTGGACAAAATGTTTCAGTTGGAAGGGACTTAACCAACAACCATCTAGTCCATCTGCCTGGTCACTTCAGGGTGAACCAAAAGCTAAAGCACATTATTAAGGCATTGCCCAAAAGACTCTAAAACAATGACAGGCTTGGGCCACCGACTACCTCTCAAGAAAGCCTGTTCCACAGTCTGACCACCTGCTCAGTAAAAAAACGCTTCCTAATGTACAGTCTGAACCTCTTCTGATGCAGCTCTAAGCCACTCACAGGTTTCCTGTCACTGGATGCCAGGAAGAAAAGCTCAGCACCTCCTGCTCCACTTCCCCTCCACAGGAAGCATCGGAGAGTAGTGAGGTCACTCCTCAGCCTCCTTTTCTCCAAACCAGACAAACTCAGAGTCCTCAGCTGCTCCTCACAGGACACGCCATACAGCCCTGTCACCAGTTTTGTTGTCCTCCTCTGGATGCATTCAAAGACCTTCACATCCTTCTTAAACAGCAGGGCTCACACAGCACACAGCAGTCCAGGTGAGGCTGCACCAACGCTGACTACAGTGGGATAACCACCTCCTCTGACTGTCTGGCTGTGCTGTGTTTGATGCCCTCCAGGGTGGGGTTTGCCCTCCTGACTGCCCGGCTTCCCTGCTGACCCCTGTTGAGTTGCTGCCCACCAGCACCCTCAGGGTCCTTTCTGCAGAGCTGCTCTCCAGCCACTCCTCTCCCTGTTTATACTTGTGCCCGGTGTCGCTCCGTCCCAGGTGCAGAATCTGGCATTTGTTCTTCTTAAATTTCATGCCACTAATGACTGCCCAATGCTCCAATCTGTCTGGATCTCTCTGCTAATGGTGCATTCAACTCCTGCACCCAGGTCATTGATGAATACTTTGAACAGGACTGGCCCTAGAACTGAACCCTGAAGAGCATCACTGGTACCCAGTCACCAGCCAGATGTAGCCCCATTCCCTGCAACCCTTCAGGCTCTGCTCTCAGCCAGTTCTTCCCTCAGTGCCCTGCGAACTCACCTATAGAAACCTGTCATACCACAGCAAACACAGAATTTAGCAGCCTAACACCCACTATTCAGCTTCTCAGCTACTGAAGCACATACCGAGTCCGGAATTATCGACCTGGTAAAGAGACACCGAACCCAGGCTGGGGACACCATCCCCTCCATCCTCCTCCCCAGCACCTGCAAAGAGAGGAGGCCGTAACTCGTCTGCACTTCCCTCACACCTCTGAATACTCGTGAACAGCTGACGCACCCACGAGCCATCCCCACCGGACCCCAACCCCGATCCAGATCGCCCCCTGGATCCCCCCTTCCCGGCTCCTGCGAGCTCGTGCCCGGATCGCTCCCTGGATCCCCCCGGACACCCCCGATCGCCCCTTCCCGGCTCCTGTGAGCCCGAGCCCCGACTCCAGCCCGGATCGCCCCCTGGATCCCCCCAGACATCCCCTGGATCGCCCCTTCCCGGCCCCTGTGAGCCCAAGCCCCGGCTCCAGCCCGGATCGCCCCCTGGAGCCCCCCGCACACCCCCGATGTACCTTCCCGGCCCCTGCGAGCCCCATGCCCGCCGCGGCCGCCATCGCGGTGCGCTCCCTACTTTCCGTGCGGACACAGGCGCCGCGGCACTTCAGTTCCGAGCGGGCGGAAGGAGAACGATGCGACACCGCCCCTTTCCCTCCTCCTCCCCATCCCGCCGCCCGTTCCTTGTCCCGGTCCCGGTCCCGGTCCTGTCCATGTCGCGGCCGGGGGGCGATGGCACCGCCGCACTGGAGCGGGCCGGGGCAGAGACGGTGAAGCGGGCTGTGGCGCTGGACGTGGCGTCCCGGTTCCAGGAGTCGCTGGTGTGTTACCAGGAAGGCATCGACCTCCTGCTGCAGGTGGTGAAAGGTACTGGGGAGGGCCCGGGGAGGGCGGGGGTTGGTCGGCCCCAGGGCCCAGGACTGCGGGGTAACCGGCCCCTGTGCTTTTGTGGGTCACAGCCACGAAGGACGAGGCGAAGAAGCACCGCTACCGGCAGAAGATCTCCGAGTACATGACCAGAGCCGAAGACATTAAAAAACACATTGAGAAAGAGAAGCAAGGTATGTATAAAAATCGAAACGCAGGGCGCCGAGAGGATGGAGCCAGGCCCTTCTCGGCGGTGCCAAACACTGGGGCAGAGGCCATGGGCACAAAGTGATGCACAGGATGTTCCATCGCACATGAGGAAAACTTTCCTGTGCGGGTGACCAAGCACTGGAACAGATTGGCCAGGGGGTTGTGGAGTCTCCCTCACTGGAGATATGCCAGAACTGCCTGGACACAATCCTGTGCAATGTGCTCTGGGATGGCCCTGCTCGAGCAGGGAGGTGGGACCAGGTGACCTGCTGTGGTCCCTTCCAACCTGCCCCATCCTGTGGTTCTGTGAGCCACGACCTACCCCTTCACTTTTAAATGTCTGTTGTTGTGTGAACGTTTATGGGTGAGGTGTTCTAATACAGAAATAGTGTCCTGACCCTTACTTAAACAAAGACTTCCTTTCCTTGCAGATGGCAAATACCATAAACAAATCAGGATAGAGGAAAACGCAACAGGCTTTGGCTATGAAAAGCTTTTCCATGAGTACCTCAGTGAGATTGTTTCTGAAGTTTGGGTGGAGGACCCATACATTAGGCATATTCATCAGGCAAGTGGATACTTGGTATAACTAATACAGATGTAGCTACTAGAGAAATTCCAAGTTACTAAATTAAATAAAACTTTTTACAGCTGTATAACTTTCTACGATTCTGCGAGATGCTAGTTAAGGGCCCTTGCAAAGTGAAAACAATCCATCTGCTCACTTCTTATGATGATGTAAGTGTCTAGATTTTGGTTTCTGTTTCCCTGTACTCATGTGATACCACATGCAAATAGAGTTGTTCTTCCTTATCTGAACTTGTTAGACCCAGGCTCTGATGCTTTCAGCAGAAAACTCAGACTTAAGAGAAAACTACAAATATGATAGTTGAACATAAGTAATTTTGTAAGTTCAGAGTTTTACAGTAACTAACAAATTCTTGGTATGCAGAATCTGAAATTGAAAAGATATTTCTGTGAAAATTTTGTTGTGGAAAACGTCATGACAAGCAAAGCATCTCTTGAGGTCCAGAGTTTTTTGCTCTTCCAACAGCTGTATTTCACTGTCATTTTAGAGGCTTTGCAGAGCAGAAATCTCTCAAACTAGCACTGCACTAAATTAAAGTGTTACTGCACTTATTTTTAATAGTAATTCCTATCTAGTTTCAAAGGGCTGAGGATGAGCTCCTCCTCCACATCCCTTAGCAAATGTACCTGTAATATCTCTGCTCTTTATTCTGTGTTTGAAACTGTGAATCCGCCTTCATCCAAGTTACTTTCTTTTGGTTTACTTTGATATTAAAAAGGTTTTGTTGCTGAGTTGAGGAAGAGCTGACTAGAACTGAACATCTATTAAAAGAAACCCCACAAAACTCACCACGTTATTTTCACTTTTGACAGGGTTGTGGGAGGAGTCAGCAGATCAGTGGCTTGGAAGAAATACAACAGTCTTTAAGGAGTCATGGAGTAACACTGAATATTGAATTTTCCTCTTCAATACATGATCGAGAAATCAGGTGAGGGATACAAAAAATGAGTGAATGCCAGTTTTTTGAAGTCAAACTCCTTAACCCTCACTTTTCAGACAATTACTAATTACAGCTATGATTAACAAAGTGGAAGGCAGTGGCCCTTACTGGATAAAATCAGCCCTCCATAGTTTCAAGTTTTCTAGTTGTGAACATAATATTAGTTTTCTTTTTATACAGAATAGTGTCTTCTGTGCTCAACAGAGGTACTGGTGACACCAGGAAATAATTGTGAATGGAACAAGGAGCTTGTGCATCCTGTGGATGTAACTACTTTTTTTATTCAACATACTCATAGTATTCAAATTTGTGAATTTTTCAAACAGATTCAACAACGGATGGATGATTAAGATTGGAAGGGGTCTTGATTATTTTAAAAAACCACAGGTAAAAATGCTTTGACCTCTTTAATTACCTGAGAATGGGCTTTTCCACAGTCAGTACCTGCTCACCATGTCAATTCTGTCCATTTCTGCAGGGTCGTTTCAGCATTGGATACTGTGACTTGGACTTGAGACCTTGTCATGAAACCACAGTGGATGTCTTTCATACTAAACATACAAAGAAAATGTGATCAGATATGACTGCTTTTAATAAGTGTTTTCATAAGCATAGAAATGCCCGAGTCCCGCTGTCTGCCTTCAGAAGCAACTCTTCCAAGTACTTAGTGCAGCACAGCTTTTAGAATCTATAGATGTAAGAATATTTGAGGCTTTTCAGCCTGAGAAAACACAAATGTACAATTCCTTCACTGTACTTCTTCTGTAATCTTAACTAATACAATGCATGTCCAAATTTTATCTTGATTTCATAGCAGACCCTCAGTATTGTCTTTCAAAGGTCTCTTAACTGTCGTCTCTGGTTTTAGTATTGCCTTTGTCTTGAGCCAGTTTTGGTTTTCATAACTGACCACCTTACAAGCATTGGAAACTGGGCTGCCACATGTCCTGTTTTATAAGCAGTCGTATTTATTTCCTTTAATTTCTGTATTCTAGTCATGACTACTTTTCTGCTGGGTTTTGGTCAATCCCATAATACCTTATTTCACTGACTTCACTAGTAAGCCCAAATTTAACATCCCATTTGCAAAGCTCCTTGCCTACAAAGGTTGTAGTATTCATTGTACAGTCATTGTGGGGTTACCTTACGTGTCTCTGCGTTATGGATTTTGGACTGGGAAGGCTGCAAACAGCTGTGGTCTCCTCCCTGTCACTCCTGTATGTTTTTGTATTCTGTGATCTGTGGTCATATACCTGATATCCATCCTTTGCATTAGGTGTGGAAAGGATGTATGATCCTCTCTCAGTCTTATTCTCTAAAGTCCAGTGACTGGCTATTCATGCCAGTCTCAACTGCAGTAAGCTAAGGTAGTCCCCTGAAAACTCCAAAATTTCATGTTAAGTTCTTTCGAAAATTGGATGCCGTGCATAGCTCAGTTGGTCAGAGCATGGTGCTAATAATGCATCATGGGTTCAGTCCCCATATGGGCCATTCACTTAAGAGTTGGACTTGGTGATCCTTGTGGGTCCCTTCCAACTCAGAATAGTCTGTGATTCTAAGGAATATGGTATTTGGAGGAAAGACAAAGTCTTTCCTTGTCATTCCATCATCCTTTGGAAACCAGAAGATATTACCTGAGCTGCTGCTTCTTTTTCTTCCTAAATAAGAGTTCTTTGTTAGCAAGAATCTGCCAAAGTCGTAAATTCTGACATGAAAAACAGGCAGTGGCCTCTTTTGCAGGTCCCATCGAGGGGATGTCCCATCAGCCTGACGACTGATAGGTGCCTTATGCTTTCTACCTCCTGTAATACAGTAGGCCTCTATATTCTAGTAGCATGTTTGTAGGTGTATTCCATTATCCTTTTTTTCCCCTTAATGTGCTTTATTATTTCATTTTCTGTCATCTAATGCTGCTATTCTTTTCCCCTTTCCTCTAACAAATCTGTTCCACAGAAACCAAAAAGAAATGGAGCTGGTCTTTGCCTTATTTTCTGGGTCACAATTTGTCAATGGTTTGCCTTCCTTATCTTTTACAATGTCTCAGCTTTGGAGTGTTACATCAGGAAAATGAATAATAATTGTGCCACAGAGCTGTGTGCTACTAGTTGTTCCCCTAAACATTCCACAGGAGCTCCCTGACTTGCTGCTGTGATACTAGTTTTCTAGTTACTGCTGTGAATTTTATTCAGTTTTGTATAATATATGCCTATTTTTAATGGGAATAAAGATTATTTTGTATTATTTGTAGCTTTAGTCATCTGTCTGACTTCTTCACTGCATAGGGTAATTCCAGGAAGCTGGGTAATGCCTCACAGATCCAGCCATGTTCGGCAGAAGGCTCGCTGTAAATACAGGAAGCTTCCCAAATGTGAAGCTTTGTGTCTTTTAATCAAGTCCAGCGATTTCAAATATAAAGCGGCAAAATAAAGAGCTTTTGCTTCTAAGTCAACTTTAATTCACTGGCTAAGACTACGGCTTTCCTTGCAGATCCCATGGACATGCAGTGCCTGTATATATGGACAATTAAGCCTTTAGTGACGTACCAGTTGGTGCTGCACTGCAGCTTTTACCTCTAAGCCCTTTCTCTCTGAACAGTTCCTTGTGCTGTCAGTAGGAACACGATGTTTGAAGAGCAATCAGCATGAAGGAGTGGAAAACAAACTCTCAGAGAAATCATTTTACTGACTTCAAGCCATATTCTGTGTTGCTGCTCACACTGATGCAGCCAGGTCATCACCTGAACTGTGCCCTCCTGGCATCATCAGTGGAGATGAGCTTAATCCACCTTCCCTGCTGGGTTCAGCTGAGAGTTGCTCAGCCTTACAGCCAGTCCCAGCTGAGGGCTGGATTCACCCCAACTGACTGCACTCCTTAACTAAAGGTAGGTCAGTTCTGCCATGTAATTTCCTCCTAATGAGTGCTAGTCAACCAGTCATGTTTTAAAGGTGTTAGTGTGGAAGTAACATAGTAACACCTCATAGGCCTGTGCAGTCTTCACCTGTGAAGTATTTGCAGCTGTCTCATCTGGTCAGCATTGTTTAACTAACTGCTAGTGTTCTGACCTGATCAAAATTGCATTCCAGTTATTCTGTGACAGAATGTGGTGCTGTGACTTGGATTCAAATGTTCTGCTTGGCCTGGGAGGACTGCAGACTGATCCCTGCTGAAATCTCTGTAGTGCACTCAGAAAGGTAAAGATCATTCTGAAATCCTTACTGGGGTTTCAGCTGAGGGTTTCCTGTATAGAAAACAGACACTGCAAATCAGGATGTCCTTACAGACCTGACTGTAAGTCTTCTAAGTTCGTTGTCCAATCAGTTATGCTCTTTTCATCCAACTTTTTCTTCCTGCCGCAGCCTCAGAAATGTGATTAGGACAGCCCCAAGAACATAAACATCATTACTCCTTTACTTTCTTGAGGTCAGACTAGGCCTTATTTATTTTGCCCTATTAACAGCAATATTATTTCTTGCCTAATTGATACTGGTGTTTCTCAATCCTATATCTACCTCTGCTTTTCCTGCACTTCCCTTATATGCAGCAGTAGGTAATGCTATTTCAGGGCAACACATAAGTCATTGGGTAACCTCTTTGTCTGTAACTATCTGTCTCATTTCTGGATACCATGGTCTCATTTTAAGTCCTACCAGCACAGTTAACCTTCTGGCAAAAGCCTTGGGTCAATTGGGTTGTGCTTCTGTATTGTGTTGAATGGAATTTACCTTGACGTGCTCACACCTTGACAAGTTGAATTTATGGATTTTTTGCTTGATGAGCCTCCCACTTCAAATTGAACTAACTCTTCCTATTCAAGAGCAGTTTGGTGAAGAGTTGTGTAATATAAAGATATGTAAAATCTATGACTGCCTCATTTGGAGACTTCTCATCAGTGGAGTCTGTCACTGCTGCACTGCATTCTAAAAGTTGCATTCTGCTTGTTCACAACAACAGTGAAATATATCTCGAGTCTTTCTTTCACACTTTTATTTTATGTTGAACTATTATTTAACATTAAAATGGTCACTTTCAGTTCATTGTTGCCTTTTACTAGAAAATTTTCCCCTAGGTTGTAATATAAGGAACTGTCTCTCCCAGATCTGTATTTGCAAGTGTATGTCCTAAAGTTTAGCTTAGATACCAGTACCCGTGGCAGCAGGGACTCCCAACTTTGTGCCAGGCAGTGCAAGAACAAAGGAGGCACGTGAGCCTTCTGTTCTCGTTAGCCTCTCCTGCCCTTGTCACACAAACCCCCACACTGAACTTCCTAATCCCTCCCTGACTCTTGCACATGCACAGACACAAGCCCTAATGCAGGGTGGAACTGTAGGAGTTATTCATTACACAGTGGAGAGCTCAGCTCACTGCTGTGCTTGCACAGTGGAGGTGCAGGGGCAGCACCGAGAGCTCTGCAAGACAGGACTTTGAAGCAAAAAGCAGGGGACAAACCTCTCCACATAGCTCAGGGCTGAGATACAGCCTTTGGACTACTATCCAGAAGGAGCAGGATGCATGCTGGGGCATTCATTGCAGCAGCACAGCGCCAGTTTTCACCATTCCATCTGTGTCAGCCATTTGTACCTCCTTGGCTACAGGGCCAGTTTGGGATGGCCTCACCACTTTCCCTAGTCTAAGCAGCAATGATGTCTCGTCAGCAGTGGCTGACATCCTACAGTTTGGAAACATTGGGTGCAGGCAGTGTGAAATTTAATTGTAATAGTAAAGAAAAGCACAAGATTAAAGTTTGACTAGTAAGAGAAAAATTCAGCTTGTAGAAATTGTTTTAATTTTGTTTTCAATACATTAAATAAAAAGACGTAAGTTTAACTTACATTTTCAAAATGCAAGTCACATTAGCATTATCATATTCTCACACAGTAGATTCCACCTGCTGTGCAACTCATCATCTTGTGGACACACTCTTAGCAATGTAGCTGCTGTAGTAGTGGTTTCATTTGGGCAAAACTTACTGCCGGTGAGGCTCTTGACCAGTTTGCTGTACAGTGCTGGTGGCAGCCACTGCTCCGGCAGATCAATGTTACAGACCTCAATCCTTCCATGCTTTACATCCATATTTACTTTAACATCAAGAATAGAATCGTTATAGATGATGTTAAGACAAGTGCTAACACTGAACTTTGGTGTCTTTCCATACACCCATTCCCAGGTTTGTAGTTCTTTAGTTTTATTATTAATTCCCGGAAGCAGCGTCTCATCAGCTGGGTTTATTAAGGTGATATGATGATCTATATGGTGGTGCATAGCATACTCTTTAGCAATGGCATCCAGGAGCATCTCAGAAGTTAAACTAGGATCCTCTTCAAAGAGGTTTTTCACCGAGGCAGGCACACTAGGAGTAGCATTGCTCTTTAGCCCTTTATAAGGGCTTTTTAGCACAGAAGATAAAACAAACTTATCTGCATTACAGAGTAAGGTACAGTGGTGATAAGCACTTGTCCTTCCCAGCTTTGCAGCAGTACCCGAGATTTTGTAATGCCTGTCTAGCAAGATGTCATATCTGTCAGTGACATGCACGTCTAACTGCGGGCGCAAGGCTTTCAGTGCCTTCACAACTAGTTTCAGGTTTTCCATTCGTTCGTATTTTTTTCTGGTTGTGAAGAAAGTCAAATTGATATTACCTAGGTCATGGTAAACTGTCCCTCCTCCACTTCTTCTCCTGGCTAGTTTTATATTCTTTTGCCTCAACAGCCTGAGGTTGCATTCCTGCCAGGGATTCTGATGTCTCCCTATTACCACAGCAGGGGAATTTCTCCAAAGGAAAAGGACCTGTCGCTTCTCTAAGTCCATGTGGTCATGGATCCAGTCTTCCACAGCTAGATTTTGGTAAACGTCATTAGAAACAGATTGGATAACGAGGGCTCCACTAGCTGTGCTCCTGAAACCAGCTTTTGGAGTCCTGAGAACGCAGGACAGCCAAAGGCAGTTCTTTAATGATGGCTGGAGAACCATGTTGTTAGTAAGCGGACAGCGGATGGGAGGAATTCCTGCCCTGCTAAAGCTGAATCCGACTGTAGTGACAGAAATGAAATGCTAGCGGCAGGCACGGCGCAGTCCCGCTCTTCCCGTGGCAGCGTGCGGGTTCCAAGGCATGGCTCTCCTCCGGGCGATACCGCTCAGGCACTGACCGGAGCTCCCCGTGCACAGCCCGGGGGGGGCCGAGTCGCTGCTCCTCGCAGTCCTCGTGCCTAAGAGACCAAAGCAAGGAATCCAATGTGTGTTTGCCCCTCACTCAATGTGGTTTTACTTTGCGTAGCCCAGCTCTGGTAGGGTTTTTTGGCTTTGTTTCACGGGGCTCCCGGCGCGGTGTCCACTCAGTTCCGGCGCCTGCCCCGCGTCCCGCCCGCCCCGCGATACTCACGGAGGGAGCGCCGCCCTGTCCCTGCCCCTGCGGGCTCCCCGGAGCCGGCGGCGTCCTCGGAACCCACGGCCCCGAAGCGCCTTCCGCTTCCCGGGTGAGAGGTGCTGGGGGCGGGCGCCGGGGAGGGATGAATGGGGGCGGAGGGCGAGGAGCGGCTCCTGCCGCTCGGGGACGCGGAGGGCGCGCCAGCAGCGGTGCAGCCACAGCAGTGCGGAGCGGGAGGGAGCTGGGAAGGACCTGCAGTGATGGGGTCACAGGGATGGTCACAGAATGGGAGAGGCTGAGAGGGGGGACCACAGTGTTTTGCCTGGACCAACCTTCCTGCTTAGGCTGGGCCATCCCAGAGCACATGGCACAGGATTGTGCCGAGGCAGGTCTGACTGAGGGAGGGAGGCTCCACGTCCTCTCTGGACAATCTGTTCTAGTGCGCCGTCGCCTGAACAATAAAGAAGTTCTTCCCCATACTGAGGCGGCATTTCCTGTGCCTCAGTTTCTGCCTATTGCCTCTTGTCCTATTGCTTGGCAGCGCCGGGAAGAGCCTGGCTCCATCCTCTTGGCACCCTCCTTGCAGATACGTACAGGCATCACCAGCAATACCCACAGGGCCATGCCAACAAGAGGCCAATGCACAACGGATAAAATGGGTGATTCTTCTTGCACAGTTCCTTGCCGTGGGATACTGTGGATGCTGGAAACTCACGGGTTCAGAAGGAGACTGAAGGCGTTAACACAAGTACACAGAGGCTTGTGAAATACACAGAAACTCTCCATGGGACTTAGGAAGATATGAAAACTAAATGTTGATAGCACAATTTATTAAGAAGCTGGCAGTGATCAAAACCGAAGTAATTAAATATGTATTTCATGTAGCGGCTTATCTCCAGGTTTCATTGGTTTAAGCCATTCTTAAAGGCTATCAAACCTTAGCTATTGAGAGCTCATGTCTGTATTTAAGCTTGCACTGTGGGACAGTGTTCAGTGCTAGCTGAAGCTTTTTATCTGCAGTAGTATCCCTATGGGCAAGTATGTGCTGCCTCTCTCTCTCTGGTGTATGTGTATTCATAAAGGACACAGTGCGTGCTTTTGTCTTCCATTCTGCCTTAATATAGGAGTCCCAAGACATGAAGGAATTGTAGAGTAAAAGATTGGTACAGTGGGTTGTGAGAATTCACATAGGCTATTCCTCTTGAACAGGTAGTTAGTGGTAAACAATTTTTCTTCTCTCTAGTTCTAGGAATAGGTGACTTTTGAAGAGATGCCATGTTAATATCCTTATTCAGGTGAGACGGTGAGGTCACTTGAGGAAGCAGTTTGGCTTTGCATATGTAATTGAGTGTTCATGTATTTGCTTTTCCAGTAAAGAAAACTGTTTATGATGTGGCCTGAATTGCCTTTACCTCCTAGTTCAAGAAACATTAGAACAGCTATAGTCCCTGAAAGGTGAAGGAGAAAAGAAGGTGGATAAGGATGAAAGACTTCCAAGTTAAAGGTGTAAGATTAATTTCCTACTGAAGAACTTACTCATTAAGAGTATGATAGTTCCTTACTGAATGCTTAAAAGAACCGTGTGGGTGTAGTAGGGCAAGTGAAAAGTAAGAAAGCATCACCCCGTGTGTGCTGGTGGTGATCAGTGAGAGAAACAGCCTCTAAAAGAAACTTCACATGATATATGTCCCAGCACTTCGAATGTTGTATTGTCACATTGAAAAAAAAAAGTCGTAAATTATTTTAAGCAGTTTGAAATAGGCATAACTTTTTGCTAAATTAGGCTGGTGATAACTTTTCACTGGGGTGAGCTATTTGGTCATGAACTGGGTAAAAAGCATGTGGACTTCTAAACACTGGAAAATCGACTTTGAAGGCAGTTGGCAAAATGTAAAAGTGAACTCGTGCACTATAACGCTGGTCAGAGGTAGGGAAATGAATCTTGTGAGACTTGTGATGTTACTAAAAACCAAACAAATGTGGGACCATTTGTTTCCATTCTGGCATTTGATTCTTGGAAATCTGCAATGTGTCATTTTGCCACAGGGTGCCACTAGAAACCAACTGTGAGCTGTTACACACTGTGTTTTAGGAGTTGAAAACTGTTTAGAACCACAATGTGCTAAAAAAAGTGTGCAGAATGGTAGGTGGACAGGCAAAAATGTCATGGGTCAGTTTCTGACATTCTAAAGGATAAAATACACATGCAACAATAAATGCCATTCCTGAAATGTGACTATAGTTGAAGACAAACCCAGCAGGATAATTAGAAATATTTGGACAATAAGCAAAGAGTATGAATTAGTAAATACATACCACGGTTTATTTATCCCATCCAGACTGGACGTTTAAATGCATTTTTTATGTCTCAATTAGTATTGTATAAATCACATCTACAAAATACAGCAGTTATTGCTTTTGAAAATAATCCTGTGTATTGAATTTAATTTCTTCTTTGGTCAACAAAGCATTGTTTAGTATTCAAAAATCAAAGTAACTGCTCTGCACTACTTTAACCAGGATTAACATGTAAGAGATAACTTGCCATGTGTCTCTTAGAGGATACTTTAGACATACCAGAGCAAACAAAATTAAAAATGTCCATTTTCACTCCTAAAATGAATGTTCATGAAGAATAATTTTGTTAAAGTTAGAAAAACCTCTTTTCACAAAATGCTCTTTCCACATCTCTTTTGGAGATAAACATGATAATGGAGAATCTTCTCTGATGGTTTCCACCACACCAAAATCTGAAAGTAAGACTTAAAATAAATCCAGGATGGGCAGAGGAAAAGAAAGAGACTTGCCTCTCTTGCTCTTTTTCTGGAAGTAAAAATCTTCCAATTTCTTCCCTTTGGGAGGGGATTGTATTTCAGAGCTGTTACTCACTCCTAATAACTTAAAAGCTGAGCATTATTCATGAGTACTTGATAGTGACTGGCTGCCAAAAATGCCTGTCATTCACCTGGCACTGTCTGCAAAATATAAAACCTGTGCTAGTAGCTAATAGGGAAGAGAGAACACTTCGTCTACTTTCTCAGCTTGACCTGGGGACTACCTAAAGCAGCTTCTTTCAAAGACTTTATATCCATGCCTGACAGAAGTAGGCAATAGGAGTCAGAGGACTCACATGGCTCCCTTACCCTTTTCACATCACTTTCTTCAAAGGCACTAGTCTTCTTGTCCCTGTCTGTGCTATTCCAAGAAGAGATATGCAGCTCGAGGTACAGCAAATAAGAACTCCTATCTTGTGGCATAAGAAAACATAAGAAGTAGTTTCTCTCATATGATTTTGTTGGTGGAATAAAGAAAAGCATAATTAGCCTTGTAATACCATGACATTTTTGACTTTACAATGTTTGTAAACCTGTTAATATGTTAGTCCTAGCATTAAAAGTCAGGAATGAGTTCAGAGTGGGGTTTTACCATATGTGCCAAACTAATGCTTGACACTGTCAAGAAACAAGTGTAATGTTAAGGATGATACTTATTCGAGACGATACAACTGGCACATAAACACGTATGTAAATTAGATGGGTTTTGGATCGAAGATATGGTTGAATTAAAGGAAGGTTATTTTTACAAGATTAAATCAGTCTTATCTAGCACTAGTTTTGTTCTTGTCAGGCCAGAGAGATTGTATTGCAATTGCTGGAATTTTCATCTGTAAAAGTGTCTCCTTGAATATTAGTTTCTGAAAGAGATGAACCTAATTAGAGTAGAGGTGTTCAGCTGAGCTCCCTGAACTCACTGCCAGTCCCAGCTGATCAGCCGTAGCAGCTTCAGAATACTCATCTCTCTCCTGGGGCTAGACTGCCAACACTTGGTTGGTTGGCTTTGTCTCTGAATCTTCTGACCTGTAAGCATTGCTTGTGCTGCCTTTCCCTGCCTTTCTCTGAGGCTTTCACATTAATCATGGGTGAGGCCTATGCTGCGTGTGCACAGATGGGTCCCAGGAGGTTTGAGCTGAAGGTGCTCTAAACCCAAAGCATTCCACTCAGACCAACAATGGGAGGTGGTATTGCACATGCCGGAGTATTCCAATTGATGATGCTCACCCACCTCCGTGTTTCCAAACTCAAATAACTATGAAGAGTGGAACTATTATTTGAGGAAATGATCTTTTTGTCTATTGAGGTGCAGATGAAATGTTGTGTCGCTTAAGGAGAAGCTTGACTTAACTCCCTCCCACAGTAAAAGAGCCATTCAAAAAGATACAGCAGCAATTGGTTGCCCAGTATTAATTTGTACTTAAAACCAAGAAGAAATACGAACACCTTTCCCTGACTTTAGTAATGTTTATTGGAAGTGTGCTTTAAGTCATAAACCTGATACTGTAAGTTGAATTTTCATTGATAAGAGTTATTAAATAACCTTCCAAGATTAAACCAATTAGAGAAATAATTAAAATTTCTTTGAAGGCAGTGCTCATAAATATTTCTATTAGAATAATGGAAAAAGGGATTTACTGATTGTCCTAGTTAGAGCAGCCGGGACTGGCATATTACTGTGTGGGTGAACCAAAACTGTGTATTCTATACCCTCTACGTCATTTCTCATGAACTGGTAACAAGGGACCGTTTGCAGCAGCTGCCCAGGGTACACCTGACCCCTCAGGCTACAGGCTGGGTGTTAGAAAATCCTGGGAGACAGGTTGTTCACACCAATGACTCAGGTGTGATAACTCCTCTCTGGGGAGTCATTAGCACCTTCACACCCAGCTTGAGGGGTCCTGTCTGCTAGTGGGCCATCAAGGAGTCCAAAAGTATCCCATGACTCACAGATTGCATTGTGAAACTCCTGGCCCTGGGGGAGGTACTGGGCATTCCCATCTGAACCTGAGCATATATAATCTTGGGGTTTGGGACTTCTGGGACCACTCGCCAGATCCAGAGGAGGACCAGAACCTCAACAGGACTGCAACCACCACTTTTAACCAGACTACGACTGTCATCCTCACCAACAGGTTTTCTCCTTTCCTTTTACTTTGGACTCATGGGGCCCACGTGGGGTTGAGCATAGGGCTAACACCATCCTGTTTGTGCCCCAGGGTGCTGGGTTTTGTGGGTTAAAACCAATTCCTCTTTGTATAATTGCATTTATTGTAATATTTTTATCAAATTGTAACTATGACTTATTCCTTTTGAATTGAGTGTATTTCTCCTGCCGGTTTACCTTTTGAAACCAGCACACTTGATAATTTTGTACAAGATTTTACAATGCATCTTTTTTTTAATGGTTTTTAGGATTATTCTCTCATTTTGTTTTGCTTCTAGAATTTCAGCCATATACACCTGTAGGGACAACAAGGATTATGATAATCGTTGAAAGCAAGATTTAAGAGAATAAAAGGGCAGAGACTGCATGCTCACTGCACAGAGATATTGTGCTGGCACTATACCAGAAGTTGGTATGTTCATCATAGCTGCTTGGCTTCTGTCCCACAGAACCCTGGCTCAAGGAAGACAGAGTCATAGAATAGTTTGAAAGAAGGAGTCCTAAGGACCATTTAGTTCCAATCCCCTGCCCATGGGCAGGGACACCTACCCCCAGACCAGGATGATCAGAGATCTGTCCAGTCTGGTCTTGAACACTTCCAGGGATGGGAATCTGCAACCCCTTTGAGCAATCTGTTTCAGTGCCTCACCCCCCTCACAGTCAAGAATTTCTTCCTAATATCAGGTCTAAACCTGCCCTCCTTCAGTTTGAGGTCATTCCCCCTTGTCCTATCACTACATGCCCTTGTGAAAAGACCCTTCCCAGCTCTTTTATGAGCCCCCTTTAGGTACTAGAAGATACTATAATGTCTCCCCTGATCCTTCTGTTCTCCAAGCTGAACAACCCCAACTCTTTCAGGCTTACTTCATAGGAGATGTGCTCCAGCCCTGTGATCAGCTTAGTGGCCCTCCTCGATACTTGGGCAGCTGTCCAAGCTTATGGACAGTGGACCTCAGGACTTAAACAGTGGGGCCAGTCCTGTGCACGCTGTGCCTCACCTAAAAAATCCCCTGCACAGGCTGGAAGGGCACACCCACGTGGGGAGAGCCCTGCCCAAATCTGCGTTCGTGAAGTTTGGCCATACACAAAAAGCTGATTATGGGAATCACTTTCTAGAAATTATTTTTTGTAGAGACCCAAAATCAAGCCACCTTACTCCTAAACAAACAAGATTTTATGTGCAATTCAGAATTTTGGAATTGCAATTCATCTTCAGAATCTGTTTTAGGCGCCTACATGACTTTCTGAGTTTCAACAATACTTATTTGCACATTACTTTATTTCCATTGCAAAAATTCACCTTTCATGGATCTTAAACAAACACAGTGGCCTACTTTCTTTCAGATTTAAAAACTAATTAGATATTCCTGTATAAATCTACTCAGTTGTCCTCCTTAGTTTTGAACAGATATATTTCAAGTTGATTAACATTTAGTTTTTATGTCCTTTTCGCTCCTGTCAGATCCTTTTTAGAAGGACATTCAGACATATTTTGCAATATAACAAAAAAGAGAAAATAATGATACAGAAGTTACTTCGAAGTATTATATGGATATTTATTTTAATTAGATATCTGCTTCATCTTCTTTTTGAGGAGTGTATTTATCCATTTTACATTGAAGTATCATTAATTACAGAAGTTTTATTCAGTGAATGCATTCTCTCATTAATGTTTATGCAGGTTATTTTACAAACAGAATCTGAAATAAAGCAAGGGAGGTCACCTTTGAGGCCTGATACCTTTATTAAGACATTGGAAGAGGACAGAGACTACTATAAATGTGAGACTGAGAATTTGTTGACAGTATTAAGAAACATACTTTCAAATCCTAAGCGAACCTCTGTTTGTGGCAGCATGTCAGAAAAGATTTCATCCATCCTGATGAGCTTGGGAAATCACTTTTGAAGAAGAGGAATGTATTTTTTAGAATGTCGGTTTATCTTTCGTTAAACTACCAAAGCTATAATTATCAGGAAGAAAACCTAACTGATTGTAAACAGAAGGATGCACAGGACAGGAATGGGCCAGTGATGTGAACTTAACTGCTGCTTTAAGCTGCATGCATGTATGTCACTATAAATAGTTATTGGCAACTGCTCACACTTTAAGTAATTATTAACATGGCTGTCAGTACCATTACAATAGACACCTGCTGCTTAAAATAAACGTGTATTTTAGAAAATGGTATGTATATCTATTTTCTTATATTGAGAAATATATATGTAGTCTTGGCTATGCAGAAGTTACCAGGTTGAAGACTGATAAAATTTTTCATTGAAGTTTCCCAACCAGATATAATAAGAAACATTTCTGAGTTTTGTTTCTCTGCTTTAACCTTATTCTTTAAGGGAGTGAGTTCTGATCCAGAAGTCTTGAAAATACTGAGAGAATGTGAAGAACTTACATCAAAACTGAAAAAAAAAATGAAATTCTGGCAGAAATTCTGGATAATTTCGAAGTTTTAAGAGCTGAGAGAGATAAAATTGTCAGTCTCTATGAACGGGTAATTTTATTTATATTTGTATGATTAATTGGAAATAATAAGGTGATGTGCAAGGGAAAAATCTAGTTTTGGTTTTGTATGAAAAAAGGAAAACATGCAAAGTCAGGTGATAGCTGTCTCAACCAATCCACGTAGATTCTCTGAGCCTGTCAATTTGAGGTCTAGCTAAAACCACTACAGAGAGACTTAGTTCCTACCTGCCAGTACTCATCCAGAAGTCATGAACAGGCTTTCTACAGCAGTACATGGGTGCAGGATGAGCAACAATGGATACCAGTTGAAATAAGAAGGGTTCAGGCTGAATACAAGGAAATACTTCTCTTTCATGAGGGCAGCTGAGCAGTTCTCAGCCTTGAAGATTTTCAAGACTGGACTGGACAAAGGCCTGAGCAGCTTGACCTCAGAGCTGGCCCTGCTTTGAGCAAGAATTTGGACTAGAGACCTGGAGTCCATTTCAGTGTGAATTGTCTTGTGGTTGTGTATTACTACGACCTGATGCTTCAAAACCAAATTTAATTGTACTGTTCTGGCAGGTCCTTTTAATATGCTTTAAGTTACTTCTGTGTTCAATTGTTTGCTAACATATGGCTGAAATAGAAAAGGAAAACATTAATAGAATGAATGTAAATCTTAAATTTATTTACAGTCTTGGTAGAACTTGTTTTTTAAATAGATTAACATTGATTTCTGTAGTGTATCTTTCTTCTAGATCTTGTGGTTATAAATTTTGGTTCATTTTCTTTTTCTCCCTCAGCCTTCTAAAATCCTACTAAGCTTATAAATATAATACCAAGGATTAAAATATTAAACTGAGTGTATCTGATATAAAGAATACACTGTAGGCTTAAATATCTCTGAGTAGTAAATTAATTTTAATCACATGTGTAGTGAATATTGGCAGCCCTGGTTTAGGTACATCTTCTTATTTCTTCATTTCTTTCCTTTGAGGATGATACATCAACATGAAATTTATGGCACTAGTATTGAAAAAGTTATTGTATACCAGAGGCTTACTGACTTGCTTTTCAGAGGTCTGACCTTTGATTGTAGTAACACAGTACTGAAAGAATTGATAAATGAGAGAGATGAGGTGAGAATTTTGTACTTTAAAATTTTGTACTTTAAAAGAGCTGTTCCAAATAATTTAGAAAGGACAGTCCTTTGACTGTTAAGTGGAAGCATTTTGATAGAAAGATAAATCTTTCTTTAAACTGGAGATTTCCAACTAGCTTTGCTGGAGTCTGTGCAAGAGGTTTTGGACCTGTTCTTTGTTCTAGCTGCAGACCTGAGGGCCTCATGGTGATGACAGGGTTACATAGGGCTTTATGCAAGTGGTTTACAGTGATTTCTCTATCCAGTTACTGGCATAGGTATATAACTTAGTAGAGATTTCCTCCTTCATACACTCATAGTAATGTTTTCCCTGATGTTATTTTGTACTGAAAGCTTTTAGTATTGATCAATGACAAACAGTTTTGCTCTTGGACATAATTCCCAAGGGAAAATTTACATGAATAAATGAAAATATTCTCAGATATCTGAAAGACAGAAAACTGATGTACCTTCAAAATAAGTGAAAATCACATTTCAGCTCTTTGCCAACTATTTTCAGTAGACTTGGACTCAGGCCTTGAGCAAATTAGGTACTTGGACATTTCTTCTTCAGCTAAAGATTTGTGCTAAAAATAGATTAAAAATTAAAATAATATAAATTCTGTGTATAAACTGGATCTTCTTTTCCAGCTTTTAATGTTTGATTATATTTATAGATAGTGAATGGCTAGAACAGATGTTCAAAGTGGCACTGATGAAAGACACCATTGATTTGCTGGAAACTGAGATGAAAAGATTGACAAGAAAAGTACTGGACTTTGAAACTGAGCTGAGTCAACAGGAAGCTGATTATGTTTCTCTTAGGTAAGTAAAAGTACGTAATTGCATTAAGTTGACTGGTAACATCGGCTTATGTTCACTGGTTTTCATGACTTATATAGCTCAAAGGGAAAGGAATTTATGATAGCTTCTTATGAGCCATCCTTCCTTTTGCAATGAACTTGTTTTTCTCATTGCTTACTTATATGTAAATATTGTTTTCTTGATGATATGATGATATGCTGGAAACCATCTTCAGTGGAAAACTGGAATTCACTTTGACTTAGAGCTAGAAGCTTTCTATTAGAAACTGCAGGGATTGATCATTTTTTGATAAATTGCATATGAATAATTTTGTGTTCATTTTTTTGATTGTTGTTTTTATAAAAGCAGGCAAACATGCATAAAATAATGAGTGTTTGGTTTTGTTAGTGTTAAACATCCTTTTCTTAGTCTTGAGGCCTTTCCATGAGAGGAAATAAATCGGTAGCTCTGCGTAGGGAGTTCCTAACCATGTTCAGAAGCATTTAGAAGGACTAGATTAGATCCTATAGGGAATAAAGCATAGGCCAATGAGTGCAAGGTAGAAAACAATAATTAACTGTCTGGAAGAAAAGATCAATCAAGTGTGGAGTTTGTGCAGAGAGATGAAGGACTAGATCACAGACTGAACTGGGCTACCAAGTGAACAGACTGCCAGAGAGGGTACTGCCACATTTCCCTCTTTTATTTCCTTAAATTTGGCTCACTTAGGCAAGCACTGTCCTAAACCTGTGTCCTTATACATAGCTGGTGTAGGCGTTGTAGTTTTTGTGTTGGATTTTGAGTAGTGGGAATGCTGGGTGCAAGCATGCCCTGCTGGCCCACAACACTTCCCTAAGGATATTCCTAAAATAGCATGAACAGTTTTGCAAACCCAGTCCTGACTTACTGCTGCTTTATAATCAATTGTCAGATTTATGAATACTGTAAAAATGGAGTTGTTGAAAATTAGTTGTTGCTACTGAAATGTATTTTTCCTTTCCATCCACAAACCAGGCTGATATTTCTCTGTTTCTTGAAGAGTATGAGAATCATTAATATTGCTACATTATTTGAACAGATAACTTGTGTATAACTTGAAACAGGTCAGGGAGTTCAATGTATATCCCAAGGGATGACTTTTATTTTAATTATTTTTGTGAAGTTTTTTACAGCCACCTGTTTTAAAGAATTCTTCCTACTTTTCTGTGATCCTTTACAGGAGTATTCAGACTTTAATATACAGAGATTGTGGTTAACATTAGTAAAATATCCCCAATAGTCTAAAATAAACAGAAGAATCTAAATTTTTCACATTTTTTGCAATTTTAGTGACATTTCAAAAAACAAAAGAAATTAATATATCAATGCCTGAATTCTGTTAAGTGCTTCTGCTTTTCCAGTTTATTGAATGAAAAGACAGAACAGAATCTTTCAGAGACTCAGCAAAGCCTTATTAAGAAAAAACATGAAATGAAACTTAGCCAAGAGGAAATTATGCTTTTGGATGAAAAAAATTGGTGAGTGACAGATACAATTTTTATAATAAAATTGAATAGGCTGATTGTTATATTCCACATTTTTCTTTTTTTGTTGTTATGGGTTGAAAGAAAATATATTGAATGCAAATAAGTATACTTTTGACAGTTTTAATGTTTTGAGTGCAAAACTTTTGTTTTCTTTTATTATTGGAGGGGGTTTGCATTTTAAAATTATGCACTACAGCCCTTACAAGTAAGTTTCAGTGACAATACATACTGTCAGCTGAGCAATGTGTGTTGGTACCAATGTGCAGTGTCTGAGCTTATCAGTTGTGGACTGCGATGAAGTCTCCCCTCAGCTTCCTCCTCTCCAGGCTGAACAGACTAAGTGCCCTCAGCTGCTCCTCACATGGGCTCTCTTCCAGACCCTTCACCATCTTTGTTGCCCTCCTTTGCACACTTTCTAATAGCTTAGTATCTTTCTTATATTGTGGTGCCCAAAACTGCACACAATATCCAAGGTGAAGCCGCCCCAGTGCAGAGCAGAGTGGGACAATCCCCTCCCTTGACCAGCTGGAGATGCTTTGCTTGATGCCCCCAGGACATGGTGGGCCCTCTTGGCTGCCAGTCATTTCATTGTAGAAGTTTGTAAAATTGATCAAGCATGACTTTCTCTGGGTAATGCCATGCTCACTGCTATTGATGATTGTTCTGGTTTAAAGGTAAACTGGCAGGAGAAACGAACCCAACACAGAAGAGATTGTAAGTCAGAGTTACAATTTAATAACGATATTACAATAGATGTAATGGCACAAAGAGAGGTTGGTTTTAACCCACAAAACCCAGACCTATAACCCAGCATCCTGGGGCACAAACACAGTGGTGTTCAGTAGCCCCTGTGCTGAGCCCCATGTGGTTCCCCTGAGTCCAAAATAAAAGGAGGGGAAAAACCTGTTGGTGCAGATGACAGTTGCAGTCTGGTCAAGAGTGGTGGTCGCAGCCCTGTTGAGGTTCTAGTCCTCCTCTGGATCCAACCAGTGGTCCCAGAAACCCCCAAATCCCAAGATTATATATGCTCAGGTTCAGGTGGGAACACCCAGTACCTCCCCCAGGGTGGGAACTTCCATAAGGGCATGATCTAACTCTGTGAGTCATGGGGTACTTTTGGACTCCTTGATAGCCCATTAGCAGACATGACCCCTCAGGCTGGGTGTGAAGGTGCTGATGCCTCCCCAGAGGGGAGTTATCACAGCTCTTATCTCACAGGCTGCTTTAACACTTGTAACCTGAGCTTGTAGCCTGAGGGGTCAGGTGTGCCCTGGGCAGCTGCTGCAAATGGTCCATTGTTAACAGTTCATGAGAAATGACATAGAGGGCAAGAATACACAGCTGTGGTCACACCCACACAGTGATAAACTGGTCCCGGCTTGCTGAATGAGGACAACGATATTCTTGTCTTTGATTTGCCTGGAAATAATTTCCAGGATTAGTTTCTCCATCAGACTTTTCTTTAGAACCAGGTTTGAGCTCTGTCTTAGCAGGTTCTAGAGCCATGCATCCAAAAATATGAGATGGAAATTTGAACACTTCTCATCTTGTGTTTTGAAGTAAGGAAAAATCCTGTGGAAAAAAACAGAATGTGAATATATGCTATGATGTCCCTGAAAGACTGCTTTATCTCCTGGAAATTGTTAAAATGTGTCATTCAATTAAGCCCATATACACTGATATTTAAAGAGTAATTTGCAACCTACGTGGTTTTTATGTGATGTCAGGCTCTCCATAAGAGGAGCTTCTGTGATTCTTCTCTGCAAATGCAATGTATGTAGATCAAATAAAGATTGATACTCTGACCATTTAAAGGTAAATGTAATGTGTAACACAGTATTAGCTGAATGAAGGTATTGAGAGAGGTATTATAGAATTGTTGCTATTCAGAAAGTGGATGAGAACTTAACAATAATGAAACAGCAACAGCACAGGGAGACCGTGTGGCAGATTTTACTTTAAAAAAACCCCACAAAACTGGTACATGGTCCTAGTTTGTCCAGAGAGCCTCAAAGCAGTAGACGTTTCATCCTTCTAATTCCACCCCACATACCTGCTATTAAGTGTAGGAGTAAACAGGCCTCTTCATGAAGAGGTCAGCATATTGGATCAGAATTCCAAATGTCATATTCCATTTCATACCAGTTGTACAAGGCACATATCCAAAACACAAGGTTTTTATTCAAAAATCTTAATGTGCTCATCAGTGCTGTGTGTTCCTTGTCCTTTTTTTTTTTTAGGTAAGACAGAGCTAAAATGAATGTGATGTGTTCTTCATACAGTCATCTCTTTGGATGTAATTTGTAATAAATCCTTCGAGGAAATCACAGTGTTTTATCTCTCACTTTGCTGTTAACCTCCCAGACTCATTCTGCAACCCACTGAAAATTAAGAAGTTAAAAGTGACTGACCAGGAATACAAGTATCACTTGGCAAAGCACAGGCATTTTTCAAAGAGGAAAAACCTCGTTTGTGTTAATTTTGAGTGTAAAAAATTGTTAATGCTTTGAGTCAGAGCTGCTGCAGCTGTGGGCTCCTCTGTAACGTGACTCTGTCAGCTTTCAGTCACGTCAGAGTTTACAGGTGACAGCAGTACAAATATGACTGACAGAATCCCAGCATTCACACATCATCTACATGCAAAAACACATTTGATTGCTAAAATAAGAGGATCTCATTTGAAAATGAAATGCGACCCATGGCAGAATTTTCAACCTTATTAGCTCTGCAGAAGGAGCAGAATTCTAGGAATACAGTTTAAAATGTCAGTAGCTAATTTTGCTGTCAGAAGCAAGAACTCTTCTCTTCTAGTTTCTACATACAGGAGTTATTTAAAGAAATAACTTTAAGGTTTATTCTAGAATAAATTACTGCTACCTCTTAAAATTCATATGGAGATGTTTTGTAGGATTTTGAAGCAGTTTGAATCTTTTTTTGTGTGTGGTATCATTTTGATTATCTCATATTGCTTTACTGTAGCATTTAACAACAGAAGCAGCATACAAGTCTTGTATTCATTTGTTAAGCAAGTCTCTTATGAAAATGGATGGAGGGCTTCAAAACATACATTGGGAGAGTCACTATACTTGCAAATCTCCCATCTACACAACAGCTTTGCATTAAACTAGATGCAGTCAAACAATTATTAAATTAGTCTTTAAATTTCACAGCAGAGAAGGTAGAAAGAGTATGTGAAACATATTAGAAAAATAAGTTCATGTTAATATTATATTTAAGGGATCTACATATACTTTGGGATCATGAAAGATCGATGGCTTACTCCTCAAAGGTTATGTGCTGTATACTCTTGGAAAAGGACACTGTTTTGCAAGGCTTGACTATGAATACTCGAAGTCAGGGCTTAAAATTACTGTTTGTTTTCATGAACGATACTTTGGATTTTACATTTAGTCACTAAGTAAGCAAAATAGATGGAGTTGTTTGTTAGCAATGAAACTTGACATGGACTTTAAAATGATTGACTGTTTTAAGAAGTATCAATATCTTTAATCTTTTCTTAATTTTCCTTGAAATTTTTGTTGACTTTGATTTTTACAAATCTGAAAAATTAGTATTTGGTAGGCAAATTTTTAAAAACTCACCTTGAATAAACTTTGAAAAATTGTTCATACATACCCAGATTATTCAGGTATTTTCAGTATGAATCTCTCACTGACCTGTCCATCCTCTGCTCCAGCTGAGATTATTTCTTGGGTGTTTTTTTTCCCGTTGGCCTAGGATCTCAATTCTCCCAGTATCTTCCTCCTTTGAACACAAAAATGGTTATCTTCTGAAAATTCTGAGGAATGTGCTGGAGAGGTGGAGTGTTTGTTAAGATGTCTCAGTTCACTGATTTCCCATGACCTTCGGCTGAGCATTAGTGTGCTTAATGTAAACTAGGCTTGAGTAAAATATAGATAAAGTGTTTGCAGCACCCCAAACCGACTCAGTAGACAGACTAAAGTGCATACCTGAAAAGATGAAGGGAAAATAGCATCTAGCTTGCTTATGCTAAGATTTTTTTCTGTATGTAGCTATGTCTCAGGTATGTCCATCTTTCCCTTTGCAGTGGAATATACTAGATTTTATGGATATTCTTCTTTTTTCGATTTCCCCAAGATATATAGATGCTTAATCTCTTGGTTTGTATTTTATAAATTTTCTTTTTTCCCCCTAAGTTTATTCTTGATGCTCCTTTAAGTAAAATATGTGTATTCTCACTCTGCTGGTGATGCTGATACTGGCTTGTTTTACCAGGTGTTATTTCCTGCATGCAAATGGTTAATCAATAGTTTCTTGCCTCAGCAAAATGTGAACTTGGTTTGTGTTCTTTAATAATTCTGTCTACAGAATCCATTGCTCCATATATTTCATAGCATTTTGTCATTTGTGTCAAGTACACTTATATTGAACTATGTACATTAGATGAAATTATAAATCTGACAGAAGATTTTGACTAGGAGAATATAACCCTAATCATCCATGTTGGAGTGAAAGCAAATTTTGTCATTGATCCCAGACTTCCTTTTTTCTATTTATCTTTTTTTTTTTTTTTTAAGTTATCCTAATAAAATGCTTAATAGACATACATCTGAAACTTTAAAATCTTTGTTTAGCTGCAGATCAAGTGTGAGTCATCCCATTCTGAAACTGAGCTGCTGAGAAAACAACTGGGAAATGAAAGTGCATCTATGGAAAACCTGGAATCTTTGCCTGTGTCCAATCATGAGAAAGAACTTTGCTCATAGATGGCAAAGCAAGAGATAGACTCTGAAATTCAGTTGCTCAAGGAACAGCTTGCTTTAGCAGAAAACCATCTCTGAGTAAATGGCCAGGAGGGTATTGTGGTTTTTCTCATTCTTTTCAAGTGTAGATAAACAGAGGTGATTTCATGTCTAGCTGCATTTTCAAATGGCCAATGTACCTGCCTGCTTTAAAAGCAGAAAATACCAAAACCTGCTTCTGATTCCTCAGCCATACCCTAATTGACTTTTCTGCATAGTGTTGTATTTAACTCCAAAACAATGTTCTTAATCTGCATTGCATGATACAGCTGCCCATTTAATTTTGGATAATTGTATTTGGCTACATGCTTAGAGGATTATAGTTGCTATCTAATTAAAGTGTGGGCTTTACAGTGCTGTGCAGAGACAAGACTTTACTCACCTCAGAAACAGCAGCTGAGCTTGAGTCAGAACTGGATATCACCAAAAGACAGGTGGGGACTGAGCACTTTGAAAGGCAAGTATATTTTTTGTGTTGTGCTTCCTGCAGCTAATTGGGGTGAAATGCAATATAGTACTAAGACTTAGACTAGTTAGTCAGATAATCAGGAAAGTTTGGATTTACTCTGCTGTACATCTGCTGTATACTTGGAGACTATTCATGTCACTAAATATAGCTGGTATACATGCTTCTAAATTAGTTGTGTAGGTTCCCTGTATAGCCAACAGAATGAGACAGTGAGATCAACTACCTTCTGGAATAGCCTGAATTAGGATGGGATGGGTCACTTTCCTGAAGACGCTCATCTGTCTTCACTCACTTATACTGTCTTGATCTATAGTGAAAGTGAAGGCAGCTAGTCATTTATGCAAGTGCTACATAGACTACTAATTCTCTATACCCTCTGGAATGATTTAACCTGTACAAACCCCCATTCTCACAGGCACTCCTTGAGGTGTTAGGGATGGTTCCCAAATCACAATGTGGCCAAATATTTTATATTATATTTTTTCAAGAAGATAGTTTAACAACATGTAGAAACTGTTTCATATTATTTGGCCACAGCACAGGAGAATGGTCCCTGTCCTCCTTCACGAGTTAGTTTATCTACATATTCTTAGTGTCTTAAATAGGTCTCTTATCTGTTAAACAACAGCATTTCTCTATTTCATGGATGTGTCGATGATAAAATATTACAGTGTTGGGTATTATTTTGGGTATATAAAAGAGAGTGCTAAAAGAAGCTGAGTGATGTGATTATAGCACAGGTTTGAGAATCAGGTGCCTCATTTAACTGTAGTAAATTACTTTGTTGATATTCTGTTCTCTCATAAGAAAGGGCAAGGGTTTTGGAAGGGGTATCTCTATACCTGAAGTTTGGTCTTTTTAAAACGAATTTCTTAAATTTCTCAGTTTCAGTTTCAAATTGGATTTTCCTTACCTTGAAGTCAGAGCAAAAACTACAAGACTATGTGTTAGATGTGAAAGTCAGTTTAAAAGGCTTCCCCAGCTGCACAGAATGAGCCAGACTGTGTGCTAATAGAGGAGAACCTTTGTTTTAAAAGAGCCTGCCTACTCCCTCTGTGTGATTGCATCCATCTCATGGTGTATGAGTGTTCCCTGACAGGGACTGCAAGTGTTTCTTCTTGAAGTGTTTATTTGGTGGAAAGTTGCATCAGCCTCCAGACTTAATCTCCTCTCCTAGTTAAGGATCATTCGTTACTCACATGGTTGTTTACAACCGCAATAATGTCACCATTTCGTTTACAATTAGTTAGAAAAACAAATATTAGACTGAGCCTGTGCTGAGACAAAGATCACCATTTTTCATTCTTGAAGAGAATTTGTCTTGTACTTCAGGAGAATTACAAACATAATTACATGGATTATTTTGGAAAGAACGAATCTAGCTTCCATTAAGCTGTCTGTAAGTCAGTTGCAAAAGCAGTATGAAGAAATCTTACATAGCAAAGACTGAAATGTTCTCATATAAAAATCTGGGGCTGACATTAGTTTTAACTGTCTTTAAAAGGCCAGAGCTTTTTTCTTCTTTGGCTTTTTCAAAAAATCAAAACAGTGTCCCTTCAATGCCCTTGCAAAGATTAAAAGAATTCTATTTCTTTTCTGTTTTCCCTCAGAAGGTCATGCAAGAGCAGATATCTCTCCCTCTTGCTTACAGGGAAGAGAATTAAAAATCCAAGCCAGCTGCTTAGAACCAGTTTTTCTAGTACTGGAATGTGAAAATCAGAAAATTGGCAATATAGGAAAAAATATTATTAAAGTCAGTATCATGATAGTATATAATGGAAGCAACAGAGGCGAGTACTGACTGGGGCTTTGTTGTTAGTTTAAAGAAGTGGGTATAGGATATCCTTTTTATAAGACTGACTTAGCTAGTCACAGAATCACAGAATATGAAGAGTTGGAAGGGACACACAAGGATCATCTAGTCCAACCCCTGGCCCTGCACAGGACCATCCCCAGGAGTCACACCATGTGCCTGAGAGTATCATCCAAATGCTTTTTAAACTCTGTCAGGCTTGGTGCTGTAAGCACTTCCCTGGGGAGTCTGTTCCAGTGCCCAACCACCCTCTGGGGGAAGAACCTTTTCCTCATACCCAACCTAAACCTCCCTAACACAACTTCAGGCCATTCCCTCAGATCCTGTCACTGGTCACCACAGAGAAGAGATCAGTGCCTGCCCCTCCTCTTCCCCTCACATGGAAGTTGTAACTGCAGTGAGGTCTCCCCTCAGTCTCCTCTTCTCCAGCCTGAAAAGATCAAGTGACCTCAGCTGCTCCTCCTATGGCTTCACCTCATATTGATTTACTGCCTTGGTGCAGAATGAAATATTGCCTGAAGTTAAAAAGTGGAAGTGTCAACACGGTCAGCAACCAATGAGCACCAACACAGTGACACCAGAAGGCTTAATCTATCTGCCAAGCTTTGTCTACCAGTCAGGAAAAGCACCTCCCCATCCCTCCCATCCTATTGACTGCAGAAGCAGTTTGGACTCCTGTGGAAACAACAGGTTTGATTTATTTTCCTGTCCTTGCTGTGGTGACCAAGCACAGAGACTGACTGTCACGTCAGGTACCCCGGACAGCCTCAAGTGCATGGCCTGTGTACCTTTTTGTTCTTTTCTGTTTCTTGACGCTCCTTTTTGCTGCCTTTGTACCTCCCTTTCCCCACTGGTCACAGTTTGGCTGCTACATTCATACCCAGTGTCACCTGGGAGAAGTTCAAGCAGCTGTACTCTGACTTGCTACCATTTTTGGCACCTTCTTTACCATTAAAGAAGTGCAACATGAGCAGAGTAAAGCCCTTAAAAGCAACAATGCTAGTAAGGATAGCAGTCAATTTAGGCAAGTCTGGTTCCATGGACTTTACAGTGTATGTGATACAAGGCACAAGGTTGTGGGATAGTGGTAGGTGGCTGAAAGACTCTTAATGCCTTGCTAGGCTCCTGTTGCTGGAGCCCTTTCACTGCCTGAAGATTCACCTTCATGAGCTGGTGCTGCATCTGATCATTCCCCTTCAGGTGTTGGTGACCTGCGTCAGGGCTCCACTCTGTGGGTCTGTCTGTGGTAATGGCTAAGCCGCAGGGGCACTCAGGGGTTGTTGTAGCCACCCTACCTTGCAGTTTCCCAATCCAACACAGACCAGATTCTCCTTAAGAGAACAAGTGACAGCCTGAAACAAGGAACCCAGATGAGTATGTACCTCCAAAACTTTCCAATGTGTTATCCTGTCCCTCGTACATCCTTCCCATACACACAGATACAAGAATTACTCATTGACCCAATATCCACCCCCCATCCCTTGCAGTCAAAATGACTAGACTACCATTTTGCAGCTTTTCCACTGGGGAGTCCAGCATCTCTTAAATATCCATCTGTTTCAGGCACTTCAGGCTCTACTCACTGGCCTTGCCAACTCCAGCAGCACAAGAATACTGCAAACAACACTGTTCTTACTTTTGAATAAACTTAAATTTAGACTCTTCATCCCTGGAAATATTTACAGATTTTAGAGTCTAACCTGCAGCAACTATGGCTAACTTCTGTCTTTCAAGGAAAATTGAGACAATGGATATGTAGAATTAAATCTGAGTAAGGGAGTAATGGAGTCTCTAATCTGTCTTTCAGAGAAGTATATGATGAAAACCGCATTTCCTTTTGAAATAAAATTTTAAAGCTGACAATCTTAAATAGAAAAAAAAAAGCTTAGAGTGACTATGAGATTTTTTTATTGTTTTTTAGAACTGCTTTGTCTTAGTAAAATAATGTTTATTTAGGGAACTTCAGGAGCTTTGACACCAGAATCGTACAAATTTGTTTTGGTTAAACTCTACGTTAAGAACATCATCACCTGAACATTCCCATCATCAATCTCCTGATTGGTGTCTGGACTGGCCCTGGAAGAGTAGGTGGTTACACAATATTTAAGTTCCAAACACTGGGGTGGGAAATAAAAATAAAAGCATGAGCTCTAACATTTCTTTTTGAAATATTGACTGAATTCTATGGAATTACATTGATGCAAGAAAACTTACATCTTTTGATGATACTCATTTTATTTTGTTTATTGGATTCTATCAAAAGTATATGGTAAATAGCAACTATTTGCACTGGGATGCTATAGTCAAAAATTCTTAAAACAGGAATGGAAATAATGCTACAGAAAGTCTTGACTTGTCGGGTTACACTGAACACCCACTGTTTTGTGCCAGCTGTAGATCTAAATATTTTAATTTTTTCCTACATAAAAGCTCGTAACTATCCAGTCATTTTTCTTTTAGTTTTCAGAATAATTTTTACACTATATATGTGCACTTCTTTACAAGAAACAGAAATGTGTTCTGTAAGTCTTCAAGTATTTGTAATCCTGAGGAGGAGCAAGCCCAGCATTCTTTCTGACAATTAGTGGAATGGAGCCTCCACTATACAGAGCTACTGCCCTGACAGCTTCAGTCTCAGCTCAGTTTCATATTTGATAGCTGCATGCTTGTTGCACCACACTTTTTTGATTGATGCATTAAAAAATGTTGCCAGCTGAGGGGGAAAAAAAGGTCTCCATTCATGACTTGCAGGACGTAATTTCTGCTTTTGAGATGATAATGTACTTCAAGTTTAATTTCTTAACAGAGATTACTACCTTTGGCACTTGACTGTTATCAAAGGCTCCTGTAAGTCCTAATAATAGGTTCTAACAATATAAGACAAGTTTTCTTTGGGTTAGTGAGCTCGTTCTGGTGCCGTTAGTAAGAAAATACAGCTGTGCAAGACAGTGATTTTGTAGCTATTGCCAGTCCTTGATAGCAAGTACAGGAAGCCTTTGTTCCTCTAATAGAACTGTCTACTCCTCCTTAGTCTGAGTACAGTGTAGTGCTTAAATGTGTTGAAAGAAGCATCGTGTCATTTGGAAGAGTTTCATTTACTTTTAATTACCATAGCACTTGTATTTTTGTTTTTTATAAAGAAAGGAGGGAACAATCCATGTAGTCACAATGTCGACATTAACAATTATGGTGCTTTTTCTATTTGCATCACTCCCTTTTCAGGGTGATAGAATGCTATTCTAATTAGTAAACTTCTGGCTAAATACCAAATGAAGACTAATCTTCCACAAAGTGGATTAGGAATTCAACTCATACCTTGTTTGGTTTTGTTTGAGTTTTTTTGGTTTGGGTGTTTTGCAGAGGGGAAATTTTTGCTTGGTGGTTTGTTGCTTTCTTTTGATTTGTTGGTTTTGTCCTGGCTGGCCTTACAGGCATGATCCACTTTTGCACTTTCCTAGGATATAATGAGTTAAGTAAGGACTAAAAATGAAATAAGTGAGCCAGGTATAAATACTTTGTTTGCTTAGAATCTTCAGATGGTTTAAAGCTAAGTCTTTCTCAATTAAACCAATAGAAATTAACTCATTTTTTATTCTGCTTGATTCTTTTGAGAGTTCAAGACATAGAATAAGTGACATGATTCATAACCTTTTTCCTCATCCAGCTCTTTGTTATACTTTTCTGTGTCAGTGGGAAGGAGTAGGGTTGTTGTTATGTCTTTTTTGGTTAAATAGGAAGGGCTAGGGTTGTTTCAGACTTAGAAAATCCTAGAATCATGGAACGGTTTTAGTTGTCTAGCTCCAACCTCTTGCATGGGCAGGGACACCTTCCACTAGACCAGGTTGCTCAATGCCCAACCTGGCCTTGGGCACTTCTTAGTTACTTGTTTATGCTAAATGGTCTGAGGTTGTTTTTATTCAAAAACATTAAATAAAAGCTGGAACATTGGCAGTCAGTGCTATTTTTTGAAAGCTTAAGTGGAAAGAACTTACCAGGTGTGTGTAGTGTAGTGATACAGTGATGAATAAAATAGCCTGTTAGATAAGGCTCTCCTGAGACAGAGCAGAGATCTGGATCTGGAACTGTCTGCTTTGTGTGCTTTACATTTGATTTGCCTATGTCTGGCTGAGTGCTCTGATGTCCACAGTACTAAAGTTCTTGAAAAAGTTTATGTCCAGAGCTTAGAATCTGTATGAAGAAAAAGATGGAATAGTAGAAATGCCTGAAATATTTATGAATGATGAAATCATTTCCCTCCCAGCTAAATCTAGAAAGATGTAGGAAATTAATTGAGACCAGAATGAGTGAAAAACCAAGGGAAGATATTGCCTGAAAGTAAAAGCAAGAATGTTAATGCAGATATTTGTGTAGAATCATCAGCAGAATTACAGAATTAAGACTTTTAAAATAGATATATGGGAATTTGAAGAAACATGATCTAGGTGTAAGTTCCTGTTGGATTTAAAGCAGAACACCACTAAAAATAATCTTCCAGGAAGGGAAATTTCATTTCTCAATTGCTTGAAGACAAGTTACTAGGGAAAAAATACTGTTGAAACAACTACTAGAAATAGGAGAGGCTTCTCCCACAGCTAATGTGTGACTCTGCAGTACATGAAGTATAATGAGACAGCGGTGCTGGAATCACCACTACTGCACTTCCTCCTCTCAGGGTTTTGGTGCTGTTTCAGCAGACAAACTGTGATGGGAGATGAGACAGTCAGTTACCTTTTTATTCTTTTATTGAGAATGTGATATGAGAAGTAAATTGGGCAGTAGCTTTTTCTTATTCTTCCATCTTGCTGTTGTATCGAACTCCTTGTTCCAGCAAAGTGAAAAGGATGTACCTTGCAGTTTGTCTTTCAGACCTGGTGGCAAAGACCTTTTCTGTCTGATTTTCTTAAGTGATCGAAGTCCAAAGCTTGTCTTTCACGTCAAACAGTATTGTAGCACTTTTGTACAATAAAATCTAATCCTTCAAATCATGTGGACTGACTGTTAAAGCGACTGGGAATCCTGCTCAAAGTGCTTCCACAACCCAAACCTTAGAATATTGTACGTGGAAACATCAGAATGTATTTCTGTATTCACTGAACATGAAACCAGTTAAATTTAATTTCTTTTTCTTTCTAGGGATTCTAGTTTCAAGGACTTAGACTGTTATATTCACAATGGCTTGTGAAGGCTCTGCACAACATCTGGAGAGTCAAAGTGTAATGCTGATTTAATTATCTTTTCCCCTCTTGAATGCTAAATTTCATCAAGTCTGTTTCACAGATGTTTGCTCACATTTTTCACCACTCAACATTGTTCAGTGGGAAGGAATCAGCCTAGATAGCTCCTTCTCCCACCCCTCTCCCAGCTCTTCTATTATTGTGGGAGGTGGTCCATCTCAGTAAATAGAGATAAAAGCCAAGTGCCATTTGCTTTATCTTTTCTAAACACTAGTGTGTTTTTATTTTAAAAGCATGTGTGATTTTAAGTTATTGAAAAAATTACTTGAAAAAAAAGAAAAGATAGATTATGAGAGAGTATGAAACTTTATTGGAAAAAATGTCTATATTAAGGTGTTACGATTTGGATATATTTTTGCCAAACTATATGAGTATTCTGTTTGAGAGAATGCTGTGCCATCTCAAGATAGGAAGATTTTAGGGTTTTTCCCTTTCAAACCTGACTTGTTAATTTGGATAAATAAGATATTAATGCCAGAGGATACCATGTTTTTTGATATTCATCTATAAAGATCCTGTGGGCATTTTATATGTTTCCATACATACTAGAGGTGTGTTCAACTTCTAAGAATTTTATTAAAACTACACAAAATCTCTACGTAGAGTTCTTTAGTATGAATGAATACTGTTTGGTGGTAGGTATTAGAACTTAAACTTGCTCAGAATTTCTGCAGTATGTGTCATAACATTTGTCTATGTTCTGTATTTTCACACTTTAAATGCAAGAGGAAATGTAAAATTCTCTCCTATAAATCATCAGGGAGATCTATGGTCTGTATTTGGAAATAGAGAAGGAAGTTCAGTTTAATTCATTTAAATTATCAATCTTTTTAATAGATTCATCCTTCTTGCTATCTCAATAGAAGAATTTTTTAGGTCTCCAGTTTATTTTTGAAAGCAAAGGTGTGTTGGTGACAGTAATGGGTTAAGCATACACCTTGCATGTATGTTCCTTCATATGAATTTGTTTTGTGATAAACTTATTACTAAACATTTACATAGTTGAGTAATGATTAAAAACAGTATAACTCACATAAATGCTCCTAGTACTGTAATAAAGCAACTGTGTTGCTTTTTAGAAACAGGTGGCTTCAAACAGCCTGTGAAAACAGTTTAATGAACAATGTTAAAAAAATTGAAGTATAAATATAGACGTGTAACATAAATTTTAAGATTATCATCCATAAGAACAACAATATTTTTCAGTACAGGTGAATTGATCTTAATTTTTAGGTCCTGGTTCTTCATTCTTTATTTGGCAAACAGCCACAGAAGTAATTTCAGCAAACACCAGTGTTAACAGGACTGCCTGCAAGAAATAAACTGTAGGAGCAAACATAATGGTATTAACCACTGCCACATTATGCAGCTATTAAAAGGCATATTGTACACTTTTCTCCCAGATGAGAGACGTTCATCTCATCATCCCAGAAGATGAGAAAGTGATTTTTTGTTTTGCAATCATATTGACATACTGATTTTTTTTTAGAAGATGATCAGAAAAAGTTTAGAAATGTGATCTTAGTCGATAAAACTAATACCCACATCTAGAAGATGAGAAGCAGATATTAGATGCACTTAGAACAGATAAAAATTAGTTCTTTTTGGAAGCAAATATTCTGTGCAGAAGCTCTTGTCCTAAGATGTCATTCCTTAGTTGTGATAATGATGCTTGTCCATGTAAGATAATAAGGAAGTCAATAAAGAGGTACTCACCTACAAAGAGAAAGCAGAAGATTCTGAAGCAACTTGGACTTTAAAATTCTTCTCTTATGCAACGAGGAATAAGGGGATATGAGATGATTATAAATATCAAAATGCAATAAACCTGCTGTTTGTGAAGTACTCTGGTGAACTAATAGCCTTTTTTATTAGGGTTAGCCTTTCCTTTAAAAAATGTTATGGAAATGAAGGCTTTAATTTTCTGCCGGCAAATTGCAATGGGATCATCACATCATGGATGGTGCCAAAGGAACTTTTGTCAATGGTTATGAGATATAGACTTTAAGTTACTTCTGACAGCAATTAATTGCTGCATAATTTTTGATGGTTAAGAAAAAAAAATCATTCTAGTGAGTATATTCAGCAAGCAGGATCACTGTAGTGGCAATCCCCTTACACCTGACCTAGGTCAGAAACTGAAAGAAAGAAAAATTAAGGAATTAATTGAATTTGCTGAAGTTTGCAAATACCACCTTTCAGTTTGACAAAAACCTTGCTTGTTGGCAATGTCTATGGCAATAGCTAGCCCAAGAGGACTGGAACAGTGTTTCTTGGTGGGAAATTGTATGTACTGCTCCAATAGTATATTCTAAAAACCTTCAGACCATAACTGAATATGAAACTGTCCTTAAGTATAGAAATCTAATGAACTCAGAATCTTTATAGTTTTTTACTTTTGGGTTGTCTTAGCTCTCTAATCTGTAACATGTCTTACTTTTTTCAATATCCAGGAATTACTATTGTATATGCCCAACCTGAAATGTGTTACACACTTAGTGATCGTATCTATTTCCTCGTAATGTGGGTTACTTGTGGTAGGGTGATTTTCTTGTAATTGATTAGTTACAATATTTTTATTTGAAAAAAAATACAAAACCCCCAAACTGTTTATCATTTGTTGGCATTTGCAACTCTTATTTGCAACTGTGAACAATGCTATACTTGATTTATATGTATGTATTTACATTGCCTTTTACTATAATATTTTTGCATAGGCAAACCTGAAAATACAGTTTGTGGTTTTATATGAAAGAAGAGTATTTTAAACTCAAAACTCTCCTGTTATGATCTACATTTATCTGTTTTGCATAACAAAGAAACATACAGAATTTTTAAAAGTATTCATTCTCTTCTGCAGCAATATTTCTCTACCTTCTAGCCACTTGTTTTGGAGTTTTTTCCAAATAAGTTTGCTTACCTGTGGCAATGGAAACTGTCACCATTACTCAGTAGAAGGTATTTCACTTGAGCATAATTGGTTTACAGGGTTTGTAAAAGAAAGAATTCAGTGCCTCCAGTATCTTCCCTCCTTAGTATCATTTTTCTTCATACTAGAGGAAGCAGGAGCTACTATGAATACAGAGTAGTATCTCCATTACAGTATAGTCCCACTACAGATGAAGAATTCATGGTGTGTTGCTGGGTAGACATATTTCCCTGCTTCTTGTAAAATCTATGCAAGCAACCTTTCAGCAGCATTTGGAGCCTTGAATCTATGTGATTTTATACTGCTTTTTCTACTCAAAGAACATAAGATTTAGAATGAATCATAGATTTGTAGAATGGGTTGCATTGGAAGGGACCTTAAAGACCATTGAGTTTCAACCCCACTTCCATGGGCAGGGAGACCTTTCACTCAACCAGGTTGCTCAGAGCTTCATTCTGCCTGGCCTTGAACACTTCCAGGGATGGGGCATCCACAGCTTCTTTGGGCAACCTGTTCCAGTGCAACACCCTCTTCTTCCCAGCACCTAATCTAAACCTGCCCTCCTCCAGTTTAAAGCACTGCCCTTTGTCCTGTAACTGTCTGCCAGTATAAAAAGTCCCTCTCCCTCCTTTTCATAAACCTCTCTGAGGTACTATAAGGCTGCAATTAGGTCACCCCAAAGCCTTCTCTTTTCCAGGCTGAACAATCACAATTCTCTCAGCCTTTCCTCATAGCAGAGGTGCTCCATCTCTCTAATGAACTTGGTGGCCCTTCTCTGGACTTGCTCCAACAGGTCCATGTCTTTCCTGTGTTGGGGACCCCAGAGCTGGATGCAGCACTCCAGGTGGGGAGTAGAGAGGCAGAATCACACAGAATCACAGACTATTCTGAGTTGGAAGGGACCCACAAGGATCATCGAGTCCAACTCTTAAGTCAATGGCCCACATAGGGGATTGAAGCCATGACCTTGGCATTATTACAGCCAAGTTTTAACCAACTGAGAATCACCTCCCTTGACCTGCTGGCTGTGGTGCTTTTGATGTAGCCCAGGTATAGTTGGCTTTCTGGGCTGTGAGCACATGCTGCAGGATCATGTCCAGCTTTTCATCCACAAGAAACCCCAAGACCTTCCCCTCAGGGCTGCTCTCAATGGCTTCTTCTCCTGGTCTGTACTTATATCTGGAATTGCACTGACCCAGACGCAGCACTTTGCATTTGGACTTGTTGAATTTCATGAGGTTCTTGTGGGCCCACTTCTCAAACTTGTCCAGGTTCCTTTTCATTGCATCCCATCCTTCTGTTGTGTCAGCTGCACTGCTCAGCTTGTGTCATCTATGAATTTCCTGAGAGTGCGCCCGATCTTATTGGCAGTGTCTTTGATGAAGGTGTTGAAAAGCACCAGTTCCAAGGCAGAGCCCTGAGGGGCACCACTCATCTCCTACCTCCACCTGGACATAGAGCCACTCACCAGAGCTCTCTGGCTGTGTCCATGCAGCCGGTTCCTTATCCACTGAATAGTCCATCCATCAAGTCCATGTCTTTCCAGTTTGGAGATGTTTTGTGGGACCACATGAAAGGCTTAACAGTAGCCTAGACTCCTTTCAGTCTTCCCATGTTGACTGTTGCCATCACTCCAGCATTTCTTTTTATTCTTTTCAGCCACTAATAAAGCTTGAACTTTAGCAACATGTAATCAGAGTTAAGATTCTGGTGTTAGTGTTAAAGCTTTAGTCTTTGACCAGAAAAAATGTTCATGGTGTGGAGTATTCTTTGGTAGTACTACAGACAGGTTTTTTATTCTATCCCCTCATTTCTTCTCAGAGCAACTTAATCCCATTGGTGTCAGTGTAGGCTGTGGAGTACAGTACTAGCCACATGGCTATCAGCATCACATGTACTTCAGCAGTTCTGTTACTCCGTTGCTTTTGTATATTTGTTTAATCTTTGATATTAGCAGATGTTAAATGATTCAAGAGAATGCATAAAAAGTTAGTATATATGGAATATTTAACTAGTTAATTTGCATTAGCTTCTCTTTCCTCATCTAAGTGATTTTGTTATGAATAGCCATGCAACAAGGAATACAAATTGATTTACTGATACAGACTGGAGGGTCTGTAAAGAAGTGTGATTTGTTAATAAAAGATGCAAAAGAGATTTTTAATGTGTCTTGCACTTTTAATGATCTTTCCTCTGATTCACTGAACCTTCATGCTAGTTCCCAGCAGAGGGAGTATGTGAAATGAAGATGAATGAATCATACATAGTTTTGGTGGTATTAACATGCACAGTTATCTGAACATGTGGAAAGATATTTCAGTTAATGTTTTGGACACTTTCCCAACAGAAGAAAAAGAGCCTGATAAGACTGAAAAAATTTTCATGTCACTCCACTTGGATTTACTATATCAAAGCACATAAGCTTATTTCATTACAGAAATCAGATTTTTTATTACTAAACTTTGAAAATAATTAAAATAATCAAAACATTATGTATAAAGACATGGCCTGAAATGATATTTCCATCCAATGGATTTTTTTTACTTGACTCTCTAAAATGTTGCAGTTTGGTTTTTCTCTAGGCTGCCCCACATTTGATTTTTATTAAAATCCACAAAGCAGTTCAGTAATTTATTTCAGCAGATGCAGAAGTCTAAGCTTGGTTTTAAGTTTTCTAGCTTGTGCTTCTCATATACATTGTATTTTCAGTGTTTTTATTTCCTGAGGTGGGAGAAGAACAAACATTTTTTATCTTGAATGCAGCCTACACCCAAGCAATTATATAGAGTACACAAAGCAGCAAACGTCTTTGTTGTCAGAGCTGCAGTGCAACTGAGCAGGTGAACAATGTGCTTCTCAGATTTGCTTTACACAAGGGTGTCTTTCCTGCACATAGTAATATTTTATAAAATCACTTTTGCCAGTATAGCATGAACATTTTTAAAACAATTCTACTTGGCAGAAATAAAACCTATAATTGAATTTCTTTTTTGACCCACAGCGGCTGCTCTAGAAGTAGCGCTGAAATGATTTTTCATTTTAAGACAGAGTTAGTGTGCACCAGCTTTCCATTTTCATTTCTGCTTCCTGTACCACTGCCCTAAGAAACAAGCAACCTCCACAGCATTTTTCACTCTAACACTTTCACCTTGGGCTGAGGGGCAATGTGGTGTGGTGGTCATTCATTTTTCAGGCAACACCTGTATTTTCTATCTAAAACTGTTGTCCTCAGACTCACTGGCTTTACATGGAAGAAATTCTTCAGGCAAAAGGTGCTCGTGTTGAAACCAGAGCTCATAACTTTGAGAGAAATTTATTGAAATAGATGCCGAAGTGGGAAACTACTCGATGGTATTTTTATCAGTTCTTTCAGCCAGTTGGCCCAGCCTGCCTGTCCCAGCTCTTGCATGGGAGCTTCAGGTACACCGTGGAAGATCCAGAGACAGTGCTGTTCACAGCTGCCAGGTCCCTCAGCCAGTGCCTTCCACCCTCCTGCCACCGCAGCATCCCGGCCACAGCTGCACGCTGCGGTCCCCCCGGCAGCCTGTCACTCTAGGGAACACCTGGCCATGGCTCGTCGCTACCTGAAGCTCCTGAGGGTGGGCAAAGGGGCAAGGGAAGCCGAGCCAGAGAACTACAGCGGTGAAATCGCCCCTTCACAGCGCCCGGTCCGCTCCTTCTCACCGCCGTGCGCCCGTGGCGCGGCCGCGGTCCGTGACTTACCGGGGCGGGGACACCCCCACCCGCTCCCGGGGCAGCTCCTGGGGCAGCTCCCGGGGCAGCCTCGCCCTTGGCCCCGGGCCCGGCGGGAGGAGCGGGGCAGGGCCGCGGAAGAGGGAGGGCAGCTGGGACATCGCCGCGACACCGCGGGGACACCGCCGGGGCCGTCGGGGCGGGCGGGCTTTGCTTCCCCGCGGTCCTCCGGAGCTTGTTTTTCTGGGAGCACGGCGAAGGGAGATCTGAAGGAAAACAGGCGTGCAGTTCGGAGGCGAGGGGCACACAACGGACACGGACGCCGTTTCCATGTACACAAGCGCTGCCTTCGGACCGACGTGCCCAGGTTTGTCGGGAGTGTGAATGGAACCGAGCGGGACTGCGCTCCCGCCAGCCCAGCGCCCTCCGGGCCGAGCGCGGCTGGCGGGGATGTGCCCTGGCACTGAGAGGCTGTGGCTTTCCCTCAAATATCCCGCAAAATGCTGGCTGATCCTCAGGCCTGAAATTGGCCTTAAGTGTTGTGACTTTGTCCGCCTCTTTAATATATTTTCGAACGTGAGGTCTGAAATACCACAAATCTATTTTTTCATTATTATATTCTGTTGATGAACTTTGCTGTCTATAGTGTACTTAGTACAGTGAATTTTAATTGACACTGATGGATCTTAGCTCAGTGTATGGGCATCTCTTTCCTTCAGAAAGTTTTAAGAGTACAATGAAATTTTAATTGCAAAATCATCATCCTGTCAGTTTTGCCATACAATTAACTGAAAAATACCCCATATATTTAATAGCAATATAAACACTAGTTATTTACGTATTTTCACGCTAGTTAAAAACCTACATTTTTTTCTATAGCAAGTTTTTTCCGTAGCCAGTTTGATTGTATTTAAATTGCATAAAATGCATGTCTTAGGCTTTATATGCATATAAATACCAAAGCAATGTAAGTATCAACTAGAAGTGTGCAGCAGACTATAGTCCACCTCTTTGTCTGAAAGCAAATTGTTTTTCCAGGTTGACACACATGAGATCTTCAGAAGTTTTTCCTATTCTCCTATTTTTCCATTAGAAATCTTACACACCATGATTAGCTCCCATAAATCTTTCTTCATTTGGACATTGTGTTCTCTACTCAGTGCTGTATATTCTCCTGTATTTGTCATCATTAAAAAGTTCATTTGCTTTATCACTCACAGATCATTAGCTTCCAAAAATAGCAACCATGCATCAAAGCCTGTTTGATTCTGATACAATGCTGTACATCATTTCTGCATTGGAGTAATTTCTCATTCCTTGTATCAGCAGGCCAGTAAACACTGGGGCAACAGTCCTTTTCCATATGCAACCTGATATGGATTGCCTCTATGTAAGTTTTAAGTGGAACTGAGCTCTCATCAGCAGTTTCTACAGGGCAAAGATTAGATTACAGAAGGAAAAAAATGTAACTTTATTACTGGCACTTGCCTTGTAGCTCTTTAATCATTGAAAGAAGGTGGTTTCTCAGTAAGAGCTGGCTTATCATTAAAGGAAAGGGAGCAGGTGCATCTTGCGTTATCCAGTGATGAAGTAGGAACTGTCTGTCGTTGTTTATAGTGATGAGTAATTAGTTTGTCTGTGTACAGACGTCAGAGTTTATAGACAGTAGAAGGTCATGTTTCTTCACTTTTGCAGTGACCTTGTGAACTTTAATTCTACTGTGGTTTTAATTAAAATGTTTTCTTTACCATAAAGTCTGCTTGTGGGTATATAGTCTAATTCTTCTTGTGAAAAAAACCCAGCTAACTCCTTAGTGCGTGCTGCAGCAGTGCTGCTTCCAAGGCAGTGCATGGGAATATGAGTGCCTGCTGCCCACAGCTCAGCTGAGCTCTCCAGAGGACAGAGCTCTGCTCACAGGTGGCTTGTAGTGGTACTGATGGCTTCTGCTATCCCTTCCTGCAGGACATCAACAGCTGTACATTATTTGGCTGGTAGAGTTGGTATTTATAGTTGGGACAAAAGATAAGCAAAAAGGAAAAAGGAGCAAGCAGCTTAATAGCAGGGACTGGCACTGGACTGTTACTGAGGAACTGAAAATATGATTAAATTATGGAAATGTCTCAGGCAAATATTTACTGCAGTAGCAAAGCTGCATTTCAGATTCAGCAGGGCTGAAGTGAAATCAGTGTCTATCAACACAGAGACAAATTCCCCCTGTTTTGTGTGAAGATTTAATAAATGGTCATTGAGTTGCAGCATATCCAGTTGTCCCACTCTTGGTTTCACATGTATTTTGCCAGCATAACCACTCTCTGACTGGAGCATTACTACCAATCCCCATTGTAGATAGCAACCTGCAGAACACTCACTGTGCAAAAGGTGAAGGTATCTCCTAACTCTTTTGTTAGTGTCAGAGATCTCTTGTCCAGTGTCCTGCACAGCTGGAGTGCCTCAGTTCTCTTGCCCTCTGAGGTCTCGCTTCGTAACAGCAAGGCCTGGATTTGGCTCATTAAATGTAGTGTATATCCAGTGATGTACAGTTCATTTATCTTTTTGTTCAGATACCTTAGAAGTGCTTTTTTGAAACCGTAGGTGCTGATGAACTGAGTTGTGTCTGTTTTGTTTGAGACCAAAATACTGAAGGACATCTGCTTGAACATGGAAATCTTTGTTGGAAAGCAGTAGAATGAAGGCTGTATTGTATGTGCCAGGATTGTAACACACTCTTAGAAAAAGCTGGTTCATTTCCCAGCTTTGCATACTCTGAAAGCGTGTTAACAATCACTAGAAAGATGGAAATTCAATCATAAAATGTAATGTGTCCAAGGTATTAAATATACAGTCTTCTCTTACTGAGAGATTTATGGTTCTGTATTATTAAAGAGAGAAGAGAGCTATGCAAAAAGGTTGGGGAAGGACACTTACCTTAAATTACCATAAAATTACCCATTTTATTACAGTGAAACATCCATTCATGGACAACACTGTCACTCAAGGACGATGGCTCTTTCTGTACCCAAGCATTTCTATGGACTGCTTCTCATCCCTAAGTCAGCAGAGCTCCCTCAGAATTAAATTTCTCCATCATTCAGCTGTTGTGGGTTTTGTAAGGTTGCATCCTCTCAGTTTGTTTTTGAACTGGAAAATACTGGCACAAGTCCCTCCCCAGTGCCTTCTCAGTGTGGTACTGAAGCCTTTGTCTCTCCATCACCACACATGAAGAGGGCTAAGATAAGACAGGTTCATTATATCTGTGTCATCTCGTGGAGTCATTAATGGAGAGATCTTCCTGATAATCTATCAAATTTGATTAACTTTGTAGGTAGATATGGGTAAAACAGTGCAATATGAGGCAAGGGGGTCTTTGTCTGCTCTGAAATACACCTGAAATGGAAAGTTTTAAAATTAAACATAAAAGTAAACAGTTCAATCAGTATAGTAATTCTATAGTACTTCATTTTTTTGGTGTCTATAAAAAGTGAACATCGTGGGTTGTAAAATTCTGTGTGTAAAATGCCTACATTTGTTTAATGAGTTTTAACAAGGTGAAACTAAAAATCCTGGCTTCTCAAAACCAAGCAATTATATCTGATGGCACCTGGGAAAACACAGACAGCAGTCTGGGAGAACAATGTGGTTGTATTAGTGTGAAAACAATCAGCAGTAATGTTTCTATTCAGGCTCAGACATAAATAAGCATTGTCTTCATTTCAAGGGTAACCTTTTACTTTGGTCATACCTCTTGCAAGTCCCACAACTCCTGATGCCTGTACTCTGTGTAGCCTCAGTGGGAGCCAACAGAGTTGGCAGCAGTAGCTTATCCAGTAGTTGCAGGAATTTAACAGAAAACTATCTTGGAGCCCTTTAAACAGCAGATGGTGTATCTGCTTTTGTACAGCATGTTTGAAACATACCTTGAGAGCCAATTTCACTCTCCTCATTGATGATGCCTTAAATTAGGATGAATTTTGAAGTAATTCAAGAGGAAGATTAAATCAGTGATTCAGAGAAATTTGCATCAGAACAGGTATAAGAGATACAGTGGGATTTTACAGCAGTTTGTCACCATTGACTCTTTGGGACCTTGAATGAGTCGGTGAAGAATATTTACTCAGGGCAAACAATTTGATAGCCTGTCTGTTGATGTTCAAAGAGAATGAGATAAAACAGGACATTGATTTCTTCATATTTCTTCCAGTACATTTTTTCCCTCAGAATTCTGAGGCCCATGGCTCTCCATGCTCCCAGCTGCTTCAGGGCAGACCTCATCCCTGAGCTCTGGGAGCATGGAAAATCCACATGTGTATAAGCTGGTACATACATTCAGTGGTGTCCTCTACCAGCTGCGTTTCTGATGAAGATTGTGCTAAGCTAAGACACAGGTAGCTTTGAAAGGAGTTCTTCAAGGAAAATATCTTGAGTGTACTGCAGTGCAGCTTTTTCTTTTATGAATACACTTATAGGTTTAGGTATGATGTGTGAGTTTACAGGCAAGACACACTCTTGAGAATACACAGTAATAAAAAATGGTTCAGCTTGCACTGCTGAGCTGCAGTCTTCCATAAACAGTTTGTTTGTTCTATGGATAAAAATACACAACAGTTCTGCTTTTTTTTTTTTAAACAGCAAAGGAGTTTATTTTTTTAAAAAGTCAACTTATTTTTAATGACATTGTTTAATGTTGAATCTCTGAAATGCTAAAAACTCCGTGTGCTCTGTTTTTTGGGGGTTTTATCTGCAGCACATAAAAACTGTGGGCAGGAGAGACAGGTTGCAGTTTTACTCCTTTGTGTCTGAAAGTGGTAAGTGAGATGGGAAGATTACACAGTTTTTCTTCCTCCATGTCATTCTTCTTTTATTACATCAGCTTTGGCAACTCTGCTATTTAAAGAAAAATAGAATAACAAAGGAACCACTTAATCTTCTAACTCATTGTCTCATGCAAAGCTATCAGCTGCCTGTAGTTTAGAATGATGTGTTTTATTTGATTCTACACTTCAATAGATTTCTTTCCTTCCTAAAGTGGAAGATATTCTAGAGCTGAACAAAGAAACTATAAATACAACATAACATGGAACTTAAAGGACTTAGGGCAGTGTGTGCCATCAACATTGGTAGCTCCTGAAACCTTACAGTTGTGACGTTCTTTCCTTAATACTGGAATCAGTATCACTCAGCTTTTTGCAAGCCATTAGGGGGTTGGGCAGATTCAGGGGCCACACTGTATCAGCTGACCATGGAAACGTGGAAGAGTTTCCATAGGTACTTGGGCAACTTGAAGGCTGAGGAGGGACAGACATGCAGTCTGTCTGTCTGTCCTTCTAATTCCATTCCTAGAAGAAGAATGGAAGAAGCCAAATTCCGTAGCTACAGGCCTTTTAAGTTGGTATAGTGTTTAATGCATCACCATGGATTTGGCAGTTTCAGAGCTAGGAATGCTGAGCAAAACATCCATATGGCTTAAGTCTTGGTTTATGAGACTACAAACCAGAGAAATTCTGAATTTACATCACTTTTTGTGTTGCTCTGCATTGAAAGGCATATATTTCTGGTCTATTCAAGGTGTGTTTTTTATTTAGTGATAGGTTAGCTTAAAAAGACTATTGTATAGAAAAACACTGGTAGAGGAAGGGAATTGATGTCACTGCTTAGTGGTACTAATCAGTGTACAGAAGTAGAGCATGAATGAAGTATATATAGGAGTATCTGGTGAGAGTTCTCCACTGGGCCTCACAGACACTTCAGCTTTGGTTTCCATCCCTGTCTTCTGCAGTGTGGGCTGGTTGTGTGGTGTGTTCAGGAATGCTCTCTGCTGTTTGGAAGTAACCACTCGTGCTAGTTTTATAGATAGTCACATCAGAGTTACCTGTTCTCTTAGACCTGCTGAGTCTCCATCAGAGAACACCAGAGCAGGCAAAACTGGGGAGATTTTTGAGTGGGTCTGGGAATCACAGAGGAAAGATGATGAAAGCTTGGTCCCCAAACCTTTTGTTTGGTGTTTCTCTTGGTGGGTGGGTGATGTTGAAGGTGTTAGCAAAAGATAATGCAATTTTTAGAAATTTAAATGTGAATCAAAACTGTGCAGAGGTAGTGTGGTGTTCAGAAAGACCATAGGTGGCAGCACCTTAATAAAATAGAGTTTATTTGATGTCTCTTGTCAACCCTTAGTTCCTTCAACAGTGTGTCATGAACAAATATACGAGGCAGTGTGAATCAAAAAGAGCAGACGAGAAACTTGGAGTTGATCATCAATTAAGCAAACATTTAAAAGAGCTCAATCTGTCTCTTAAATTTGTATGCTCTCAGTTTTGTAACCATGAATGAACATGGAGACTTGCAGAGATCCTTCTCCATATCTTGCTTGGTGTATTCAAGCTACCAGTGGTAGCTACACTGGCATATAATCCAGGCATGAAAAAGAAAATGCTGTTCTCAGAAGCACTGTTCTCCTGAGATTTTAAATAGGAGTATTTGAGGAAACACAAGGTAAAGTATTTCAGTGAAGTGCCCTGAATTTTCCTAGGTGTCCAGTGTCTTTGGGACACTGACGGTAGATGTACTCTAAACACTGAATTTTTTACAGAGAAGAATGCTCAACAGTTTTTGAAAATGGAGCCGGTTTCAGGTATTTTAGATTTGGCTTCCATAACCAAGTTAATTTGGAAAAAGGCTTCCTTTGTTAAAATAAGAAGGATAATATTTTTTACTTTTGTCCCTCTTACTTGGCATTAAGGTTTATAGGAACAGTTAATGTGGACCGTCATCTTGTGTCAGTGTGTGCTATAATTTTTTCCTACTATGCTAATTGCTTTATAGTAGAAATGAGAATTTTTTTCCCCCCACTGCCCAGGGAGAACTCTCAGATCCATTTGACAGGGCACAAATTCACTTTCTTTCTTATCCCCATGCATTCCCCCAAAATCACTCAGTCCAAAATTATCAAAATGTAGTCATAGACTATATCTGGTCCATGAGTTTCTTGTTCCTCAGTTGCCTGCTTTTTAAGACACTGTACAGTTTACATCTTACAGCTCTCAAATGTCCACTTAGAATAGGTACTTATATCAAAAGGTATTTGATTCAAAATATTAGGAGTTATGGTAGACAATATATATGGGTTTTGTTTAATCTTGTAGCTTAGCCTTTTTGACAGCTCTCTCTGAGATGAATATATGGTCTGTCTAATTGCTGCAGAACTTACAGATGAAGACTGCTATGTTTCTTTACCAACTTAGTTTTTTAAAGTGAGATGATAAGTGTGCATTAGTGTTTTAAATTGATTTTGCAGATTACAGAGTTCTGGATAGCATGCATCACTGAAATGATGCCAAGAAAGAAAAGTGAAGTGTTGCTGGGAAAATTATTTGTTCTTTCTAATGACTTAAGGTTCCCTTTTTTAATTACTTCTGCAAAACCCCTTTGGCCAAATACCAAACCAGTGTGAATTAAACTACTTAACTATTTCTGCCTGTCCTGCGTCTCACACTGCCAGGCAATGTTGAAATTTACCTCAGCAACTTCCATGGGACTTCCATTTATGTGCTCAGAGATAGATTTGAAGTGAGATTGCAAAGCTGAAATATGCAGGGGATATTTTTTATTTACCCAGGAGAAGGAGGGAAACACTCGTAGTATTACTTCTGTATTTCTTTCTTTCTTTCATAAGCCGGTGAAATGGATTAGAAACATTGTATTTGGGTGCCAAGGGATAACAGAGGCACCTCAATACAGAGGCTTTAAACATCTTCAGGGATATAATTCCAGTCAACTGCAATAGGATTGAGACACCTAACCTGGAAATCCCACTGTGCATTTTATTGGTTAAGGATTCCTATTAATTGCAAGAAGTTGTAGCTCCTGTCTCTAAGCATTTAGTGGCTGTGAAAACTTGACTCTTCGTAACTATATACCTAAAGAGTGGATGCTCGACGTGAGTACTTCTGAACTCCTGAGCACTGGGTGTATCATGTATGTAGCATAGCTCTGTCTGGGCAGTAGCTGTATGTGTGTTATTTTCACCCTCTTTCTTTGTTCACATGCCTTGATTTCAAGGAAAGGAAATGTGGTTCTAAGCAAAGAAGGCAGCTGTCATGCCCCTTGGATATGCCTCAGATCTGAACAGTTGGGGTAGCTGGATAGGAAAGATGCCTCTCAACTACTGAGCAGTGCAGGGCACTTTCCTGGGTCACTGTCACTGATCAGCTGTCCTCTTGGGTTGTTGCAACAGCCCTGGACATGGTCCTGGTTGGACAGGCTGGTGATGTTTTCAACAAGCAGTGGATGCAGTCAGCCCCTTTTGAAGATCATGAGAGTTTAGCAGTCTGGTTTCAAGCACTGTCTCCGGTGCTACAGAACAGTCTCGAGAGTGTTTAGTTTACAAGAGCAGATGCAGCCCAAGGAGTGCTGCACAGGCTCCTAAGTATGGGCTAGGCTGTTTCAGCCACATCAAGGAAAGTGATTTTGTCCCTACCCTGAGAGATGTCAGCAGCTAAGCATGTAGGTGTATGGAGGAGGAGGGGAGAGTGCCTCTTCTGTTTTGATGGGTTTTTTTAAAGCACAGTTCTATCTTCTGTGCCAGTCTGTGGTATATTTTTGTAGCATGATATGAATGATTTGTGTTTGATCCCACAGCTGAAGAAAGCACTTCCAGTCCGTAGGTCAAAGGAGGTCATTTATATGTTGCTGTGAAAGGCTGTGGGAGCAAATGCCAAGTTTCTCACAGTCACAGCTGATACTTCTCTCAACACTTCTGAGCTAGAGGTAAGGTCAGTGGGCAGCAGGGTGCTGATAAGGGTAGGAGTTCACTGGAACAAATGAGTATTCACCCAGCTAACACGCACTACTGTCATTTTCCCCCATCAGATTATAGCCCCTAACTCAAAGATGATCTAGAGACAATGCTGTTCCAGCAGCTGCTGTTAGCAGAAGATATTCTGTGTATCATCACACTCTGTACACTGATGACTGATCACACGAATCTGATAAATTCTTATGACAGGATCTGTGGCTTTGAGGTTCATTGTAGAAGCCAGATTGTGCCTTATTTGCTGTTAAGGCTTAATAGAATTGCCCATTGATTTCTCTGCAGCCAGGTCCCCCAAGGGATTTATTCATTCAGGGATTAAAATTGTTCCACGGTTGTCTGATTTGTTTAAAGCTCATGCATTTCTCTTAATTGGAGACAGTGACCTCAAAAGTAGCCCAAACCTTCCATTATCCTTATGTGGAAGAAAAAGATGTTAAATAATTTTAAAAAAAATCATATTTTGACTAATCAAGGATGTTATATCTCTACTTTTGTACCTCTCTATTTCTGCTTGCTTGAATAAAAAATGAATTGAAATATCTGCCTGATGAATTTGTTTGGAGTGGAAGGAAGCCAAGAATTATTTTAACAAATGTTTTATCTTGACACTGAGTATGGAGGTTTAGTTTGCCAAGCTGGAAAAGTGAATAACTAGGCAGTTTTTGTGAGGCTTGTATAGGGTGTGGGTCATCTTGAATGTCAGTTCCAATCTGTGTTACATGTTTGTGAAGGAGCATATATGGTGAATGAATCGACACATTCTCCTCATAAGTTGCATGTTTCTCTGAAACAGCTGACTAGTTTTGAGAAGCTGTGGCACACACTGCAGTCAGCTGAGAAGTTTAAGGGACTTCAGGAAATTTCCTTTTCTCTGCTGGACAGAATTTCTCAGGTACATTCTTCCCCTGTGTATGTGTTGAAGGAGTGTTTGTTGGGTGCTGTGATGGTGTGAAGGTAGTGTGTGTGGTAAGCTGGGATGCAGAATATGGCAAGGAGCATTCCTGGCCTGTGGAAGATGGATGGAATTCAGCACGGGAGCAGGGGGCCTTTAGCACAGCTCCAGTGAGTGTGGGGTCCCACGGGCTGGCAGGGTGCATAGCTGTCCTGCCTATGGCCTCATGGCTGTAGAACAGACTCACTACCTTGTTTTGGCAAGTTTGCCTTTATCAATTGTTGCCAGAGCTGTGAAAGAAATCAGCAAAACCCACCTGAAAGTCGATCTGCTGCTGCTGTTTCTTCCACTTTTGCACAGGCATTTGAGAACACAGAGTAATGTGTATGAATAAAACCGTAAGTGGGCCAGACAGAACAAGGAACTACTGCAAGGTCAAAATCGGGCTTGTGTCCCTGGATTCACTTGAGAACTGAGGCTGCCAAAACTTAGGTCAAAACCAGGCAATTTCTAATAACTTTTAGTTAATATGAATCTGCTGATGAAGGCAGATCCAATCCTCATAATTGAAAAACCAAAACAAACCTTGTTTCCATGGATGAAGTAGAATTCAAAGAAGAGGAGGGAGGCTTCTCTAAGCATCACTCACTACTTTGTTCTGCCACCAGTGAAATGATGCTCTGTCATTAAGCCTTTTCAGGGACTTGTTTCTACAACTGTTCTTACTTTCTCTCATACTTTCTGCCTGTACTACTGTTTTACCTTCACAGTTTCTCCTACCTTGCTTTCTTCTTTCCTGCAGAAACATCTCTTCCCTACAAATATCTTCATTTGTGATAGTAATCTTAAGGGAAGTCTCTTCTGACTCACAACATCAGTTGCTTCTTTGGTCTTCCCATGTATCTGTAGGCTATGGATCTGTTCTCATTATGTTCATGGATAAGGGAGCTCTGTTGCATTTTACACTTGTTTTGAATTATAGCCATTGCTTCAGTAATGCTTAACTCAATCACAACAGTGGGTTATTATCTTGCAATTTAACTGTGAAAGATGATAGTGGGAAAAGAAAGACATTTCTTCCCTAGAGACAGGTTGAAATCGTGGGTTCATAATAATATAATGCTGCATATCTGATATTCTGGGATCACCGAGTGGGCATCAACACTTGAACAGGCAAAGTTCAAAGTCTTATGGGACTGAAGGTTTGTCCAAAATGGACTAACCTGCAGTCAATTTTGGAGATATCTGAACCAGATAAACAGTCTTGCTTCTCTGACATTTGGAGTGAGTCTGCAGTATACAGAAGGATAATGGTAGCTTGCCTGTTGTTTTGACAAAATTACGCTCTTTAAACTGGTCACCGTCTCTTGTGTAACTTGACACTGTTAGCACAAACATATGAGGGTTTCTGTTTGGACTCTGATGGACTGCTTTAAGGAAGTGTTGTTTGCTTTAAAGAGGTTGTTTACACAACCTTTCTCATGGTGAGAGGATTTTTTTAGTAAAACTAGTCCTGAGAATCTGATGCAAAATGACTCTGTGAGCAGAGAGCACTGTAAATTGTCTTGTGTAGAGAAAATAGTTTTAGTCGCTTTTCTTGAACCTTTGCAGAAATTTCTCTGCAGCTCTTGCAGTGAGCCTGATGTAGTGAGTTTCTAAGTGAAAGCAAAATACTGTCAATTAGACTGTAGTCTTTAAGTTGAATTCTGTAATTTTTACTCACGTTGCTTGGGCAGCCTGGTTTAATGACCAGCTCAGCTGCTTTGCAGTCTTGTTCTGAATGGAATCACAAGCTGTAGCTAAACCACAACAATATAAAAGAGGACCATGTGTGCAAATAGGTACAACTCACTAAGAACTGTTGAATTCACTGTTGGGGACTTTGGGTCTGTGGATGATGGTGGTAGGAATCTCCAGCAAGGGCTTCCTGGCTTCATCTCCACAAAATGACCTTCCAAGTTCAGGTGAAGCTATTTCATTGTTTTTAAAACCACTTCTGCTCCTACAAAACTACATTTTGTCAGCTGTATTTCCACCATATAAAGCCTCATTTCCTCCTAGCTTTTCTTATGTGACTAGTTGTTATTTTAATGGCCTTTGTTTCTGAAGGATAGGGCAAAATAAAAGTGACTAGTCTAGTTTTCATCATAATATTTATAAGTGATTACACCATTTTGTTTTTTCCATTCCCTCTCCGGGATGGAATGCAGTTGGAATTTACAATAGCACTGGGCATCATCCTAACTGTTTACTGTTAGATTTGGACTAAAACTGGTAACCTGTATTAGCTCAGCCCAACAGTCTGCTGTGGTGTCATTAAAACTTTATATTCCACAACAGTCTATGGTGGTGTGGAGACAGTATCTGTTTTAATGGGTTAGGGTGAGGAAGCAAAAGCCATTTGCTAGTGGAGGTGAGAGAGCTACTGCAATAGAGCATGCAAGTGGTCTACTTATACGAGAAGGTTCTTAATCAACATGATGTTGAAATTTTAACTGCTCTTTCTAATGTTTCTTATTAAACTCTCAGCCACTTAGCTTAGGAACAGCAGATTGTCAACTACCAGGTGAAAGCACTTCAGTTTTTGAATGTTTTAATTAATTACGTTGCATGTGTAATGCCTGATAATACGCTGTGTGTTAAACCAGAACGCCCTGACAACTGTGTGCAGACTGCTTGAAAAGAGCATTATTTACTTTGCTGTGTCAAAGCACAAGCTTGAGTGTGTCAGAACCAAGGTTCACTGTGCAGCCATAACCTGCCTCCCATATGTGGGGTGGAGACTCCAGCTGCACCAGCACAAACTTCATTCTTTTGTCCCCCCACTTAAAGGACCTAAAAGTTACACCACCTGCCAAAGTTACAAGCAACTGAATATAATGAAGGAAATTATTACAAGTATTGCTGTTATCTCATCTCTAATAAAGTATCACTGGCTTATAGCGAAAGCCTGAAAGGAAGTTAATCAAGAAATAAAAACACTGTGTGTTACATAAATCAATGCTGAGTTCATGTAGCTGTAAAAGTAAAGGTGTAAATTGTTTACATGCCACTGTCAATTCTAAGACTTTCACAACCAATTAAAATAGAGAAAAAACTTCTTTCTCCTTGGCTTACATGTAATTGGAAAAATAATAAAAGGTACTTAAGCCCCATTTTCTTAAAGGCAGAGTAGAATGTAAGAGTTTATTCCAAATTAGGAAAGTAGTTTGTTATGTAATTATCAAATCATAGAGTATTTAGTAAGAAGACCATGTCCAACTTATTTTAGAACAGACTATTAAAAAACATACTTAGTGTATAGTATTGCATGGAAATAAAAGATAGATTAAAAAGAAGAAGGAGTTTTTCTGCTCCTGTTTGGATATTCAGATGACATATTCATATTTCAGGGTATGTTAAGGATTTATTGCCTTGGTTTTCTTTCTATCCCCTTTTCTTTTTGATGTCACTGTTTCTTGTCTCTAGTGAAGACCAGGGAGAACCTGGACCAGGAATGAGCCCGAGAAATGGACTGTGTGCAGACAGCTGTCAGACTCACAAATGGATAAACTGAAATTTATGGCAGGGGCAGGAGAATAAGAAAAAGAGATTATTAAAAGTAACTGTATTTGTAACAATTTTTCATTCTTTTGCTTCAGAGGTTGCATACAGCAATAGGACAGATGGTGCCTATTTCTTTTGTGCTGTTTGACTTCCTGCCTGGCAGCTCAGCAAACAGGTACCCAGAATCCAGTCCACATGGGCTCCATCAGTGCCAGCTGCAGCACCTCCCTCTTGCCCAAATGATGGCTCTAAGGAAATGGAGGGAAATGGCAGTTCTGTGAGTGGTGTTTGGGGAACACAGAGGAGTGGGAACTCAAGGGTTTGCCCCTTGGATCATTTGAGCAAAGGGGTAGGCACACGTGTGAGGACACTGGTATCCCTGTGTGTTGCATGGACATCCCAGTCATTTAATTGCTCTTCTTTCTCTGGACATTGCCCTTCAATACTAGTAGAATTTTATAAGTGGTTATGAGACAATAAGTGGTTATGAGACAATAAAGATTGTTAAACCTGGCCAAGAGTGGATACAATTGCATCATCATAAATGTATTCAGAACATACCCATATATACAAAGAGAAATGAGCCATACTCGTGGTTAGCAGTGCTAGGATAGTGGATGAACTCAATGACCTTTCAGATCTTTTCCAACCAAAATGATTCTGTGATTCGTGCCTAGACACTGTATGCTGAGAGCTGCATAGCAGGCCATTGTTACTTTCTTTACCTTGCACCTCCCAACTGACCAGTGTGTGTCTTGGGTACTGTTCTGTATTGTGTCTACTATAATGGGTTATTTGTAGTGTGACTGGGCGTGTTTGTATCTACTTCAGCCTAGGTGAAACAACAGCTGTGAACATGCAGAGACAAGGACCACAGTGCAAGCTAGACAAGCCCTCTGAGGGCTGACGATGCCATATTGTTCTTTTTTCTCATTGCTCTTGTAATTGGGGGTGAAAGTGGCCCCAGCCTAAATAATCTTGCTAGGTAGTGTGAAAGCTATTTAGCCCTAAAGCAAAGGGGAAAAGAATAAAGTTCCTTTGTTCCCCATCTCGCAACTCCTTTCCCCAGGAGATCCTCTCTTGGTTACCATGGATACGTAGACTGGTGGTACACTCTTCTGCTCCTTTATTCATACACCTACTAACATCTGTACCAGTGCAGATTTCAAATATAGACCTGGCTTGTGCTGGATCTGGCTAAATCTGGTGCTGTTTTACACATTTCTGTGACACATTGATTTTGGCTGGTCGTTCTGCCTTCTTGAGCAGATGCAGCATTTCATAACTTCTCACTGAATTTTTATCCTTCCATTCATGATGGTGACAACCAGAAATCTGATTGTGAACCACCAACATGAAGCATATAAAGCAGCATGGGAATTTCAAGAAATCTGTTTCTCAGCACCACTCCCTTGAATGCTGGGTGGTGTATCAGGTTACATGAAGACCTGGAGCGGTCAGGTCAGTGCCTTACAGTTCAGTAGTGAAGGCATTTGTTCCAAAACAATTTATGTGTCTTGTTCTTCAGTGGCACTCCAGTCTAATTGAGCTTAATTTGACACTAACTGGGTAATTAAGGAACCTTTCTTTTGGCTTCTGTGGGCATTGGATCAGAGCTGTTAAGACCAAGGACATTGAACTGCTGGATTTGGTTTATTAGTTTCATAACTGAGGCTGGAAGCTCTGGAAAACTAGGACCAGCTCTGTACTGACAGCATTTATCTAAACATTAAGAGATCAAGACCCTGCGCACCTCGCACTGTTCCCACTTGCTTCACCATGTGATGTAAAGTTGAGAGCAGGCAGGCTATTTGGATGTCAGATGAGCCACCAAAATCACAGGAAAAGGCAAGTGTATGTGCAAATTTAAGCATACAGAGAAGCATTGAAGTGGGAGCTTTTAAGCTTTTGGTTTTTTAGACTATTTGTGTAAACTGTTTGTCTTCTGTGGCATTCAGATATTAAATTAAATCAGTATTTTTTCATTAAAGGAACAATTTTTTCTGTCTTTAAAATACTTTTAAGAGAAAGCAATAATAATAATGAGAAAACATTTCTGTTGACTGTTGCCTATGATTTGTCCAGAGCCATGTGGTATCTTCTCAAGTATGAATAGCACCAAGCTTTTTACTGCTCTTATTATTTAATTGTATTCTCACAGCATTCAAAGGACTCAGCCAGCACAAGGAGCTATTGTGCTTTGAACTGTGCAAACACTCAAGAGACAGAATCGTCTCTAAAACAATCTGAGTTTAACCTAATGAGACGGGTAAAACATGCACATTCAGGCAACTCAGTAACACCTTGCTGTTAGGCATTTAGGTGGGGTCATAACAAGACTTTCTGGCACTTTTACTTCCTCTTCTTTCTGTGCTGCCTCTGTCCTCTTCCTCACACCCTTCCCAGCCAGCTGCTGTAGCAGTTTTGCAAGCCCTTGTTCTGGCCTTTCCCCTGTGGTGCTGCCCAGGCCGTGTACCCTACAGGCACAGGCATGGTGCCTGTATTCACACCAGTTATTTCACAGGAGTTCTCATCAGTTTTCACTGAAAAGAGGAAGACAGGTGTTGAAGACTCTGGAAAACGATTTGAAGGTTCTAAGTCAAATTTTTTTCCACGCAGAATTTGTTTTTCTTGGAAGTGCACATGCAGTTCTCTGCCATTAGCTACTGCACAACTTAATGTCTTCTCTTTGTACAAAGTTGGATAGCACCAGCTGCCTGGACTGCAAATCTGCTCCCAAGAAATAGCCACAACACAGACCACTTCCCATTATCAGGACAACATGGTTCAGTTCTTCTTGGTACCTGTCTTTCGCTCTGGCTTTGTGCTTTGTTCCCTGTTAAAGAGCTTTTCTCCTGGGGTAATGGCTCTCTCTCAAAGGTGCATGAAGGAGAAAATTCCTGTTGGAGGAGCAAGGCCTTACCCAAACCTGCCAGTCTGCCTGCCATACTCTTTTGTATGCCAAGTTGACAGCAAGAATGAATCAATGCCATGAGATTGAAAAGTAAGTGTATTGTTAAGCTGTTTGGACCAGCAGATGGCAAATGTAGAGGGGGAGAAAATCAATCTAAGAGCCAATCCAGGGAACAGAATTATATATAGCCATCTGGCAAACATATGAGGGGAAAGAAGAAGATTAGACCAAGTTCAGCTTTAAATATCTGCTGACACTGAGAGGAAGTTGGTGGGAACTCCTGCCATGGGAGAGCAGACTTTGACCCTCTAAGGAGTACTGTATGGTGTAGAAACCTGAGACAGTGTTGAGGACTTATAAAGAGGACCCTAAACGGTCAAGCAGAGAGATCTTAAGCAGCAGCATTCCTGCCTGTGTGAGAGCCTAGTGATACTCCACGTAGAATAGTTAGTACAGAACTGCTTGATTCCCCATGATGGGATTGAGGAGAACATATCTAGGAACCTGGTTTGGAGAAAAGAAGTAGAAAGAAGAGAAAGGAGTAAGCAGAGTGGGTGATCTAAGTTGTGGATGCCCTATCCATGAAGTGTTCAAGGCCAGCTTGGATGGAGATTGGAGCAGCCTGGTCTAGTAAAAGGTGTCCCTGCCCATGACAGGGTGGATGGAAATAGGTGATCTTTAGTGTCTCTTCCAACCAAGCCATTCTGTGATATCACAAATTCTGAAAGACATTGATAAATCTGTTTAATGCCAATGCCATGGCAGTTTGTAACTTTGCTCTACTACTTTAATTCCTGGAGAAAAAAGATGTATGTGGTTTTGCACTCAGGCTTTTAAGTAAAGTTTCAAAAGAGAAGCATAATCCATTGAAAAGGGAAGTGGTGTCTTACATAAGTGCCCAGCACTTCTTCTGGAAACTTGCTCTCAGGGAATGTAATTTCAGAGCCCAGAAGTCTAGCAGATGTTAATACTATTTCTGTTTTACAGGTCAGTAGTTTTGGGGTTTGTGCTCTGAGAAATGCCTACAGCTGCTAGTCTGTCTTTTACATTTTAAGAACAAGTCAATTCTGTACCTTATTCTTAATTTATACATATGAATTTTTCTTTTCCTGGAAAAATGGGGGTACTGTGGGACATCTCAAAAAGTTAAGTTCTCTAGAAACCAACAGTCTTGTCGGCACTGTGTCATCTTATTTCCATGAAGAGCAACAGTGGATAATTTTACAGTGAATTTTGTTCTTGATATCCAGGTCCGTGGCATTAAACAGAACGTATAATCCAACCACTCAGACTTAACTGCAGTAAAAGAAAAAACTTTCAGTATTGTAACCTGATTTTTTAATGCCTCCGTTGATAATAAGGCTCATATCAATGCTGCTGTAGTAGCTATGTTATGTACATTAGCTGTTGGCTTCAGACACTTACATGGGAAATGGTTGCTAACTCTCACTGAACAAAATTTTCAAGTATCAACTTCCTTTCCACCTCATGTGTGTTACTGGTTAGTTACTGTATCTGAGAAAGTTGTCTTGAGTTTCTCTCAGCATCCAATGGCCAGACTAACAAAAAGGCAGTATTTCTGTCCCTTTGCTCAGATGAATAATTCATTGCCCTCCCTTTTATGTGTAAAGTAAATTTGAACTGTTTCTTTTGCAAAGATGATTTACAAGAGGTCATAGACACACAAAATTCATTTGCTGCCTTCAGGTGTGTCATAATCTTTCAACTGAGAGAGAAGTAACAGTTTATTTCTGTTAAATTTTGGTTAAAGAATTCTCTATATCTAGTGTTAGAGATCCTTTAATTGCAGTCGGGGTTTGGCAGGTTTTCAGTGCCGTTCTGCTGCTATTCTCCCCAGCTCAGCTGAACAATGGGCTGGCGAGATGCTGGCGGTGTTGCTTGGTTACAATTCATCAGCCTGAATCAGTGCTTCACGCAGCTCCTCCTGCGGCTCAGCAACCGGGACACTTCCAGGCACTGTATTCCCGATGTGTGTGGAGATGTGACCGGGTTCCGTCCTGTCTCAATTGCTGTGATACTACACCCTTGCAAAGAGATTAGGACAGCAGTGTTTGACTCTCAGTGGTTGAAGTCAGGCAGTTTGGAGCTGTCTGTTTTACATGGCTTTGCAAAAATACAGCTGAGTGAAGCAAATTTGTAAAAAATATGTTTTGGTGCAAGGTGTGTTTGACAAGTTTGATACTCCAGCATCCTTCTGTATTCATCAGGAAGATTAAATCCTTTATTAAGTTTCTTACCCTGGAATAGACACATGCTTTGCTAAAACCAGCCTGCATGCAAAGTGGAACATTAACAGGCACTTCCGCCTCCCTCTTACTCACTGCATTTGACCAGATTTTAAGCTGGCATAAAGTGAAGCTGGTGGAGTTATGCCAGTTTAGAAAACAGGAAGATGTGACAGGTTATTTTTAACACTATGGAATGGATTTTTCTGTACCCCACCCTGATCCATTTTACTACTTAACCATTCTTGCTGTTCAAGACATGATTGAAGGAAATGTTAAGAAAGCAGAAAGGTGCCCAGTTTGGGCATTTCCAACAGCTTTGTTCCTGTCTACATCCTTTCTCTAACTTTCATATAAAACTGCTTTGTGGTTTTGCGGTTCTCACTGGTTTATTGTCTGTTATCACTCTGGTCCATGTACCATTTGCCCCCTGTTTTATGCATAGGAGAAGTTTAAATCAATGGCCCTACAGCAGCTTTGCCAAGAGTGTCAGTGACAAATCACTGACTAAGCCAAATATTTGCTCATGTGTGGCCAGGAGATCACTGGATTCTCTCACCTACCTGAAGCATTATCATCTTCACCAAGTATCTCCCACGGCTCTCTTTCCAATCCTCACAAATGCCCTTCAGTCTTTATTCAGAAAAATCCAAAAGTATTTTTCTCAATCTTCCTTCTCCCCTTTCACATCTGAAATTCTTGTCCCTGAAAGGACTTCCCTCTTTATCTGTCTCTTGGGTTCAGCAATTCGCCATCTCTTCTCAAATATACCATACTTGTCTTTTAATTTCTTTTTCCCCTCAATTAAGGACCTAGTTATTAAAAACTTACATTTGTGGCACCTTTCATTTTGCCAGGCTTCCTCTGTTTTCTCTAATTTCTGCTGTTTAGTGTCAGGTTGTTGCATTGCTGGACATTAGGGTCATTTGGAAGAATTTGTAGGAAAAATTCACTGAAGTGCCAAGAAGCAGAATCTGTAGTAAAAAAATTAATCTAGCACTATCTAAAATGCAAATATTTCTATGAGTAGATTCTCTGCATTGTTTTGCCTTCTGGTGATGGTATATTTAAGATGGCCTTTCATCAGAAAATTGTTTCAGAATATCTGCACTGCTTAAAAATCAGTTGCACTTCTCAGAGCTGTGATTCCCAATTTGCACTCAGTGTTGTTATGTGATCAGTTTTTCTTTAGCAGCAGGTGAGTATATATTTAACATCTTAAATTTTCAGTTTGTTTCCTCCCAATGTCTCTTGGTTATCTATACATTTTTTTTTTGGATTTTTTGTTGTGCCTCTATTTAAAGCCTGAATTAATTCAGCTTTGCTGAATTCAGGTCATGACATCTGTAACTATTTTGTCTGGAAATTTAAGTGCTTTTGGGATAGGACTTAACACTGAGCTCTTCCTGTCTCTGCAATAAAATGAGAGAAGGGAAATGAACAAAAGAACTGTAATTTTCCTATCAATGTGATGGGCTTTGGCACTTATTCAGAAAGGTACTTGAAGCACCTTAATGCTCATCTGCTTTTGGGCAGCTATAATTGCTGCAGGGATAGACTGATTCCCTGGATAAATATGGACATTTATGGGGGAGGGAAATATTTCAAGCATAGCTAAGAGACTGTTTCCTGACCTGAATCCTGTGCTGAATGCACTGAACCTGGCTGTATCAAAAGGATAGCCTTTTTTGGGTATGCACTGCATATGCATTAGGCGTAAGCATTAGGTGTGCCGTTGTCCAGCTGAGCTGGGCTGGCACTCTGCAGAGCCACTTGTGTGCATGTCCCTCCCATTAAAGTGTCACTTTGTTTCTACCAGATAAAAGGTTATTGTGGAGTAATTCTCTTTTAGGGTCGCAGCTGGACTTCTCTAGAGATGGCAGACCATCCTCCTGTGCCTGAGGCTCCTCTTTAGCAGAGCTTTTGCCCATGTGGTGGCTGAGTGGTAGGTGTATCCACTGCAAATCTCTCACGCAGAGAGTGTGCCCTGCAAAGATGATAGAGGAGTTATTGCCCTGGCTGAGCTGCATGTCCTCGGAGATGTTCCTGTTTGGGACTGGCAGAACCTCCTTGAGCAAGGAGGGAGCTGCTCACATGTGAGAATGTGCCCAGATGCGATGTGGAAGCAGCCGTCTGGAAGGAAAAGATTTGTTTCTGCACTGATACCCCTCAGCCCTCCTGGCCTCACAGGCTGCTCCAGCCTGTGGGAGCTGTGCCACGCGTGGTGTTCACAGCATTGCTCTCATGCAGTTTTTGCCAAGATGTTCCTTGGAGCCAGTAGAAAGCAAACAGGCTTTTTTTTCCAGATAATTTGGTCTTCAACAGTTGTGTTGTGCTGCATCTGAGGAGGCACTATTTCCTTCCACTATACAGGATGAGTAGGGTCAGGTATACCCCATCCAAGGAACCCAGAGGCACTTCAGGTCTAGCTCAGCTCTTACTTTTTGTCTTTTTGAAAATCTATCCTAAGGAGTTTGCAGGCTAAATAGAGTAATTAATACAATGCCATGTCAGTAACTTAAAATATTTACATGGTCAGAAAATGCAGAGTTCTTGTGTCCTCATTAATTTCCCTGTTCTGCTTCTCTTCAGTTTTCTATGTTATGATTCTTGACATATGTGTCTGGGACAACCTGTATTTTTTTATTTTCATATGCTTAAAATTCTGTCATTGTATTTCTTAGTATTGAGGCTGTGTGCATGATAGATGGTTTCTTCCCCTTTATTTAATGACCAGATTTAAAATAGAAAGATACCATTTTAGTGTTATAAACTTTCTAGTTTCATTGGCTTGAGGAGCAGATAACTCACCCTCCATTTTCACATGTGCTCCTATTTCCAGAGCAGGTGCTTTTTTGTCATAAAAAAACCTCAGCTGCTGTCCCTTTGTCCTGGGTGATGTTATGTGGTGGCCTTTGCAAAGCCAGGAGGAACTTCTTGGCATGACCCTCAGTTTCCAGAAAGGACCCAGCTAGGCTTCCTGAGCAACATCAGCCTGCGCTAAGAATTCAGGTCAGGATCTCCCTGCTTGTTTCCTAGCAACTGGGGGATACTGGTGCTTTCTCCCCTGACCGGCTCCTTCCGCGTTAGATACAGGGATCACTTGGTGAAAGGATCAGGGCAGTGCTAGTAATTCATGCTTCAGGCAGGCAGAGGAGCCCCGTGCTGGGTAACTGATGACACATAGGGTGCACTGTCCAAGTCGAACTGAATTGAGACTTTCAGAATTCTCCGTGCAAACTTGAAAGTGCCTCTGCTGGATTTGCTACCACTTAAATGTCTGGCAAGGTGACAGATCCCTTTTGAAACAGCAGTAGCCTTTTGTGGTACGTTGAATCTGGCAAACAGGAACTTTCTCAGGTAAGCAGCTGAAGAAAGTTTATATCTGAGGTGCTTTAAAGGTGGTTTTCCAACAGGTGAAATGTGTTTCTTGGTTACACAGGTGCACAACGTTCAGTTCTGGGAGTATTGACCTGCCTTTGTACTAATTAAAGTTTCATCGGATGGTAAGTAAAAAAGTTAAGTGGAAAGATGAACTATCTTCCCTAGTTCCTTGTGGTGGGTGTTTATAAATTGTTGAAGACAACCTTTAAACCTCTCTAGTTAATTTATTGTAGAATTGGCTAATGAAAAATCTTTAAGTGATCAAAAGTTACCGGTTGCCAAGCTCTCGATGCAACTCACTCCTTGTGGAAGGTTTACAAAATGCAACACAGCAATTATGTATTGTTTGCAGAGTTCGGCAATCATTGCCTCAGTTGGTAACACAATGGGATTTGTTACTGCTTTTTGTTTTCCTTTGATAGATTACAAGTAGAAGCCCTTTGTCAAATGTATAAATTAAAGGGATGTGCCATTCTAAGAAAAATACTTGCAGCACAAGGAAGACAATTTTTGTTTTTGGATCTCCTCTTCTCTACTCACAGAGGTGGTGGGAATTAAACCAGAGTATATTTGTATCTCATGCTGGCACAGGGCTGGTGTGATAGCTTTGTGAAGGACCACTCCTCCAAGAAAATACAGTTTTTGTATTTTGAAAAGCGTGGAAATTAATGTCTCCAGGTGCATAAAAGCTCTTTAACATGCCTTTTTCAGGAGTCTGTAAGCAGTAGGTTCCAGCTCTTCAGTGATATGATTTGGTACAGCTCCAATTAACCTGAGCAAAGACCTGCCCACTGACTTCAGCCACAGACCTGGCTGCACATCCCCAGGACATGCACACTGCAAGCACACTTACAGGTTTAATGCACAGCAGGTTGTAGTGGGGAATTCTGAATACAGACATAAAAGACCAGATTATTTTTAAGCAATGTATTTTAATTATCTCTAATATGAACCTGTTAATTTGAGTGCTGACTCTAAGGCATTCAGAAGCCGATTTCTTCAAAGGAACAAAGTGCAGTTTCAATTGATATTTTCCACATTTAATATTCAGAAAAACAATTCCCAGAGTCTCACGTTGCATACCTGATATAGCAGCTGCTTTTCAAAGTGTGCATGTCCAGTCTAGTATCCCAGACTTTTTGTCTCTATTACACATATGGGCAATGCATATGGGAGAGCTCATACATTCATTCCTAGGACTCACAGATTATTAGTCTACCTAAGGAGAGAGGGAAAACAAGTATCAGGGCAGTATCTTTGTGCAGTTCAGAATGTTCTTTATTACAAAAAGCTCTCTCAAGTGTGTAACTTCATACTGCTGTGTGGTTAGGTGACGTAGGACAGAGAAGAAAATATCTGTTTGAGGAGGTGCTTCACATTTCATTTAATTGTTTCAGTCTCAAGGTCAACAGCTTTCAGGAGACAGTGAACAGCAGAAATCTCTTTAGTAGCTTTGATCTAGTTGTTTTAGTAAAACAGCACCTTTATAGGATAGTGTGGGACATAAGAGATTAACTCACCCAGCACTTCCTGATCTTTCCTCTATTCACAAAGCCTGAGAGTGTCCTCTTAGTAATGCTCTTCTGTCAGGGCTGGGAGCTCTGTGAGACATATCATTCCCTATCCCTTGCTGTGACTCACCAATATTTTTTAAAATGTTAAAAGGAAGGAGGCTCCTAAGCAGAGAGGGTCAGAATTTCCTCAATCTTGAGCTAGTACATTTGCCAACTGCGTGTAAAAGGCTAAATATTTTCCCATTATACCTACACTGGAGACACCCTGCAGATACACAGATGTCTGGACCCTTGCAAATCCAGCCAAGGGAGCATATGTCGACACTTTGGGGATTGAAAAGAATCTGGAATGGGTCCTGTAGTCTGGCACTGGCAGCCAGCATCAGCATCTGGGTGGCTGGAGGTCGGAAAGAGCCAAGTCTGGGGAGGTTATTGGAACATTGTCCTTGCATGGAACAGTGTTTCTTGTTAGTAAATAGCTCAAACTTGCTCTTGGACTCTGCAGCAGAGAGCAGGCGAGAGGAGACAGGTGAAAACTTTCCTTTCTGCCTGTCTGCCAACATGTGCAAGCTTAACTAGGAGCTGGGGAGCCCAAGCCCAGGAGTGACTTTTGTGTCATCTACCTATCGAGGCTACCTGGGGTCCAGTGTCCGGTTCTGACTGCCAGAAAGGGTGAGCTTGGAGTGGAATGGGTGCAAAGAAGGAGCAGTAAAATGGCTGGGGTAATAGAGTGGGAGTTACTCTGTGGGGAAATTAAGATGTCTGGCTTCTTTGGCTTTGCAGATGAAGGCTGAAAGGGGAGATGGCCATCTTCTCTGAATGCCTGTTGAAGAAGAGAAAAGCTGCTTTAAGGAAAGTCTTGAATTGGCACAAAAATAAAGACATATAGACTGGTCATTTAGTCTGGGAATTTCTAACCGTCGGAGATACAAAGTTCTGGAATAGCATTTGAATAGTTTTCAAAATCAGACTTTAATCAGCTTGTGAAGGGATTATATGAAGTGTTTGAAAGCAGCAACAGAGGACTCAATGCTCAGGAAATTCCCCCTGGTAGTATCTTCCCAAGTTTTACCCTGAAACAGCTATATGAAGCTCAAAGATGTAAGTGTACCAAAACATACCATTCCTCAGGAGACTTTACCATGTGGGAGTAGTGAAAATGTCCAGGTCATGCATGGAGTCCTTGCCCTGTAAGGGGCTGATAGGGGGGATGCATGTAATAGTGACAGATCTTGCAAAAACACAGAGCTAAAGATCCTTTGTAGGCAAAATGATTCATCCCTGACTTTGGACCTGCCCATGGGATCAGAAAAGGTCAAGAAATGCTGGGATCCTTCAAAGGTGCCATGAGGCTGTTTACTTTAGACATGATTTTTAATTTGTTGCTGTAACTAACTCTGTACACACAGATTTTTCACCTTCCTCCCTGGGAAAGCAAATAAAACATAGCAGTTTGATGCAGGAAGTTCCTTCCCCAGGAGTGGGGAAATGACTCTGGAGGTCTTTGCCATGCCTGAGAGACAGGTTGCTCCTGAATGAAACCTGTTCACTGGTTTTACTCTGCACCACCTGCCTTGGTAGGAATCATGGCAGACCCACAGGAGATAGGAGGAAAGCCCATGCAAGCAGCTTTTGTTTGCACAGCTTTGCTTTCTGAGCTTTGATTAGAAATACTGCTCTGCCACCCTCTCTGCCAATGGTGTCCCTTTCACTCCCTGTGGGGAGATTGTGTGCTTCTCTGTTCCTCTTCCTATGTCTGAGCACTTTCTAGTGTTTCAATGCCAATGCCATTTAATTTATGAATGCTGCAGTATGTTTTGTTGTGCTTACTTAAATCAGGCAGAGCTCCAGTATTATACATGTAAAGGTGATGGCAGATGAGTGCTCTTTATGTCATGCTAGATTTCTGCTGCACACTTGCACTGTATCTGCCAAATTGCAGGCAGGAAAGTTTTGAATGAATGACAAATATTTCCCAACAGTAGTTAGTTAAGTGCCTGCACATGTTAAATTAACCATAATAATCTTGTCATAGTCATGAATTAATAACCTGCATCTCATCGGGCTTTTGAGAATTGAAGTAAAACATTCAAAAAGGGAGCCTGGGCACAAGTGGGATAAGTCTCCAAATGGCTCTACATTCCTATCCCCACCATCCTGCCCCACATGCCAAGCCCCAAAGGTTATACAGGAATTGGAAAATTATGTTTAGAAGGGGCAGAAAGGAAGAGATACCCTCTGCCCAGGGGTGTCTCCTTGGAGTAAAGTGATTTAGACTTATTAATTCCTGAATTGTCTTCCTCTCTCCATTGTCTAGAGGTAGGTGCAGCTAGGGACAAATGTGCACATGAGAGCTTTCTGCCAGAGATCTTAAACCAGTGAGGGGTTTCACAAGGAAAATGCTTCTTAGGTCAGAGGATAGGGAGAACTTCTGTCCCAGTGGCAGAAGTGAGAAGAAGACCAAGAGCCAGTGTTGATATGGGAAAAGAGAGGCATTTCTCCCACTGTCTTCCATACTAGTGGTCTATGGAACCCCTTCCAGGGAGATCCAGGTGGTGTGATTGAGTTCCCTTTGCCTCGTGATTTCCACTATGCCAGAGGGTGCCTTGGGGAGCTGTGCCCTAGACCAGAGAGGGCACCTCAGTCTGTGCCATTGGCTCCAGCAGAGCTGGACCAGGAGACAGGCCTGGAGCTGAGTGCTGCCTCTGCATGATGGGCTCACTCCGGTCCCTGCTCTGAGAGATGCTGCCTGAAGAGCATCAGGAAAAATTTTTAATCTCTTTTATGAGGAGAGACTGCGGCAGCCGGGCCTGTTTAGTCTAGAGAAGAGAACACTGAGAGGAGATTTCACTAACACATACAAATATCTCGAAGGTGAGGGCCAAGAGGATGATGCCAGACTCCTTTTGGTAGTGCCCAGTGACAGGACAAGGAGCAATGGCCATAAGCTAAAACATTCACCTCAACATGAGGAAGAACTTCTTTGCACTGGGAGTGGCAGAGCAGTGGAAGAGGCTGCCCAGGGTGGTCGTGGAGCCTCCCTCTCTGGAGACATTCCAAACCCACCTGGATGTGTTCCTGTGTCTCCTGCTCTAGGTGACCCTGCCTTGCTCAGTGGGGGTTGGACCAGGTGATCTCCAAGGGTTCCTTCCAACCCTAATCTGTAATTCTGTGAAATGCTTTCTGTTTCCCAGTAGGAGGAAATGAGTGGGCTTGTGCAGGTGGTGTAGGGGTGCACTGGAGACTTGGCTCTGGGTTTCTGTCAGTGTGGCAGTAAAAACTATTAAAGGTGCATTCAGGGGTTTGGCTTCCAAAAGGCTGTAATTTTGGAGTGACGGCTGGAGGATTTACATGCAGAATGACTCTCCAGAGATTATATTTGCTGAGATTATTGCTGCAGGAAAGGAGCAAAGGAAAAAGAATCTGAGCAAGTGGCAGTTAATTCCATTTGCTCGTATCCTTGCTTTGGAGCACTGAGTGTGGTTTGGAGCACACACCTGCAAGTCTGTGAGGAGAGAAGAGCTACAGAAAAGTATCTTTTTTCTTTCAAACACAAAATAACAAATATGTCTTGAATGGATGGTAAGAATTAAAAGTTTGCAAGTGCATGTTGTGAGGGAGTAAATGACAGAAGGTTAGGGCTCTAATATTTGTGGAATCCTGACTGTATATCTTATAGAGTGTGGAGGAAGGTTCTAAATAACAATGAAGGGACTCAGCCATGATGTTTGTTGTGATGTGGACAGAAAGCAACCTTTCCAGTCTTTTCATGTAGGAAATTACTTGGGTTACGAAGACTGTCTGGATTAACTGGACTCCTACCTGAAACCTGAGGTAGTCATATATTACTGTGACCTTGTGTTAAAAATCTCATTCTCCTTTTTCTGGAAGTGATCCAAATATTACTCTGATGGATAAAGTAATAAAGGAGCCCCTGGCTCGTCTGTCTGCCATCAGGGCTCAAGAAAATGATTGTTGCTTGAAAGCTGAGAGGACCTGAATTAGGAAGGGTCAAAAGAGACTAAAGAAGGTCCTTTCCAAAAAAGAGCCTGCAACATGTACTGCCTCAGAGCAAGCCTTGTACAATAGTTAGACAAGAGGCTGTTCAGCTTTGCATTTGACCTGTGGGGTTTAATGCAACAGGAATGTGGAATGTGTTTACAAGGTAGCAGTTATTGCTGAAATATGTGAGTGCTGTTGCCTGGGGAAATTTCAGAGGATTGAGATTGCGCTGACAGCGGCTGTGCCTCTTGGAGGGACGGTGTGGATGCTGGGGAGGAAGCTGGCCTCAGAGTCTGCAGCCTACACAGGCAATGCAGGGGATGAGGCTCCCTTTCCCCTCCACGTCCCACTGCCATCCCATGGCTTCAGTTGGATCTTACTCCATCCTCGCTGCTCCTTTGTGCTAGGATGACCCAGGAGGGTGCACTGGTCCTTGGGCTGAAGACATGGCTTCTTGTTATCCCTGCATCCGAGGTGACTCCAGGTTAGCACATGACTGCAGCAGGTTCAGCAGAATGGTGTGGGCTGAAATGAGGTAAAGCTGAAGACTGAGGGTCCCTGATGACACCTTTTGTGATCAGCTCCTGGAAATCAACCTGCTTATCTTCTAGCTAGGCTGGTGTATCTCTGCCTGGAAGGGCTTAGGCTTCTCTCAGAAATATTTATTTAATTATCTTTGCATTCCCTACTTTCTTTCTTTTTTTTCCTCCCCTCCTCTACTTTAAATATCCACTATTAAAGCTATTACGGACATGGTTCATAGATAATCACAATAATTATTTCATCCTTCCAGCATAGGAATTCCCAAGGAAGCTGGTAAAGCCCAACTTAGTCTCTTTATTTCCTTCTTATTTAATTTTGCCCAAACCAGACTTTAATTTTCATCATGCTAACAGCAAAATATTTGGGAGGAGGCCTGGGATATAACTATATTCTGTGTTCAAATGAACAAGATGTTTTAAAAGTAAAGAAACTTAAAAGTGTTGAAATGGCACTGTTGACTACACCATTCGTTGTGGACCTGTGAAAATTGGGCCAAGTTCTGCTCTAGTTGTTAGCAATTGACTTCCTTGTCTGGTTAACTTGGCCCACCGACTTTTCTTCGGAATAGCGGATAAAGCTGAGCAGGGATCTCATTCTGAGTACTGCTAAACACTTGCTGCATTTTAAACTCCCATTAACCTCTGCATTGCACAAGAACACCCTTACATTGGGCTAATTACTGGGGCAGCAGGTGTCAGTGTGCCCTCGCTCAGGGCTTGCTGTGATTCCAGGGAAGTCTTACTCTTTCTTTACCACAAAGGAAGTGTGTGTGTACATAGGTGAATAGACAATTTACTGTATTCATGGTTCCAAAAAGCAAGGAGGCCTCAGTGAAAGCCCTGTTATATTTTCTTGAATTTAAAGGCACTGAGGCCTTTGTTAGAATGTTGATATTCCTACTCATTCTGAATACCAAAAGACCTGGTATAATTATTTTTGTGAAATAGCTTCAGGAACATTCCCAATCCTGAATTCAACAGTAATTGCAATTGTGACATGTAGAATCAAATGTAATTTTGTTCTAACTAGAGCAAGACATTTTGCTTTATATTTTATTGCTTTTCAGGGAGAGGCACAGTGCATTTTTAATACTTCACTGACCCTTGACTCTGAGTGACGTTAGCCTGCTATTATACAGAAACTGTGAAATTCTTCAGAACACTATTAACCAAAGTACTCTATGTAAACACTCAAAATTATTTAAGTTAAAAACACAGATTGTGCTTCTGTCAGTAAAGATGGCTGGTACAAACCTAAAACTCTGGTAGTATGTTGAGCTGTTTGTGCTCCTAAATATAGCAGAAGATTTCTGGTAGGGAGATAGCTGGGGGAGGTCTTGTGCCTTTGTGTAAAACAGCTATGCCTTTGTTACCCCTGCATGCTGAGGAAGAAGGAGAGCCAATGTGGCTTTTTTGCTTTAACAAGTCTTAATAATAACACTTACCATGTTGGTAGAATAGATCTCCTGGTCCCTTTATTAAATCACAAAAAATGAAGAACTGAAAGCAAGAAGGAAAGGGTTACTGCATAGGAATAAGACATTTCACATGAGTTTGCTTTATTATTTGCCAATGAAAACTCCACCTCCTGCCCCCCTTCCTCTAATTCTTTTATATGGTTGTTTGCTTTGCTTTGTTTTTGGTTGGTTGGGGTTTTTTTTAATTTGTTTAAAGAAAGCATGCAAGTCAAGTTAAGGTTTTTCTCATTAACAAAATATGGCCTTTGTCAAGGTGTATACCCTCAAGTTGCTGAGTCCTATCAGGGAAGAAAAGTTCCCTTCACCCTTCTAGGGCAACAGTTTATTCCCTGCACTGTGCAGGACATCAGACTGGGCAATCCTAGTTGTGCCTTCTGACTCTATTCCTGCATATTCTGCAGCAATGCACTGTTTTAAAAACGAAAAGCTCACTCTTCAAAAGCCGCCTGGGAGGAAAGTTTATTTTATGGAGTGTTTCTCACTTCTCTCAGAAATGCTGGAGGAAGGAAGGACTATTAACTCTTTGGGGGGGAAAAAACCACAGAAAAGCAAGACTTCCACCCCCCATCTTTTGGAAATGCACCATGCTTGTAATAGAGAAAGGAATGTGCTGTTGGCAGGGGCATGGCAGAAGGGCTGGTGAGGATCCGACAGGAGAGTCTGCACAGCCCTTGGAATAACAGGCAAGTGCACCAGAGAGGAGTTTGGGCTGGTGAGGCAAAGGAAAACACCCCTTGCCCAAGAGCAATGAAAGAAGCATGTGAAAACAACTGAATACCCAGAAAGCCCAACTGAAAGGCTTGGGAAGATGCACCTGCTGCGTTTTCCATTTTTCCTGTTGTAGCCCATAAACCCTCACATGCTGTTTATGGCAGGCCTTCCCCTGTTGCCACAAAGGCTCAGATGCACAGCCCTTGCAGCAAACTCTATTCTATCTCTCCCCTCTGATCTTCCTTTTAAGAGTTATGTTATTACTTGACATCCCGTGATGTTTCTTCTCTCAGTGGTTGCAGGGACATCCAGCACCACCTCATCACTCTCTACAAGCACCTGAAGGGAAGTTCTAGCCAGGTGGGGGTTGGTCTCTTCTCCCAGGCACTCAGCAATAGGACAAGGGGGCACAGG
>JAWWEV010000001.1:88102359-88120961 GCA_035583235.1 Hafferia zeledoni | reverse complement strand
GCCATGATCTGGTAAAGGGAATGGAGTTGGACCAAGGGTTGGACTTGATGATCTCGGAGGTCTTTTCCAACCCAATCGATTCTATGATTCTATGTTTTCACTGTATGCAACAGGGATTTGAGGTGTAGATGCAAGAGCTGCAAAGGAAAGGGCTGGTGCAAAGGGGCAGTACTGTGTCAGTAGTTATATGTATGGTCCATGTGCCAGAGCTTTGTATTTCTCCACCTCCACCAGTGCTGGGGGTGCAGGAATAGCAAACTCTTATACAAGAAACAGGATTGCAAGAGGTTATGTGCTGGTGCAACTAACTTTTGTTAGCCATTTCTGAGGGAAAGGGCAAATCAATCTCAGCTAACTCTATTAATTCCATCAGTGACTGGTAAGAGAATTGAAGGATCCCTGAACAGCAGTTTTGAAAGAGAAAGACCTTGACTTTGTGTTCAGGCTGGGTGCTTTCACCTGGATGTTGGCCTGGGACCCATGCAGCCATAGAGAGGATTTTGGCAGCAAAACTGTGTGCAGCCAGCCTTGCTCTGAGCACAAGGAGTGGCACACAGGCTCTCACCACACCAAAGTGATTGTGCAATACGCAAATATTCTTTTAACTTGAGAGCATGCTACAAGGCTAGCATGAGCTGGAGAAAAATATTAGCCACAAGCAAAGAAATAAAAGCTTTTATTAGGCAATAATGCAGAAAAGGAGAGATAGGGAAGGTGTACCAGCTTCGGTGTGAGACAGATAAAAGATGGATAGCAAACTGCCATTTAGAGAGCAAACCTTTTGTGAAAATACCACCTTTAGAAGATGATGTCCCCATGTACATCAGTCAGCATAAACAACCAGGTGCTAACAGCATCTGCATTAAATTATTAAAACAAGCAGAGAACACATGAAGTCAGAGACTTTGCAAAGTATTACTTTTTGCTTACTGATTCACATCATTTGAACAAAATTGAAGGAGGTAATTGTCTGCCCAACTTTGAAAACAAAAGTCATAGTCATATAGAAAAAGTGAAAGGGTGTTTTTCTTTTTGGTTTGGCATGAAGTTTATTTTTGATATTTTATATAGATTTTTGTAGTGGAAAACAATGCAGTTTTCCCAGAAAATGTCTTCTCTAGGTAAATTATTTTTAATAATCCAGAAAGGATGGGGATGCAGCTAGAATATATACAGATCCTGTATAGATGCTGACATATGGTAGAAAGGCAGGGTGATGCTTCAGTCACAGTGCTGGGACTCTGGATAAAGCTCTGAGGATGGTTGTGTGTATGTAAGCATGCACTCAGGTGCATTTGTTCACTTGATTTAAAAATTGGAGAAAGAATAAAAAATAAATAGGGAAACTCCTTTGACATAAAGAGAAGTTTGGAGCAGGAAGATGTATGGCTTTGGAGATGGGGTTGCAGTTGTTAGCAAATTCTCCTGTCCTTTTTGTGAGCTTTTTGGATGTGTTTATATAAACTAATTGGATTTTCAGACCTGCATCTCACTCATGTGGACACTCCTAATACTTGGGCTCATAAGTGCTGTGCTAGCTCTGGGATAGCTCTTCACTCTGCTTCCTTCACCTCCTGTTGCAGAAGTGGGGATAGAGAGGAGAGGTTTATCTTAGTCACATGAGCTCAGGATGATGGATGACTTTTGGAAAGGATTTTATAATTGGGCACACTGTGGGAGATTTAGTTTAGGCTGGGCCTTCAAGCTTTATCTCTTGGGAGCACTGAAGGTTGCTTGAGAGCTTGAAAGGAGGGGTTGATGCTGGGATCTCTGTTAGGAGGAGAAGGTCTGAGCAGAGAGGCATGTTGAACAGCAGGGTTTCTTGCACTGTGTGAATACCTGTCTGTTCTCCTGCACTTCCTTCTACCACACCCCATTGTGCAATGTTTTCAGCACAAGGTCTCCCCCAGCTGCAGGGATAAACCATTGCTTGGGAGGCAGGTGAGCACAACACGCTTTTGAACCCAAGACATGGTGTCCTGGGGCTGCATTCGGATGTTGCTCTTGCCAAGGCAAATGCTGGACAGCTGGGGCATCTTCAGAGTTGTGAAAGCACTACTGATGTGCCTGGAGCTGGCAGGGGATCATAGAGGGCACCCTGGGCTTGCTCCCTCTGGAGACTTGGAGCTGTCCCTTTTCTGCACTCTAAGTGACAGGAGAAGGGGCTGTGTGGCCCCCGAATGGTGACTTCATTTCAAGTCTGAGCCCTCAGAGAAGGGGAGGGTGAGAAAAACCTGCCTCAGTCTTTGCCCCTGGTATTTAGGATGTTTTGGGTTTGGTTAGTATTTCAACTAGAAGAGTCTCTCGAGTATCTGGGGTTTTTTATGTCCCCAGAATCCCTGCTTTTGCCCCCCCCAGCTCTGTGTAATATCAAATGAAATTTTAGTATGTATCATGATACTGGAGAGAGAAAAGGGCAGGTCTTCTTCTCATATGAAATAATTTCCCTAACATCAGATTTTTTCACTCATTGTGTTTCTTTGTCTACTAGAAAATGAGTATTCTTATAAAACACAGAAATGAAAGGTGTAAATTGCTGTTGTTTGATTCAGCTGTGATTTTTTTGGATACACACTCTTGAGTGTACTGCACTTGGGAGGGATAGGAAGGGGAATAAAAGCCCATTTTGCTGATATATTCCATCTCTATTTGCTGCAGTGACATAGCCTCAGCTGTATTTCTTGTTTCACAGTTTATCTAGGAAGGACCTGGGAAGGAAGAAGGAAAGTGGAAAAAAGTCTCTGCTGGGAGAAGCCCAATATAGCAAAAAATACTGTTACAAGTGGGTAATATTTAGCAATTTATTGTCAGGCCTTTTCAGCTTATAAAATCTCGTAATCAATTGATAAACCAGGTACCTCTAGTATTCCATTGGGAAAAAATCCACATACAATGTGGGGGACAGAAAAGGGGAAAGGAAGAGAAGAGTGCACTGCCAGCAGTGTGGTAAATTTTGCCCTTGCTAACAGGGGAGAAGTAATGTAGGCTGCTTCTCTAGGACGTGAATCCTGCTGAGTTTTCAGATCACAGGATGATTTAATTAAGTGGTGGATGGACTTCAGTAAATCCTCAGGGGAACTGGAAATGAGGAAGCTCGGCAGTCCTGCTGTGCAGCCAAGCCTCTGGATCCAGGCGTAAGTGCACAATGAATACCACCCATCCCAATGGGGGCTGCTTCAGTGCTGCTGGATTTTGTCAGTTATTTCATTGCACAGCTATTAAATTTGTAGACCGTCATAGATTATAAAAGCTCTGAGGAAGAAAAAAACTTAGCTCCAGAGGAAAAAAGTTAAATCTCTGTTTACATCAAGGAAATGCCAAGCAGTTGCAGTCCTACCAAGGGAAATTCTGGACTCTGGGTTTTTCAGTTTCTCCTTTTAAGTATCATGTTTTAATCAAATCTTCCCTATGATGAATGTATTAATACTGGAGAGTTTGTTACAGACGTTGAGCAAAAAGCTTGAAAGATAGAAAACCTGCCTAAAGATAGTGTTAAAATGCATTATAGTGAAGGGGAAAAGGGAAGATAGAACAGTTCTCTGAGTTTATCTATTTAGGAAAGGAAATAGTGTTATCTCCTCATGGTGGGTATTGAGCAGGTGAAAACCAATGTTTTTCTAACAGTGTTCAGCAGAGGACGTATTTAAAAGGAAAACCAGCTTACCCCCATGCTAATAAAAATGCCATTGTAAATTTTAAGTTAGAAATTAATCTGATTGTCTACTGCTAAGTTTGGTAAGATGCTAAGCCAGGCAGCACCTGTTGCAGAGCATTGCAAAAGAATCTCTGGGAGCTGCTGGATGCTCGGTGGGGGCCAGTATCTCTCACACTGTGTTGGGATATTGCTCCAATGGAAACCCTCGCTTGGCAAAACACTCTAGCGAGTGAATAAGTCTCAGCTTCAGTATTTGCTTAAAACCAAGGTTTGCTAAAAATGAATTTTTTTACTTTGGAGGATATTTCTGAAAACCTGACCACCAGCACACTACCCACCAGATGCTTCTTCCAGTCCCCTCTGCTGCCTGCTGATTGCCCCTGCTGCCATCCCCAGGTTAAGGAAGCATGTGTCACCCCTTGACACACACAGACCTCCCCTTGGTAATAACAGCCACAAAACTGCTCCCTCACCCTTGGTACGGGGCGGGTGGCCACGCCTTGCTGTCCTTGTCATAGTGTGTGTTTGCACAACACAGTGACTGCCTGGGAGAGTCACACCCAACCCCTTGCTGGGAATATCAATATGGGCTCCTGTGCAGAAGGCAGAGGTCACTGGTACTTGTGCCAAATGTTGTCTCCTGCACCCTGGGTGCCACTGATCCACACCATAAGTTGCTTTCTGCTTCCCTCCAAAGTTATCTTACCTGGACAACCTTTCTCCCTGCACATAGCCTGGGTCTCTCCAGCAGCTCTCCCACAGTGAACCAGCCAGATCTTCCCCCACTGAGCTGTCTGGGGATGATCCAGCAGTGGTAGTGGGACCTGGTGGTGTGGAGATTGCGCGGGCCAGACACCATAATTGGGTTCGACTGGGTTTCCACTGAATCAATAAGCGGAAAGACAGACTCCTCTATAAAAGTACACTTTATTTAACAGTGCTACAGCATTTCCCAAGAGGGCCCTTGAACAAAGAAATCCCTGGATGATGACCTGCTAAACAAGTATATGGAGAAACAGTATTTTTCAAACAATCTGCATGTGTCTTGCTAGCAAGTAACAAATCATTTACCTATTGTACAAGTGTAGAACCTCCTGGTAATGTAATATCTTTCTCATTTTCTCTTTGTCACCCTGGCATGTGATGCTTAAAAGTTTCAGATGTCAAAAACACAAATACACTTGCTGCTGTGTTTTGTTATAGTAAATAATAATATATAATTAAAATTCTGGACAGTCATTCCCCTATACCTCAGCAAAGCCTATTACAATCTTTCCCAGTAGTCACTGAGTGTCTTCTGCCCTCTGTCTACATTGCTGTACTTTAGCTCAATTTATTCCTGTATCTTCATGAGCTCTAATCACATTTATCAGATCTCCAAACACTGTTTGGCAGTTATCTCTGTCTGATTATTACAATCCCAACCAGCATCAACCTGAGGTCAGAAGTCTGGTTTTCCCACATAACCAAATCCCCAGGATTCCAGGGGTGATGGGTGTATACACATAACACTTGAGCTGTGAGAGGAACATTTCACAAAAAACCCATGCACCCCACCACTGCTGGCTGCATTGTGAGAGACTTAAGGATAACATTAGACCCCACAGGATAAAGCCCAGCAAAAGCATTGGGGACAGCAGAGCAATACAGAGGGAGGGGTATAGGGTGGTGCTGGCACTGGCTCTGCAGGCACCTTGGTTAAATTACTCACAATTGCTGCAGCTAAAGTTCTTCCTCAAGGCTTTCATACTCATTTTCTAACCTCTTCTTCATGGTGGTCATATGCCCAGTTATGCCATACATACCAATAATCTATTTGCTGCAGTTTTTAATTTTCCAAAATTTCCTGGAGCATAGCCACCTTTTTAAATTCAAAGGGTCCTTTGTGGGCCATACTCCAGCTCCTCAAAGTGCTGGCCAGTCTTCCTTGCACAATGTTATTGCTCATTTTTTTGGTAGACCTGCAGTGATAGCTATTTTCCTTCAGTTTTCTGGTACTTTGCTTGAGGGCATCCCCTCCTCTACCCTGGGTATGTTCCCCATAATTGTATGCAAATGCTGTGCACCTGATGTGGATAAGGCCACCCATACTTCTCTTAGCATGATTCCAAAGTGGGACTCAAACCCACCTGGACTCAGAAGACCTAAAATTTAGTAGCAGAATTTTAATACCCACTGGTTGATGCCTCCTATCCCCAAATTCCCAGGTGAGGCCACCCGAGGCCAGGAGGTGGACACTTGGAGATGAGAGGATCTGATGGTGGTTGTCTAGAGTACGACTGCATTGCCAGACTTACAAAAACTACACGTGACAGCCTTCATAGTAGGGTTTTACTCCAGGTTTTTGCTGAATTGATAAGCTGAGAAGCAGATTTCTCTGTGAAAGTACATTTTTATTAATGCAGCTACAGCTTGATCTGGGTACCTGCAAAGGGGGACCTCAAACCAAGAGAACCCTGGGCAATTATACCTTTACAATCCAAATTCCTCACCTTTCATGCAGCAGTTCGGATCAGTAGTAACATTAGGGTCTGGAGTCTTCTTCTTCTCTACTGGGTCCTTTCACTGTCTCTAGGCAGAGCATTTCTTCTCTCTAAAGCTGCAGTTTCTGTTAAAGTAGCTTCTGTATCTTCTGGCTTGACCTGGCCCTATGAGCTTCTTTTACTTGACAAGATAAAGTTCAATACCTCCAGGTGAAAATTCCCAACTTGCAGCCTAAGGCTTCAGCAAATTTAGCTCCTGATGCACGTTCTGCTGAACAAGTTCTATGTGAGCAGTTTAGCAAATTGCACAACGTGGGCCAAGCACCTCACTCCTTCTCACAAGCTCCAGCTCTGTGCCTTCACAAGAGATACGCCCAAAAGCACTGCCTTCCTTGGGTCTTGGGTGTTTTTTGGAAAGACACACTAATTCTTAAAATATTGTTAGAAAACAGCAAAAATGTGGCAGACGTGAGGAATTACTGCATGAAGACAGAAAGGGAGTGAGAATCTTGCTTCAAAATGCACGGCTGGCAAGGAGAGAGCTCATCAGGGTTTGGTGTCCTGTTTCCTCCTCATGGGGAGATGTACATTGCACCCCTGGCCATATTTAGTGTCCCTAAATGTTTGGGGCACCCAGTAGAAATATTCTTTGTGACCTCTGATGACACAAATCAGTCACACAAATTTTCTCACACATTATGGTGGAGCTAACTTCTTTTTTTAATTGGTTTTATTCAGTCAAAATTTGGCTGCCAAGGTTTGAGATGACATGGGAGAGCAACACAATAGTGATTTGTCAGAAATATAGTATACTATGTGTTTTAATTTAGCCAGAGGGAACATGCTCATACTTGCCCGCATGTTTCAAACTAACATTTTCATTGTGTGGGTATTTTTCCCCCAAGTGGCTTTGCTATTGAGAACTCATGAAGTATGGCATGCAAACATTTGGATAAAAAATTATTCACCCTCACCTGGGTGCATCTGGATGCAGTGGGGCTGTGCTAGTGGGCCACAGATGGGGATGTGAGTTATGTCATTTATAATTTATAGAGAGACTGTAGGATTCCACTTTGGATGTGTGTAGCTTATAGATGCTACAGGGCATGCATATGACAGCTGAAGCTTTAAAGGTATTGATTTACATTCCTGCCATTGCTACTGCAACGTGACAACATGAATCTGAGACACCCTGTTTAATAATTGACTAGATATGCTGCAGCCCACGATATGTATTTATCTGTCACCTCCCAGTGGGCATTTACTTTAAAATAAAGGTATCCTGGAATCACGGAATGGTTTGTGTTGAAATAGACCTTAAATCCACCTAGTTTCAACTCTCCTGCCATGAGTAGGACACTTCCCACTAGACCAGGTTGCTCAAAGCCCCATCCAGCATGGCCTTGAACACTTCCAGGGATGGGATATCACAGCTTTTCTGGGCAACCTGATCCAGGGCCTCACCACCCTTGTCCACGTCTGGTTTTTTCCAGGGTTAGTTCCTTATTAATTTTCTCTATGTCTCCAACCCAAAGTTCCTCATCCTCCTGTTTGTGTTTAATTCTGATTTGGTTTCCCAGTGGGTGGTGACAGAGGGTGTTTTACAACCAAGGTGTGGGTCCAGCTGGCACAGAAGCCCCGGAGCCTCTGGGCAGCACCGGGGCCTTTGCTGTGGCTGTTGTGCAGGCCTTTGTCCCAGCCCAGCTTAAATGGCTGCTGATGGTTCATTGAGTTTTAGATTGGAGTAATAAATGTTTCATTTCCATTTCACTAACTCTGAATTTATGAACCTTGTTACTTAAGTCTCCTGATACTTGAGAGGTTCAAAACAGCCAGTGTATGCACCCTCCCATCCAGGGTGTGGCATGAGCATCTGTCATCATGACAGCCCAAAGAGTGGCTCTATAGCATTTAACTCACTGTCCAGTCAATGGCATCCATGACTTTATTCTGCCCTCACCATGAAATCATGGTCTTCAGAGGAAGAAAAGAGAGCACAAACAGACTACTGCTCTGGAAATGCAATTGGAATTACAGATAAACTGTCTTCAGGCTTGGGATATGTTCAATTTTGGAAATATTTTTTATTTAAGAACCTTAATAAGCAAAGGGATATTTTACTTCCGAAAAGCAAAGAGGAGAGAAGAAAATAAGGAAATTAATTGGCTTGTTTTAACTTGTGTTAGAAAGAGTCTCTACCTTTTCATGAGTTGCTTAAAAAAGAAGGAAAACTACAATCTGTAGCATACTTCAGATTGGTTGTAAATAAAGGAAAGGTACATGGAGTTCTTTACTCTTGTTACTTGTGCACTTACCTGAATGCTGTAATTATAATTTTTTCTGGGATCCTAAATAGGCTCAGAAAGGGAGAATCAAAGCAGCCCACCTCCTCTGATGCATGTTTTTAGAAGCACTTGAGAATTCACCAAACTCAGTTTTCAGACAAGAGGGACTAGTTGGTCAGCTAAACTGTCATGCACCATTGTCTCCTGAAAGTGGAAATAGTCCCTGGAATGTATTACACCTTAGCCTAATAAGTATCATATGGGATATTTTTATATTTTATGCATATTTATTTATACACACATATATTTAGACATGTATGTAAGCATACACATAACATCCTATTTTATATTTTTATATTTTAGTAACTTGTACGAATGTATAAACATCTATAGTGAAGCACTGTTATTTGATTGATATGACTAACCCTTTTCCCACCTCCTCCAGTGATTGCCACATGAGTTCATCAAGAATAATGGACCCTAAGATGCGAGAGTCTGAAGGAGATGGAGAGGAGAACTCAGGTAGAATTGTGCCCTTCCCCAGTGAATGGAAAGTGCTGTGATTTCTTGAGCTTCAATGCTTTAGCTATAACATAGATGTAAATCTGTTTTTTTAGGGAATGCGTTCTGCCTTCCTCTTCTCCTGTTTCCAAGAGCTGTTTGGGGGGGGTGGGTTGGGGTGTGTGACATTTTTAGAGGCTTGAAATAAGATTTTTGTAGCATCTTGTGACCTTTTTTACCCAACAAGATCCAAGAGTAAGTGAAATGCTGACAGGAATGCCTCACAGTGCTGTCATGCCAACTTAGACAGGACAGGCACAAGTTGTTAGAGAGTCTTAATTACAACACTGATTTAATTTTAAATAGTTTCCTTCACAGAGCTTGCAACTGATCCTAATTCAGGCCTTTTCTCACTGAGCAGACTAGAACTGCTTTTCAAGGTTATTGCTTGATTTCTAGTTTAATACTTTGTGATCCATTGAGTCTAGTAATTAGCATTCAAAGTGTTCTGGGGTGTATTATAAAATCAACATTTTCACAGCATTAGCCTCCCAACACTGTACATTCACCTAGGTATGCCTTTTCTACATTTAAATTGGTTTTGGTGGCACTGCCCTTATCATCACTATTTAGCTTGCTGAACAAAGGCAGTGGGTTCCCAAGTTGTAATTTCTTTTCTGTTTCCCAGGCTGTTAAAATCAAATTTTTCCTTCACAGTTTAATTACCTCAAGAGGCAAGTAGAAACTCTATTAGAAATGATTGTACACCATCAGTTATTTCTTATGTCTCCTAAACATTGCAGTCCATTCTCCAAGATAATATTAATTTCATGCTAACAGTATAGTCTTGAAAGACATTAATACAAGAGTGGGCTGATTACATTTTCCAGGAAAAAAATCTACATGTGTAAAAAAAATCATAAAGGAATTATTATTGTTCAAAAATTTGCACGTGCTGCTTGTTGCATCCTATTTATGTTTCTTTACTCAGGAAAGAAAAAATCAAAGTTCAAATCGTTCAAAAAGTTTTTTGTTAAAAAGAAAAGAAAAGAGACATCGTCTTCTGCAAGCAGCGGTCTGAAGTTGTGCCAGTCAACAAGTGATGTTGTGGCCTCTCATGACATGCACGTTCATGATGATTCTGAGGATGAACTTGAGTAAGTCTTTGGACTCTGTAAAAAAACACAGAATTGCTACAATGTTTGTAGATTAAAGACACCCCAAAATTGCCTCCTCCTCCTCGTGTTCAGAATGCTGAGCTTTTCCCAGGAAAGTACAAATTAAAATGGCTGATGCAAGACAAATCAGAAGGTAATTGGATAGGGTGGAGCAAGAAATATTAACTAAAAAAGTTTTCATTTAATCATAAATAAGCCTTGGGTTATGATTTCAAAAGAGTGCAATTCCCATCTTCAAAAATGAATTGGATATTCAGCTTATATCCTACCAGGACTGTCTTTTGCTCCTAAAATGTAGCTCATAAAGATTTTAGAAGAAATTAAGTTGTGTAACCATTTATGCCAGCTTTTGAAAGCAAGGGAGCAGTAAGGGGATGACTGCAAGTGGAATCAGCAGGAACCAGGGCCTCTGAAGGCTTTATTTCCCCTGTTTACATAGGATTCATTTGACCAAAGGATAAATGTCTGTATCTGAGTTATAGACCCATAGATTCATAGAACAGTTTGAGTTGGAAGGGAACTTTAAAGATCCTCTAGTTCCAAACCCTCTGCCATGGACAGGGATTGTTAGTCACCAGCCTTTTATAATCATCAGAAGTCAACAATACTAAGAAAGCTTGTATTAACCTTGTGCATGAAATAGGCTCTAGAAGTGCCAATATCTCCCCACTGAATGTAAACAGGAGCCAGGGGTGACCAACTCTGATGTAAATACCTGTGGTTTAACATCTGAAGTTACACCAAATGAATCCCAGCCTGCGTATCTGTCTGCCTCTGAAAATCCTGTCTTCATTCAGGCATGAATGTTACCCACTATGAAAGGTAACCACAAGAAACCCAGTCTAAAGTTCAGATGTATTCCTGAAGGGAGAGATGGACTATCTTCTCCTTGGCTGCCTAAAAAGCAAGTCCTGGCACTGGTGGATGTTTTAGCTTTCAGAACAAGCCTCGTGGTCCTCAAGTGAGATGCTGCTATGTCCAGGGACAGGAAAGAAAAACCATCCTGGCCATTTAAAACATTATACGATGTGGCCACCAGGAAGCGCCAAACAACCAAAAGAAATTATTAACAATTAATTTTTTAAGGTGGTTTGGTTTGGTTTAGGTTCTTTTCATTGTTTTGTTGTTTGGGGTTGTTTTGCTTTCGTGGCCTTGGCAACAGTCATGTTAGTCCATCTTGAATTCTCAGGAGTTCTGGGCTGGCAGCACCAGGTGGTCTGTCCTGTTGCTGTTTGACAACATATTTAATAGACACGGATGGTGAGTTTTTCTTTCCCTCATGCACAACTCAACGAGGTCATGTCTGAGTGGGTACAATCTTTGGCTGTTTTGGCCATATTTCTGTGCCCTGACTTGAAAGGTTGTTACATTATTGTTTCCTAATATTTGTTCAGACAGACAAAGACCAGGAGATTCTTTGAAAGGAAGGAAAATTAATTTAAACGCTCATAATCTGAGGAGACACCTAGGGTACCTCCATTATGCATCTGAGAGGTATGCATCTCCTAAAAGGAGAAAATGAGGATGGCATGCCAGGATAAATGTGCACATGCCACAGCACTGCTTATCTGGCTGCCATCACAGTCCTTGGAAAGTGTTGGTGCATTGGGCAGCCATCACAGCCCTGACTGGCACTCACTTTGCAAGTTGTTGTTAGATCTCTCTGACCTTGGACACACTGCGGAGATCACCTTTTCATTTAGAAAAAATGTTCTACTTCTGTCTCTAATGCATTAAGCAGAAGTAGGAGGCTTTCCTTCCTTCTGCAGCAAGAATACAGATCAATTTTTTCCTCCTATTGTTTTATCAAACATATTTATAGCAGCTGTTATGAGGAAAATGTTACTTTCTGCCCTGTTTGTTTATATTTGTCCTTAACGTCCCCATGACAGTATCTAAGATTCAAAAACATACACTTGTTTGTTTATTTTTTTTAAAGAAGGTCTGCTCAATTAACTTGACAGTTACATGAACCCAAGAAGTTCTGTATTCTGCATTCCCATTTGCCATTTCATAGCTCCCTTATTTAAAAAACTTAAAAGAAGGTGTGTGTTGTGTGCACACATTTTTGGTCCCTGCTTAGTTAGGCTGTGAGCTAAGCTAAGGAAAATGGGCACAAGGGACCTCTTAGCTGTCTGTCTGTGGCTCTCCTGTACCGTTCCCACAAGGAAACAAGGTGCTCATATCCCACATGCACCATTTGCAAAAGAAGTTACACAATGCATGCATCAAAAGTAGGAAACAGAATATGAGAGAGGCTGCCCACAAAGCATCTCTCACTTCCTCTCTCGAGGCCACAAAGAGTGTCGCACATGCTCATAAGAGAAAATTGCAGGATCTTGATATAAAGCACAGCACTTTGCAAGCATCATGTAAGGATTTATGCAAATGATTCCGTGTCAGAACTACATTGCCTGAAATTTTTTTGCTAATGATCTGTATGGCACAGAGACATTAAATGCTGTACCACATTTAGATAGTAAAATGTACTTACTCTTCCTGTGGTCATGGCCAGTCATTTGCAGCCCATGTTCTTACATTAGCAAGAAGTTAATCCATCTCAGCTACATGAACTCCTTCATTTTGCATCTGTGCATGGCTGTGGCACTGTCACAACACCCAGCTGCTGGCTTTTTCTTTTTCCATAAGATGTGTCTCAGTTTCTTGGGTTAAACCATCTTTTTAATCTTGATTCAATTTGTTAATGTGACAGATAACAGCATTTGTAAATGTTTGTTTGATTTTAAAGGTATTACTTACCTTAGCTTGAATGACTGAATTGTGTTCACAGAGAAGTCTGGAATCTTGTTTGTGATATATGCTATGCACACCTGTCTCCCCCTCCACATTCAACAGACTACCTGAGTTAAGAGAACTGGCAGAAAAGTCTGTATATGTTCACTCATTTGTTATATTATTCTAGGACACATAAAGGCATTATGGGAAGCAGAGCTTTGTCACATGATAGCATTTTCATCCTTGAGACTGGGCAAGAGCCTGCAAGGCCAGTAAGAGTGTTTTCTCAAGAAAACATTTCTGATCGGATTCGAGCTTTACAGGTAATTTACACAACACAACTTTTTCAAATGTAAGAGGTGGAATGTCTTTCCAGACTTGATTTGTTTGGGTTAATATTTGAATATTTGATTAGTGTGTAATATCTGTTTTGCAGATTGCATTAAATGTTACATTTGTTAATTAGTCAGCAGTATCATAACTTGGGTCTACTTAAATGATAGCTCAAAAATGGATAAATTGTTTGGCTCCCTAAGAGAACACTGAAAGTCAGATATCCTATGCTCTGGATTATTCAGTTGTGAAGTTAAAATAATGGTAACTCATTGACCTGAGCTAAAAAATGTTCAGGGAAAACCTCCATCACTATCATATGCTAATGTATTTTATGCCACCCTGAAGCTGAAACTCCAGCCTACCATGAAATTGGGGCCTCCACCTCCATTTGGACTTCATGCAAAGCGAACTGAGGATGCTGGGACCAGTTCTGAAGATGATGGATTACCCAGAAGCCCTCCAGAAATGTCTTTGCTCCACGAAAGCCTAAACTCGGGCACGAGGACAAGAGTGAGTAGTTCCAGTGTTGACAAAAATCAAGGTTCAATGACGTGTTTTACCTGGGTGTGGAAGGCAGGATAAATTATTTGGTTTGCTATATGTATCACTATTTTATCACTGAACAATTCAGAGACACCATACTCAAAATGGGAAAATGCTCTCTTTCTGTGTGAACAGCTACTTAGAATCTCTGTTCCTGTTAATATATAAATACCACACCAGAAAATGCAGAACTAGGAGAGGATGTTTGTATGTGTGCATGGGAATGCTGTGTTTTTTATAGACACTACAGAGAGCTGCCAGGCATAAAAAAAAGGCTGAAAAATCTGTATTCTCCCTTGAGTATGTTGATAAGAAAGCTCTCTAATGTTTTTCTAGGTTGTCATTGGAAAAGGAAACAAAATAATGAAAGCTAGAGTTTTTTTAAATGATAGTTTTGTTAGACATTATTTCATTCTTTATCTGCATGTCTTACACTTTATGTTTGCAGTGTCCTTGCTAATCCTTAAAACTATATAGAAAAACAACTTACATTGTCAGCACATTTGTGCACTTTGTGTAGATTTGTTTCTGAGATTATATCCACCTTGTTTGTCATCTTTTACTGAATCTCTTCCTCATTCCATCCCACAGTTCTTTGCCTCTCACAAGCACCTTAGCTCTTTGAGTTTAGCTGGAACAGGCAGTGAAGAAGAAGAACAGGTAACTTCTGCCAAATGTATTAAGGGACAAGCAATTATCCATAGTAGTTTTAAAAAGAAATGTAGGACATAAATATTATTTTTTTGCCTGCCTGCTGCAAAATACAACTTTGTATGTATGCAACTGCATGTCTGTCTGCTTACTGTGCTTTTTGATGCTTGTCCGTCTGACATAAAAGCTGTGATTATCTATCCACGTAATACTGATGCCAAGTAATCTCCTGTTGATAATAATTAAGGTCTCTAGAATAGCTCATATTAGCAAACTTCACAGACATGATTTAATCTCTGAGTACCAGACACCAAAACAGTATCCCTTTATTTAGATAGAGGGAATTGGAGGTAAGGCTGCTTGAGTTACATGCGTGGGTTAAAGGAGAAAGCTTATTAGAGAGATATGAACAAACTCTAGACATCTGAGATCTTCCCAGACCATGCTTTAAGTACAAAGTTACGTTGCACTGATGCAGGAAGTGTTTGCCTGATGATAGTGGCTGACATTGCTGCTTGGGAGTTTGAGGCTCAGCCTTCAACCGGATTTGGGTGTGAATTTTGCTGAAGTGATGTTTTCAGGGCTTGGGTACGGGCGCATAGATGACTCCCTTCAATCAGCAGCCGCTCTGGCTGATTAAAGGGCTGTTTTGAAAAGCTCTGAAGAGTTCCTTTCAGCTGTCCACAGCTGGAGTCATGGTGGAAACGACACAGGTGGTAGAGGGAAGAGTGGTTTCTAGAAATAGGAGGAGGGGTGAAGGGGAATTACAGAAAGGAAATAGAGAAGCTAGTCCTGAACTGACCATTTCTTGGTAATTATGCAAAATTCATTTCAAGACCAGCTGCAGCAGGGCTCAGCAAATGTCTCTTGCCATACTTCTTAGATTCCACATGAAGCTGTTTAGAAAAACTGCCTATGTGCAGTGAAATTCTAGTATTTTATAAAGAAATACAAGACAAAGAATACAAGACGAAGGTATTTCTTGAAAACTGGTTTGGGCTCACTGTGATTGTGTCCAGTCCAGATCCATGTTTGCTGAAGGAGGATTTATGTCCCCCTGTTGTTCCATTAACATCACTTTCTGACTCACTGACTCCTGAGAAGTGGTGGTGACTACACAGTTGCTTAGCTTTTTCCACATGCCCCATCATTTAGCTCAGAGCTCTCTGCATCCCAGCCCAGCTTCAGAGTGCAGCCAGGATGTAGCTCCATCTGAAGGTTTTCCTCCCAAACCACTGGAGTGGCATTTCAGAGGGATTAGTGCTGCTTCTAGAAGTCAGAGGAGACCAGTTTGCAGAGCTGAGGAATTTTGCACAATGCACCACTGAGGTTTTGGACAGCAGTTACACCTTGCTGTGTCTTGGGAGCTTTTCTGAACTGAAGAAAGGAGAAAGGAATTGTGACTGTCCTGTCCAAGCTTTGGGGCTGGGGTTTCCCCATGGCCCCCCACATTGTGCCACCCAGCATGACCAGCTGAAGGACTGAGCCATGTGCACATGAGACTGGGGGAAAGGGCTGTACCAGCTGTTCCCTTCTCCAGCCTCCAGCAGGCTTTGCCAGAGCCAGACTTTGTGGGACAGCAACTTCCGCAGCCGGCTGAGAGCTGGCATTCACTCAGGCTGCTGAAATTTAAGGAAGAGCCCAGATTTTGGATTTTCGGGTGTAATGGCCAATGCTGAGCACTGCCAATGAGAAGACATGCAACGTTCTCGAGGAAAAGCAGCAGCCAGGAGAAAGGCAGGCAAATAGTGACGTGCCTTGAAAGAGAACATGTGCTGTGTCTTTTATCATGGAGCTGAAATGTCAATGTATTCACTGTTAGGTACTAATGTATAATGCAGCCACGTATCGTTTGTTGTACATTAGTCATGTTTGAGTACTAGACTGCAGATATTGTAGAATGAAAATTAATGAGAGCATCCATTATTCAGCATGGCTGAGCTACTTTTTTTTTTTCTTAAATAGAAAGTATGATGAGAAGCTGTGGATCCAGCCTCTGCTAAAATCAATGAGAGTTTTCCCCTGGCCATTGAGAAAGCTGTAGCAGGCCCTCACTACACTACAGAATATCTTTTGGTTACAGTCCATAATGCAGAATTCTACTTGCAGAAAACACTTTTTCCCTCCCAAAGCGAAACGAACACTAACCTGCTCTCCCCTTCTCCAATCCAACCCCCTTAGTAAAATACCACTTCCACAGAAAAAAGAAAGAAGAAGAATGCCCACAGCAGAAAGAACGACGAAGCTGGACAGCTCTTCTAATGAACTTAATTGGAATTTTAAGCCTACAAAGAAAGTGTTGTCACAGTTGTCAGAGGTCATGTTAATGCTGTGACAGATAATTTGGAACTATCATTTTGCCAATTTGCTAAACTGAATCTGAGAGAAAGGAGGAACCCTTTTTAGAGTAATTTTTCATAAATTTTCGAGTCTCCTTTTTGCATCATCCCTGGGACTAGGGTAGTTTTTGATTGAGCTCACAGACAGGCTGGATTCCAGCTCCATGAAAGTACTATACCTCTTTCAGCACTCAGGAGCTGTTTCTGGACAGGTTATTGGCCTCAAATAGGAATTATCCATCACTTCCTTCCCCAGAATAGTCTACAAATGAAATTTCACATTTTGGGTGAACTGCCTAGTTATTTTGCAGATAGATATAGATATACATCAGGTAAAAACATAAGGTGACTTAAGTGTCAATGCCACTAATGTTTGACTCTTTTGTCTTTAGGAGGGTGTTGTAGAGTTGGAAGGGACCTGATGACATATAGGAAGCTAAAGATGCTCAGCACAGCTCAGCTGTGGGTAGGAGCCCAGACACAGATGCTGGAGGACACACCCAGAAAGGAAAATGGCCTTTTAGGTTCTGTAACAGAGTACTCTTCATAAATCTGTCTTCTCAAACATGCTGGCCATGTATTTGTGTGCTTTAGATCTTCCAACTAAATGTGACTTGCTTCTTCCCACTGGACAGTATATCATGATATTCAAGCAGCTAAAAATGCAGAATTTCTAACAGTACATCACCTGCAACATTAGGTGCAATGCATTTTAAAGAGTAGTCAAAACAAGAAAGAGGCAAAGTTAAAATAACAATAAACACTTTTTTGTAGAATTGCTATTTTCATGTCTCTGTTTCTTTGCTTGATTCTTTATTTGGGGATTTTATTTTTTTTTTCAGGTTACGTTGGGTCCTTCATCTAGATCTCACTCTACAGATGGTCAGCTGTTCACTAGGCATGGAAGTGCCAAAACTGGATCTCCCCTGGCATCTGACAGTCCCATCTCACCTACAGCCAATTTTGACACTCCACCTGAGCTTTCTGCTTTCTTGGACAATTCTGCTGCTAAACATAAGCTTTTAATAAAACCCCGGAACCAGAGATCCACTAAAATAAGATTTTCTCAGGTACTTGTGAAAATAAGCAGTGTCACCTTTGACACAAACCCAGAAAGTTCTTACTGAACTTTGTATTTCAAACTCAGATACCACATAGTCAGATTGTAGAATGGATATTTCAATGGAATTTAATAGCTGTTACCTAATGAGGCAGCATATCTGGAGTAGACATTAGGAACAGATCAAATATTATGAGTTTACCTGTCAACTCTTTATGCAACAGTTTGTATAACATTTTCTTCTTAAATTCACTGTGCAATACAATATGGTATCCTGTTTGTGATGCAAAAGCTGGCCTGCCTAATTTCTTACTTTTTTAAAAGTTGTTATGATCCACTTGTGTACTTTTCCTAGCCTGAAAGATCTTGTAATATCCTGTCTTTCAGGCTCAATGAAGGAGCTGTTTTAACTTCACAAATAAAATTGGGCTAATGTTTTCAGAAAATACAGAAAGAGTAAGTTTTGACCTATTAATTGGAGCCAAATTCTGTACATAAGGATTATTCTACATTCAGACATCTCCCGGCCCCAAAGCTTGTAAATCCTTTACATGCACTGTAGAGAATTTAAATAAGACTTTACAGAAAAAAAAAAAAAAAAACACACCAAAACACAAAAAACACACAACAGAAAGAAAAGTATATACTATTAAAAATATTTAAAACTGTATAGTATTAAAAAACATTGTTTTATAAACCATGTTATTAAACACCATTTATCTGATTCTTTGTCATACCTTAGGAGGGGCAAAGCTTAGTTTTTCTTTTTCTTTCTTTCTTTCTTTCTTTCTTTCTTTCTTTCTTTCTTTCTTTCTTTCTTTCTTTCTTTCTTTCT
>JAWWEV010000001.1:88082781-88102259 GCA_035583235.1 Hafferia zeledoni | reverse complement strand
TCTTTCCTTCTTTCCTTTCCTTCTTTCCTTCTTTCTTTCCTTTCCTTCTTTCCTTCTTTCTTTCCTTCCTTCTTTCCTTCCTTCTTTCTTTCCTTTCTTTTTCTTTCTTGCCTTCTTTCTTTCCTTCTTTCTTCTCTTTTAGCACTGAAGTTTGCAGCTCTTACTACAGTATTTGCACTTTATTTTTTGTGGGTTTCCCCATGTTTTAAATACAGTCAAACCTTTAATTTAGCTTGCTTATTACTAGAAATATTATTTCCTCTGTCTCAAAATATTACTTAGCTGATGTTCTGTATTTTCCAAAATCTGTGAGTGACCTTTCAGCTCAGCAGTGATAAGGCCAGTTATTTAGAAAAGCATGTAAAGCAATAATTCACTGATCAAACCTCCTCTTCCACTCTAACTTGGTTACTCAAATACAATTGCTTTGTCCAGACTACCTATGAACTGCCACATGACTGAGGCCTCCTGGTTTTCCACAGAGACTGTTCACATGTTTGATAATACAATTTTTGGTACTTTCTTGCCTGACTGTGCCTGTGCAACTTGCTTTTAGCTTACTGATGTCTTCTGCTTTTCTGTTCCTGTGTATATGGATTGTAAATGCTGGTGGCATTGCAACTCTGTTTTTGCAATTGCATTTACAAAACAAGAAGCTGGAAGAACCCTAAAATATCTTCAAAGTGCAGGTTTTCTGTTCTTAGAATTAGGGCCTACATCCAAAGTGTATATTTACTGAACAAACCACAGTGAATCAGTGGGCTAATACAGGCACCATATGAAAAGGCATATTCAGCAGCTTAATGCTGTGTTTCTGAATAATCCTGTATATTTAGCCAGTCCTCACCTGAAGTTTAATCACAAGACCTCACAGATAACTACATATAAATTTATAAACTCTCATCAAATAGTTTAACTCTTGAAAGAAAAAGCAGACTTCTACACAAAGGAGACAAGGTTGTAATGCCATATGGCAGTGGGATTAGATACAAGACTGCCATATGGGGCAGATACTCAGCTGGCTTGGAGTGTCATAACTGGATAGATTTGTTAGGCTTTTTGCTCTTCCTTCTGTGTACCCTTCCCTCTTCAGAGTCATGCTTTAGGAATAATGGGTTGTTTTATTTTTAATGCTAGTATGGAGTAGCAAAATACAAAGGGACAGATTTTTCTCTTTCAAGTGCTGCTTTTTGCCTAAGAGTAGCACAACATAGGCAGTATGCTCTGGGGAATCAATTGCCAAGGACAGTTCAGTGGCCATTGTTTTGATGAACTTCTCATCTACAAAGGCATGAAAGCACTAGTTGTGCAGCAGGAAGTGTCACTCATTGCTTTTATATTGGTTGAATGCATTATTCCAGGATCTGCTTAAGTAAAACAGCATCCAGTTAGTAGGTTAAGAAAACTGCGAGCTTAGCGCTGGAGGCAAGTATTGCCTTCCTCCCTGAGACCTTAGCTCTAAATGTAATGATGAATAAGAGAAAAAGGGAAACTACATGGCTTTCTGAATTTCTTTCTTGCAGAGGACCCAGTCTGAATCCCTGACTGATTTGAGCTGTACCCCAGAAGAAGAAGAAGAGGATGATGCTGTGTTCAAACCCAGCAATCCAGAACTGCCATGCAGCACAGCTGCAACGCAGGATGTGCCTTCCTGGCCAAAGCCCAGAATGCCTGAGGACCTCCCCCGTGCTTTAAGGCCAGTGATGACTCAGCCTGCCTCTGAGTCTGCTGTTGTACAGGAAGAGCTGCTTCCAGATAATAAGCCGGAGGACTGCCAACCAGCACTGGAAACAACATGTGAGGAGTCTGAGTCCTCATTGCTGATAGAAGACAAAGACTCTGCCACTTCTTCCTACTCCAGTCCTGACAGAGAAGTACAAAAGCAAGAAGATTCCTCAGAAACACTGGTTCTATCATCTGGGGATATGAGTGTTGTGTCAATCAATATTTTAAATCAGGAAAATAAGGAACTTCCTACTGTGTTTCCACTAAATAGAATACCATCTGATGAAAATATTTCAATTAGTAAGAATAGTGTTGTTTGCTTGGGAAAGTCAGAGGAAAATATACAGAAGGATGATCAGATACCTGTGGAAGTGCCCTGTAATGAAGAGGCAAAGAAAGAATTTACTCTATTGTCAGAGTCCAGCAAGGGTTCCTCCCAGCCCACAGACTCGTTCCATGTTTCACATCCTGGTTCCTCAGTGTGGATGGGATCATCTACTTCCTGCTCTCTAGAGAAAATAAAGACTGCACAAGAGGCAGCTCCTTCTGGTAAGGAGAACAGTCAGTTACTGGTTCACAAAGAAGAACTATTGGGGAAGAAAGCTGAAAAAGTAGACAATGAACTAAGTGCCTTCAGAAAGTTTTCTGTTTCCTCTGCACGGGAGAGACCAAGAACCAGAAGCCTACACTTCCCAGAAAGGTCAGAATTGGAAAGCCCATTAAATACCAGATTCTTCCAGCCTAAAGAAAAGGTCTCCTCAAGAAATGAGAAGTGGAAAGAAGACTTCCAGAAAGGCTCAGATGTGAATGAGGAAAAAAGTAGCAACAAAAAGCAGACTCCACTGCCAGAGTCTGACTCTGAAAGCGCAGAACCTACAGGAATTTTGGCTGGTTATGTTTCTTCATCTGTTGATGAAGTGCTGATGCCAAGCAATTCTTCAGTGGTATCTCAGAATCAGCCAAGCTGTAATGATGAAAGTCCTTTTCAAGTGAAACTTAGATCCACCTCATTGTCCTTGAAATATACAGACAACTCATCACCAGAATCAAAAGGGATTAAAAGATACAGTGCGGAATTTAATTTAGAAAATGAGGGATTGACTTCCTTTCTAAAAGGTGATAAGGCAGGGATCAAAAAACCAGCCAATATGAATATTGGTGATTCTTTAAATGAAAAGATCAAACCCAAAGCAAAGTCCTCTGAACAGCTTAGCAGCAAACCTCCACTGCCTAAAAAGCCAGCATTGCAAAACATAACCATCCCAAACAATCCTGCAAACAAGGAGAAGCAGGACAAAGCTATACATTCTCCTGAATCCAGAAATGAAGACAGAGACTTGGAGAAAGTGTCAAGTCCTTGCAAAGTGCCAGGTAAGCCTCCCAAAACTTTCCAAAGTTACCTTCACTTGCGGAGTGACCTTATCTGTGAGAGAGCATGAGATAGCCCTGTGTTAGTGATGACACTGAGGAGCTCCAGCTGATGGCTCTGCCTTCAGCAATGTTACTCCCTGATTCTCCCATGCTCAAAAGATTACCAGAAAGCAGGGAAAAAACAGCAGACAGAATAAGATGTGTCTGCCTCTGATTTTTGCATTTCAGGGCATTGTTTAAAGGATATTCAAAGTGACACAAAAAATAAAGTGCATTGGCAAGTACTGGGAAACAAAAATATCAAGCCACTAACTGTCCCATTTAAAGATGCTGCATGGCAATTCAAAAGCCAGGAGCACATATCAAGGGTAGTGCCCTGTGTGGGATGAGTGACTCAAACCTATAGACCTTCTTCTTCCCCATAGCATTGAGGCAAAAATGCAATGAGGCCATCTTTACCTGACATAGTCAATACACCATTTGTTTTTCCCTCCTGTGAGCTTTGCTTATTCTTTTACCCACCTTTAGCATTACTCATTCCTTGTTTAAATCAAAAGTCAACAACCCTGCAGTTTCCTTGAGTCTAAAGCCAGGAGAGACCATAAATTTGTGTCTACTGCAGATTGTCAAATTTCACCCTGTTGTCTATATTATATAATTGGGTTAGAGTTTAAAAAGAAAATCAGCCCTCTGGAGACTAATATATTGTGGGCTACAGCAGAGAACAGAAAAGCCTGGAAGTGGCACCACTGTCTGAGGTCTTTGCAATGACAGTAAACAAGTTTGGTGAAGCATGCTCAAGCAATTCTAGCAGGAGACCTCTGCTCTTCACTTCAGAGAGCAGCCAAGAAGGGAAAAAAGAAATCTTTATGTCTTCTGACATGTGGGAGAAGATTATGCCCTGCCCTGGATGTGTCTGATCATAGTTTTAATGTTAAGAATGTGAGGAGAAGATGCTGGCCAAGCAAATGACAAGGTTTCTCTGTGCCATTGCAGAGCTTCCCTGCTCTGATTGCTCTTCTCTAACTGAGGTCAGTCTCTGAGCTTTGGAGTGGGGAAACACCAAGCAGCAGAAGACCTTGGGCACAGGATGTCACTTGTCCTGTAGGGTGACATAAGTCTCTTCCTGGCTACAAGGGCAACCTGCCGATGCCCTGAGTGACATCTGATTCCAGTTGTCATCTGCCTCAGCATCACAGATGTTTTGGCAGGACTCTGGCCATGTTTACAGGTTCCTGCTCTCCCAGCAGTTATAAAAGAGGGGATTCATTGGTATCCACAACTGCATGAGGTCCCTACAGCCATTTAACCAGAGCCTCCCCACATCCTGCAGGCAAGGCAGGACATACATATATATGTATGCAATATATGTGCATATAATCCTAGTGCTCCCTTTAAAAGCATTTCCCCCTCTTTGCTCCCCTGACTAGTTCATTATTTGCAGTGATGCCCAAATCTCTGATGGATTGAGATTTTGTGGAGGTCATACTGGGAACAAGTGAGGAGAAGACCTAGCACAGTAGTGTTGGTCTGGCAGGGGATTGAGGAAAGCAGTGGGAGCACCAGGGCTCCTGCACAAAGTCCTTTATCGCATCCCTCTTGCTGAGTCCCAGTGTGGCTGCAGGTGGAGTGGGGCAGGAGACAGTGAGTGCTGGGAGAAGGGAGAAGGGGAAGAAATGAAGCTGGGGAGCACATTTCTGCTCCAGGCTTCTCCTGTGGTTCCTCAGTCCTAGGGTGAAGGAGACTCCTGCCCACAGGCTCTGGACTGCTCCCTGCAAAATAGGATCTGCAGGCAAGAGTCATGCCCTGGTCTCCCTGGTAGCAATGCGCGCTCCTGGAATTTGAAATAGGGTTAAGAAGCTCTGTTTTGAACATGTTCCTCTCCACCTTAGAGTATTACACCAAATCTGTATGGCCTGGGGTTGTTTAGATGGTGGTTCAGACTGATCTGTGAGGGTAACTAGTTTTCTTCCTTACCTACTGCCCCACTTATCTTACTGTATTGACTTAAACAGAGCTGTTACTGTGTTCCAGGTATCTCCAGCTTTGAGCTGCTTGGTAATAGGTTCTGATATGAGGGCATGCTAGGACTCAGAGTTTAATTCTAAATACAAAACAATCTGCTCCAAACTGACCTGAGGTCCTTCCTACCCTGTGGCAGAACTTTTTCTGTAGACATCTGACCAAGCACTACCTTCTACCCACTCAGCCCTTTCCTAGTCCTTGAGTTCATCAGCCCTTTGAAAGAGCTGTGTTCACCATCAGGAGACACTTTATACTGTCAAGGAGTTTCTTCCCACTCTGTGTTAGGAAACACCTGTGAAATGGTGATGTAAGGGTGTGCAGTTCCCTTCTCATGTACACTAGTCTTGAAAAAGTCAGTTTGCTATGTCATGGGGCCAGCAGGAGCAGTTTGGTGCATTCAGTTCAAATTTTAGCTTTTCAGCACTCCTGGTAGCAAAGACAACAGGAGGGCTGATGGGATGCTGGCTTACCACCCCAGCAGGCGAAAGCAGCACTCCTGCTCCACAGTTTTCTGAGGAACTAGTCGGGGAGTGCATTGCTCTCTTGGGCTGCAAGGTGGCTCTTTAATGGATGTGTGAATATTCTGTGATTAGTCACCCCAGGAGGAGTAATTTTCAAGTTTCTGGAGCTAAAGGCACAAGTCCTTGCAAGATTTAAAAGGTTAAACTGTGTTGTTTGTAGTTGACAGACTTTGCTATAAATCCTGTAAAGGGCAGAAACAATTACCATATGCTAACAGGTTATTACAAGAGCAAAGCCGTAAGCAATACCTATGTGAATGTGCATGTTAGGATATATAAAAATCAGCCACTAAGGAGCTGTAGTGGGAGACATGCTCTGAACGGAGAAAAGGAGCTCAGGGAAGGACAATGGATTTAACAGTGAATGAAATTGGTGTGCATTGTCTGGCAAATACAGGCTCTGAAATGACAAGAAAAATGTTCCTCTCTACATCCAAAAGACATTAGAATCATAGAATTAACCAGGTTGGAAAAGACCTCTGAGATCATTAAGTCCAACCTTTGATCCCACTGTGGTGCTTACTAGACCATAGCACTAAGTGCCCCATCCAGTCTCATCCTAAAAACTTCCAAGGACGGTGAATCAACCACCTCCCTGGGCAATTGCTTTAATGCTGTCCTGGCTACAGCTAAAAAGAGAGCTGCTTTTATTTATTTATTTTCTTTTTTCCCCCAAGGAATTTGCTTTCTCAGTTGTGTCAGGCTATTTTGCAACATAGCTGTTTTCTAGCAGTGAAATACACTTTGATGCAAACAGAAGTTTCTTATGTAAAAAAGACTCTCCCAGCATCTGTGGTATAGAACCAATCAAAAGTCAAATACTTCACAGAGCAGCTTAGAGAAGGAAGAAATGACAGAAATACTTAGCAAAATCTTTTAGAATACTTTATCTGAAATTAAGGAATTGGGTGTGTATACTGACACGAATGCATGTACTGCTTTAATAAACAAAGGGAAATATGTAGGCCAGGATACACTAAATGCCACATGCATTTGTAAAGCCCTTCTTAAAATAACTGGTGTTTTATAACAGAGCAAAGATACAACTGTGTGGAATTAAATAAGGATGCATAAGCACTGTTATAAAACAATGATTCTTGCATACAGAGGGTGTTATCTCCCTGTGTAAAGTTGTTTGGATTAGTTTTGGGTATGTTTGCTTTTAAAACACTCAGGGAATCCACAGTCTAGCTTTGCTTGCTGTTAGTGGTTTGACTTTCAAAAGGCTCTAATATTCTGCTGCTGACCTTTCCCCTGTGCAGATGTACAGCAACAGTAACCACTCTGTAGTCCTTGCAGGTATAAGATGTTCTTTTCCAGGTATGCAATTTAAATGTCATACAGAGCTTCTGCTATATTTTGTGTGTACAGAGGCTTTTAGATCTAAAGAAAATGGGTACATATCTGAGGCCATCTCTAAAAAAGACAAAGTCAATTCCTAAACCTCAGAGTAATGTTTAAATATGCCTTTGCTGGGGTTATCCATATAAGTAGCACACACACAGAGATACATTTGAATACACTGAGTACATCTGTCTGTCAATAGACAGAAATAGGTATGTATTTCTCTTTCACGTTCTCTGTGTGTGTATAAACTGATGCACAATAACAAGTCAATCATAGATCTTGTTTTTTACATAAAGATTAATGTTTTATCTTCATCTTATTGTTCACACAACTAGTCTGACACACATTACATGATAATATCCAGCTATCAATGAGAAGTGTACACATTCATTTCCACAATATTTAGGCAGAGGAAATTTTGTCTGTAAGATCAGAGCTTTATTCTTAAGAAAAAAAAAGGATGCTGTTTCAGTAAGATACTGAGGGAAACACATGCCTGCATTAAATGGGTTGCAGTAGAGGAATTTCCCCCTTTAGGGGACCGCTGAGGCAGCCAGCCCTGCTGCTGTCAGTGGAGGAGGGCTTGGGGGATTCTGATCTGCAGGAGGGCATTGAGCGGGTGGCTGTGGTTCACTTTGCTTCAGAGTCTGTCCTTCGTGGTTGGTCTGGAAGCTGTGGAAATGGTGCAGAACACAAACAGAGCAGCTGGTCTTGTGACTGTTCATGAGTGTTTGGTGGCTGTGGGAAGAACATGAAGGGAAGGCTTATGTGGCCTCTGGGTGGGGTTTCCAGTGGCAGCAAAAGACCTCAGCAGTCTACGCTAATTGCTGGTTTTAATTCATGGTGACATTATGCACAGAGTGGCTTGACAAGTTCTGACCTGGTATCTTTCCATTGTTGGTGATTTATCCCAAGAGAAAGAAGGGGCTCTTCTCTTTCAAAAAAAGCCCGAGGCCAAGCCAACTCCAAGGAAACCAGGGAAAGATGCAATCACGAGGTTAAAACTGTGAATGAATGAGAGACAAATTGCTGCCAGCAATACCCTTTATTAGCTTATGAAGTTATTAAGTAACAAGTTGAATAGCACATTGTTTAAAATAACGTGTTGTAATAAGAACTGAAGAATATGATTCAGATTTGAGTTCTATTCAGAAGATCTCCCAAGCATAATGGCGGAAGCAAGAGGCTGGGCCCTGCTTTGCTGGAGGAGAAGTGAAACACGGCGTGTTTGCAGGGGTTGTGGTCTGTTGAACTTGCACAGCTTCCGGCTGAGGATGCCACTGCTTGCATTTTGTACTATGTTATCTCCCTAAGAGTGGCACTGATAAGCCGGAAGCTTCTGTACTAGTTGCTGTGCATGTGACATGCAGCAGAAGCAGGAATTAAAATCCTCCTTTCTGAGTACTTTTTGTTCCATGCTGGCTACCAAGTTCCCTAAACGCTGTGCTTTGCCACGTGGTGAACCATAGAAGCACATGGGCTATCCCATGACTGGATGAGACTAAAAGAGCTTGTTCAAGGTGATCAGACAGTTATGAACCAAGGAAGGTGTGCAGGCATCACTTCTCTTGAGAACAGACATTCTCATTTCCTGAGAAAGCTTTTTGTCTCTTGGTGTCCCTTAGGGTGCCAAGAGCTTCATAGGACAGTCTCAGGTCCTTAAACTGCCAACTCACGTCACCATACTTTCTCCTGAATTACTTCACCACCTTTCATCCTTCTGGCTGGAACAGTGGTGCATATATACTGCAAAGAGACCTTATCTAGTTGGAGGTAGGAGGATGTGTAAAGGACCTCTGGGCAATGGAAAAGATAATAAATAGTGAATATGCCTCTTCTACCACTTACAGTAATTCCGGCTGACAGATGAGGTAGCAAATCCTGCGTGGGTTGAATCTGATGGTTTTTTGCTGAAGATAAGGCATTTCCTCTGCCTTGCCTGCCTGGCTGGGTTTCTGCAGCAAAGACTCTCACAAGAACAAGGGCAGAACATAATTGCTCAAAGAGACAAGAAAGCCCCTCCCAGAAGCAGATCAGCTCTTGATCCTCTGCAGGTGATACTACCCTGCTGTCCTAAGTCAGGCCCGTACATATACATATAAAATCCTTAAGATTATGATAAAGAGCTTTTGTTCCCTATTATTACAGGGGCATTCTGATACCATCTCTTATGGGATGATACTTGCCCCTAATTTGGCTGCTTTCTAATTGGCATAACTAGGATGTCTGGCATCTCATCAGAGAGATTTGTCTGAAGAGTAAGGGTGCTTGAAGAGTAAGGTACTTCATTAGAGTATCTGCCTTATAAAAAGCATTGTTATAATATCAGCCTCCAGGACTGGGAACCCTGTTGTGCCAGGCAGTGCACATAGAAATAACAGCAAGATGAATCCCAAATTCACAAGGATGACAGAGAAATGGAAGCACAGGTAGCAATAAGACCATTACGCGTAGCCTGGGTATAGCAGTCATTTTGTCAATATTGATTGTGTGGTGTAAGCAGAGGAGGAAGAATATTGATGTTTACAGAAAGCTCCTGAGGTATGACGGGGAAAATGGGACAAAACACAAAGGGGGATCTGAAGTCACAGAGACTAGGATGTACATCACTAACAGCATCAAGGCAGAAATCAGGCTCCCAGTATAATTGGAAAGTTGGTGGGTGGATTGTAAAGGGCCTTCAAGATAAAGATGTTGGAGTTTTTGAGGACCAAGACATTACAAATGATGAAGGAAGGTAGAAAAGTGGCCAAATAGGATGGGTGAGGTGGTGTGTCTGCAGCTGTACTGCCAGAGAGCCGTTCCTCAGCTCCGAGGGACACTAGACATCACCTTCAGTAGCGGCACCTGCTCTGTGTACTGCAGTAGTGCTTTGGGAACTGATGAAACTTAGCTCCTGGTTTTCCTGATCCTGCCCAAATTGCTTACCACCTTAACAGGTGCAGATGGGTTTAAGGGCATGGCCTGCAAGCAAAGAAGGGAATGTGATGGCAGATGCATTAGCAGACATCACAACAATTTAGCTGTGTGGGTTTACTTATGAAGATCCTCATGAAGTTTGTCCTGGGATACTTAGAGAAGATGGGCTAGCAGTCCTTGAGCTGCTAGTAGTTACCTTGGAGCACTGTGGAAGCTAAGGGGCACTGACTGATGAACCATTTCAGTGAAGTGGCCAAGTTCTTCCACTTCAGCTGACGGTAACACCATTCCATCTCAAGTGCCAGTTTTGAGCAGCTTATCTGCAGAAGATTTGAATAAAATTAGGACAATTCCTACAAAAGCAAGAGTGATCTAGAGAATATCATTAATCAGAAAAGTTGAAAAAACTGGGAAAATACTGTGTAAGTCTTCAAGTGCATAACTGGCTGTCGCAAGGAGACTGAGTAATCTGCTTGTGTCCATAGTGTGTAGGAGAAGTAGTTAAGGATTTCAATGGGAACAAGGAAGATTTAACTTACCCAACAGGCAAAAAAATAGTAGAAAAAAAGAGCCATGCCATAGGATAGGTTGCCTAGGGAGACTGAGACGTGTCCTGTCTTTGAAGGGTTAGATAGATGCATATTTGTGTGGAAACAGTTTATGTGAAATTGATCTTTCAGCTGATCTTGCCTTGCAGCTGAAGGATAACTACCTGACATCTTGAGATCTCTCCCAGCCTTATTCCCTATTACGCTGTAAAATGAGACAAAAATGAAGTGAGGAGAGCCATTGAAAGGCAAAAAAAGCCAGTGATGAGGAAGATATTATGGGAGGAGTTGTCATGCTAAGATGGGATTTAGGTGGGATGCAGAGGATTGGAGTAACATGCTGTGCCAAAGAGAGGGAAGCTCCTTTAGTGTTCAGGGGCCTTGCTTTATCTGTGCTACATTTGCACAGCTGGACTTTCTGGCTTGTTTCTTCCAGGTTTCACTGCAAGATTTCATGAAGTGAATGTGAAGGGAAATGCAGGCATTGGCTGGCAAAACATCTTGCTTTGGCATTAAAGCAAAATATGTTTTTTTCTCTCTTTAGCTGATACTGGCTTTACATGGTTTTCTTGTTCAAATAACTAGTCTGTCTCTGGTGAGGTATAACAATGACTTGAGAAAATCCCTGAGCAAAGTAAGTTTGTGGGCTTTCATTATATGCCTGAGTTTGCAAACTCCAGGTCTTGGGAGAGCATCATCCCTTCCATTTCTGAAGCCTTCATGATGCATTTCAAATGTGCCTTCGGAGACATTTGCCTGTTTCCTGGTCATGGCCGCATTCCTCTGTATTAGAACATTGCCTTCCAGAAATGTGCCTGACAGCTTCACAGGCTCTGTGTCAGCAAAGCAGCTGAGCCCCGGGGGACTTTGGGGCAATAATCCTTTCTGGCCAGGTCTGCCTCCTCCTGTGTCCTTGAACAGGGTGCTGACTGTGTAACAAACTTTTCCAAGGGGCAGGACTACATGTGATTTGAGGATGAGATGCTTAACTTCTGCTCTGAAATAGCCATCTGTAAATTTTGGTACATTTGTGGCCAGAAATGGTTGGGAAAGATTAAATCAATCTTTCTGAGTCTAAGGCTGTTAGTACTGTTCTTGTTCCTCTTTTAAACTACAGAGAAGCTCCACATTACTTGGAAAATTCAATTTTGGGTGCAGTGTGAGCCAATGAAAAAGTGGAGAACCTTGGAGATGGAGCCAATAGAGCTGCTGCTGATACAGTTCTGTTCATTGAATAGACAGGATTTTCCTTCAGAGAGTATCTGAATAAAGGGTATTTCACTTCCCCGTGCCCCTGCATACTGCATATGCCTGGGTGGTAGTTGTGAGGACAGCAGGGTACCACTTTAGGCCCTCTACTCTAGAAAGTGCTTTTTTTTCTTGTCTCACTGAAGTTCAGGTAGAGCACCATGGAAGTGACTGACACCAGTGAAAAGCAGGTCAGAGTCAGCAGGGATGAGTCAAATTAAACCTTGTGTCCAAAGAGACCAGGAAGTCATGCCATAGTTTTGGCAGTACTTCTGTGTGATCAGATGCCAGAGACTGTTGTGTGCAGTCACCCATGGCACCTGCTGAGGCCAAGGTACTGTGCAGGGGAGGCTACTCCTAAAGAGATGAAAGAAAGGCAGGAACCAGAGTAAGACATTGGCTGCTGCTGCACGGGCATCAGAATCACAGAATATGCCAAGTTGGAAGGGGCACACAAGGATCATCAAGTCCATCTCCTGGCCCTGCACAGGACCATCCCCAGGAGTCACACCATGTGCCTGAGAGTATCATCCAAATGCTCCTTGAACTCTGTCAGGCTTGGTGCTATCACCACTTCCCTCGGGAGCCTGTTCAGTGCCCAGCCACCCTCTGGGTGAAAAACCTTTTTCTAATATCCCACCTAAACCTCCCCTGACACAACTTCATTCATTCCCTAAGGTCCTGTCACTGGTCACCACAGAGAAGAGATCACTGTCTGTCCCTTCGCTTCCCCTCACAAGGAAGTTGTAGACTGATGAGGTCTCCCTTCAGTCTCCTCTTCTCCAGAAGAGTGGGAGCTGAGGGCAGGCTCAGTGGGGAAGAAGTTGACTTTCCAACACCACACTCCATCTGTGTTTACCTTTTAATCAGCATCTGATAGTCCTAAGAGGTCATGGAAGAGGGTGAAGAAGGGGAGACCTTGGGAAATGGGTAGATTAGTGAAGTTTGATTTATGTTTCAGCACCTCCCTCACATGAGGGCAGTGACACGGCAATTCCAGCTGAACAAAGATGCAAAGTGCTTTTCACCAGTAGAATGATAACTTATACCAGTAAGCACAGGAAAATTGCTCTCTGGAGACCAAACTAAACAGAATTCCTATTTATCTAGGCTGGTTTCATGTCTTGGGACCAATCAGCATATTGAACAAGTGTGAACTGAGGCTGATTACAACTCTTTTTCCTGTAACCATGTACATAAATAATCTGTCAACAGAGAAAAGTGTGCCTTCCCCTGTGGCTACTGGAGACTCTGGAAGAGATCCTGACACTCCAGCAGAGCCAGCCTGGATTTCCATTGCAAGGCAAAAGCAGAAGGTCATGCATCAGGAGAAGGAACCTGACAGAGAAAAATTTGTGGCTCCGGATATCAAGTCAGATACAGAGAAACAGAATAAAGAAAAGGAACAAACAGAGGTAATTACAGTAAAAATTTGTGATGCTTTTTATCCCCTTCCTATAGATCTACTTCTATTTTACCATTCATGCCATGATGATTACAGATACTTAATGAGTACAAACATAAGTAACAAGACACTGCCTTCAGAAAAGTGTTACAGATTCAGAGTTTTCTGATTATTCAGATAAGTAATTTTGTATTTCCAAGAAATCCTGGAACTATGTGAGGTGTGTAAAATTTCTTGGCATAGCTACCAGATCTGACATGCATATTGGATGCTAAAATACTCTAAATAAGGTGCTAAACTGCAGTCCCTGATCTTTCTCAATGCAAAGGGAATCTGTTCTCTTTAATTGTCCTTCTAAGCACAGGATTTCGTTGAACCTCGTATACCTTCTGACTGATTTAACACTGAATGAACAGCTTGGTCCCACAACCTTCTAGGTAACAATTTTTAGAGCCTTGAGATTTGAAATAGGATAAAACTAACTTTTGCATTTGTAGAGAGTGCTAAGATATAAATTCTGGTTCCTTGTATATGGATAGTTCAGAAGCACATGTGGTGCCATGGAATATGGGCTGACACTGTCCATGCCAAGGAGGGGGTGATACGTGTAGCAAATGATCTTCCCAGATGACGAAGCTGTGCCAGCAGAAGTGTTTGGCATGAATCCAGAACACTAATAAGGCTTCCCTAGTACAGGACTATCTCATGGAGCAGCATCATGTGAGTGCTGCCTGTTTTGCATCCTGCACAAGGAGAACTCTGCCCTGATGTAGGATCATGTGTGTCCTATACCAGTATAGCATTCCCAGTGCAAATGGCCTATTTTCTTGCTTCCAGTGGTACTGTTAGAAACCCAGACAGCTGTCTTACATCCCAGAATAAGACAAGATTTTTAGATGATGAAAAATAGCAGTGGTTAGATTAATGAGAAATAATACCTAATAAGATGTCTAGGCAAGCTTATGAACCGCAGTGATGCCCAACATCATTGTAGCACTTTGATAACAAGGGTTTAAATGAACCCAAAATACAGTTTCTATGTCAGAACTGGAAACTCCGGATTTTAGCTGGCAATGGTCCCTAAAATTCATGCCTTTCATTTTATTTCCTTGGAGCAGCTAACAGAGAAACATGCCAAGATGCTCCTGACTGCAGCATATGAGGCTTGGTGCCACTGTGCTCCTCCCACTTTCTCCTTCTCCCACATGGCTCTAGGCACTATCACTTCAGGGTAGTTTTTCATACTGGCAAGCAAATCTATGTGAGGATGTGTTTGATTTCTTTTTTATGAAAAATCCATTCACCATCAGCTGTCCAAAAATACAGTGCCCTAACCCACAAAATTTGGGAGGTGGAAGAGAAACATGAGAGAATGAGACTGTTGCCAAATCCTATATATGCTAGTAGAGATGTGCAAAGGACTTGGAATACATTCTGCATTGAGGACTGTGATTGCTTACTCATAGATACCATTATGAATAAGAGGTACAGATGGATAGTTTTAATTCGTAAAGTTGAATATCATGGACATTATGTGAAACCAGTGGAACCTTCTGAACAGGTACCAGCCCAAGGGAGAGGATTGGAACTGATAGGTGTTGAACTGTGGCTGGCACCACGTCCACTCCCTTTGCTTGTGTTCTTCTGAGCTGGACTCATTCTCCCTGTATTACCTGGATTTTATCCTTTTTTGTGCCCAGGGGTCAGTGAAGCAACAATGGAGCAAACCTTCCCACTCGGCACCTAAAACCGCTTCTGAGGAGCAGAGGAAAGACACAAAGTCTGAAGCAAAGCAGCCCCTGCCGAGAACCAATTCACTGTCCCATTATGTCCCTGGTAGGAAACAAAACTCTTAAAATGTAGGCTGTAATCTCACAACCTTGTCAGAAGAAACCCTGCTTGAGTGTGCTGCAGAAGGAGTAGGGGCTAGATCCTAATCTCCTCCTCAGCCCCACATCAGCTGCATAGAGAGTTTTCTCAGCTCTCAAATCTAGGGGTTTATTTGGTGGCATATTCTTTTGACCAGTTTGTTTACAAACAAAAGAGTAACAAGGTGTAGTCAAAACTTGTGTTGAAAGTAACATGAATTGAGAACCGTGGGCGATTTCACAGGAGGGGGCCCAAATGCACCATCACAGTGTAAATGTAAGCAAAAATATTTTCAATAGCATTAGTTTTAATGTGGCTTCCTCAGCGAGCTGAAATGATGGGATAACAAACTGCCTGACTATCAGTCCTCCCACGATAACTTTGTTGTAAATCTCTTTGGTAAATTAAATTGTGAAAGAATGGCAGAAGTTTTGAAGGTAATAAAACTCCTGTGATTTGGGGGCTGGGTAAAGAAGGAATTTGAAAGTGAATGCTTTTGCTAGTGAAGAAACCGTCTCCTCTGTGGCCTGGGTGTTAACACAGGGCACAGCAAGGAATCCAGGTCATCATGTTGTGTTTTGGTAAATTTAGGGATCAAAAGATACTAGGGATGAGAAAAACCTTGTATTATTTAAAACACAGAATGGTAATTTCCTCAATAACTTATTGCAGGAGCTTGCATTTGAAATGTAAAGATTTTCTACCATAAGGCAAGGTATGGGAAGTATTTAATACAAGAGCTATGGGGTTTAGCTGCACAGCAAGTGTGAAATGCCCATGTGTTTTATTCACAGTAGTTCCTTCACCTGCACTGGTGGATAAGGAGGAAATAAGCCACTTGAAGAAAGCCAGTAATGCTGCTCCAGATCAGCCATCGTGGATGGAACTGGCCAAAAAGAAATCTCAAGCTTGGAGTGACATGCCACAGATTATAAAATGGAACGATGCAAACAAATAATATCTTTTAATTAAGTCAGCTACTTAACTGAACTTTGACAGACCAGCTAATCACAGTGAAGAATCTCTTGATACAGCAGCAGAGGTTTACTATGCAGCTGTGGAGAAAGTGTGCAATAGGTGTGGTCAAAAAGTTTACCTTCAACTTTGTAGCAATCAGGATTGCAATGGCAATGAATTACTTAAATTATGCTAAGGACACACTTATACTTCGGAAAATAAAACTTTTGCCTTATGTATTTCCTGAATTTTCTACTTTTAATTATGTTTGCATCAAAGCAGGATCGTTGCTAAACTTTGCTGAACTTCTGTTGTTGCTGGAAAATTCTATTTGTTATGGTTTTCTCTGTTTACATTTATAAATTGTGCACTAACAGCCTGATTCTATTGATGTGTTTCCCTGGAATTGCCTGACACGCTTTCTACCAAAGCTGTAGGTTCATGGAGGTATTCACGAATAGCTGCTAGTGAGCTGTGTGTTTGCCCAGCTGAGCCAGTGGTACAGTTTCTGGGGTTAGGCTACATTTCAGGAGGCATAAATAAACATATTTATGTGTGACCACGAATCAGAATTCCTCGGCTCCTTCTCTGAGCAGCCTTGGTTGCACAATGTTTGCAAGCAGGTGGGCAGTAAGGAGGCCGAACTGCAGTTGGAATCTCAGCAATGCATTCACAGTTGCTTTCCTACCTGAATTTATCCCATTGTAACTGGCTTTCCTTTTTGTGAAAGCTTCATGCTCAGTTAGGAGGATGGTATTAGTAGCAATGGACGAAATGAGTTTAAGAACTTAAAATCCTTGAATTAAAGTCCAAACTGAAGTGCTGGAGAAACTGTGAATTTCATCATGGCATCAGCTTCACATATCATCCCCTACATAATCTTAATTTTTCTCATTAAAAGCCAGTAACATACAGATGGAATGTCTGTACTTGACTACCTTTATATAACATTCTAATGCTCATTGGCCTGAGTCTCCCCCACCAGTTTGAGACTCCTACTCATGAAGTATCCTAGGCTCTTCACTTCCACTTGTTCAACAAGATTGGCAATATAAATAATTTGCTGCTGATTGACTGAAGCCACTCTGAACATATTTTAAGACCTCCCTGTGTGTTAAAGAAGGAAAGGACAAACCCTGTGATACCGCACTGCTAAGGCAAGCATTTCACTTTGTGTATTCATAGGGGAAGTACTACCTTAGCTAAAATTTTTCAGTCGGGTTGTCTTTCATAGTTGAAAACACCATGAGGCAAAACAAGTTCTATGTTTTTGAAAGCCTCAGCCTGCCTCGCTGCCGAAATCCACCTGCATGGCTGCTGGAGGCCTGATGTGGCACTGCACAGACCTGCTCCAGCCCATCACTGCAGGTGCCAGCGCTCCCGACCCAGATGGGTTTCTGCCAGCTGTCCCAGGGCTTTCTCCTTCCTGGAGATCACAAAAGGCAGTATAGATACCCACTGAAATCAGAAGCAGTAAGATAGCTGTCTGTTAAACAGATCCACATCAGAAATAGTAGTTTAATTAGAGGATGTGCAAGCCGGGGCTCAGTTGTCTGAAGTTTGGTTGCACAACACACTGCTCCCCCATGAGCAAGCATGCAGAGTCCTTACTTTAAAGTGGCTTTTTTTTGTTTTGCTTTGTGGTGTTCAAATCATACTCTGGCACCAACAGTAGAAAAAGGCACATTTTTCAGATACAATAAAAAACATTTTAATTCCCTCTCTTTCCAAAACACCCTCTCTGTAATATATAACTAATCAGCATAAGTGTAATTTTAGGATATGGTATTACCTTTTGTAGCAGTCTTGAAGAAAAAACCCAAAGTTTCTGTATTAAAGGAATATACTGTATTAAAAAAGACCAAGTTTGTATTCTGGAATTATTGCCACCCCACAAAAAGAGCACAGTGTTTTCAGGAAATGTAGTTAAAGGTATGGTCTGTTTCCTTACAATTCCCTCCCCATTTAAAACAGTTAAAATTGTGTTGAATCATGGCTGAATTCCCAGAGCTGTATGGGGAAGAGCACAAATCTCTTGGACTATCTCCTGTTTTCATAGAGGGATGCTCAGGAATGATGTAGGTGAAAGGCAGAGGTATTGTGGCAAGACCTGCACCATCTCAAGGGGAACAAGCCCCGTGTCCAGCCCTCTTGCAGACATGTCAAGGAGAGGAGGTGCTTGGTGAGCAGCTCTTCACAGATCACAGCCCTAGAGCTCATGTGGCATTTGGGATCTAGATCTGGGAGCATGCCAAGGCAGGAAGCACAGACTGGACATCAACCTGCCTTTTGCCAGTTTCGCCATTGACTGTGACGTGGTCCAGGTATTGCCACCTTAGTGTTTTTGGTGGTTCCACTCACTTTCAGGTTTTCAGTGCCTGGTGGGTGAGAATGACTGCTGTGAGTGGTGACAGCCAGCACTGTGGATTCCTACAGCCCTTGAGAATCATCTGACCATCAAGGGAACAGACTGCAGCACCACAGGCTACAAGGCCTACCTGAAACAAACTTGGGATCTTGACCAATTCTGCCATAATTATGGATCAATTCAAGTGTCTCAAAATATGCTTCAGAGGAGCAGTAACATAATGTGCTTCTTTTCGTGCAATGCAGAGTTACACTGGAACTGATTGCCATAAGGATGTTGTAGACACCAAAGGTTCAGCTGACTTCAAAACACAGCTAGACAAATCAGTGGAAAACAAAACCCACCAAGGGCTGCTCAACACAAAACTCAGGGCCTTGGTTTGGGAGACTGCGAAAGTGTCTGGGAGGCAGCGTCACTGGTGTCCTCCATATTCTCTTACCACTGCCAGTTGCCCTTGGCTACTCAAACTTCTGGTATGATGGCCAGGGGAATGTTTGTTTTCTCATGGCATTGGTTTGTACCCAGATTTCTAAGTCAAAGGGTCATACAAACAGGACTTGCTACAGGTGTCTTGTTGACAGGTAGACACAAAATAGCTTTAGAGCCCATGTATTCTTTGGTCAAATGGCTTATTTGTGGAAATGGAAAGATGCAAACACAAATACACTTTTCTCCTCTGTGTGAACAGTGATTTATGTTTCACACTCAATACCACCAGAAAAGCCTTTCAGATCTGATTGGCTTTCCTGAGGATGTCATTGTGCTTTGCCAGCTGAGAAGCAATATGACTGACTCCGGCTGATCCATTTTGCTCAGGCAGCTGCAATAGCTACTGTTGGAATATAACATCTAACAAAAATAAGTGTAAAAATTCAACTTTGTTCATGACTCATGCACATAAACTAACAGAGCTGAAATTACAGTAAAAAAACAACAAAATAGACTTGAAAAGTGGAAGTTTCCTTTCCCAGAAGTGCTGCATGAGACATCTTTGGCTTTCTATTTAATGACCAAGGTGCCTTCCCAGCGGTGAAAGGCTTCCACAATGCAAATGAAATTGTCTATCAGGCATCTTTCAGTGCAGAAACTCTAAATTTGATGACTTACACAGTTTACTTGTTGGATTATCCTAACCCGCGACCTCCTAATGTTTAGTAATTTTAAATGAAAAATGG
>JAWWEV010000001.1:88062165-88082681 GCA_035583235.1 Hafferia zeledoni | reverse complement strand
ATGACTTACACAGTTTACTTGTTGGATTATCCTAACCCGCGACCTCCTAATGTTTAGTAATTTTAAATGAAAAATGGATACTAAATGATTTTTACTAGACAGAGAAGTGCAATAGTCTTTTAAGGTCAAAATATACAACTGTCCTTTACTTTGATATGGTGTTTTTGCACTGTGTTGCCTTTGACTGTAAAAATGTTTACTAATTTGTGGCATTTTTTCAAGATGAAGAGGAATATAAACTCTTGTTGCCAGTGAAAATATCCAGCAGCAACATAGGAAGCAGCTTGCTGTAATTTTGCAATGCCATTAATTCCCTCTTAGTCTCAAGGAGCACAATAAACTTGCCAAAATGTTTGCTTTGTATACATGATGAGCACTGTGCTCTGGGTAACAAAGGTTTAATTACAGGATTCTTTGCTCGTGGTTAGAAGATAACTTTTGTACTGTTACAGAGTGAAAACGAAAAAGGCAATTTGTGAACTCTGGGCAGTGCTGCATGTCTGTAAAAACCCCAGGGGGGAACGTAGCCCTGTGTGATCCTGCCCAATGTGGCTGCACGGGATTAACTCTTGTGAGAAGGCATTTCAGTTCCAAGTGGGCACAGGTCTCAGGCTCACATACGCTCAATGTTTGCCAGGATGTCCAATAAGTGACAGGAATCATTGAGTTTTTATAGCATGGGATCATTTATTGTCTGACTTCACAAAAGAAATACCACATAAAGATTTTTTTATGGACTATTAGTCCCTGATAATTCTCTGCATCATATTACACATTGAAGCTGGGGACTGATGGGACACATATTCACAGACCATTCAGATCTTCTTCCTTTGCAGTATCTTGCAGCACCTTTGCTGCAGATTCTAACTCTCTATTTACACTGGCTGTATTCCCAGAAGAAAACCACTCCAGCTCACCTATGGCAGCTTAAATGGAGCTCATTCAGGGAAATGTTAATCTATCTCCCCTGCCAGGATCCCAAATCACTCTCTGATCCCAAACAGTTCTTAGAACCATTAGGAATGCAGCTAAGAGCACATGTATCACTGAAGGGAAGTCATAGAGAACAATTTTTCTTCCATCTCACACACCTTCACATTGAGTACTTTCATTGTTGATTTGTTTTTGCTTTGTTTATTTATGCAAATAAGTATGAAATGGTATATGTTGCAGGTTCATAATTCCACTGAAGCCTGTTCAAGGATGCCAAGCCAGATACTGGGGTAACTTAACTCACTGTGGCTGGTAGTTCACATTTTTTCCCAAACGTGGTTTGATTTCTCAAGTTTAGAATTGACACATAAATTATTACCCTGCCTTTGAGAGTCAGCTCTTCTGGGGGAACCTCTAATTACAAAAAGGAAAAAGAAAGAATTCTCTCTTCACTGTCGCCTAAGAAATGGCACTTTGCAGCAGTGGGTCCTGCAACAATTACCAGCACGTGGCTTTCACACTGTCGTTTGTCACCCACGGTGGCAGCTCTGGGAAGACAAAGCAAACAGGTCACCTGAGCTGCTCTTGGGCCAGGCCATGGAAAACTATGGTGCCTTCAGTGATGCTGAGGAAGCAGAGGAACACAACAAGCCCCTCCTCCTGCCAACCACCATCTGTGCTGCCCTCCCAACCAGCAGATGAGATGGCACCAGACCACGTTGAGATGAGGCAAGAGCATTTACATATCTTTGGGCTCCAGCTCCAGTCATGGAACTATTTATGCAAGTGGCAGCCCGGGGTGCTGTAAAGTTTTCAACACTGGATCAGAAACTGGAAGCTGCTGAACTGCAAAGCCAAGTTTGTCCCAAAGGCCTTCTCTGGTCATGTCTCCCAAAGAAATCTGATTCCCATATTATTTTTATTAAACAATACTACCAGTAAACCGCTGCAAACCATTGCCTACACTGAAGAACCAAAGAGCTGACTGAAAAACACAGAGGAAAACAACCAGAGTTATGACAAGAGAATTCAGTTAATAACCCTTTAGGAAAATAAAAGCCACCTTTCTCAGCAGAACTAACAGAGACTCCTATTTAATAAGCTGTTGGCTCATCCTCACTGCACTCAGCACCAGAGTTAATTTTGATGGGCAGGCTGCCTGCAGACAAGGCAGCGGAATAAGGTCCTGAGCCTGTCCAGGCAAAACAGACATCATCTTCCCCATTTAGCCACTCCTTTAAACAAGATTTGTCTTCTTTTAACTCCTTTGTCTCTTCCTGTAGCATTCCCCTCAAGTACACAGAAGGAATTGCTGTTTGCTTAATGAAGCCTGTGGTTTTGTTCATGCCTTTATTTTGAACCACAAAAGACTCTCAAGTAAGAGTAGAGGCAGAAGTCACTCCCCCTACCCCGACCTTGTGGCCCTGCAAAGCTCCTTCAAACCCTTGGGGGGTTCAGTGGTGCAGTAGATCCAGCTCCAGTGCTCACAGGATGCGCTCACGACACCTGATGTGCTGCCCCTGCTTTTGTGAGTACAGCAACGTGGAGGGCACAGCCTCTGTACAGCGGTGTCACAGTCTCAGATGGAAGAAAAGCAATGCAAAGAAAAGAAGTTGGAGCTAGAGATAACAGAGGGAATCTTTCCACTTCAGCAGAGAATTCTGACTGCCCAGTTTCTTTGCTGCCTCCTCCTCTGTGATTCTCTGTTTGTTGTCCGGGTGTGCTGAAGCAGCCCACTGTGAGCTGCAGGCCACCCAAGGGTGCCTGTGTTCCCTCAGCATCAGATCCAGCTGCGGAACTCGGTCTGTCAGTGGAGTGCAGGGCACAAGCAGCCTGGGGCAGTGGCTTGCAAGGCACTTTTGAAGGTGGACGGTGCTGCCAGCTGCTTTCCAGAGAGACCCCAAGCCTTTGAATTGCCTTTTCATGCCACAATTTCCCTGATTAATGTGAGGATGTAATTTATCTTACCTTGTGATCGTGGACAAGAGATCAGGGAGGCAGATTTTACTGTGACCTACTTCCCTAAAGCAGAATAGGAAGGAGGGTTTTGCTTTGGTTTAGGAAAAAAGCAGCATTGGCTGTCAGAGCCTGTTTATGTGGGCTTAGGTTTTCATGCAGGGAAAGCAGAGCGTGGTTGTTCAAGCTGGTAGACTTGTGCTGGTGTCACAGTTTGTTTTACCCCATTGCTCAAACAGGTCCCCAAATCCACCCCCCAAAGGAAGCTGTCCCCTCAGCAGCTCCTGTGTGACACAACCCCTGGCACAGCACCACAAACCAGTAAGGCTCAGACTGAGTCTGGGAAGTTATGCCAAGGATATCAGAGAAGAGGAGGTGGTTTCCTCAGCAGCTTTTACGTAATTGATGGACAAAAAGGGAGCCTCTTAACTATATGCGTGTCTCAGAAATTGGCCTGAGTAATTTGGAATTCTTGTTAGCAAGGAACAGATGAGTTTCAGAGAGGGCAGAAGGACATAAGCCTAATTTCTTGCATAACATTATTGAAATACAACTGAAGTATGAAGTCAGATTTAAAAGAGAGACTAAAAATCTCCATCATGCCTAAATAAAATGACCTTTTAATTATATGCTTCTTTTATATGCAAGCTCATAGTTTCAAATTACTAAAATACTTGACTTTAGAGGTGAATGCTTGTTCTCAGTACATAAGACGTACTTCCATCTATATTAGTGGGCAATTACTGCTTTAATTAAGAAACAATTTCTGGTCCTGAATTCTGCCTTCCCTTTAAACAACCCAGTACAATTTGGAGTTTTTATACTTGGGCACAGAAACTGTTTTGATGTCCAGTGTCTGTCTCTTCCTCTGCAGCCTGTGAGTTTTACTTGCTTGAAAGAACTCCTTGGTCTTGGCTGGTGCTGGGACAGCCCTGACACATTCGGCAACTTCAGCCCTGACTCTGACCATTCATTTTAGGGGAAATTTTCTATTAACACACCAAAATAACTGAAGTCAGAGCTGGCCCTTTTTCCCTATCAGCAAGCAATGGTGTGGAAACTGCATAAGGCACCCCTTTCCTACACCGTCAAGGCAGATGTTTTTATTATGTGCCTCTGGCTGCCTTACTAGATCCTGGTTTGCTTTTTTCCATCCTGTTAAGCAAGTGCCTAGAGAAAGCCCATGGAAAACCATGTGTGCTCCCAGGTCCCACATAAGGGGTGTGAACACGGGCCTGTCACCTGGGGCACGGGCCATGGCACCTTCCCCTGGGCAGCACGTCAGAGCAGGAGCCTGCAGGCACCTTCCCAGGCTGCGACACCATGCCCGGGCCTCCAGCTGACTCCAAATTTTACCTTTCATAGATACAAGGCAGACTTCAGCTGACTCAATATAATTGAGCCAGTCTTCTCAAAATGTTATATATTGATTAATGAGTGAATTAAGCCATTGAATTTTGGCTTCCTGACCCCTCCAAGGTACAGCTGCTGAACTGTTAGGCTTTAATTGTCTTCTGCTTGGTTGCACAGAGGAGTTCATGCTGGTGTTTGCCATGCTTGGCGACCTACTTTAGAGTGGTGTATTTTGATTACTCTGGCAAGATGCAGTTACTTGCTTTTTTTCTGACTAATACATTTATGAATCTTCCCTGCTGTTAATAAACGTAGTGGTATTTAATTATTGAGACATTTCATAAAAATGCTTTTGAGAGGAAGACAAATTTTATGTTCTGACTAAATAATTAAACATTATGCAAATGTTTGCAACCCCAACATTCTGGTTATGCAAAACAATACTTGGATGCTGGCCTTGTTTGCACACGGAGTAAGTATTGTTGGGCTGTAATTAGCAGCAGATACAGTATTAAAAACACAAACAGGTTCTAATAAAACAGGATGGGAACAATGGTAAGACTAAGGGCCAGACTGCAGCCATGCTCTATAAGATCGTGAGATGTGTTTCCCCCAGGAACCACATACCATCCCAGTTCTGCTCCCTGGGAAGAAAGGCCAGCCCTGGGCTCACACTCTTGCACCTGGCAACCTCACCTAAAGTCAGAGGGAAGAGGAGACACAGCCTGCAGCATGGGAGAAATAGGGAGGAAAGCCAGGCTTTCCTCACAAGTCCACCACTTCACCTGTACCTCAGCTTTGTCCTTGCATTTCCCCCCTTTCAGCTCTGGCGGTCAGGCACAACACCCAGCCCTTGATGGTTTTAAGGTTTAATTATCCATAAACAAGAGTCATCCTTGGAACATGTCAGTACACATGTGCCTAACTCTGTAACCTGTAATCACCTTAAAAACTAAAGGACTCTTCATGTGTCAACCCTGTCATTTGTTAGTTTGTTTCTCTCAGAATAGGAGTAACAGCAGCATGATGCATGACGTGCAGTATGCTAATGATACAGCTGTTGCAGTTATCAAACTCATCATCACTGACATGGTACAAACCTCAGAAAGGGTTTATTAATTGTTCAGTGAGCTCCATCTGCCAGCAGTACTTAATGGCTGTGATTGGAGTCTGCTCCTGACCCTTGTCCTATTCACTCTCATTACCTGTGCATTTGGAGTTTGGAATTAGCATTTTGGCCACGTGGCTGCACAGCACGTGGGCTCATATTAGGAGCTATCATAATGAAAAGTACTTTTTGGGAATAAAATACAATATCAACACATTGTTCTTAAACTGCTGGTTTCCCATTGAGTGTCAGGAGAGTAATCTGCAGGCAATTGAGAGGAAGCTGAACACCTTGTCTGCCCATGGAGATGGGAATCTAAAGATTCTTTTGAAGCAGTGAACAAAGAAATACGCTGCTTCATTAACAAATGTATGTCCTCAGCATCCTTCCTGGGGGAGGGAGCTGTCTGATAGTCCCAAAGCTCTTATGTTATTACTATGATTTTTGTTGCCTGTTGGAGCTGCAGCAGCACCAAGCTTGTTTCTACTTACATGTTACTCCAGCTAAACAGTTAGTGCTCCTGTCTGACTAAGGTTCATTTCTCTTTTTCCTAAAACCATGGTCTAAAAAATCCCAAGACCTGGGAAATTGCACTCATTATTTCTGAATGCCACAAAGAATGCTCCTGTCCTATCTGTTTTCCTTGCCACCTACCATCCTCCACTACTGCTTGGATAACTACAGGTTTTCTTTGTGGGGAGGAGATTGGATTCTAAATTGGCAGAAAGATAACCCTCAAATGAAAGAAACATCACTAAAGCCTTTAAGACTAGTGAGAATGACTTAATACAGCCTGGATCCCTGCTGCGATAGGGCAAAGCACGAGATCTTTTCATTACAGCAGAGCAACAGCTCTGCTAGTTTAAACGGAGAGTGGCTTTGATAATTATTTTCAGTTCTGCAGTTCACAGGCTCACAGGGATTGTCTTGACACTTGCTGTGTCTTGGAGGAATACTAATCTTAATGATACATACTATAGGTAAATCAACCAAGAGGGTTTAAAGATGTAATTCTCTTACTCATTCTCTCTTGTCCCTGCCCCAAATCAGCTGCTGAAAGAATCACTCTGGCACACACCTTGGGTTCAAATAACAGCTCTCACCCTCCCTGGGCTGGATTTGACTCTGAAGGCCCATGGTCCTGCTGAGGTATGGAATGAGATGCACCATGAAAGAGACTAAAAATCCCTTACTAATGATTAGGGATGACCATAGTATTTGAACTTTTTAACCCTATCTGATGTGATGGGGCTGGACATGATTAGAAGGATGCATGCTGCAGGATCATGCTTCATCAAGGTGCTCATGAATCTGCTCTTCTTCCCTTCCTACCAGTGTAAATGGGCTCTACAATTTCTGGCTGTTCTTCACAATAGTTGTACAGGATTATGTAACCAAAGCAGTTGGAGAAGACGGGAGAGTGACACAGGATAAGAGCAGACAGTGGGTAAGGAAGGTACAAGAGCAAGGGCTGTGCTGCTTTGCCTGCAGAGGCGATGCTGACCTGAGCGTTGGTGAGCCACAGGTGATCACTGCAGCTCGTGCAAATTTTCACCCAACCATCATCTCCAGCATCAGGTTCCACATACACAGTTTTGGCTGGGAATTAGGTCACCTAGCATGAATGCAAAGGGTCATACAGCTAGGGTCACTCATGGACATACAGCCTGCTTCGTTCTTGAAAACAACCTGTCTATTAACTTGTTGCTACCCAACAACCAGTTAATCTTTTGCCGTGAGAAGGAATCTTCATACTCTGCCCTGTGCTGTCTCTAGTGGCAAAAAATGTGGGCCAAGTTCATCCTAGTGCTCACTCTTTTTAAAGACAGAGGTCAGATCAGTGCAAGAAAGCACAGGAAGCTTTCCTCTTGCTCCTCCATCTGCAGAGCTCTTGTCATAATGTGGCTTTTTGCAGGCTGTTGACCCCATCAGAAACAGAGCATAAAGTGAAGGGATGTGGCAGCAAATGCTTTATTCTAGTTTGGTTTGCAAAGGATGTCCAGATCTGCCCTTCAGTCAGCAGTGGAAGGAAGAGACACCTACTTATCAGAGAAGGCAAGAGCAGGAGGGAGTTACGTGCCCCAGAGGTGTATTTTAGCCAATCGTCTGGTGATGAAGAGGCAGGCTGGGTTAGACAAGAGAAGAGGTGAGACAAAGACAGTGATGCAAAGGCTAATGTGAAACCAGCCCACTCTTTGGCAGGGGAACCTATGCTAGAAGTCTGGAGTATAAAGTTGTAGTTTTTGTCTCTCAGCAGTCATAAGGTTAGATCTGCATTGGTTTTGCAGATTTTAGCTCAGGTTTTACAAATCACATATTTGGAAAATATGCTAGAGCCTTAACTGTCCATTATTCAGGTATTTGAGCATTTGCAGGGGGTCAAGCTAGAAAATCTTTATAGTTCATAACAATTCTGCACAAAGTATTTAAGAGTTATACAGGAGATACAGTCTCTCTCAAAGCTTCATTTACTAGTGAGTCAATGTGTTGGATTTTGACAGACCCCTCTAAAATACTGTGCAAGTTGCCTTGGATTCTTTCCCTGTGCTGTCTGAACCTATATTTAGTTTTGATAGGAGAGAGTGAAAGAGACCTTCAGAATTACACTTGCTGAGGACCTAGTTCAGACTCACCTTTGACTGCAGATTCCCAACTGTCAGTGCATCATCCACCAAGTTACCCCAAGGTAAGTTAAAGGAGACATCTTCACAGTGTGTTTTGCTTGCAATGAAGATGTCCAATATGTGAGGTCTAGTTATGAAAATTTCCCTGACAATTTTTCTTTTAATTGTAGGAGAGATGTACCATAAAGTAGGCAAATGGAAAACAAGCTGGCAATCAAAACCCTTCATTCTTAATGGGATTTCCTTTTGTGTGAACTATCTCTGCAGTACTAACTGTATCTGACTGCTCTTTGCCCAGGCACTGGACCTCAGCTACTGTCAGTAATATTGGCTTGATATGAACTTCCAAGTTTCCAGGTTCATGTTTATGTAACAGTACAAATGTGTTTAAAAGCCTCTGGTTTCAGGAGGAGATGAATAAATATAAATGTTCATCACCTCTGAGCATATGGCAGAGGCATTTGCAGCTCAACAGAATCTCCATAGAGAAGAAAATGACAGTGATGTGGGGTGAGGGTAAAGAAACACCGACTCGATGATCTTAAAGGTCTTTTTTAACCTAAACGTTTCTATGATTCTATGAGTTTGGAGATCAAGCTCTGTTCCTACCTCCCCCAAAGACTTCTTGGACGGATTATTTGCTCTCTCTTCCACCTCAGTTTTTATCTTATTAAAGCGGAACAAAAATTTACCTATTGGTAAGGATGGCATCATCACACCTGATTTCTTAGCAAGACACACGTGTGTGCAGAGAAGCAGCGTCACAACATATAGCAGAACATTATTTCATAATATAGGCACAGAAAAGACTGAATACAAATTACCTAAATGTGGTGGGGTTTGGCTACTAAACATTTGTATCTACAATCATATTTTAATGTAATTTTCTACATCCCTTTACTTGTTGAGTATTAGCGCTACAATAGGTGATACACAAGTCACACATTAATACCAAAACTGTACGTCTGGTAGTTTTGTGTGTAAAACAAGTTTACAATAAACCAGAAACTGTATTTTGCAAATTAACTGAGACACTGAAGCATTCATTTGCTGCAGTTTACACATGTAAAACTGTGATGAGATATGAATTTGCACGAGCATGGAATTTGTGTGAGATGGGAAAACCTTCTGTGTTTTCATGCATGCACCATTTTACCTAGTCATAGGGAAGGGATGGAAAACTCTCCTTGTTCCTTTGCCTTGCCATGCCTTACCTTGTCATGTCTTACCTTGCCTTGCCTTCCCTTTCCAATGAGCCTCGTCTCCTGTTGCCCTGCCATGGTGTGGGATGAAGGCCTCAAGTCTTCCCTGTGCTGTGCCACGATTTCAAGCCCAGCTCCTCAGCACACCAAGTGTAAGAAGGTGTTTGAAAGGCAGTTGGCTTTTCCTTTCCTCAGCCATGTGCTGTAGGGATGGCATGTGGTCTTATGTGGGAGACAGCCTGGGCCATAGACCAGTTGCAGGGGCAGGGGCAACTATGCCCAGTCCCTCCATGATACACATTGGATGTACTTGTGCCCCTCTGTGTTTATTGTTGATATGGGAGCATAGGAAAGGCACTGGATGAGGTGCTCAGCAAAGATTTGGTCATGGAAGGCTTTTTGAAAAAAGCCAAACTGAGGTGAAATGGAGATAGAAGGACTGAGAGGCATCTGCTCTGTTAAAAAACAAGGTTAAGTGGCAGGCTGGGAATAAATCCTGTTTCTGAGAGAGGACTCAATTTCCAGACAGGAGACATGGACAATTTTCAGATGGCCATTTTTCAGCCAAAAAACTGTTCAGACTTTTGCTGCCACTGCCAAGCACCTCTACTTTTTTTGCATCTTTCCCAGTGCCTGGGAAAGCCAGAACATAAACACAGTGAAATGCAAGGAGAACAGTGTGCTTCCGAATGAGTCAGGAATATTGCCTGGATAAAACAAGCTCCAAATCTGATGAACGTCAACAACCACACAGCCCTCTAGAAGCTGACTGCCCAGGTGTGCCAGAAACAGCCACTGCAACCTACGTGAAATTATTGCAGGCCTGGAGCCCCTTTTGCCATTTTGAGATTTAGGTAATACCTTAGCAAAAATTTCCCAGCATGAAATTTTCCCTCTGTTGAAATACGATTATGTATTTCTCTCTTGTGTTTTTTTAATTTCCTGCTGGTAGAGAACAGCCAACTCCCTGGTCTTTTTTTTTTATTCCAGCAACCAAAAGATGGAACACCAAGGATTTAAACTTCTTGTATTTTTGAGACACTTTCTCCCCACAGGTCTCCCCCATTGTGGGTTGTTATAGTATTTGCACCTCAACACTTGCATTTAAACACAATTTTGGGAATTTGGGAGTGCTTTCCCAAGGTCTCCCCCATTGTGGGTTGTTACAGTATTTGCACCTTAACGCTTGCATTTAAACACAATTTTGGGAATTTGGGAGTGCTTAGTCTTCTCTCATTTCAGACTGATGCTCCAGCCGAACAGCAGTGGCTGCAGCATGGAAGAGTAACTTGGCAGGAAGAAAGAATTCATAAATTTGCCAGCATTAAATATTGTTCAGGCCTAAAAGAGGGCTGCAACCCTTACCAGAAGTGATGTCTTAACGTGTCAGGCAAATAGCCCCAACTCCTTTCCCATGGCAGCTGCAGCATTTTCCTTCACTGTGCACTTTGTCCATGCATCAGGCAGTGGAATATGCCAAGAGGCATTTGATTATTGCTGTTGTAGGTCAGATGAGGGCAATGTTCAATTTTTTTTCTGTCTTGAACTTTGCCTTTTTTCTCAAGAAACTAACTTAAGCAGAAGATGTCAGAGGAAGAACCACATCACACTTACTCTATTGTTTGGGGAAATTAATAGTTAATTGGATACTGTCAAGCTCCAGTCGGTAAACACTCCTAATGCAAACGTTCAATCAGTGAAAGGACAAAAAGTAGGAAGATTCAGACAGTCCTTGTGAAATAACCATCATTATACTCATCTTGTAACCGAGTCTTTTCTTCAGCAGACTAAGCTCTCCTGACAAAAGGACTTTTATGTGAAAATGTCTCCGCCAGGATTTTCTCCCAGCACAGAAATGCAAAAATTCATATCCCTAAGCAACACTAATCTATTAGATGCAAACAATGGTGCCTTTAATGTTTTTAGCTCTTTTGGATTTCTACAGAAAATTCTGCCGTAGATGTGTTTGTGTGCATGAGGACTTGCATGCTTTAATTTTTGTTTGAAAGTTATTGTGCTGAATTTGTTTTTCAATAAAAAAATCTATTTAATTCCACTTCTTTGTAAAAGGGAAGATTGAACCACACATTTACATAATAAATTCTCATCACTCAGTGAATAAAATCACAGAACAGCCTGAGTATCAAGACCTTACAAACTTCTCCTGAGCTGCTTTTTTGCACTTTGCCAGAGTTGCCACCAGCCTCTCTTTGCAATCCTTGAGAAAGACAGCAAAATCACTGAGGGCTACTGTGCAGGTACCTGAATGTGTAAAAATACTGTAACGTGTTGAAGCATTGGGAAATGAAAATGAAAGCATATGGGGACTTGTGAAATGCCACTCTTCAGACAGCGTAACTAGCAAGATTTTTCCAGTTTGTAAAGTTCTAGTGGGAACTATCCCACTATATCTGGCATAAGAGCCTTAATGGAGAGTAAAAATCCACAGGTTTCCTGGAGAAGCAGTGGATGCACCATCTGTGCAGGTGTTGAAGGCCAGGCTGGATGATGCTCTGAGCAACCTGGACTAGTGGAAGGTGTCCCTGTCCATAGCAGCGGGATGGCAACTAGAGGGTCTCTACAGTCCCTCCCAACCCAAATCATTCCATGACTCTATAATTCTATGGAGAATGAAAATGTATAACTATGGTCTTTGAATCAGGTGGAAGACAAGACAAAAAGAGGAAGCAATCACATCCGTCAAAAGGATTGAACACTGCTAGCTCGCTAGCACCACACGGCAGGAGCACAGCTCCTGAGAGGTAGATTGGATCCCACCCCGTACTGATTTTAATGGGACTTTTCAGACCCTGAAAGATGCCTGGAATTCCAGGAACACATTAAAGGAACCACTGCAGACAGAGGATGACTTACAGAACAGAAACGTCACAACCCCGAACAAGGCACCCACAGAGCAAAGCTGCCCTGACTGCATAGCCCAGCAGCCGAGGGACCCCCGGGGCAGCCGAGCTCACCTCCGCACCCCCAGGGCTGTCCCTGTGCGACCACCCCGCGGGCCCGCGCTCCCTGCCACGGAACACCCTCCGCAGAGCGGGGCACAGCACAGAGCTTCCATTTACCGGTGTGAAGCAACAAGCCTCTCTTTAATCCCAGCAGCTCCGGGAGGTGTTTATTAGCACGGTGAGAACTCAAGGGTGCAATTCATGACCTGTGGCGGGTGAGCAGGCGGGGCACGGGTACACCCAGTCTGTGCGGCACTGAGGGCAGGCGGAGCAGCAGGCGGGGGGATCGGCCCTCGGGGAGACAAGTTCAACACGCACCTCCTGCAGGTGCCCACAGGGACAGGGCAGCGAACGCCCACGTGCTGGCGCGGCTAAGCCCTTGCTGTGGCTCTCCCGAAGCCATAACCCCCAGCGGCACAGCCTAGAAAGCGGACGCGCCGGGCAGAGGGCAGCACACCAGACCCAGACCCGCCCCCGTCCGGCTCCCGCCGCAGCAATGAGAAGGCTCGCCGAGACAGACTATTTATAGCCGCGGCCGGGCAGAGCGACGGGCCGCCCAGCCAATGAGCGGCGGCGAGCGAGGCGGCGCCCATTGGCCGACCGCGCAGTGGGCGGGGCGGGCCCGCGCGCCCATGGCGGCGGGGCGGGGGGCGGTGCCGGGAGCGGGCGCGCCGTGACGCGGGGGGCGGGCGGGAGGCAGCGAGAGCCCCGCGGAGCCTGCACAGCCCGCACGGCCCCTCCGTGCCCGAGCGCCGCGCACAGGTGAGGTGAGCACGGCAGCGGCCGCTAGCGCGCCCCGCTCCCCCCGCGCACCGCCCGCTCGGCTCCGCGCGGTGCGGGGACGGGCGGCTCTCCGCACCCTGCGGAGCGCGATTGCTGCGGAGACGCTTCCCCTCGCCGCGGGTTTCTGCGGTGTCGCCGGCGGGCGGCTGGGGGCCGTCCTGCTCCGCCATCTGCCCGCCCGCTCCGCTCTGCGCTCCCGTGCACCTGCGTGGCCGTGCGGGAGCGCCGGCTGCTCCTCCGCGGGACTTGGTGCCGCCCCCGCCCCGCGCCCTCCGCTCGGGCTGCCCGCGGGGCTCGAGGCAGAGCGGGCTGCCCCCTCCCTCCCTCCCTCCCTCCCTCCGGCCGGGGCGCCCGGCGGACACCGTCCTTACACCCTTCCACCCTCCCTCCTCCTGCTGCCCGCCGCCGGCATCCCGAGGGCGTTCGGCGGAGTTTGCAGTTTCCTGTGCCTCTTCCTTCCCGCCGCAGCCTGCCCGCGGTGCCCCGGCCGCCCGCAGCTCCGGGACCGGCGCTCTGCCTCCCTCCCTCCGCGCCCGCCCGTCTCGCCCTCTGCCGCCCGCTACCCATCTCCTCCCGCTGGTTTGCGCTTTCCGGACAAGACAGCGGCGACCGGGGCGGTGGGACGCGGGGGAGTCCCGGCTGTCTCGGGACGGTTTCGCGGGGACAGCCGGTCCCCTCCCGGGCTGCGGGCTCTGGGTGGCGGCGCCGCGGGATGCGCTGGAGCCGGGCAGTGCAAATAAGGTGGAAAAACCCCCGCTGAGCGAATCCCCGTCGCCTTTTCCTTCTCTCTGCCTTTCACTCGCGTGCCGTTCTCTCGTGTCTTCGAGACAACCTTTCCTATGCTACGCTGCTGCCGCGATAGGTGTTTTTGCGCCCCCCCTCCCGACAGGACGGGGTCTGGCTCATCCTCTGCCAAGTCTGGCGCTTCTTCGTGCTGTGATCCCGCACCATCCAGCCCGTCAGCAACTGTGTGAAGAGCCTTTACAGGTGCACTGAAGTGTATCAGTTTTTATGGTTTGCGGTTGCGAATATGCTCTGTGTGTATTTTGGGAGTGTCTGGATACACAGAAACTTACTGGTTTATTTAAGACGCGATTCAGTAGGGTGCTGCTCAGCATCTCAGAGGTGCAGTACCTTCAGCACCCATGGCCTTCAGCATCCAGCTGGGTCATTCCCTTCAGTCTGCTGTGGGAAAGGTTCAGGTCATAACAGTGCTGGCAAATTTCATAGGCTTCAGCTGTCTAGTTATACTCTATCATACCATCCCCTCAGACTGGATTGCCCCTCAGTTAAATTTGTTTAGATTGTGTTGTAAATTATTGAACAAACCTAAAGCGACCACTTGGGAGTTAAATAATTTATGTGCATCTACACATGTGTTTGTGCTAGTTTATCTATATGCATTTTTAATAGCTGGAATGTGTCTGGTTCATGCATGGCCTTGATGTATGCAGTTTGATACAGTGAAATGCTTGAATAGTCATCTGAGTACTGCTGAGCTGTAGCTGAGCTGCAGGTTCCTGTGCTAAGAGGAGTGGTTACAGCACCCAAAGAAGAGGATGAAAGCAGAACCAGCCAACTCACACCCATGATAATTATTGACTTGGCATGGTTTTGTGCATATTGACTGCTAGTTTAATTGTGTTACCACTGTTCTTTGTACTTTTTTGTTTTCTGAATTTTTTCTGACTGTATTTTTTGTAGATTTGAGTAGCACAGTGAGAGGCCCTGATTGCAACATCTTGATTTTGTTGCAGCAAATGTAAAAATGATGCCCATATTTTTGGCAAGGCAGACAGTTTGCCTTCCTTGCATTATCAGAGATTTCTGCTTGCCAGGTTGCCCTCTGTTGTTTGCATGTTGGACCAGCTGTCAATTGCCCCCACTGGGATAATCCATCTAGTTTGCAGCCTGGTCCTTGCTGCACACCTGAGCTGCTCCAGAGGTATCTTACTGATGCTAAAATAATGGGAAAAGTAGATTGAAGTTTAGGCGTCGTTGCTTCAGAGTCACTTTAGCTGAGTTAAATTGTTGGTGTTATTGATCTTGTGGGTATCCTAGCTGCTTGTTCTGGTAGTCTGGGAATCACCTGAACTTCTGAAATTCACATGGACAGTCCTTAAAAAACCTTGGGATTTGGGATCTTTGCGTCTCTTTGCTATTAAAGTTCATCCCGAGTTTTATCTTCTCACCAGATTACTATTGCCTACCCTTCTGGCATTTATTATGTCCATCTCCTATTCAAAGTGCTTGTACTGATGATAGTTCTTGGCATGCTGTGCTCTCTGTGTTAGCTTTCTGTAAATGTCTCAGTTGTCTTTATCTCATTGTGTTCAATTCAGGTTTTGTTATCCTAAGGCCTATCACAGTTCTTTCTATTCCTGCTCATTATTTTATTCCTTACTGAATTTTACCATCCACTGTGTCTGCTTCCAATGTACTTGCATTTGTTCCCTTCCTCACAGGTACTATGAGCTTTTGGAGTTAATGTTTAATGCCACAAACCTATCTGCTCAAAGTTCCTCAAAAGAAAGCATGCTATTAACTTTATAGCTGAGGTAATTGTAGTCCAAAGGTAAACACTTTCTGTAACATGGAGGTTGTGGCTGAAATTTGACACAGAACTTGTAGTTCTGCCTCTTTGTTGTTCTATTCCGTCCGTTTGTTATCCATGCCAGTTGGTTATGTCTTGTTTTGCAAGCTCTTTGGTCAAGGTAGTGTGTGCTGTGATACAAGCTTGGAAAGAGAGTTCAGATTTGACTGGAATGTCTTGGTACCATAAGAATAAAACGTATTTTTTCCCCTGTTGTTGTAAATGCAGCAAGGCAAGAAAGTGACAGAGATTGCTTCCAAGGAAAATTCAGAGTAAGTTATTTATTGCTGAGTAACATACTTGTATCAGATTTAGTTTATAGTGGGGAAAAAAGCCTGGCAGTGCCTTGAAAGAATGTTGACTGCTAAGGTTTGAAGTACTGTAAAGGATGATTTAATACTTTAAAAACAAATCTCTCCCCCTCTATGTTTTTGAGTTGGTTAATTTATTGCCCTATGTTCTCTTTATCTTGCCTAGTTAGGGCAGGATCGTTAGATGTTGGCTGAGTTTGACCAGTTGAGGATTTTCTAATCGTAGGATACGGAGCCTTCTTCAGGGATAAAACTGAGCTGTTGGTAACTTATATTTTATCCTTATGTCTGTGTGGTGAAGATAGAGGAGGGATACAGTCATATAATGGCTTTTTGTGGGGCTTTTGGGTTGTTGCCAGTTGGTATAGATCGAGCAGTCTCTGCATGTGTGACTGTAGTCTGTGCTTTAGCAGCAGCTGAGATAGGAAAAATGTGGTTGTGGATGGATCAAATGCTCTTGCACTGAGCAGAGAAAGATGTCTGATGTAGGTTTGTAAATTTGGTCTCTCAGTTCACTGGGGGTGGTTCTACTGCTGCAGTTGCAGGGGGCTCTCACTGATTTCAGAGGGGGTTTGTTGAAGTGAGGACTTACAGTGGGGCCTTGAGTTGCTGCTTCCTGATGGCAGAACCTGTGTCAGTTCATCACCTGCTGGGTGACACGTGACCTTGCCTTGAGTTCATAATAATGATCGTAGAATCGATTGGGTTGGAAAAGACCTCCGAGATCATCAAGTGCAAACCTTGGTCCAACTCCAGTGATGTGTATGTTTGTCCTTTAACGACTGAATTCACGTGAAATATACAGCTCCCCCAGGCACAACCCCCTTAGAAAGGGGGCACATTCCCCATACAAGTTCTGTTCTCTGAGCCGACACTGAGGCAGTGAGAGCGAGGTGCATGTAAGACACAGCAATGAGCAGGTAGTGTATTTTGGGGCTTAAGGGACACTTGTAAATTTTTTGCATAATCTCTTAATTTTTTTTTCCTTTAAAACAGGACTAGAAGAACAAAGAGAAGTTCTGATTGATGAGAACTATAAGAAAGCACACAACTGTTTGGAATGGATTGATTTGTGATACTTCTGATATGTGAGAGCTACATTTTGTGTTGCTATTGTCCAGCTGCTGCTGGTGGACCTCAGCTGACGTCTTTGCAGCAAGCCCAAGACACGTCCTGATCACTAGTAGAACATAAACAAGTGTGATGCTGAAATGAGATGAGGCTCCGAAATGGAACTGTGGCCACCGTGTTAGTTTTCATCACTACTTTCCTCAGTTTGTCCTGGTATACTGCATGGCAAAATGGGAAAGGTGAGTAAAAAGCTCCACAACCAAACTGACCTTCACAGGGCTGCATGGCTGTGTGCTGCTACTGCACGATAGTAATCTGTAAATTGCTTGTTGACTGTCTCTGCTACAGGAGGTACTGCCTGGGTGAGGAATAAACACCTTCTGGTAGGTTCGGGAAAATTGGCTAGGAGTGATCCTGATTTAAAAAGGGTAAAAAAAAAATGTACCTGAAGAAAAACAAATGCTGCTGTTGGAGGAATGGGTTGGTCAAAACTGGATAGTTGTGTTTTGATTTCTTTCCCTGGTTTATGGTTGTTGAGAAACCATATGTTTGTTTTTGATTCGTGGTTTATTTATTTATTTACCCATGTAACATATGGCCAATAGACCCGACTAGAGAATGTTATTTTTGGTGCTGCTTTCTGTCTTCCCTGATGCTTTAGTGATGGCAGTGGCAAACTGCCAATCAACACTATTGAAAGACTTTTCTCACTATCTTTGAATACAATTTAAAATACTTTTTGTCAGAGTATAAATAAGAAATGAAATAATATGAGCAAATTGACCAGGTAATGGGAAATGCATCTATTATAACAATGCAAGCAATTTTAGAAAATAATTAAGGAACTATTGTGTATAATAGACTTTTACCTTTTCATGTATCTTTGATGTTACTGCATTCCATGTGAACCTTGAAAAATACATTTTTTTGAGAGTTGGGATTGCTTACTGAAAGTAAGATGTTTTGATTTTGTCCCTTAGTAAAGCAAATAGACTTCTTCAGTGTTTTCTAGAAGAAGAAAGAATTGGGGTTTTATTTGATAAACATCTGCTCTCTTGAAAAATAATAGACTATATCCTTCAAAGATCAAGTTATTTTAAAACTAATTTTGTCCTCAGTGATTGTTTGTACTGATTGTTCTGCTGAGAAAATAATCTTCACTTTTGCCTCAGGTCCAGTAAGAGGAAGCTGAAGTTTTCCATGAATACTGTCTGTTGTAGCACAGCCAACCTGTAACCCTTATTTCAGTAGAAAAGAAGCAGATGAGTTCTGTGTCATATTGAATTATTTTTTCCCATTGGGCACTTGTGGGAGAAGCAGATGCCTTGTGGTGTGATCTCTGCTATAGCAGTTGGTTGGCAGACTACCCTTCTGAATGCAAGCAGCAGGAAGAAATGTCAGCTTTTCAAGGTTGTGGTAATATATAGATCTTTTAATTGGACAACAGAAGTATAGACTTGCCAAAGACAGACAAGAAAAGGGTATCTGAGTAGCATTTAAAGTAGTATTTTCTTCATTTTGACTAATACCAAATTCAGTAGTTACATTTTTATTAATTTTTTGCCAAAGAACCTCATAAGAGTTCTGCTTTCACATTAGCAAAGATAGATATCTGTGAAATCCTTTGTCATGTTTTTTTTTCTGATACGCAATTTACATGTCTTGTTCTATTTCATCAAAGTGTAACACAAGGAAAAGTCTCTGTTTAAAGAAATTAACTAAAATCTGCTGGTTGGAGAGTACCAATATATATGGCCCTTGGTGACAATTTAAGCTTTTGTTAGTGAGACTGCTTGTTTTACACTTTTTTCCCATCTAAATGCTTAGAATCAATACTTCCTTAATGTTGGTGTAAAATTTCTGCATTTGTCTTCTTAAAGTCTTGCTGAGACTTAATTCTTGTTGAGCATTAAGATGGTAATTTGTTAAATAAAAATCAGTGTAATAAGTCATCAGTAATGTGTTAATTAATCACAAATCACAGTTGTGAAACTGAAGTCTAAATAACTTATGCTGAAGGTGTTGTTTCAAGATAAGTTTATACATAGAACATTACTTTTTAAATTTTGCACAGGTTATCCAAAGGTCAAAACAGATTTGAGTTAATTTAGTACCACATTTTCAATCAAGGCACTGCTGAAAAAGATTGAGAAACTGATGATAAATATTTGCAAAGGCTTTTTGTTCAGCTTGATGTAATTCTATATTTATTTGGTAAGCCTTGTGGGATAGTGTTTTAATTAATTGATAAAGTTTTCATTACAAATTTTTTGAGTGGCTTAGTTTGAAGCAAACACAGTGCTTGCTGTTCCCATTCACTGAAGGGCTGTGGAATGTCACTTACTTTGATTTTTGTATTTTGTTATTCATTACATTTATATTGCATTTAGATTCCTGTAGGTTTAAATCTTCAGACAGCAAAGTAAATCTACATTGGGAAGGAAAATACTGTTCACACATTTTGAAAGAAAAAGCAAACCCCCTCAAATTTCTCAGAAATAAAACAAATTTTGTTTTTTAAAGCAGAAGCATAGTGCTTTTTTCTAACAACCCTAATCCAGTCTTCGAGTGATTAATTTTAATTTAGAAACTAAGATCTTGGATAATTATCACTTGAAATGAATCATTTGGAGAATACTAATCAGACTGGGATTATGTGATGTTTTTGTAGATCGTATTTTCCTTGAGTAAATATACCCAGTTTTAGTCTATGCAGAATAGGCTTTAGACACTTCAGAGTGATACAGACTTTGGTACTGCTTTAATGTGCAAAACTTGTCTTTGCCGAACAGTGCTTTACAAACTTTAAGGATATGCTAAAAACTTGTCAGGAGCTGAAGGAATTACTTTGTCTGAAATGCCATCCCTGGAAAACAGCATGGCTTTAGCTTACCCAGTGGTCTGATCATGAGATAACATTTCACCATTGCCAATGTTTTGCTTTTAAAAGTAACTGTGTTTGGAGAAGATTAACTGAAATATCTCAGGCTGTTGGAGAGAGTCTTCAAAATTAGCCCAAGATCTTTGTCACTTTCTGAACCTCATGTGATGTACAGTAGCTCTGAAGCAGAACAAGCCCTGAACACACATGGCAAAGAACTCTTGAACAGCAGTTCTAGAGTTAAAAATGTGCTGTGGTTATCACGAATTAAGTAGATGTTTGAAATTGAAATTACAAAGTGCTGATTACTGTGGTGCACATAAGGACCACTTTTGAAGGATCTGCAGTCACTTCACATTTGCAGTTAGTCAGTTCAGTGTAAGATGTCCTTGAATGACTCCTAAGACTGAGCTCTTATGCAAGGAGTAACTTTACGCTTAGCACCATCTCTTTTGGCTGAATCAGGCTTTCTGGTACTACTGACCTGCTCGGGGTCACGGGGCTTCACTGCCTCATTTGTGAAATGTGTGTGTGTGGGGGGGTTTATCTTGAAGGCACTGCTCTTAAGAAGGTCTAACGATTACAGATCCCTACTGCATACCTGTTACGCCAGTCACAAAAATGGCATCACAGTTGTTGTATGCTATGTAGAGAGTGGAGTGGGCAGTCCCGTGGTGTAAAGGAGAGCACTCTGGACTCTGAATCCCAAGGACCTGAGTTTGAGTCTCAGTGGGGACC
>JAWWEV010000001.1:88035830-88047053 GCA_035583235.1 Hafferia zeledoni | reverse complement strand
CACTGAGTGCCATGATCTGGTAAATGGACTGGAGTTGGACCAAGGGTTGGACTTGATGATCTCGGAGGTCTTTTCCAGCCCAATAAATTCTATGATTCTATGATATTAGTGTAGTAAGTTTTAATTTAAAAGGATGTCTGTTTGTGAGAGATGAAGACGGCTATTTGGTGAGGTGATACTACAAATATAAGGTGCTTGGATATTAGGGACCAAGCATGGTCTAAAAAATACACTGGGTACATCTCTGTGATTGAAGTGCAGGTGTTGTCGTGACTTACTGGATACTCTATACTTGATACCACAACTTCACGGATCACATAAAGCATCTGAACAGATTTTATGGAAAGTGCAGAACTAATTTTTTTACCTTAAGTAGCTCAAACCAATAAATGCTTCTGTGAAAGCCATGCCAGATTGAATTGGCTGACATGCTGACAAACTCCTGATTCACTGAAGAGTAACCTCCTCTTGCTGTATACCACTGACTGTATAAAACCCAGTGTGGAAGCACTCTGTCCATTAACAGCTCTATTTTGTATCAGCCTGTAAAACTGATCAACACCCTTGATGGGAGGGTAATGAATTAATACATCAAGCTTGTTGACGTCTCTGATGCGTGGCATGGTGGTAACTACTGTGGGGGTTTTATAATGGGAGTAAATTAGTTGTGGAATAACTAATCACAGAAACATCTGAATTAGCACTTGCTAGAGTGTATTCAAATGTTTGTTTAATGGCATTTTAATAATTCTTCAACAGAGTATACAGAAAAATTAGACTTTTGGTGTGGAAACTTTAACTTGTAAAAGCTGAAAGGGTTGTCATTAGAGGAGGCCATAAAACTTAACTCTTACTCTGGCAAATTCAGAGCTATTGACAGTGAGACACCGTTGATTTGAATGATTTAAATATTCCCCACTTGAACAGAGGAAATGTTATGTTGCATCAGGTATCTGTTTCTTATCTTTTACTGACAGAATATTTGTTTGCAATGCTTTGTTGCCAACCAAAGACTTTGGTTTGCTTGTCAGATGCAGTCAATTCTTCCTGTTGTTATTTAATGAAAAAAGGGAGTGAGATTTCAATGGTTCAGTTGGGTAAGGGCAGGAAATATAAATCAGGCCTACAATTAATCAGTAAAGCTAAGCTCTCTGTGCTCATTTCACTGTCTGGTATGAGTGCCAAGCCTGTGGTTGGTTACCTTTTTGTCTGTGTGGCAGATCAATCACTCTGAATATTTAGCAGATTTGTGCTTTGAAGGAAAATCCCCCTGCCTGCTCTTGATATGGGAATGCATAAAGCCTTTTCTGATCTTCATGTCTGATGCATCTACCTTTGGAGACAACCAGCCATACTAACATAGAACTCTTGAGTAAATTATAGCTTGCCTATTTATTTATGTGAATACAGACACCTTAGTTCAATATGTTCAATTTCCAGTTGTGAAAATGGCCCATGATTTAATGTATTTGTGAACCTGCTTGATTGATAAGATAAATAACAGCTTGCATAGTTTTCATGCTGCTTTTTATGTTGTAGGTGGTGCTTTTCCTGAGGAAGAATAGCAGTACTGAGAGTCACTGAAACATTCTTGGGGCTTATAAGGGTCTACATGCAATTCTTTTTTAAAACCCCTCCACCTTGAAATAAACCTAAATGGGTGTGAATATTACACAGTAGACACAGATTTTTTTTTTTTCATGTAGTGAGTGGCAAGGATTTTTACTGGATTCACAAAAGGTATCATAATGTGGCTGTTGCAGCCTACATGGAGTCAGAAATCTTGCAGATTGTCAGGAATGCCAACATCAACATCCCTTTTTACGTGGTTTGTGTCCTTTTTCCTTTGTCCACTATTTAGCACATTTCTTGAGAGAGACATCTCTACAGAGTCAAAAGACATCTCTGATTATGTAGTACCTCTACCTCCGTTCCCTGGAGAAGTTTAGTGCTTTTGTAGATGTCTGCACTCAATTCAGAAGTGCACCCAAGGTAGTTTCTTCATGTAGTGATCATGTTAGGAAGGAAAAGGCTGTTTCAGTTGCAAGGGAACTGCTGCAGTCATGTATTGCAGCTGCCTGACCACTTCAGGAGTGACCAAATGCTAAAGCATCATGTTAAGGTCATTGTCCAAAGGCCTCTTAAACACTGACAGGCTTAAGGCATTAAAATTTTCATTTTGCTTAAAAAGTAACATGAACAAAAAACTAAGCTCTGGAGGATTTTTATTGACACTGAAACAGAATAGCCTTAGAATTGCTTTGCTTGTGTTTCCAGGGTATTTTTTCTGGTTTGTTGTTCAGTAGATGTTTCATTTGGAATTAAAATACAGCGAGTGTTCTGCCAGTGCTGGTAATGTACCTGCAATTCAGTCTTCTATTTCTATTTCAGTTGAGCTGAGATAATCTGCAGAATGCTTTTCTAAATTCCAACTACAGCATATTTTCTTGTTCCTTTACTTTGATGCCCTTTCTTTTATCCCAAGGAAAAGCTCTTTGCTATTAAAAAACATGGGTTGAAGCACATAAACAGATTACACAAGAAGTACAAAAGCCCAAACTAAGAAATTAGATGTGTGCTAAGTTGTTCAGAAGCTCCATACAGAGCTTAGGAAGTCAGCATCTGGTTTAAAATTTTGCTTATGAGTTGTCTAAATTTGGGGGGAGAAAAATCAAATATGATGTAGTCAAGACAGACTGTGGCTAAGAGGAGCATGCACTGAGTTTATAACTTAGGCTAATGGTGTCTTTTTGGAATGACTTTTTTTTAACTGTTGTTTGGTAGTTAAACTGTAAATGATGCAGGGAAGGGAGAGTAGGCTGAAAGCTGAGGTTTCATCTCTAGTAAAAAACTTGCAAACCTCCACAGTTTGATTTGAATTTTTACTTTTCAAGATCCTGCATCAACTAAATTCTACGTTCTGCATATTTAGGAGAACGTCTTGCAACAAGGGAAAAAAGTTGATAAAGTACTGATTGAGTTGACATAGTGTTAACTTTCCAGGAAGTGAGCAGCATCAGGCCAGCTAAAATATTTAGGTTTTAGCTTCTGGAGTTTTGCTGAACCAACTACAGTTTAAGAGAAAAATGGTGAAGAATTAGTGCTTTCAGTTCTCAGGTAATTTCTTAACAAGGTATATTTGTTTGAACTATGAGGGCTAGTTATTTTTATTTGATCTTTTTACCTCCCAGACCAAAGTATGGATAAACATCACCTTCTCATTTGAATGTAAAATAGTATATTATTGTTAAATAAAAATATGCCTGTATGCTGAAACTGTTGGATGCCAAATGTGTGATAGTGGCAACATCTGCTGTTTGAGGGATGTTTTGTTTGTCAGAGAGCAGATATGTTTGGGATTCTTCCATCAGCTGGGTAGGGCCAATAACTTACTGTCTGAATTCCTTCCCCTGTTTTCTCAAATTACTCTAGATTTCAGCATAAGAAAAGTAATTTATAATACTGTAGAAACAGAAACCACTGATCTCTGTTTCCTCTGTGGTTTTAATCTCAATATTTTTCTTTCTACTGTAACAGCAATGAAAAAAAAGTGTTTTCATACTTTTTGACAAGAAATCAATTTCTTTAGGTTTTAGAGAAACGTGTGAACAATAAAGCACTAAACGGTCAAATGTATTTTGAAAACATCAGCTACACTATTGACTTTTTTTGTATGTACAACACTTACAAGTCAGTTTGCCACAGAGCAGAGTATCTCAGGTGGAAGGGAGTTACCAGCAATCATTTAGTCCAACTGCCTGACCTAAACATGAAATATGTTATTAAGGGCATTGTCCAGATGCCTCCTAAACACTTTATGCTCTCTAGAAAGCTTGTTCAGGGTTTGACCATTCTCCCAGTAAATAAATGCTTCCTAACGTTCAGTCTGAACCTGCCCTGGCACGTCTCTGAGCCATCCCCATCCATCCTGTCACTGGATCCAGGGAGGAGACGGAGGCTACAAACAAATGTTGAATGCCTCTGCTTTATCTTCATCCCTATTAGCCAGGTGACCATAATCAAAAAGTATTGTTTAATGTTTTTTTTAGACCTCCTTTTCCTATTAATGTACGCTACAAAGGCTTTCTTGTTTTCAGATGCAGCACTGGACAGTCTGAAGCCTAATTGAGCTTTGGCTTTTCATCGTACATACACATTTCAGAAAGATTGCCCTGAATTTCTGGAAAAGTTTCTGCAATCACTAGGGGAGGAAAAAAGTGAAATTTAAAATATAAATGTATCTTCTGTGTAATACACACTTTCTTTTCTTTTTAAAGAAAAGACTCAGCTCTGAAATTATTTCATATTTGGAGGGGAATGAGGGAAGCAAATACCAAACATGAGCTAAGTCAAAATCTAAATGAAATATATTCTTAAATTTGTAGTCTCGTTCCCAAGTCCTTAGGAGTCAGGAACTCTGAAAAAACAAATTAGATTATTTATAAACTCTTGACGCCTTAAGGGTTGCTTTTCTAAAGTCTGGAACAGGTGGTGACTGCTGATGGTGTGTACTGAAAGAGCCTAAGAAGTATTTTCTCCTTTGCAAGTGCCTTTTGGTATGAGATAAAATTTGGTGTTGCTGCTGTTGTGGTTTTTTTTGTTTGTTTGTAAGAAGTATCTGAGCAGTTGATCTTTGAAGTACTGAAAATATGCTTAAGATATAACTGTTAGAAATTCAAGTTTAATTTGTTTTGTTTAAAAGTACAGGCAATCATATTATAAATCCTTGGCTTCATGAAAGAGAACATACACAATGAAAACAAGTAGCAAAAGGCCAAACTGCACACGAATCTCCAAAAACATGAAAAGTGTTAGCTCTGGTAGTGTTATAGATGTGGTTTAGATCTCCTAAGTTCTTGCAGAGAATGATTTTTTAACTTCATTTTGCACTAGAAAAATAGTCACAGGGTAGTGGACTTAAGAGTCGTATTGTATTTGTAATGTTAGCATTTTCTGGTTTCACTTGACTCATACTGTGAACTGATAAAAAAAATCAGTCATACATTTTTGAAGAATAGGTGTCAGGACTTTATATTTTCGAGCAGCTTCTTTAAGCCAGATGTATCTGCTGGTTCAAGCAACCATGAGAAGCTGACTACTTGTTTTCTGGTGTTTCTTAAAGGAATTGATATCTCATGTTAAAGGAATTGAGATCTCATGTACCATAAATGCAATACCAGTAGAGTTCACTGGAAGCATCAAGACTGAACTACTTTGTTAGTTATCACTGGCAAGGAAGAATGTCTTTCATGCCAGAAACTCCAGAAATATATATATATATATCTATATGCATGTATGTATGTTTGTTTGTTTATCTATTTATTTATTTAATTCATTGATTTTTTTTTTTTTTTTTTGGCTGCTGACTAAAGCACCAATTCCTGTTTGCAATAGCACTCTGGATTCAGTCAGCAGTGTGTGGTGTGCCTAGCACTGTGCTATGGGCCAGCATCTGGGTTCTGGGTTTGTTAGCACAAAAGCAATAACCATTTGGTTTTAATGAAAAAAAGGAAAATAAGGCTGGCAGGGGAAATGTTTTAATTTAAGAGGTAGTGAACTGTGTTTTTATTTTTCTGTCTTCAAAGCAGGGCTTTTTAGTTAATTATGTTTTCTAAACATAATCAGAACAGTACATCCCAACTACAAAAAAAAAAAAAAGGGAAAATTAATGTAAGTGAAAAGAATTTGGAGGAAACCCAGCCTTATTAACAAGGGGAAGTTGACTCTGATTGCTTTTTTATCCTATGTGTTGCTGTAGTGTAGCAACAGGAAGAGATCCAAATGCTTGCTTAACTTTGCTTCGCTACCATTGCAATACTAAAAGGCTACGAATGGATAGGTAAATAACAGAATAGGTATGTCTGTGGACATCAGCTGAGTGGTTGTAATGTTGATTTGGAGGTACAAATTCGCTCAAGATTCTCCAATCTGTATCTGCAGATTGGCTGAAGGAGAGTGATAGTATGATGGTGAGCAGGAGATTGGAGGAGATTACCAGTAGGAAGAAGGAAGAATGCAAAATCCGGACACACTTCCTTTGCTGGGTGTCTAGGGCATAGAGGACATATTAGCAAATCGGTTTTGCTGTTTCCTTCTCCTTTTTGGTTCCCTTTCAAAGAATACCTGCATATATCAACATTAGCAGAATTTTGATTAAAAATGTTGTTCTTCAATTCTCAGGCGTTGACCATATAATTAAGTTAAAACTTGGGTTTGAAATTGATACGTCTGAAATACCATCAAGTTCCATTCATTCTCACAAAATATTCAGAGGGGTCTTTCAAGAGGCATGACATAGACTTTTGTAAGGGACCACTCGTTTGGCTGCTTCTAAGAAAGGAGTTATGGGTATCTGTTCCAAGAAAGGGTTCAACATTGCCTTCTGGTGTTGAGTAATGGGGACTCAGAGGTTCCTGCTATCTGTGGCTGTGGTGAAGGGCATCCCCATGTCAGTGCCTGCTTTGCATCCCTGTATGCTGCAGCTCTTCCCTTTGTGTGCTAAATGCCCAACTCCTCAGGTGGGACTGTGCTGGGCTGAGCCCTCTTGGTTGGATTTCAGGTGCTGCATAGACCCTCGCTGGATCTGTCAGTAGGTGTTTGTTTGCAAAAATAACCGGGATCCTCTTGTTTCTCCCCAGAAAAGTTGATTGCCTATCAGCGGGAGTTCCATGCTCTGAAGGAGCGCCTGCGCATCGCTGAGCATCGCACTCTGCAGCGCTCGTCGGAGCTCAACGCCATCCTGGAGCAGTTCAGGCGGGCAGTAGCAGAAACTAATGGCAGTAAGAATGCAATGAATAATTTTTCAGGTACTTACTCTGATTGAGATATTTTTTTAGAACTCAGCAATGCCAATATCTCTTCTTATTATTATAGAATAAGGAATTGCTACCAAGAAAGCCAAATGAAACTGTTCAGCAGTCTGAATGAAGAGTGTCTATAATGTTATATCTCTTGTTTTATGTCTTTTCTTGTTGCTGTTCTTAATGAGTCACCTACTCATTTGTATGACTTTAGGGACCGGACACTTATTTCACACCTACCTCCCAAAGATGGAACTTCTGGTTTCTTATTTAGCATATTGAATATTTTTTAACAATAGTTTACATGACTTTCAAAGTAGAGTTTGAGGGCAAGGGTGAGCAAACAGAAGAAATGGATGAACTTGAAGCAGTTCAAGCATGTTTAAAAGTCAGTTGGAAGATGTAAAAACACACTGACTAAAGTATTTATTATGATTTGTAAGAAATACAGGTAATAGTCTTTTTAATATCTAGTTATTAAATGATAAACTGTAATAACCAGTGATGAAATGGTAAACTGGTAAAGTCTTCTTGTAAGGTTTTACTCATTTTGGAGACAGATGCTCAAGTTTAGAGAGCTTTGTTTGGCAGGATTAGAGAATGGCCTTGCACTACTCATCAGATTATTGGAGTTAACTTTTAAAATCACACTATTACTGCTTCAGTCACTCTGATTTTTCTAGATGGAAAATGAATAACAAATAAACACAAACATTCTGGCAAGAGGTCTTGAATTTGTGCTATAAGCTACTATTTTCTGTAGCATTTTTTGTGGGGAATGGTGCTGATACTAATGATGAATTGCTGTCCTATGCTAATGGCCTATCCAACCTGATCCCACTAGTCCCCTGGATCTCCAGGAATTGTACGGATAAAGGTTACAATTTACATAGTCTGTAAATGTTGTCTTCGTAGTCTATGCACATGTTTTTGCTGTTAAAGTGAACAATCTTAGAGGAAGACAAGTAATTTTGATTCTGGATTTAGGATTATGTTATTACCACATTTGTATCTAGAAATGACTTTGCTTGCTTATAGGCAGTAATGTTACAGGGAGTTATTCTCTCCTCATGCAGCTGAAGTTACTGATTCACATTTTTTAAATGCTAGCATGTTTGGACCTCCTTTTTCTCCTTGCACAGGTGTGGTGGGAAGTCAGCTGAAGTTGACTAGCTGAGCTTTTGTGCTCAGAGCATAGTATTAGGTAGATTTTTATTAAGTTTAATATACATACGTATACTTAGTACTGTATAGTATTTGTTGTCTTAGAAGCTGGAAGAATTCTGGATTGTTTTATTCATTCATACAAAGAGCTGTCCTACTTTCACAGAATTCAGTCCAGTTTTTGTAGCTGAAGCTACAAGAAATGTTAGCAGGAAAAGTAAAATGTACCTGTATTGGAGTCTATTAGAATAAGTATCCCTACTTATGGCATGTATTTACAAAGCTGCGTTTCAAGATTTGAAGTGGTTGGGAATTTAGTGTCACCCAAAAATAAATACAAAAAAAAAAATCCTGAAACATACCAAACCAAAATGCATAACAAAACTCTTTTATCTTTGTAGAAGCTGTGCTGAGCATCTGAGAGTAATTACATTTATGGCATTAGTTTTCTCACATCTTTGCAATATTATCTCAGAAACCTTGAGTACAGTTTTTTACTTAACTTGATATTATGAAGCCTGTAAGTTTTCAAAATCCATATGCTATCATATGTGTCAATTGAAATGAGTTGTTTTCACACTTGATGCAAGAAAATCAACATGCACAGCAGGGGAATTTAAAAACTGTTATCTGCAACTTTGAGAGCCACCTGGACATCCTGAGAGGCAGTTACTCCAGAAGGAGCAAGAATTATTTTAAGTGCTCCAATTGACTAAATTAAATTTGCATCACCATTTATTTTTTTGCAGGAATACTCAAAATCTCAATTGTATATATAATATAATAATATAATTTTTGTTTTGAATCTGTATGTGCAGTGTATTCCAATATGTATTTGTAACTGGAAAGTTACTTGTAGTGTCATCACTGCATGGTGATGAGTTCTCTTAGTGCAAGTGGAAAACAATCTAGATAAAAAACCCCTCCCATTTTGATTCATTAAAAAAAACCCCAAAAGCAACCACAAAGCCACCAGACCCCCAGATAAGCGGGGCATCCTTTACTTCTGTCAATTCACACTGAATCTTACATGCTCAAGTAGGCATTAACTGTATCTGTAGCAAGGTCACAGGTGCAAAAGAATCTTGGACGTTGTGTATTAAAAGAATGAAAATAAGAAAAGTCTTCCTTTGTGCACAAGATCTAATGCCTCAGAAGAGTGCATCATTTTTTCTGGTAGGACCAAGCTTGGAATTTTATACTGTTTACCATTGTTTAAGACTTCATATTGTTTTCTGTACTACTGATTTTCTGTATGTTTGCAGATGAGACACTGAAATTGTTGAAAGAACTAACAAGTAGAAAATCTCTTCAAGTGCCAAATATCTATTACCATTTGCCTCATTTGTTGAAAAATGAAGGAAGCCTTCAACCCTCTGTGCAGGTTGGCCTTGGAAGGACAGGAGGTATGCTGATAACGATGGTTATTTCATGTTTTATATCTGGAGGACTTTCTAGTTTTAGAAATATAATTTACTGCATTGCTTGGTAGATCAAGGACATCTCATTTAACTTGTGTGATACTGATATCCTTTGAATTCACGCTGAATTCAAGATGAAACGGGCTTGGTTTCAGCTTTGCTCTTTTCTGCATGACCTCAATCACACCTCATGCCCTGTTAAGGTGCACATTAGGAAGGATTTAGTTTGGATGAAATTTTTGTAACTAAAAGGAAACAAAGCTTGAGCATTACACATTCTGAACTGCTAATGGATATATTGCTTCAGCTTCTCAGATTTGTGGGGCAGCCATGGATATAACTATTTCAGTGTTGATGTTTCTGTTGTTCTGAACAGTATACTTCAATACATAAATCAAGAGTTGAGAGAACTAGGATAATCAGGTATAATTGCATCGATGACATCTGGCCAGTTATTGGAGAGGGGGGGAAAAAAGTCAGTGTTGTATTCTGCAATACTGTTGATCCCCCTTCCCCCACCCATTCCTCAGAAATTCAGAGCTTTGATCATTATTAGAGCTACATGGAATCCCACTGTTGGAGCTCTAGAAAATCAAAAGCATAAAACCAAACCAAGCTGATAATACCTCAAAATGTGTGTGTCTCAAAGCTCAAAGGCCCCACCAATAAATCCTTGTTTCTCTGTGCTGCCTGACTTGAAATACTTCTGTTACTGTCCACTAGACCCTTTTTCTTTTTCTGTCTCCTCCTTGTTTTTGTAACAAGCATTAGTTACTTCTGGCCTGTATTTTTTCCATTACTTCAGTAATTTTGATTTAACAGACAGCATGCCTGCATTAATGAATGTGTGGGCTCAAACCATAGGTTTATTTTTCTGGCTATAAGTACCTTTTTATTGTGATGTTATTCAGGGAGGAAAAATCTAATATCCCTTTATTGTTTTAAGTGAAGTCTGTATTATATCCCACTGGGATATTGGAATTACAAAATAGAAATTGCAATCAGGTTAATTTATTTAATTAAACAGAGAGGGGAAATTCAGAGTTTTAAATTATTTTCCCATCTTCCCTTTTGCTGGCCACTGTGATTATTTGAGTGTTTGTTTTAAAAATTCATAGCTTGTTAATGTGCAGTTGCTAGGCAAAGCAGGCTCTCTATGGAAGGATAAACAACATTATTAATAGTCGTTTGATTTAATATATTTATAATGTGGTGAATCATTTCATGCAGGGAGCTCAGGATGCTGGTGATGACTTCATGAAGTCTGCTTTATCCTTTTACTGTGTTCCTGCTGTTACCCACTGTGCTCCCAGTAGGTAACCAGCCCTGGGTTTGGCGTAGCGTGCAGAAGAAACACCATGGAAAAGTTAAGGAACAGGGGAGTCAAATGGCCAGCTGAAAGATGGTGTTAATAGCATTGTAGCTGGGGCCATGTTGCTCTGCATTTGATGTGCTTTTGTCATGGATAAGAAATTTCACTGAGGAATTTCTGTGTCATTCTGATGTCCTGGACTTGGTTTTATAGAAGAGCCAAAACCAGGTGCAAGGAAAATTAATAGAGTTTTTCAGCAGTGTTTTTTTAAAAGGCGACTTCTGAGAAGTTAAATACTTGAGTTGTGAAGAATGGTTGTGCCAGTCTGAAAATAAAACTTAAGTTAGGGAGTTTAATAATTCTGTAAGTCTTGGTGCACCTTGTCTACTTTGTATGGCCAGACTTGGCGAATGAAGGTTTGGGCAGGGCTCTCCCCACGTGGGTGTGCTCTTCCAGCCTGTGCAGTGGATTTTTTAGGTGAGGCACAGCATGCACAGAACTGGCCCCACCGTTTAAGTCCTGAGGT
>JAWWEV010000001.1:88000523-88035730 GCA_035583235.1 Hafferia zeledoni | reverse complement strand
GGCTTGAACTGCCAGGGGATGGTCCCACTGAGACTGGAACTCAGGTCCTTGGGATTCAGAGTCCAGAGTGCTCTCCTTTACACCACGGGACTGCCCTTCTTATCTGCTTAATGCAGTGGTTATTGATTATTCCCTATTGTACTGGGGTTTGCATGACAACGTTTTGGTAACAGGCTACAGGTGGGCTTCTTTGAGAGAATGGCAGCAGCTTCCCCTGTGTCCAATAGAACCAGTAGCCAGACCAGTGCCACTGGAATAACAGATCTAAGAGGGGGGAAAACTGTGTGAAGGCAATTGCATTGGGGAGAGGAGTGAGAGTATGAGGGAGGGAACTGCAAACACCAAGGGCAGTGCAGAAGGAGGGGGTCCAGGTGCTGGAGCAGAGATTCCCCTGCAGCCTGTGGTGAAGACATGGTGAGGTGGGCTGTCCCCCTGCAGTCCATGCAGGTTCCTGGTGGAGCAGTGTTCCATTGGCAGCCTGTGAAGTGCCCTAGAGGAGCAGGGGGATGCCCAAAGGAGGCTGTGGCCCCCTGGGAAGCCTGCACTGGAGCAGAATTCTGGCAAGACCTGTGGCCCTGTGGAGAGAGGAGCCCACATTCGAGCAGGTTTGCTGGCAGGACTTTTGACCCTGTGGGAGACCCACACTGGAGCAGTCTGTGCTTGAGGGACTGCACCATGTGGAAGGGACCCACACTGGAGCAGTTCATGAAGAACTACAGCCCATGGGAAGGAGTCACCTTGGAGAAGTTCATGGATGGCCATCTCCCATGGGAGGGACCCCATGCTGGAGCACAGGAGTGGTGTGAGGAGTCCTTCCCCCAAGGACAAAGAAATGGCAGAGACCATGTGTTAGAAATTACTGCAGCCCCCATTCTTCTCTGTGCTGCTGGTGGGAAGGAGGTAGAGAAATCAGGTGTGAAGTTGAGTCCAGGAAGAAGGGAGGAGTAAGGGGAAGGTATTTTAAGGTTTGTTTTTGTTTCTTATTACCCTATGCTGATTTGATTGGTAATAAATTAAATTAATTCCTTTGCGTCTGTTCTGTCTGTCACAGTAACTGGTGAATGATCTCTCCCTGTCCTTATCTCCACCCATGGGCCTTTCATCATGTATTCCATGATGAAAGCTGAGGAGGGGACTGATAGAGTGGCCTTGTTGGGTACCTGCTATCCTGTCGGGATAGCCCACCACACCTACACAACAATCTGACATGTCTAGGATTGCTTTTGCTGTTTGCTGTGTTTGTTCTGAATGTTTGTGGTGATTATGTTCATTGTGCTCCTGATGATGGGTGGTATATTTTTAAACTGTTTTTAATTACTGTTATCTCCATCTTTTAACTCTTTGCGTTTCTTAAGCAATACTTTATTGCAAGATTTTTGTTTTCTGGTGTAAAATCACTGAAAGTACATTTCTGGTTTGTTTGATTTCAGTTTCCATTGTAATGGGAATACCTACAGTGAAAAGAAAAGTCAAGTCTTACCTTACAGAAACTCTCCACTCCCTTATTGATAAGCTGTCCCCTGAAGAAAAACTGGATTGTGTTATGGTTGTCTTTATAGGAGAGGTAATCACTTAAATATTCTTATACCATTTCTAACCTGCCTTTAATTGCAAGTAACACTTCTTTCAGGAACTGATGAGGATCTACTTTTTCTTCAAGATATAGGCAGCTGACTGTCTTCTTCCAGTAAAGAAAAGGAATAAGTGTCAATCTTGGTTTTCTGAGATACAATCCTGAAGAGCCCAGCTTTGTCTATTTATCAAGGAAATAGTGGACATGATTTAGTGGATTGGTTATTTTGCAAATCTTACACATAGTGACAAAGATGTGCTAATGGCCTTATTCCTTCAACATCAAAACAGTGGCTGAGGAGCTCTGCTGTCCTAGGGGAGGGTTCTTCCCATTTTCTTCATGCTACTGCTTAGTCCTCTGTCAAGCGAGTGCTGCAGTTCGAGATGTTGGGCGCAGATTGGTACTGATTTTATTTTCCAGACAATGTGGATGTTTGAAGCCCAGACCTTTTTAATGGATTAATTCAGTGTTCAGTTGGACTATTTGTTCAGTTTGGCTCTGATTTAGTGGAAATCAAATTTAGGAAAATGGCAGAGTGCTTTCAGAAATAATTCAGTTGGATGCTGGCAATTGCATGTACCTATTTTGTTCTCTGCTTTTCTGAGAAGTGTGACTTGGACAGTGGGAAATGTATGTGTATCTTTTTGACCTTCATCCATCTAGCAGCGTACTGCTCTACTGAAACAGTCATTTATGAGTCCCACTGATGAAAATTCAGTTCCCAATTAATTCTGTGAGCCAATGTCCATTCAGGGATGAATCAGTGGAAAAACAGATAGGCATTTTAGTACTTGTAGTTCTATTGTCATCATATTTCAGAGCTTTCCTTGAAAAGTTTGTAAACTTTTTATTTGTATCTGGGAACTCTTTCTTAGTGTTTTCTAATGTAAATTGCTCTTTTTTCTTGATAGTTAATAAAAAACTACCTGTTGGTTGAGAGTATCAAGGGAATGGACTTCATTCTTAATTACTGAAATGCTGTGTTTTTCTTCACTATATTAGTTAGGGAAAATTTACTGGCTTTTAGTGTAGTTTCTTTTCATTTGTTTTGCTTAAGAAGCTCTGAGCTATGAAGACTGTTATCATTGGATTCTCTGTCTTCCTGCAAAATCTGAAATAGGAGTGAAGTGTCCCCACCTGCATTATCTCTTTTTGCCTTAGACAAGGCATATTGCTATGCCTAAGTTTTCTATAGCTAAATAACTTTCTTCATTTGAGTTGGTGTGAAATTCTGTTTCATGTTGGGAATGACTCTGCAGAAGTGACTTGGAGGGGACTGAGCATTTTATCATGGGAGCTGTTGCTTCTGTGCCTGTGGAGAATTGTGTGGTTTGCTCTGGAGTGGGACACAATTACTCTTTATGTCTTATCTCTGTATCCACCTTGTTGAGAGCACTACTACCCACTTCCTCACATACCTGCTTTGGGCACTGCATGCCATGAATATCTGGGAAAATTTGAAGGACCGAAGTTGTAAATTCATGTTCTAATAATTCCCTAGATTTGCATTTCTTTTTCTTTACTCAATCCAATTTTCTATCCTCTCTGCCTTACTATTTCTTTCACCATATATTTTGTTATTATAGTTTGTTTTGTAATTGCTACAGGGAACTCTATAAATGATTAATATGATACATTAAATACTTCATCCTGAACTATGCTTTGCTTTTTCTGATTTATGTTATATATTTCAACTTCCTTCTGCAAGGTGAAAAGTGTAGGTTTATTAAGCATTTTCTCTGGCTGTTTGAAGGAAGGCCTACTCCTCTGGCAGACTTCTGTTTCTCCTTAAACAGAAGGAAGGGCTCTATCTTTTAAAATAGCTTTGTCTGTGGGGTATCCCAGCCTAAAATTCATTAGACTATTGCTGTCATTAATATGTGCAATAATAGAGGCTCATTTAAAAGTACATTAGAACTTTGACCAAGTCTGCTGTATATTAAAAATGATGGCAAAAGTTTCTGAAAAAGGGTATGGTCTCTGCTCGAAAATCTGTGCAGTCTGAGTACAGCAAGAAGTGGTCATAGTGTGAGGTTATGTAATTTTGCTAATAAGCTTAAAATGACTGTCTGTGCCTTGTCTGCAGCTTGTACCAACAGCAAAAAAAGCACAAGACTTTACAACAATGTTTTTACAAGAAAATGATATGAAAAATCGTGTTTAAAAAGTAATTTAGTATTTTTCTTGCAATCTTTAAAGAAATCAAATTTGCAGTGTTTAAGAAGCATTGCTGGGAGCCACAGTCATGGACTGTAATCTTTCTGTGCTAAGCACCCTAAAACACTCTTCTAATACTGCTAATTTTTTTAGTAGTTCAAACTCTCTCATTTCTTGTAATTTCATTTTTTACTAGAAAACAAATTAGAAGGCTTTAATGGCCTTCTGCAAACACCATCAACAGTGTAAACAGATGAGCTAGTAAATATAGACACATTATGGTTGCTAAATAAAGAGATCTGCATATTCATTTACTGTATGGATATTTCTCAGTAATAAAATTATACACAATAAATTTCCATACTGGAAGTTCAAGGAATTCTAAAATATCTCAGCTGATGTGATATCTAATCACCAATTTAAATAATTACTTGTATTGCTTGACAGTAAACTATGCAATTGTCCTGGTAACTGACACATGTCTGTGTTCTCCAATTTGTTAAAATTACTTTGTTGCAGAATAATTCACAGGTATTCATTAGGATGACTAATAAATAGGCATGATTCATTATATCTCTACACGTCCAAATCTTTTTATTCCCCCTGACTATGTAGCTACTTCATGGGCTCATCGGATGACTTGAAAACAAACTATTCACATCTCATAAACCTGCTCTGTTTGAGAACTTGCTTTCTCAATAAACCATAGACTCTAGGTTTAAGAAACTGTGAACTCCAGGTGAAAATTGTTGCCTAATGTTTTTATTTAATAGGGATGATAATGAACATGAGAAACATGGTCTTGAAGGACTTTACATAATCATAATGGAGTGACAGATGCTACTGAATATAAGAGAAATTAAAATACTCTTCTGGTATCTAAACAATTTTTTTTCTGTTGGGGACATCTCATTTACAGTGAAGAAAATGCATCTTAGACTTGTTCTAAATATATCACAAGTTATTGCCAGTCCACTTCATTAATCAGAGATTGCACTTAGCACAGTCTTTTGTACAAACAGTAATCAGTGTGTACTGGAAAAACTGTAAACCCTTGATTTGACCAAAGATTTCAGAAGGACAAATAATTTCAGGAAGAATTGGAAGACTCTATAGGTATGCAAAAGCATTTTGCAATTTCTGTACCCTGCTGATTACATCTGACTAGATAATTGCCCCGCCATTTGTTCTTGGAGCACTAGGCTGCATATTACACTTTCTTTCATATTGCCTATTTAAATCTTAGGCTGTTGTTTCTTGTGTATACAGTTCACTTAAGCTGGAAAAACTTGTATATCTTGATTATCTTTTACTGCCACTGCGTTATCTCTTTATGTAAATGGTGGCTGCCAAGTTAAAAGATGTTGATCTTCAATAGTGTTTTCTCTGTGCTCCTTTTCTGGAGAATCTTTTTATCATTTCTTTGGAAAAGTTTCTGCACTGGTTGGGTCAGTTGTGACACAGCACTCAGCAAGGTACTACCCTGTGCACTGGTGTGGACAGATCCTCAGCAGATTAAGCACTGGGTGCACCTACTGGGTCAAACCCTGCTGAACCTGTTTTGTGGGTATCAACATTGCTGTGCAATATGTAAAATTCTCCACAAAATAAACAAACCTGTATTTTCATCTCTTCTTGCAGTGGGCCTGAGTTAGGGTTCTCTTTGATCAGCAGCTCTTGTGATAGAAAAAAGGAGTATTTTTTCTGTCTTACTCTCAGCCCAGATGTGTTATCATCATCTCAGCTACAGAGATGTTCCATGCATTCTGCTGATTGTTGAAAACTTGGGAGCTGCCCCTTCCTGGAGCTGCCCTGGAGAATGTCTTCCCAGTCCTTGGAAGATCTGACTGTGCATCTTGAGTTTGAGAAAGACCAATAGATCTTGGCATATACGTACATGTGTACGTATGTTTTATATATATATATATATATATGTATATTTAAAAAAATAAAAGCTACAAAGCTGTTGTGCCAAAAGATACATTATCTTCACTAAATAATGTTAAAGGCCTACACAAATGGTAGCCTTTGGTTTGGACATCTCACTCAAAACTGATCAGGATGAGTACATCTTCCAGGTATGGTGCCAACTCTTGTTATTGCAGTCCCTGCTTCTTTAACACCTAAGCTTTGGTATCCAAAGAGTGTGGACTTCTGATACTGGGCACCAACTCAGGATTTTATGCCTCTCTTTCTATGTCAGTGGCTAGCAAGGTTTTTATAAGGAATTAAACCAGTGATAAAAATCTTCCTTCGATGTGAGAAAAGATCCTTGACAGTTTAAAAACTTCAGTGTACCCAAGATAAATTTAGTATTGCAGCACAAAGATAAAATTCAGGATTGTGCTGATTTCTCAAGCCCTGGACTTCAATGACTCAAATGCTTCCCTGGGATACTTTCTGAGATGCACCTGGGCCACACTAACTATGTGATACTTCTGGTAAGGGAACACTGCTATTAGTGGCCAGAGTTGTGTCTGATCTCTTTGGTGACATCTAGGGTATCTGTGAATGGAAAGTAACAGTAATAATCTTACTTCAGAAGCCTTGTAGCAGGTGACTTCATACCTATATGCTTGACTGAATTGACACTTTGAGTTTTTGATAACACTATCAAATTTTGCTATGTGGGGGTCTGCTTTGACCTGAAAATAATAATGACAAATTCCTTCTCCTCCCCACATAAGAACACATATCGTTGAAGGGTACTTTTTTGACTGTACACAGCAACTGCCTGTCTTCTGGAAAACAAACCTTTTCAACAATTTACAGGCTCCCTCAAGGACAGGAAAAAGTTTCTCATGTTCCTTTCTTGCCATATATGCTGCTTTCTTTCAGATTTCACAAACTACTCTTCGTCTGCGATATGCACAGAACTGGTAGGAGGCTGTATGACACTGTCTTAACTTGCATCTGAATGTCCTGTTCTGAATTGTCCTTTGATGCTTTTTGCTCTGTCTGGCCTTAAAAGCTAAACTTGTTCCTTGTTGCAGTGTTGTGTCACAGCACAATCCATACAGACGTGTGCCTTTGAGATTGAGGGGCTGACATGCAGGGCACAAGGGCAGGGAGAAACCAGTGGAGGAAATTTGTGTTCCTGCTATTGCTGCCAAAGGCTCTTGCATCGTGAAACCTTGTCTTGAACTAAATTGGGTTAATCACAGAAGTGACTCGAGAGAGAAAGATCTTTCTTGCCTGTGTGGAAGGGAGAGCTCATGCAGGACACAGGCTACATTTTATTACGTAACATTAGATGGCTGTGTTATGACAGCGTTCTCAGTCCTGTTTTTTTTGCTTGGCATCTTCTTCTCATGTTCCCTGTATTTAACTTGAATGTGCTGCTGCAGGTTTGAAAGCAGATGCTGTATTCCTGAAGATAATTTTTTTCAGCTGCATTTGCTGAACTCTAGAAGATATTATTACCTTTTTCCACAGGATTTATTTATATCCATATGCTACTGCAACCACTGTAAGCCACTGCTGCACTTTTATTTCTTAGGGCTTTTTCTTCACTGCATAAATATTCCAAAATAGGTCCAAATGCCACTTCAGTGCCTGTTTTTTTTCTGTGTAAGTTTTAATGTCTTGTATATGGGTAACTATATTCATATGTACTTTCTCCATTTCAAGGCAAATATGTGTTTTCTTTGACTTTTCTGAAGGCTGTAATTTTGCATTGTTTGTATTATTTGAAATACATAGTAAAATTTTTCCCACCCCTATTCTACAGGATGATGAAAGATCACATAATATTGTGTTAATTAGTAAGCAGTGAGATGACCACACTTTTCAGATTAGCATGGTTGTTTCCCAGGGATTCTTTTCTTTTTCTGAAAGGTGGTCTTGAATAAGTTAAGACTTGCTTCTAGTAGATGTAATTTAAAAATTAAGATCTGGATAATCTAACAGTGTAGATAAATTACTGAGATGGTGAAAGGTCTTAGGGGCAAGACTTGGGAGGAGCAGCTGAGGTCATTTGGTTTGTTAAACTTAGAAGGGAAGGCTGAGGGATGACCTTATTGCAGTCTACGTATTCCTTAGGTGGTCAGTGGAGGGGGAGGTGCTGATCTCTCATCTCTGGGGACCAGTGACAAGACACATGGAAATGGTATAAAGCTGCATCAGGGGAAGTTCAGGCTGGACCTTAGAAAAGGTTATTCACTGAGAGAGTAGCTGGTCACTGGGACAGGCTCCCCGTAGAAGTGGTCATGGCACCAAACCTCTCAGAGCTGGAGAGGTGTTTGGGCAATGCTCTTAGTCGTATTGTTTACTTTTAGGTAGTCCTGCAAGTAGCATTGGTCTTGATGGTCTTTGTAGCCCCCTTGCAACTTGAGATGTTTTGATTGCAGCTTTTTTTTTTCTTTTTTCTGTGTATCTGCCACTTAAGACAGTAAATAAGCCTTTGGTCTTAAATGCCATGGGTTTCCCTATGTTTTCAGAAACAGTCCACCTTCTGTTGTTCTTCAAGGTATGAAGTCAGGATTTAACAGTGTGAAAGGGTTGATTTTTAAAGCTAGAAATCTTGGGTTTGTATGACAGTTGGCTAGCTGTTAATCAAACTTTCTAACATCTTGTTTTGTCTGCTAGCTGATACATTCTGCTGCTTTGCTGTGCACAAACTCACTCATAAAAATCAATAAAAAAGATTGGGAAGTTCACTGCTGCTCTGGTTCTTTCTGTGTTTGTTATGAATAACAATGTTTGTTCAGATGAACCCTAGAATAATTGCAAACTTGAGGTGTAGCCTCACTTGCACTAGAGAAGGGTACTTTAGAGAATTGTAGTACAGCATTTTACAAAAACTGAGGAAGTTTTAAAACTTATTTCATTGACAGTCTGAAACTTTGTTCATGACAGACTCTGAGGCTGTTTTTGAGAGAGATTCATCAAAGCGTCAAAATACACATTTCTTATCAAAATTGCTGATGCAAGGAGTTAAACCTTAGTTAAACCATGTTCTCAGGCTTCTGGAACTCCACAGATGTTATGGGCTAAAATCTTCTCTTGCTGAAAGTTTAGATAGACTCAAGGTGATGCTAACCAGGTATCTTGAAGATGAATCTACTGAGAAATATTAAATACATAAAATCACATCTGTCTCAGGAAGTAACATGAACTGAAGGTAGTTGCAGCATGGGTGATAGCAGAGTATTGTGTATGCTTGTCCTGTTTTTACTCTTTGCTACATATCTGCTCAAAGCTGCCTTTACTGCAAGGAGAATGCTGATGTGGATCAATCTGGGGTCTGCTGGGAACAGCTAAAGGAAGGTGTCTCACTCCAATGTTACTGTGTTCTCCTGGAGATCAGTAATTTCATATGACTAGGAAGACAGAACAGGCCAAAAGATTTGAACTGCTGATACTGAAATGACCACCCTTGCTTCCCAGAGATCCACTCACCAGGACAAACTTGTGTTAACTCTTTGGCTGGGGACTAACACAATTTTTCATTTAATTGCTTTAAAGGGATTTGTTCTTAAAATACTCATTTATGCTTATTTTTCATGGGTCTGAAACTCCTAGAGATTATTTAATCTTCAATCTTAAGAGTTTTACTAAGAAAAAATGATGGTTTTGATAGTGCCTTCCAATTTGGTAAATAAAAACCTTCGTAAGTCTAGTCTTGGATGTTTTGCTGCTATGGTTGGGATCACCAGTGACATTTCCTTTCAATAGTTAAAAGCAGCACTGATACCATGAAACAGATATTAAGTTCATATCTGCTACAAAGTTGACCTCGATGATCTTCCCTGGAAGCCTAAAGAAGAGTTACAGATTATCTTTCAGGATGTCTTCGTTTTATTAGTCTGGATTTGTCTTTTCCTGTTTAAGGTTCTTGAAGACAAGCAATCTTGTGTCTTGCTAGTTGATAAAGAGGACCTTATGTCTTGTTTTGTCAAGGCAGGAAACATTTTCTTCCTTAAAGAAAAAGGAATAGATTTTGGTCAGTAATACATTCTTTTTCTCTTGCGTTTAAGTTATGAATTTACTGATACTGCTTGAAAGATCCTTAGATCTAATCTAGGTATTCCTTCCATTGCTACCCTGCAGAGTCTTCTGTCTACATAACTCTTCCCTTGGGTATAGTCACAGCTTGATCAAATTTATTGCATATTCTCATACTTATTTCATGATGTTGTGTGAATTAACTTTGAAGTGCCACCTTCCTGGGACATGTCCACAGCAAAAAGGTGTTGGCAAACATTCTATTTAGTGTTAGACTGGGCAATGAGAGGAGTTGGTTGCCTCTCAAAGTCATGATGTGGAAGGAGGAGAGTCAACCTGCTATCCTGAGGGGGGAAGAGCTTTGTGTTGAAATCCTGGTTCTGAATCTCAGATGGTGCTGGTAGATATAAATACAACTGCTTATTTAGAAATGATGGCAGAATACCAAGTTTTTAATGCACTTGATCATGTGAAAGAAAGCATCAACTCTTCTAATCTCCGTGTTCTTTTTCATTCTAAAAGTGGCATCTCCTTTTGCACTGCAGTGATGCAGTGATTGTTGGTTGGAAGGAAAGGCTGCCTACTAAACCAGCAGTCCTATTTACTATATCTTGTGTTCAGAGCAGCTCATCCAGACCTTCCTGACTTTGTGTGACAGCAGCTCAGCTTACAGTATGAGGTTGGAATACTACAAACTTCATGTTTTTGATGTGATTCTGTTGTGATTGCAGCTCTGACTGGGAAACTGCGAACCTTTTGTGTGAAAAACACAAACAAATAACAGGAAATAGTGAAAAACCGCCTATTTCAGACACTTATTTTTTGTCCTGATTGTGTAAGGATTTAAAAACAGTAGCAAGACTTTATGGTAGTCTACAAAATAGGTCACTCTAAGGAGACTTGCACTAAGGCACAGGCTTGTGATCAAATATATGATTCCAGTTGGCATGAAGTTTGGCATTTATTTTAATCTCTGGAGTACATAGAAACTAGCTGGGTTTCTGCTGAGTGTGTGTATGTAGATATATTTATGTCTAAATCCTGTATTTTTCTATGCAGTTGGAATGGACTGTTTTACAAATATTGGAGTTATTAATACTGGACTAGCGGCATGCCAACTGGAAATGCAAATTTTTGTCTTTTTCATATGATGACTGAACTGGAATTTCTGTATTTTTAGTCTTTAAAAGGTTTTGAAAAGAGAGAAAAAGGAAAAGTTTCAGTTAAAGATGGATATACTAAAATTATTTTTAGGTAGTCACTGGGTCACTGATTTGCAACTGTTACACAAAACAGAAAAATATATGTCTTTAACTCCACTCTATTAATTAAATATGTATGAACAATCCATATCTGTATTTAAACACTTAGTGATTATTGAGGTCCATATGGACTTGTGAGTCTCCTTGTATGGAATTCACTGCAAGATGAGTTTTAATTTGTGAATACCTTCTCTGCTTATTAAAACTTCTGTCCAGCATTAGGCATAGCACTTAGGAAGAAAATACGTGTGAAAAAATTATGACAAATGCTTTTTATTCACATCCTCTTGTGATATTTAGAACCTGCTGTTGGAAGAGACCCACTGTTGTTATGCTTTTTGAAAAGTGTGCGTCACTGGATTTCATAAAAGTAATCTTTAAAAGTAGAAATGGTGATTTTTAAGATCAAAGGGTAAGCACCTTTATCAAACAAGATTAACAGTTCTATAGAAATGCTTGGGAGGGATTTTTTCTCTGTGTATAATCCTTTAATGATACCCTGCATTACAAATTCATCAGAAAAAATATGAACTGTTCTTTATTTTGAGCAATTCAAAGGCAGCTCTTTCTCCAGAATCCTCATGAGCCACCCAGAATCTGGGTTGATTTATACACTAAATTTTTCTTTTAGAAACATAAATAGTATGTCAAATTACTAGATTAATAAGTATAACAAAGATCAGGGGTTTCTGTCACACGAGTTCACAAACTCTGTTTTCCTGAAATGTGTGTGTATGGCGAGGTTGGGTAATCACCCAGTTCTGGCAAGTTGGATTATCTATACTTTTCCAGAATGTCACACTTTGTATTTTAACCAGCAAGTAATTTTTAGAATTGTTGCATCTTTAAGAACTGAGTGATTGGTAGGAGTGATAGTCCCTCAAGTTTAGTCTCTGACACAAAAAAGCAACCCTAGTCAGGCAGACAGCATGTTCACTGCTGTCTGGGGTTGGGTTGTTTGGTGTAAATGCAGAGCTTAGGAGATGTGACTTTGATAGAAGAGTGTGTGTGTTCAGTGCACTGTTTGCAGAAAGCTTTCCATGGTAATATTTTCTTAGATATTATTATTCTATAATAAGATGAAGTTGTTCCTACACAAACACTCAGTGATAATTTCATCATTAACTGCATGACAGGTAGCAAGAAAATATAAACAATTGTCGAAGTGCAGATAAGAGGTAAATATTCTTCCCATCTGCTTACAAAAGAAATTGCCTCTTCTCAAATATAAGACATAGTTACATGTGTGATGTGTTCTTGGATTACTCCAATAGCTTACACATTGAAAGTGATTTTCAAGGACAGCTACCTGCAATGTTTATGCTTTGTTCTTTTGAAATGCAGCTCAAGAACCATTAACTATTCTATTAATTTTTCACTTTTGTTTCCTTTTCCAGACTGATCTTGATTATGTTAACAGTGTGGTTGCAAGCCTGGAGAAAGAGTAAGTTGTAGTTGTAGTGGGGGATTTCTTAGCTTATTGGTGGGTTTGCTTTTTGATTTTTCCTAAATCAAGTTGTGATAAGTAATTAAAAAAAATTACTCCAGAAATAAGAGATGATGCCTTTTTGTTTCTTGGGACTTTGGACTTTTGGACAAAAAAGTAATAGATGACAAATTAAGAGGCAGTGATTCAGTCAGTTAAATTTGTAGAAGAATAAGTGGGATTAAAGATGGGATTGTTTTAACATGAATGGAAATTTGTGACATCTGTTTTAGGGCCTTGTGTTCCGTGTGTTCCAAGAGAATTATAGAAAAAAACCACTAGGTTCTGAAAAAAGAAAGGTAAAAGAAATGTTTAGAATGTAGTTTGATTCTGATTGGTGAGAGCTGATAGTGCTCTGAAGGATGCTAAGGAAAACAATACTTTTTTATATACTACATCTATTCTGCATGCCTCGTTTGAGTAAGTTGTTTTAGTAACCAGACACAGTATAAGTTGTTTTGGTAACCAGACACAGTAACTGTACCAACAGAAAGCAAACAGGATGTCTGCAGAACTCAGAACCTCTCATATACTTTATGATGTTTCTATTGACAGGTTTTCTACAGAGATCAATTCTGGCTTGGTGGAAGTAATAGCCCCTCCTGCATCTTACTATCCTGACCTGACAAACTTGAAAGAGACATTTGGAGACTCAAAAGAAAGAGTGAGGTAAGTTTATTCCCCCAGATCTTTTCCCATCTACTCCCACACCCACACTTTTGTTGTTTATAAAATGGCAAGTGGGATGTGAATTCTTGAAATGTTTTCTTACTGTAATTCTTGCAAGTGTGGGGATGCTAAAAGTGCTCTGTGAATCCATCTCATCCCAGCCGATCATGCTGTTCTGTGCATGATCAGAGATTATGCTCAGCCGAATTAATGTAGTCTGAAATTTTGGGAGGAGAACTGAGATTTGGTGTATTTTTATTCCTCTATGTACACTCTTTTATTTATTGTTTTTCTTCCTAAAATACTTCCTGTAACACCCAGTAGTTCCTGCTAAGTTGCCATTCAAAATGCATGTGTTTTTAGTGAACTGTCATGTGGTTTTCACAAAATCAGATTCAAATTAAAACACTTTTATGTCTGTATTAAAGCATAAGGTGAAAGCTTTGTTCCTTTTTTCAGACAGAGGATTTCCTGAGGGAACAATTCCTAACATTCACTAATATGCTTCATTCTTCATAGTGAGATTTACTTTATATTGCCAGCATGTATTGAAATAACGTTTTATCAGAAACCTTAACTTTTTGATTTAATTTCAGATGGAGAACAAAACAAAACTTGGATTATTGCTTTCTTATGATGTATGCCCAGAAAAAGGGAGTTTATTACATTCAGGTAAATTTCTCTTCTTTATTTTGAGACAAGTTTTAAAATGAGTTTCTGGAAATTATGCTGTTGGACACATGAGAAAGACCTACACAGAACAGAGATGACTTGATCCCATGGTTTAAGTCAGGCATTAGATGTGTTGGTTATGGTATATGAGGAAGTAATTTGAGGAGGACACTCTCACTGTCTCTGAAGGAAAAAGTAAGTTATCCTGTGTGACTTATCTTAAGATGCTTAGCAGAAAAGTGAAGGAATCCAAACAGATTAACTACTGTTTTTGTCTCGTCCCCCAAATGAATTATTTTTGAGTTGCCTAGGCAAAAAATGCCAGCAGAGTTTTTAGTGTAAATCAAGTGAAAATCCATTTTTTACTTTGTTCTGAGGGCAAGTGCAATGTCACTTTAATATGATTGTTGAGTATAGACACATTTTAGTTTTTTAAAGAGGTTTCCAGGAACAGAGTTAAGCAGTTGTTCTTTAATTTAGCTCAGGATTGTTCCTGTCATGTATTTCTGCTTTGAAGTAAAGTCTTACCTACAGGTATTGCAGATTTAGTAACTGCACTAATGGTCTTTATTTAGATTTTGTAGCTGTGTCCTTGGGGTGTAAAGTCCCACACATCTCATCTGGTTTTCACAAAGCTATGCTGACTCCTCTCTGAGAGCTGTTGGAGTCTCAGCTCTCTTGGAAGCAGCACAGCCAACAACAAGAGACAGCCTTGTTTGATACTGAATATTAGTGCTGGCACATGAGGGAGGGCATGAATGCACTGGGAGACAGGACAGGAGGGGCAGGATCCCTAATGCAGCAATGGCCTGCACTTAGGAATTTAAGGAACAGGTTGTACCACCCCTTGTTGGCAGTTCTGCTGCCTGGACTGGGTGGTTAGTTTGGACTATGCACCTGGACTTTCACTGGACAGTCAAAGCCAGGTAAAGAGAATCCCACCTCTATAGACAGACTGTCTCAGCTTCTTGTCTCAGAGGAGAAACTCCTTCAGTGATGTTGGGTTTGTGAGTGAACAGAGCCTGTTTGTATACAAGTAATACAGATGTTCTGCTTGGTTTCCTGATGTCACTTAGAGTAACATTATTTCATGGATGATCTTTCTCTGAGGAAAGAAGCTGGAAAAGCAGCACTCTCAGTTAAGAAATTGAGATGTTTGTGAATTCTTACTCCAGAAGGATTCTGTATTGGTTCTCCACAAAGAGGCAGACTGATCCCTACAATAGTTATTGCAGGCTATGGCATCTGTATTTTATATCAGTATTAGGATTAGAAGTATATGTCTCTGTGTTAGCAATATGTTATAAATCAGTATTTGCTAGGTGTACTTCTTCCTATTGCTTTGATGAAGCTTTTTTTTAAGTTACATTGATATCACTGCTACCTTCCTCTAGCTTGAAGATGACATCGTTGTCAAGCAGAATTATTTCAGCACAATAAAAAACTTTGCTCTTCAGCTCGCTTCTGAAGATTGGATGATTCTAGAATTTTCTCAGCTGGGTTTCATTGGTAAGAAAATGTTCACTTTTGTAGTTTGAAAGAATACATTCATCCTCAGACTGTGAATTAATAGTGATCTGACTTCAAAGCTATCTTCTTTGTACTGGAGATAGACCAAGAGATAGAAATCTGTTGCCTTTTTTAGGACCTCTAGTTTAACTCATGGTTGTTTTTGCCACTCATTTGTTTCACATATTTTTGTTGATTGAGGCAAACTCAAACCATTGGAAAAGAGGGTGTTTTTAAAATGGAAACTTAATTAATTTATAAAAATACTAACAGTCAGACTGCAAGACATGACTTATTTTGAATTTAGCTGCTGTAAAAACAAAAATGTCATTAAAACACAACTGACTGAAGTAAAGAGAAACCATGAAAACTAACTTCTCCTAAAATAACTTCATTGGTGGTGGTGCCAAAATTTCCAAGAATCAGCAGGCACCAGTTTCTTGGAAAGCCTCTTCTATCTCCACCTTTCTAATTCACCAGGGAGAATTTACGACAGTCTGCTCCTTCCTAGATGTAGTTGGAGTCTGTTTGTCATTTGCAACAAGAAGCAGGGAGAGAAATTAATACAGGGTCTTGGGTTGGTGTGGATTGATTGCCAGGGTGCTGTGGAAATTACTTTATGGTTCTTTGCCCTCACACTAACATGCTTTTATAGAGAAAGATACTAGACTTAACAAATTTTGAAGGGATTTTACAGATAAAAAGGTTATTTCCTTGCTGCAGTGATATGTCATGATTTGTTTAAAAGCAATAAGCTCTAGATATACAAGTTAAAATCAAAAGCAGGGTCAGACTTTGGAGATTCCTCTGGTCAACACAAATGAAGTCCAATATGAAGTCCGTCAGTTGAGCTTAGATGCAACAGGTTAAGTGAAGACCTGAGTTCTGTCATTCTCTTGGGAATTCTTGTTGTTCTCTTTACTTTGGATCTACTTTCCAGAGAATGGCTTCATTTTTAGGTCTGTGACCTGTAATGGTCATACTGAGAACTGAGAATGTTGGCACCATGTGGAATAGGTCCTATCCAGTTTCTAGCTCAGCATCAGGTGTGCAATAGTTCCCTGACTTTCAGGGTCTCGGGGATTCCTGGAGCAGGAAGGAAAACAGTCATTATCTCTTATACATGCTATGTTAGGGTACAGAATTGCACTTTGTACACTTGCCTTCCAGTCTAACTTACGGAAACAATGAAGAGAAGGAGAAGAAATGGGCAAAGTGAAGTCTCCTTATGTACCTGGCAGCCACATAATTAATCTCCTTGGTTGTCTTGGGCTACCATCAGAAATGCACTGTTGCTGAATAAATTATGGAACTGGTCTTGTGGCCTGAGAGGTGGGAGAAATAGGAAATGAAACTGCCTAGTATAAAGAATTTAAATAATGTACTATAGCCTTTGCCCTAAATAGACTTGTCTCTTGGGTTGGGAGGCCCCTTGCAAGGTTCTGTTTGTGTGTCAGCAAAGACTGGTTGAGTACCAGCATCTGATTAGACTTTGTTCTACTTTGGAACAGTTAAACACTGACCCCAGCTAAACCCACAGTCTGAGTTTTAGCTCCAGTCCTAAGTGCACTTTAAAGGAAAATTCTGTATGAAGCTCCTGGCCTGTAGAAGTAATTTGCAGTTCTTCTACAAATGCTTGATTTAGTAGCAGAGCACACTCACTCACAAGTTGTTTTGTAAGAAAATGTGCATAAAACAAACAGCTCATAACATGTGCTGTCTACCCCATGCAGTTATATTTCAGATCTCTTAACTTGCATAATATTTGTGTATTTCACACCTCTCTGAGTTCTCAGTGCTGCTATAGAGGGCACAGTGTCTAAGCCAGAAGGAGCAGGTCGATAGTTCTTAATACTGAGACTTGGCTTAATCAAAAACACAACTGTTTAAAAGTATCTTGTTTTTTTTATACTGTCTCTATACTTTTGGTCAGTATGGGCTTTGAAAATGACTGTAGTTAAATTTAGTTGTTAGCTCCTGCTGCTTGTATCCCTGTTCTGTTTTCCTTGGATCATATTTGTTTGCTTCCTTTTAATTTGATGATAGTAGAATTTCAGATGCATTTAGCTATGGCTACACATCTTAATGTTACTTTTCTACCTAGACAATTAAATTAGATATCTTTTCTTCTCCCAGTTTAGCTACTTATCCTTTTAAGTTTTGAGAGAAAAATTAGTATTCATGAAAGTAACTAAAACTTCTGGCTTTGAGACACATTGGTGTGCTGTAACCATATATTGCATGGAAATTTTATGCAAGTAATGGAGATTTGCCTCATCTGTGATATCCCTTTATGGATATCTTGATGCAGACTGATACTATGGTTATTTGGCAATGCAGATAGATATGGAGAAGAGCAAAAGTAGTTTGTAACTTGGGATGAGTTTTTTGCATATATGTCCTGGAGAGAAAGTAGAGCACTGAATCCATAGAATCAGAATGCCCTGGTTTGGAAGGGACCTCAAAGATCACCTAGTTCAACCCCCTGCCATGGGCAGGGACTCCTTTCACTGGACCATGTTGCTCACAGCCCCATCCAGCCTGGCCTTGAACACTTGCAGGGATGGGGCATCCACAGCTTCTCTGGGCAACTATTGCCTAGATGTGAATGATTTTGAAATAATCTCTAAAAAGGAGATGTGTGGCTGATTCACTGTAAGCTGTTGAAAACATTGATCAGCTTGCAAATTTTGCTAGATAAAAGTTATTTTGTCATAGTGTATTTCTGACCTGAAAATTTAATTTATGCCAGTGCTACATGAGAAAGTGGCAAATGTAGCTATTTAGGCTGACAGCATGATTATAGAATTCTGTCACCTCTGCCACAGAGCAGACATCGCTTCCTTTGGGTTTTTTTAATACTGAAAGCACAGTCTTAAGTGCTGTCAAGTATCTAATAAATAATGTGTGAGATGTGTGATGTTTCTCTAAGAAGTTCTGTGGAAGGAGATGCATCTTCTGCTCTTCTGGATTCTGGTTTGCACTGCAGTCCCTGTGACACAGTGTGGGAAAGTCCTACTAGCTTTTTATGAGAAATACTGATTTATCTTCCAACTGCCTGTGAGCTGAACTCTTTTCCAGAGCAACTGCAACACTCTGCACTGTAGCTATGCCAGCTGTCACAAACAGTTAATGGAGTGGTCTGAAATCAACCTTTAGATTGTTTTATGCAGTTCCTCTGACTGTGCCCTGATGTTTTAAGGCCTGTTTTGCTTACTTTAAGTTGTTCTGATTACACTTTTGCTCAAGCTGTGCACACAGTTGAAGTTTGGGGAAGAGTAGATCAAGTCAGACATTTGAGCTTTAAATAACTTCAAAGAGGTTCTGGTTTTAATGCCAGTAATTTGCATATCATTAACAGGGAAAGCATCGAAAACATCAACTATAGTTAGAATATGTGCTTGTGGGTATAAAATTACTGTTGGTGTACACTCAGTACATTTAATGATTCTTATGCAGAAAAATGAAATGAGTGATTGAGATGTTTGAAGTTCAGAGAATTGTAGCAAACAAAGTGTTTTGTTTCAAGTGTGTCTTGTACTTGCCAAAAAAATGCTGATAGCCAGAGTAGTTCACTAAGGATGGCATTTAAGTGGACTGAAATTGGATAGAAGTCTTGGCAGGGCTCAATACATAGCAGAAAATTGTCCACAATTTTTTTTCCCACTCCAGGCTCTCATTTTTATCAATAAATAATATGGAGAAAGTCTTTTACATTTTGTATATCTCTAGGGGTTTATGGAGCAAGATATTGCCTTTGAGTCCTGATTGGTTTTGATTTTGAAGTTTCTTTCTGGTGGTAGGTTGTATGCACCCAGAATCTGAAACCTCAGAAATTTTGTCAGCAGAGTCTCCTGGATTTGTGTCTGTTCCCATGTGGTGTTGTATGGTATGGTATGTATGGCCAGACTTGGCGAGTGAAGATTTGGGCAGGGCTCTCCCCACTTGGGTGTGCCCTTCCAGCCTGCACAGAACTGGCCCCACCGTTTAAGTCCTGAGGTCCATTTGCCACGGCTGAGCGAGCTTGGACAGTGACAGTGAAGTCCTTGGGACTGTCACAGCACCTGGTACTGACCTGGGCTGACCCTGCTGAGCATCCAAGATGTGACAGGATGGGATGGCAGGGAGGCATTGAACTGCCAGGGGACGGTCCCACTGAGACTGGAACTCAGGCTCTTGGGATTCAGAGTCCAGAGTGCTCTCCTGTACACCACAGGACCGCCCCATGATGTGGTGTGCTAAGGTCATGAACACAGTGCAAGATGAGCCATCACTTCAGTTCTCTCACGGTGCCTTTTGTTCGAGGCAGTGCGTGTTGGCTGCAGTTTTTCGCTGAGGTCTCTTTGGGTGGATGATCTTTGACTGCATATTGGGGATGGCTGTGGGCAGTCAGGAGGCTGGATTTGGGTGGTATCTCAGCAGTTCTGCGGCTCACAACACTTTACTCACGTGCTGGTGCATGGGAGGCTGCAAGACTGAAGGACCTTGGCAAATGCTGCTGCTTGTTCTTGGGCTGTGACTGTGCCCTACAGAAGCCAGGCTGCTGCTGCTCCTCTTAGGGGAGACTAAGCAAGGGCTCGGCTGGTTTGGATTCAAATGGGCTGGGGGGTTGGACCTGTGGAGTAGGAGTTGTACTGGGCTGCTTTCTGTCACAAAGACCAGCTGTGGACAGCCAGGGTTCCAGAGCTTTGAAGAGACTTCACTAAAGTTTTACCAGAGACTTCACTGAAGAGCCCTGTTGTTGAGCAGCTGTAGGGAGTGTTCTGCTCTGGTGGAAAGAAGGGAGACATGGATCGATGGCAGAAGTGCTGTGCTGTGCTGGTGGCATGCCAGGACAGAAATGACAGATGAGGGATGCAGCATTATACAGAAGGATAAGGGACTGGGGCAAAGTTGTGCTAAGGTGTGTGAAAGGTGGTGATAGCATTTCAGAAAGTAATGTGTGGATGTGTGTCCTTGGTTAGTGAAGGGAGAAAAGGGCTTGTCTTGGGAGCAGGGTGTTGCCTCTTCATCTTTGCTCCAGTGGTGGTTAGGAATTAATCTGAGGCGGCTTTGTCCCATCTGTTGAACACTTCCATGGTGCTGGGCAGTGCCATGCAGAGAGGCCTTTTGGGTCTGAAGATGCTGGTGCAGGTACAGTCAGTTGGTGTTTACCTGGCTTATTCTGACTAGTTGCAGTCTGATAAATCAGGGTGGGTGGCTTGGGTTTTTTTGTTTGTTTGGATTTTTTGGTGGTGTTTGTTTTTTGGTTTTTTCCTGGTGTGTCCTGTGACATCACCATGGTAATGAGATTATTCCCCAAGTCTGGGGTGGTTGACTGAGTGGTGGACAGTAGTGTGCTGGCCAAGAGGAAAGTGCCTCTGGGCCTAGGCAATTTTACCATGGGGAATTAAATAGTTTCTTGATATCCTGTTTCTATTTTAGATAAAATTAGGATAACTTAAATTAGGGAAAAGAGTAAATTCCTACTCTTACCTTCAGTCTTGTTCTTAGTTTATTTAATTGTAGGTAAGGATCCTGTACCTTAATGCTCAGTTTTAAGTGACATGGTCTGTGAGTGATGACCAGAGACTGAAGACTGTAATCCTTGTGCTCTTCAGAAGGTGAGCTAGTCAAAGGGAAAAATGTCAGTCCAATTCTTTTGCTCTGTCCTTGGGACAAAGACGAAAAGGATTCTAGAGCAGCATGACTGTGTATAGAAGAGGATAAACTGTCTCTTCAGTCTGCTTGCATTGAGATTGGAGCAATACTGTGGAGATGTTTCTGCCTTCTGAGTCTCAGGGTATTGTGCATCTCTCTGACACCACATGGGAAGGTCTACTTCCTATGGAAGCAGATGTGACTGACAGACTGCCTCAGCAGGTGTCATCTAGAAATGATGGTTTCAGTCCTGTAAACATCACAGAAACATCTGGTTAGTCCCATTTTTAAGCTGGTGTTTGATTGGGCTTCATCGTATTTTTCTCTTCTGCCCTATGCCATTGAAAGCAGTAGGCAGAGATGAATCACCAGGAAAATTGGGAGCCTGTTTAGCTGGATGTGTGACAAGCTGAAAGCTGTTATTCTGCATGAGTATTTTGTACAACATTGTACAAATCATATGATTGTTTCCTACCCATTTTTAAATATTTATTTCCACAAATAATGTTAAACAATATGACAATATAAATGTGTAAATAGTAACAATATACTAATAAAAATTGTAACATCTTTCTTATGTCCTTTAAGAATAAAGCTTTGGAATTGTCCCTTGTTTAGTAGGAGTTGTCCCTTGTGTAGTGGGGGCTTCAAATTTTAGTTACAGAGTATTTTCAAATGCAGATAAAAACCTCATTGTAACAACCACTTACAAGGGATGTCAATATTTTTGCTTTATAAACAGTCCCATGCTTGAGTGCAGTCCCTGGTACAAGCACTTGTCAGTCTGTGTTGCTACTGGTTGTCTTCATACAAAGCACTTTTTTGAAGTGCTGCATTCAGTTTAACACAAGAGCCACCTTTCTCTTCAGACACCTGTACTGGCAGAGAAGTGTATTCCACAAGCCATGTAGATGGTTGCTCATGTTGGTAGTAAATAGACTTTCTTCATCAACAGTGAGGTTCCTTCTTTTGCCAAGGCCTCCTTTAGGCCTCAGTTTGCAGGGTTCCCAAGAATCCTTTAGCACAGTGCCATGCAGAATGGCACTGTGCTGTGACCCAGAAGTCCTGCTGGTGGCCTGTGCACTTCTGAAAAATCCTCTGGTTGTCTCTCTTCTACTGAGTTGTGTTGTCTCTGGATGTGTTCTAGTAGCTTCCTTCTTTCCCTTTGATTTCCTGTACAGAAGGATCTGAAGTTAGTGTAGATGTTCCATCCCTGCTTTATGTACCTGCAAAGGCTGAAACTGTGACTGGGCAGGTAACACTTGCAACAGCTCCTCCTCTCAGGTGCTTGAAGCTTACACATAACATAGGGAATAATAGACACCAATTCGTAACTCTTCTTACTCTGTGCAAACTGACAATTTCTGTTCTTAAGGAGACTGCATTGTAGTATACATTGAATATTTTGATACAACCAAGATATATTACAGGAAGTTCTGGTTCCAATAGTTGTTTTATTTAGTTGAAAGTTATTGAACAACATTGAGATTTCAAGTTTCTTGTCTTGGCACAAATTTATCATCTGTTGTCTCTCTGATTTCAAAAGACAATGTTATCTCTAATCTAAAATAACTCCAGTTATTCTTAATGTCACCACAGGTAAAATGTTCCAGTCTCCAGATATCACTCTTATTGTAGAGTTCATATTTATGTTTTATAAGGAGAAACCTATTGATTGGCTCCTGGACCATATCCTCTGGGTGAAAGTGTGTAACCCTGAGAAAGATGCTGTAAGTTTGTTTTTATTATAAAGCTTCTAAAATGTTTTTGTGATGATGAATAAGTTGTTTTTCGTGAGCCGGATGCTAGCACAGTGTGTATTATGGTTACTGCATGTTCTGGGAGAGTCTTCCTGCAAAGATTTTTATCTCAAAAAGAACTTCAGAGAGAGTTCTCAGAGGCATTATAAGTGTTACTGCTTTGGATTATGGAGATGGTGCATTGGGATGAGAAGCAAAAATTAAGTTTCCGTGTGTAACAGTACTGAAATCAACTTGTATATGTAACTGCTGCTGAGTCTCTGCGGAGTGTGACTGCTTGGACAGCAGTCTTAGAGAAGGTTCCAAATGGGGAATAAACTCTGGATTTTAGTCCTTCATTTCTCAAGTAGCACCTTTGCTGAAAGACTGAATAAACAGGTTCTGTGCAAGAACCATGAAAAGTGTTATGTTTGCACAGCAACTTTAGATTTTTGGAATGAAAACAAGAACAACTGGATAAGTAGGCTTAGGTTCTTACCTTGTGTTGGTTTTTCACTAATGTGATTTTTTTTTTTATATCCCACCCTTCCTTTTTCCCTCCATCATTTCAGAAACATTGTGATCGGCAGAAATCCAACCTACGGATACGCTTCAGGCCTTCTCTTTTCCAGCATGTTGGCCTCCACTCTTCTCTAGCAGGGAAGATCCAGAAACTCACAGTTAGTAGCCAATATTTCCCTTCCGCTCCAGAGCAGGCTGATTAAATGAAAACCTTTGTGGAGATTGAGAAAACAGGCATTTTCTTGTTGTCTTGCATTTTAAAGCCCAGTGTATGTTGCTCCAGTTGGAATTAAATCTGATGTAAACTGGTTACTATTGAGTATAAGAAGTGCTAGTCCCAGTTGATGTGGATTTTTACTAGGGAATATTTTTTTCTGATTTTTTTTTACTTTAATGGCATGCTCATCTTATTAATAACTACATGATCTGATGCACCCAAAATGAGTAAATGCATTCATTTTCCATGTTGGGCAAGTGTTTGTTTTAAGTGTAACCACTTGGGAAAAGAACAATAAACAAGGTTATCTGACCAGCATGATGTTTGTCTGTCTTTCAATTAGGATAAAGACTTCCTGAAACCATTACTGCATAAAATCCACGTGAATCCACCTGCAGAGGTTTCGACATCTTTAAAAGTCTACCAGGGGCATACACTAGAAAAAACCTACGTAGGGGAAGATTTTTTCTGGGCTGTCACACCAGTTGCTGGAGATTATATTCTCTTTAAATTTGACAAGCCAGTCAATGTAGAAAGGTTAGTAATCATTTGCTTTTGGTCTCTTATATGAAGTTGCTTGTGCCAAGAATGTTTGAACATAGAATTTGGGACTGTCATTATAACCTAAAGTGAAATGACATAAGACTTTTGGAGTTCAGCTGAAACTGATCATTATTGTCTTTCCTCTAAATATTTTACTACAGTAAGTTTTGTCTTTAAAACACTTTTTTTCACCTAATCTGGAGCCTTTTTGATAAATATGATACAAAACCAGTGCTTGTCTGACACTTCATAAAAGAATTTAGAAGAAGCCAGTTTGGTTCTATTTGTCTTTGCTTGGTCTGCTTCTAATTACAGTGCAGTTGTACAGCATGGTGTGTGGTACAGTGTGCTGTGCCCTGAGGCCTCAGTCCCTTGGTTGTCCAGGTCAGAAATCTTGCTGGAACGTACCGTGATGTTCCCAGACCTGCAGGCTGGGAACTCTGAAGGGTAATGTTTTTCAGATGTAGCTTCTGGGCTTGGAAGAAAAGTCACCATGCTAAGAATCTAAGTTGACCTATTTAAAAAACATTAAAATTCAACAACAACAAAAACAAGGGGAGTGTGCCTTCAAAGTGCAAATATCTGTGATTTGTTAGAGGACTAAAAGTGACTTCTTTTTAGCTACTAGTCAGATTAATTAAGGATAATAGAGTTTACACTGTGGAGATTAGTCATCCTTTAGTGTTATTGAAACCCATTTGCTGCTTTGCTGGCTACTGTCTTGCCCATAAATTTCCTGTTTAACTGTTGCTATGTTAATGGGTTCCTTTTCTTCTGACTTCACATAGCTTAGGTGTTCTTTATAGGCCAGTGCCTATAGCCTGGTAGAAGAAAGTTTCTTTGAATCAATTTGACTGGATATTAAGGAGCCCTTTTTGTAGTCCTGAAGTGAATCCAATTAGTCAACTTCTGTGCCCTGGTATATAATCAAAGGCTGAGTCTTCACCTTGGCTTAGCACAACAGTGAGGATCAGTAGTACCCTTGTTACTGTTTTGTTCCAAACTAGTGTGACCTTGAAACTCAAGTTTGTTGTTTCAGATGTCAAATTACTCTTTTGGTTGATTGCTGTCTTTTAAAGGACTTTCCTGGTTAGCTTTCCAAGATGGATCTGTTGAGGAATATGACTGTCACACCTCCTTGGATTAAAGGCAAAATATTTTTTTTAGTCCTGTGCCAATAGCTTAAAAACCATTTTTTTAAAACTCCGATGTATGAATTTATTGATTTCTTTTTGGTCACATTTTCCTTTTCGAAGAGACAAAGTACACATTGTTCAATTTGTGTGTTTGTGTGGTGTTTCTTTAAAAAAGAATCTATGTTCTGAACAGAGTAAGGGTAAGCAGCAAATGTTGATCTGGAGTGGATTAGGACGAGACAAATGCTCAATGGCAGTTTTGGAAAGCATTGCTAGTAGGTGTCATAGGTCAGCACTGTTATTTAAAAAATGGTATGCACAGATCTGAAGAAAAAATTTTTTAATATGTATTGTCTTAATGATGAAGGGAACTGGGGAAATGAATAAATATTAATTACCTGTGCAAAAGGGGGGAAAATAGTGTTCATTGTTGAGCCCTGGAAAACTGTAGCTAGGCCTAAGGTAGTTATGTTTACATGCAGGAGAGGATTATACATTTTTTTAATGTTGTTATTTCTATTTATTAAGAAATGCATTTTAGTTTTAGAAGAAAGGAAGCATCTTGCATTCTGTTGCTTCCCCAAAGGAAATCCACCAATTAGGATGGTGCTACCTGTTCAGACTCAGGTTTAATATTGTATGAGCTATTATTGTAAGCCGTTTCCAAGTTTATTTTTAGCTTCTATTGCCACAGTATCCTCAAAAGTACAGTATTTTGCCTTTCTGAAGTCAGTGACTGATCAGAGCTAAGATGTAATTTCAGATTGTTGGGGACTTGTTTTTGTTTGTTTACATAACTTCAGCAGCAGCAGCAGCAGATTTTTGCAGGTGAGGTCTAGTGGAATTTCCTGATATTTCAAGGATGCTTGCTGGGACAGTCAGAAATAAAACTGTGACTCACAGGTTGAAACAGAAAAGGGAAAATGGACTGAGCTATAGGAAGAATTACCTGGTGGGGAAATACATCTAATGGTGGGAATTAAGAGTAGAAAATAGACTTTTGATAGCCATCTTTTGCCTGTGAAGGAGCACAGCAGGTTTGGTTTTTGTTTTATTTTTTTAGGTAATAGAAAAGCTCTTTGAATTTAAAGAAAATTTTGTCTGCCAAGTCAGTTTGAGGTGTAACTGCTTAGAAACTCCCATAATAAATTGTTGATGGAGAAGTTTGTTTATGGAAATATTGACCACAGCTCTGACTGAATGAAAGGCAGGTCTGTTACACTGTGACAGAGTACTGACTTGTTCCTGAGGTTTATTTTTCCATGCCAAGTGTTTTGCTGGACTGAATTTGAGTTTTCTGCAGTTCAGTAATTAGCTCTTATTAAGTATTTAAATATTTAATGTTTGAGATCTGAGAACATTGTCAGGGATAACACTGGCAAGGATTTCTTAACAGTTTAAAGTGAGAATTGAGCTCTTTTCACTGAGCAGAAGGTAACACATGTGGCTACTTTATGCAAGACCTGGTTGGCAAATCCCTGCTGAGTGTTGAACAGTCAAATAGATGGTCCTTGTTCTAAAACACACTTGGAGAATAGGGATGTGTAAACTGAAATCTTCTAATGGTTATTTTAGTAACAGCACTGCTATTGAACCTTTTTAGATTTTTTCCAGGCAAAATATCTCCAGCCACAACACTCAAATCTCTTAATAGTAAGTTAGGGTCTCATTCGTATTTTTGCAGTAAGAAAATACATACATTTCTTTCAGTAGGATATCCTTGAGAATGGAAGTAAATTGAAGGACTTTCCTCTTAAAAAGAAATTGCACAGCAGTGTTGAGGTATGGTTTGGTTTTGGTTTGTTGTTATGGTTTTTTCAATAAATGGATGAATGCTCAAAATAGCCTGCATTACAAGATAAGAAATACTGAATTTCTGTTCCCTCAGTTGTTATATAATTATTGAAATCCACTTTGCTGTTTTGGTGTGTACACTGCTGTTCCAAACACAGATTTAGTTAAAACTGATGGTTACATTTAAGAGTTTCTTTATAAACCAGCCAAAACATGTCTGAGAAAGATGCTCTATTGCAGCACTTAAGTGATACTGGTGTCCATCATCATCATCCTCATTTCTTTTTTGACTGCCTGAGTTTCAGAGTCCTCACTACAGATGTGACCGACACAAATCTGATACGGTTTTCAAAGAATATGTGTGCTAATTGCATCAAGGAAGCCCTTGGAAGTGCAGAACCTATGGCTGTGTTAATTAGATTATGTTTACACTTGTCAGCTTTGCTGCAATAGGAATTTAGAATGATATTTTTAAAAAGGGCTTCAGGTTTGCTTCAGTATAAGTGGATTTCAAATGCTGATCTCTATTTTAAGAAAAAAGCTGCAGGAAAAGACAAGTATGTATTTTATACTGTAGAAAGAAAAAAAAACCCACCAGAAAAAAAAACTTACCCCAATCTCACTAGTATATATATCTATCTAAATTTGCTTTATATTTTTAAAATATGAGGCTCATCATTTCTTGTATGTAACTGCTTTACAGAATCACAGAATCAGCAAGGTTGGAAGAGGCCTTCAAGGTCATCTTGTTCAACCATCAGCCCAGCACCATCATAATCACCCCTAAACCAGATCTCCAAGTGCCACATCCAGACACCTCTTGAACACTCCAGAGACGGTGACTCCCTCACCTCCCTGGCCAACTTATTCCAATGCCTGACCACTTTTGCAGTGAAAAAAATTTTCTAGTATCTAATCTGAGTCTCCCCTGTCTCAGCATGAGGCTGTTCCTGTGGTCCTCTCAGTGAAGGCACAGCAGAAGAGACTGGCCCCCTCCTTGCCCCAGCCTCCTGTCAGGGGGTTGTACAGAGCAATAACGTCCCCCTGAGCCTCCTCTTCCCCAGACGAAACAACCCCAGCTCCTGCAGCTGCTCCTCAAGAAACCTCTGCTCTAAACTCTTCTGCAACACTGCTTGATTCTGTTACTTGGAATATTTTCAAAAGTATTAGCAGTTTGCTTTTTTGAGCGGAGGGGAAATCTGTTTTTTGTTTGTGGTATTGGGGGTTTCTTCCTCCCCCTCCCCACCAGCACTGCTTTTAACTCTATAGTTGTCCTTTCCTTTTAGCAACTTACTGGGTGGTCATCCTAATGTGACACTGATTATTGACAAAGAGATTTTATAAGGTAGAACTTGCTGATTAGAATTTCAGTTTTAATGTGAAACCTTAATACTTTGACAAACCAGCTTGTAGATTATATTTACTACCTTGTGATCTGGTATTGGCATAGATACTGGATGTGCAGTATTTGAGACTAATCATCCGATTTTCTGTATTGTTGACCCTGGAATACCTGGGAACACGTAATGTTAACCTCACATATACTTCCTGTGGCATCTTCTCGCAACACAGAATTTTCAGTCATGCAAGAAATATATATTTGACTATTTAAGCTAGAAAATCAATGTATTGAGAGTGAATAGTATTTTGTTGGGCTCCTGTTAACTAAACATATACATTACTTTGTCTGCGCTGAAATTATTGTGACAGTGCTGAAAAATACCTGCATAAAAAATGACAGATGCTTGCCAGGTGTTCTGTAAAGGAAAATAAATGCAGCTCTTAAAACAGGTTCTCTAGCAGTGAAAAATAAAAGGAAGGGTTTTTTAAAGTACAGCAAAGTTAAAAAAAAAGTATCATATCAGTCAGTCATGTATGTATCTAAAATGTAATTAATTATCCATCCTGTGGGATGCAAGTCCTCCTGTGGGTAGAGCAATACAAGATCAAATGCATTACAAAGGAAAAAAGACTTTCTAACAGCTCTCCAAAACTGTAAGTGGAACTTTCTCATCATTTGCTTTTGCAATAACAACCACTCAGGACCTGGGGAACTGCAAAATTGTTTAGTTTTTTTCAAGCAGTGTCTTCACTGATGTACAAGTTGTTCTTTGTTCAAAATCACTGTTGAGTGTGGAAGCTCCCATTCAGTGCAGTGCATTAAACCTTTCATGGGCCATTTCAGCCCAAGAACCACATGTAGGTGCACACACACAGAGTGTATGGTTTAGAAATAATCTTTGTTCTGATCCTAAAGATACGTGTTACTAAAGTTTAACACCATCTTCATTTTTATTAAGCTTTTAATAGTGGTGTCAGTTGATGGGAAATATTTCAAACCCCTTGAATTTATTATTTTCCTTCAAATTAAAATTCTGAAAGCCATGGATCTCTAAATATAGTAATCCTGAATAAACCCAAATTCACTCAAAGTTATGTTTTGGTGTTTGTTAGTGTATTTCAGATGGGATAGTACTGGTAGTGTACATAAAAGAGAATTTGAGGACTTCAGTTTCTGTGTTTACATAAGCTCCTGTACTAATGAGTAGAACATCCTCAGCTGGATGCACTGACAGCAGGATTTGGCAGGCAGGCTCCCAGCCACTGATGCTGTTTGCTCCAGGCATGGAACTCTGCCCATAACAATGAGGCAAGGACTTTGCACAAGAAGGGGGGAAAAAACTCAAAATATGGATCAGAGACAGAAGAAAAGAGCTGCCTAAGCCAAGGACATGCTGCTTCCTCCTTAATGGCACTAATATTCAAGATTTGTGTCTTTGGCAGTGTTCCTGGATTTACAGTTCTTAGTCAGAAATCTTGGAAGCTTAACGCTGTTGCCTAAACGTTCGATGTCTGATGCCACTTGAGGTACTCCAAAATACTTCACCTGATTTCCAGGAGGACTTGAATCTCTAAGATGTGATAATTGCATCTTTCCGGCCTGTGATGAGGTCACATACCCAAGTGCAGTCTCAAATGGCGGTAAATGCCTGTGTTTAAGAAAACTGAATGGAGTTGTTATCTGTGCTTCCCCAGCTAAGCTGGGTGGGGGTAAAAAATGTTTATGAGTATACTCCTACATCTATACACACACATACTCAAACCAAAACCCCAGCAAAGCCTTTCTACATTTGACTGGATTAAAAATTCAGTAGAAGTAACTCTGTATAAGAACACGGGCTTTAAAGAGTAGAACAGAGATTTCCAGACAGACAACAGCCCCTGCTCTAAAAAACCACCACCACCACAAAAAAAAACCCCAACCAAACAATAAAACATTCACAAAATACCAAAAAAACCCAAACCAACCCCAAAATGAAAAAAAAAAAAAAAAGATTAATGCCAGACTCTTTTTTATTATACTTGATGTGTGCATACTCCAGAGAGACAGTGCAGTGTTAGAAAGCAGGTGTCATAGTCCTTTCTGGGAAACAGAAGGCAAGAGTAGTCTGAGGAAAGTGATTTTCCTGGGCAGCTGAACGCCTCCTACTCTGCACAGCTGAAGAGGGTTAAGAAATGGTACAGTAAAAGATTGAGTTTGGGAGTGGTGTGAGAAAATCGATTTCTTAGATGTGAGTTGGACAAAAAAGACTGAGACCATTATCCAAAATCCTCCTATCACCTCTTCAGTCGAACCACTTTGTGGTCTGTTGGAAAACAGGATAAACTTCTCTTGGTGTGCTGGTTTAGTACATGTGTAAATGGGAAATTCATCCCTTGCAGCTCTCAAACATGCAGCCCAGTTCAAAGACTGGGCCAGATAGGCCACTTAGTTGCTTTGTCAGAGGAAGTTAAATCTTACCAGGCGTTTTGCACAGAAGTTAATGGGTGGGGGGTTTTGGTGTTTGTTTGTTTGTGTTTATTTGTTTGTTTTTGAGGGGTGTGTGTTTTGTTGTTTCTTTGGTTGAAGGGTTTTTTCCAAATTGGGAATTATAACAAGATGGGAAAGCTCCCCCTGCATTGCTTACCTATTGTGAGTACTTGGCTGGTGTATATATAGACTTGAAGAATTAAGATTTTTTTTTTGAAGTATAAGCAATTTTTTCAAAAGACTGTGTAAGAGGCATAAAGGATAGAAGAATAAATTGAACTTAAGAGAAGGAAAAAAAATTACTCATCTTCTGTTTGTATTTTGCATGAGGAAATAGTGCATGGTTAACACTGGATTCCAGTGACAGTAGAATAACGTTCCCTAATTAGGATTCTGGGAAAGTCACACAAAGGAGGTAGATTAGTTTTCTTTTACCACATTTGCATCTGGTGATCAAAAATACTGGATAGAATTGGTGAATAATGACTCTTGCAGTGGATGATGGCATCTGTAGAGAGCCAAAAATTTGCTGACTGAATGTTGCTTTTATAGAAATTCATGTTCTGCAGAATTAAAAACTGCTATGCTGCATGTTGCTATGGATAATTTGCTCAAACATGGAAGGAAACATTTCCTCTCTGCCTTCCTACCTATTTTCCTTTTCTGAAAATAGGGTGTGCTAAAGTATCTAACTTTGCTAAAAAGAGACATAAGGAGGATATGTGAAGGAAAGGATTCGATTCCTGGTGTTTACAGAGCACAAAGGCCTGCATTCTTAAATAGATTCTTTCAATATTTGTGTTTGGCATCAAGTGAGATGACTTGTTTCCTTCAACCCAAATATATTGACAGTGGATATGAATTGTGCAGTTCAAAGAATTTTTGTGTATTAGTTCCTTCTATAATGCTGCCACAATTTACTAATAAAAGTATTGTGTATTCCCTTCTAATTTTTAATTAGAACACTTTCTATGTATTAAAAATACTTGACATTTATATTTATTTAGATAAAATACAAAGGACAGACTTTTTTATGCCTAAAAAAACAATGTAATAAAGATAGTAATAGTTTTTTGGGCCTGAATGTGCTTTGATGAGAGAAAGAAGAGAGATACATACCTTTATAAGCAAGATAGGAGAAAGCTAGAGAGGTGTGTGTAGGTGGGATTTTTATTTTATTATTTTTGGAAAGCACAGGTAATAATAAAGGTTAGCCATTCAAAGAATATAAAGGTCAGCAGTGCAGATTAGTAGTATTTATATTAATTAATATGCTGCTTTGCACTGGGAGATAGTACAAATGCTGAGAACCTTTCTGAGTGCTCACTACTGGGGCAGTTCTGGATCTGAGTATAGGCTTGTAAAGTACCCTGACAGTTCTTGATTTGTAGGATGTGCTGAGCAGGAAGGGACCCATCAGGATCGAGTCCAACCCCTGGCCCTGTGCAGGACCCCCCAAGAATCATATGATGTGTCTGAGAGCATTATCCAAATGCTTCCTCCTTGAACTCAGGCAGGCTTGGTGCTGTGGCCACTTCCCTGTTCCCTGGTCCAGTGCTCTGGGTGAAAAACCTTTCCCCGATATGTAACCTAAACTTTTGTCAGTGTATGAATGTTAATCACGCTTCTACCCTCCCCTCCCTTTGTGTGTTTGAATGTGTATGAATATTTGTTTCAGCTTATTGGTTGGGGGGTTTTTTCCCCTCTATTTGGCTTGATTTCACATGCTCTATTTCATAAGCTCCATGGCAACAACTTAAACCCTTAACTTGGGTAAACACTCAAGTTATTGGTTATGAAAACTGAAGTTTTCTTTGCAGCTTTGGCTTTGCTCCGTTTGTTTGGTGATTGGTGGTTTGTTTGTTTGTTTTAAACCTTCAGTGCTCTTGAAATTCAGTGTAACTTTTATGCTACATGAGATACTGATATTTGGCATCCTCTTACTCTCACACTGCATTGAGGTCACAAGCAGAATTTATGCAAGTTAGTTCATACATTTAATAATGCAGAAAGAAGGTTTGTCTCTATGACCTGGGACTCTAAAAAGACACTGCCAGGGGAAAGGGTTCTCTAAGTTTCAGGCACATCGTATTACATTTACAAGTAGTAAGTTAGAATTGCTTTTCTCTGATGACTTTCATCAAAAATATTCAATTGTGTCTATCTTTGGGGTTTTTTGGTCACTAAAAAAGCAGTGAAGTAATATTCTGTAATATAATAGTAGGTTTTTCTTTAACTTTAGGTGAATTTGTGTTTATTTGGGATTACTGTATTTAGAGATCCGTGGCTTTCAGAATTTTAATTTGAGGGCATGGTTCAGAAGGTGTTATGTTTAAGCAGCAGAGAGAAAAGAAAATCTTACTGATTCTACCCGAAAAAAATGACAATTAATTAGAAAGGAAAAAAGCACGTTTCCACTGTTTTACATGGACTGTCATATGAATCCCAGGACAGGTGTCAGAATAATGTAGCAGATGAAAGCAAAGCTACTTCCAAGTCTCTCAGTATCTGTATTGAGAACTACCTGTCATAGTCTGAAAACCTCAGAATTACAGAATCGTTTAGGTTGGAAAAGGCCTTTAAGATCATTCAATCCAACTGTAAACCAGTGTTTCCCTTAAGAAAAAGGACTGAGCCAGACATCTTATTATTGGGCAGGGGATTAAACAAAAGGAAGAAAAGCCAACCTTGTAATCCTATGGCCAACAGCTGAATTACTCTACATTAGTGATTTAATGAAGCTCCCAAATGTGCTGTGAGTATCTTCCTGGTTTTTAACACCCCCCCCCACCCCCCCCCCCGCCCAGGTTTTACTTAAGAAATATCATCTAAATAAATCAGTTCACTGATTAGGGGACATAAGTCTTCCCCCACGTGGAAGGGGGAACCCCATAATACTCTCTTGTCCAGTTAAATATCAAGAATGTCAGCAAATCTGTGAAAATTGTCTTGGCATATACAGAGTGCAAACCCAGCAGGTTTGGGGAGGTGAGGACAGGTTCCTTAAAAGCCAGTTCAAGGATTTTGGGATGGCAAATTTCACTTATATTTGTTTCAAAATGATTTTTACTCTCTCAGCCCATTTCCAAGGAATCTCCACTGGAAAATGTCCCCTGTCAGGAAAACAAATTTCACAAAAGAATAGCTAATGACACTTACTTTAGGAGTTGTAGAGTATCTGCTTGTAAATTAAATTTTATTTCAAATTAAATTTTCTAATGTGTAAATTTTATTTTTAAGCAAATTATCATAGATATGAATTGACTGTGTATGTGTATTTATGCTTCCCTTTTCAATCTGTGTAACTTTTAATGTTTAAGTAGGTGTTATCTGTCAAGTGTTGAAGCAAGACTCAGATATAAAAATATCTCTTCCTTTTCTAAACATAATTTAAAATGTGACATATGCATGTGCTGCATTTGTGTGTGCATATGGATTAACAGATAGATGTAGGAAACATAATACAGCAGCAGGTTTGATTACATGGAAATCAGGTTTGATTAATTACTGCTGCGGATTGTTCTGGCTCTGTGCCAGGCTGTGAGTGCATTGCTCTAGTGGAGTGACAGTGCTGAGGGGAGGGAGCTGCGCTTGGTCTCAAAGGTGATCTCACAGTAGGGGAAATGCAGGGTTGTTTTTAAGAACAAACCAACCCCAAATAAATAAATAAATAAAGCTCCTTCCCCCAGCCCCCCCCAAACAAACAAACCCCTCACAACTATCACTGTCCCTCCTGCCCGACTTCCCTCGCCAAAGTACCATCCAAATATCCAGAGTCAGTACTGTTCATTGGGAGCACAGCGATCACAGATGGCAGAGAGTTTCTTTGTGGATCTTTAGGTGTGTCTTCTCAGAAATGAGCACCAAGGGAAGGCAGTGTGTCTGTGTTTGGGGTGGAGCATTTGATAGGAACACTTTAGATGGCATCTTAAAATAAAACTGCATAGAATTTTCAGTGTCTTCAAGAGAAAAAATGCCCACTACTGCTTAGGATATCCAACAGACTAAGGAATGGCAAGTTAGATCTTCTAGGGCAGAATATATTTTTAGTTTTCCCATCAGTTTTGTTGAGAGTTTTCTTTTGCTTACTATTGAGATGTACGATGAAGGCATGTTCCTAGAAAGGGAAATTCTTCACAGGTTTTTGGATGCCACTAATGTTTAGAAAAAGGCACAAGATCTTTCTTGAAAGAGCTGTGGATGTTTTGGGTAGCTTGCATACTTTAGAATTGACTAAACTTGACATTAAACTGCAGTGGGAAAATTACTTTTCTTAAAGCACATCCAGTGGTGAAGCTTCCTCAGTCCAGTTCTGTTGTCTGTGCAGTTCTGCTGAAACCAGAGCAATGAAATCAATGTGGCTTTCTTGTATCACAGTGTGTGGGTTTACTTCTTTTCTGAGCCTCGATAAAAGAAATGTTCTGTGTCTGTCTGTATTTTCTTAAAGTACTTCTATCATTTTGGGGTGTCTTGGGTTGAGCTGGCAAAACGCCAACTGTCCGAGACAGAGTGAAAAGGGCTCGTCCCCCCC
>JAWWEV010000001.1:87982715-88000423 GCA_035583235.1 Hafferia zeledoni | reverse complement strand
TCACCTGACAATTTTCAGGCCTAGTCCAAACTTTAAAACCCAAATTTAGGCCCCACCTGGCTGAAACCATGACATGGGGCCACAGTCAGGGGCAGAGAGCTCTGTTTACTTCTACTTGTCTTGTACCTGTAGAGTGTGGATTAATGGCAGGTATTTACCTGGCTTCAGACATACTGGATAAAGACAAACTGGAATTTACGTCTTCAACTATGCCTTAATAAATTGCAAATTGAGCTAATGTTTGTAATTTTAATCAACTCATAATTTCTGAACTAATTTAGTCTCTGGCTGGTGACATTTAATGTCGAAAATGGTTCTTACTCTTAAGTTCTGATTGAAGAAAGGTTTGAAATGTGTTGATAGATTTTTACATATTCATTTAAACATAATAAAATAAAATGGGCTCGTTAAAAGTGGCATCTGAGTAGGTGTAGTATCTAGGTAGTTTTTGACAGTAATCTGAATAAACTTTCTGGTTCACTAGAAAAAAGGGTGAGCAATGAACAATTTTTCAAGCATTGATACCACCTAGTGGTAAAAAATACTGGTCACTTTTTACATAATATGTATTCAGAATAATATGAAGTTTGTTTTATATATAAAGAAAAGGGAATTAAACTCTCTTTTGCAAAATTATCTACACATGCAGTACTGCAAAAGCTGTTTTGAGAGTGGGCAGTGAGAATTTGAAAACTTGCTCTTTGCTGATTGATACTGAAAGGGATGTTTAGGGATAAGTTTAGGTACAGTTTTAAATGTAATTACTCTGTGTCATTAAAAAAATCATTAAATGCACAACTGAATGAGGGTAATGAGGACTTTTTACAGGTGGTAAAGACCAGTCCTTTTAATATAGGCTTTGGTTTGTTTGTTTAAATAAATCTGTCTTTGGGGTAGAAGTTTGAATTCAGGTAACATTGAGGGTGTGGATATTGGGAATTCCTGGCACAATCATCAGTGAGATTTTGCAGTGAACCAGGGCGGAGAGTTGGACTTGGCAAACACTGGCCAGGGAAAATATTGACTTGGATAGATTCCCAGAACTGGTTCAGAATGGGTCTGCAGAGTTCATCCTGTGGGCAGGGCACAAGGAGAGGGTGATGTGTAGCAGGGAGGGGCTGAAGGAAGGCAGGGCTTCTGCTTCTGGGGGTGACACCAGTGTGTGCCAGGCAATATTGTTGTATAATGCAGTCTGTCAGGATCAGATGATGGAAACTCCCTTTCTCAGTAAAATGCTGCCCAATTACTCTTTAAAAAGTGAAAAATATCAGCCCTTTCAATTCAGTAGTATGTGAAACCATCTTATCCCCATCTGATGCAGGTCCAGTATAGAAGTTATGTTTATCCTTGTAGCATCTGCCATGTGAGGATTAACACATAAGATGGTAACAAAGATCATTCTGGCTGGTGCATGAGGCTGTTTCATTGTCCCCCTTTCATGTGCAGGTACTTGTTTCACAGTGGCAACCCAGAGCACCCAGGGGACATACTTCTGAACACGACTGTAGAAGTTTTGCCTTTCCAGGTATGAATGTAGCGATTTGTGTCTTCCCTATTAAAGGATAAAAGCAAAATCTCTTAACTTTATTGACTTTTTTTAACAGGGGGAAGGAGATATAAATGCTTCTGTTAAGTTTTGAAGTTTTTGCCATGATGGTCTCATAATTTTTCTTCTTTTAATTGGATCTATTCACAGAAGACTATTGTAACTGTTGGGCTGTTCATTCAGAGTGCAGTCTGCTACAAGTGCTGTTGGTAATTTGGAGATGGACAAAGTTTTCTTCCAGTTCACTGCTACTATTTAAAGCACAAAAATCCCCAGTCTTCCCTCTCCCGTGTATTTTGGAAAATAGGAAACCTAAGTCAGTCTGCTTTTTGACTTAGTAAAACAGTCTCAATTCGGGAGCTGACACACACAGACCTAATACTGGAATATATAGATTCTTAAACAGAATGTGTATTTTTCTCTTGATTATTGATTTTCCCCTATACATCAGTCAGAGTTTTATCACAGGAGACAACTACTCTATCTAAAGTAATTTCTTGTTTGACACCAGATGGTATGGGTTCTTTTTCTTCAGCCACATATTAGAACTAACCATTTATATCACAAAAGTCTGTCAGAGTATTAAGATAGCTGTTGGGCTTAATTCTTTGTTTCACTACTTTGTGCAAGTTTAGTTTATTTAGTATTAAAACGGCACAGTATTTCTATCTTCCCCATATACCTGCTGTAGGAATCTTGAAATCTAAATTGCCATATGCTGAATCTTTTTTTTAAACTTTTGTTGTTTTCTTTTTCAATTAAATAATCATGGAAGAGTTCACATCTCCCTTTTTGCAGTCTGCCTTCCCTGGAGTGAGCAAAAATAACCCCTAAGAAGAAATTTGTTAGTTTGATTCTAGTTATACAACATGACATGTGGGATATTATATCATAAGATCTGTGGGTTTTGTTTCTCAAGACCTGTGGAAATACATTCAACCACAAAAACAGCAGCAGCCCTCACTTCATCTGAGCCCAAGATACAACAAGAATGCACAAGACAATGAGCACAAATGTGCATCAAGCATCAGTTTTGGGTACACTTGGCTGTGAAATGCCCCTCAAACTGGAGCATCCTTTAAGGAAGTAATGCTACTGAGCTTCTGTTGTTATTGATGCCATTTGTGGACAAGGTAAACAGAAGATTCTGCATCTGGCCTGTTCCTAAGCCATTGGTGGCAGCAGAAAATGCTGCCCATATGAGGACAGCAGCTCCTGAGGGATCTAGTTCTCTGCCATGGACCTGAGTAGAGCTGGAAGCCTGTTCAGGTATTTCAGCCCTGATCCTGCGTAAACAGAATTCAGAAAAACAAAAACTGAACTTTAGAAACCAGAACATCCCCCGATTGTATTCGTCTACATACTAAGAACAGAACCCCAAACCAACCCTTAACAAAAACGCGCCCAAAACTCCCAAACAATAACAAAACTAACAAAAGACTCACTCCCCCAAATAAAAGAAAACAAAAACAAAAATCCCCACCACTTTTTCAGCAGCCTCCCTTCAAAGTAGGAATTTTTAAAAAAAGCTGATGGATTTAGTCTCCTGTTTTGTCAAGCATTTTTAGTTCATTGCTAGGAATTTCTTACAGTGGGTCTTTCAGTATTGCATCATGTGATTATGGTTGTAATTTTCAAGCTGTTTTTCAAGCTCTACTTTATAATTTAATTTTTTGTGTTTATGAACAAAACTTAGTGATCCTCACCCCTTTTCAGTGAGGCAGTGATAATTGCAATGCTTTCCTCACTGGTCTGATGGCTTTTCATCTCACCCAAAGTCTTAGATCAAAAAGTAAGCTCTAAGTTTAGTTTTCCTTGAGACAAAGCTCCTTTTCAGCCACAGGAAAAGCAGACAAGGCCCTGTCTTTGTTTTTGTTCTGCTATGTATGCCAATATCTGCTAAGTACAGTGTTCACGTGGCAGTCACCATCCCAGTTAGGTGGCACACTGAAAGTGCTGCTTTTTTCTGCATTGAAGCCAAATATTGTTCTGTTCTGGAACGCTGCTGTTTTTTTCTGTCTTTGGTGTTGGCTTGTCTAAGGCTATAAATAACTATATTCCAGGGTGGTTTGTAATTACTCAAAAAAGATGGATGCTGAATATATAAGAAATGTGCACACATGTTTGTCTTTCCCTGGCAAAGTCATATGTCAAATGATCCGATTTCTGCTTTATTGTTCTAGAATGAAGAACTGGTATTAAGCAAAGAAACCAAAGACAAACGCCTGGAGGATGGTTACTTCAGGATAGGTATGTCACAGTGAGAAGAATGTGTATCATTGCTGTTGCACCTGTTAAAGATGTTTTCATTAAAACCAAAACAAACCTAAACCTGATTTTTGATCGTTCATTTTTGGGTACATGACCTTGTAGGCTTTACTTAGTGTTGTTTCCTCTATTTCTTTTCTGAGACTGATGGACTAAACAAAGCTATGTTGTTGACTCTTAGTTGTAGTGCAGCTCCACTCAACCTCTGTGCCAGGGTATCACCTGCATTACAGCAGAGGCATTTCCAGGCTGTGTAAGGTCACCTCCTCTGCCCTGTGACTGCACCAGTGCCTTGGGGTGCACTCTGTGCTTGGCCTGGGTTTCAGCTGGCTCTGCAGACAATCAGATGCCTCATCGGAGGATGAGACCGGCATGTCCACAGCAAGTGGCTTTTCGGGAAGGAGCCTGGATACATGTTGTCAAGGAAGAGGAATTTTACTCATGGATTGTATTTAGCTGCTGGACATAGATTGGACAGCCCTGTTATAATGAAACATGGGGGTTTTGTCTCAATAAATTACAATTGTTGTGTATACTTTAAGTGTGTGGTAGTTTCGGCTTTAGTTTCAGTTTAGGCCTTACTTAGGCCTCAGTTTTAGCAGGCCTCAAAGGATGTGACATAGATTAGAAGGGACAAACATCACCTGACTTAAGCAACCAGAGGTATTTCATATCATCTGACATCATCAACAAGTGTCAAGGGGTATAAAAAGAGAGGGAGGAGGTGTTTCTTTTTCTTTCGGTCCCTGCTCCTGCCCCAGGAGGATGGGCTGCTCTGACTGGTGAGATTAGGCCCTACTACTGTCCACCCTGTTGTTTATCTAGGGAGGTGAACATTTTGTTGTTAATTTCTCTCTCTCTTGCTGGGAGGTTTCTTGGGAAGAGTTTTTGGTAAGTTTTCTGAGGTTTGAATGGTTGGAATCTGGGTTATTAACTGGGCGATCTCAGTGGAGGTGTTATATATACGTGTGTTATAATCTGCTTTAAATTTTCTTTCTTCTGTGTAAATATAAAAACCTAACCATTTCAAAACTCCATTTCTAAGGTTTTTTTCCTCACTCCCTTTCCCTGGGAGGGGGCCCTTTGACTCGGTACTGGGCAGTTGGCATTTTGCCAGCTCAAAACATAACTATAACTCAAACTATAATTCTAACCATAAGTCTGACTGGGCTTTAAAACTGGATTCTTACTCATCCTAATAAAGTTGAAGATGCTTTAAAGAGGAGTATGTTTCATGTGACTGATATCCCTTGCCTTTACTCCTCCTTGAAAACATATAAGCCAAAGGCCTCATGTTTAGTTCCATGATAATAAATTAATACCTGTGCCAAAATCTTCACAGGGTTTGAGGTGCTTATGCCTTTAGAAAGTTTCAAACCTTTTATTCTCTAGGTGTAATCCTGTTCAGATAGGTGTGCCCTGACAGCCCCATACTGTGCTGCTGCAAAGCTGAGTCTGATGGCAGAATTGCCGCCGTCTTTTGTTTCAGGAATGATACCAGTCAGTAGGTTTCACCTGTGAATTGTGATGCTGTAGAAACAGTTTTCTGAACACAGGTTTTGTACTTCAGCTTGTTGAACAGGACTTAATGGAGGATGTACTTTTGCTTCTTTGCAGGGAAGTTTGAGAACGGTGTAGCTGAAGGAACAGTTGACCCCAGCCTAAACCCTATTGCATCATTCCGGCTCTCCGTGATACAAAATTCAGCCGTTTGGGCAATCCTGAATGAGGTAAGAGGTGGTAAATGTTTAAAAATCCAACTGGCAAATGTGAGATTTCTTCATGCTGTCAGTGTTCTGAAGCTCAGAGTTGTGGCTAACACTGGAAATAGCTACCTCTTATTACTGAGAAATGTAATACACTAAACCACGACTTATTTTTTCTGATTCTCTATTTCAGATTCACATTAAAAAGATTACAAACTGATCGTGGAAATCTGCTTGTAGAGGAAAATGAAAGAATCCTTGAAAACTTTTCCTATGAAATCTGACATCCTTAGCAGGTCACAAATTGAAAATACTGAGCATGCACCTTATTCCAACTTTCATTCTTTTTCACTTGGACTCTACCTCTTGTGAAATCTACTGTAGATGAGAAGATTGTATTTACCCCTTCTTATCTGATCCATCCAGAAACTGATGCTCCACACTGATAACGTTCGTCTGAGGCCCACGTTGTCCTCCACTTCAATGTGACTTTACCATCTTATGGTTACAGAACCCTGCTATGCTTAACCTGTACTATTTTGATAGTATAGTAATATAGAGAAGTTGTACATATTGTTATATTCCTTGAAGAAGAAGAAAAAATATAATTATTGTTAAATATGTTTTATGAAGGGGGTACTTTCGGAGTTCCATTTATTTTCTATAACAAGAACCCTCTTTTATAGACTGTCAGGGATATATATTAAAAATGTTAGGGATATTTAATTTATTAAAATGATTTGAAAAGTACATATTTTTATGCAGTAAAATTTTAAATTGATATAGTTTTTTTATGAATTCTCTAGTTTAAGTTATCTTTCTACATTTTCCTTTGGAGATGCAAACATAAATTAATACCATATTTCAAATAATACTGCCATGTTTAAAAAAAACTACATTAAGTTTCTAAATTACGTAGTTTTGTATGCAGAATCTGAATGATGTTCAGAGGCATAAACAGAGTCCTGAAGAGCATTATTCTTTGGGGCTATGAAATTCCACTATGTACAGTTTGTAGCCACATAAAAAGCCTGTTAAAATGTCTAATTTCATATTGTATACTAAATTGGCAGTGATTTTAGATCGAATCCATTTTTTTTTTAATTCCAGTTATTTCTAAAAATCTTTGTAAACATTTCCTAGCCTGAACAAATTCATTTTCTGTACTGAAAAATAATCATTCTCCAGCTTTGTTTTGGAGTGACAGAGGTTACCTTTCCTCAAAAGAATGAATAATACTTAAATACATTTGACCTATGGAGGTCTCCTTTTAAAAGGTTCTGTTATTGCAGCGTTCATTTTGGATACATTACAGTGAATAGTTAACAGTTTATTTTCTTCTGTTGTTCAAAAACCAGGTTTTAGTTCTGACTTCTTTATTGATGAGTGTAGTAACTCATGCTAACTTTTTACTAGGAGCTGAATTTGGCCTCAAGTCAGTGCCCTGCCTTTTTGTTTCAAGGGAAACAACAATGATCTTAAATGAATCAGAAACTTGGTCAGGAGCAGAACGTGGTTTGATTATATCCAGAGTCGAATTGTTGCAGTACTAGTGCTGCTGGTGCTGCTCTTAATAGTCTTTCTGCTTAGGTGCTTATGTGTAAGGACACGGGCATTGGAAGATTTCAGTTAGTCAGGAAGGGTCAGGAGAAAGAGGGGCAGCAATTCCTCCATTTAATAGGAAAGTAGTGCCTGACTGGCACTGGAGGGAAGGCATCTGCCTTGGCTTGGGAATTCTCAGCTGGGCTGGGAACCAGCCTGCTGGCACTGACATCTCAAAAGCTGGACAGTTTTCCTTGTGGGGAAAAACCCCCTCTGCTATTCCCAGCAAAGAATCATAGAATCTTTTAAGTTGTAAAAGACCTTTAAAATCTTTGTGGTCAGGGTACAGATGCACGAAACCTGTTGCAGGGTCCCTGATCTACAGCAGGGATCTTGATTTTGTGCCTCCATTATTAATCAACTAATAGATTTGGCCTCTCGTTTGTGACACATTTATAAGGGGCAGAAGCCTAAACCCAACTCTTCAGCACTGCAAACCTTTACCACTGGGGTGTAGAGTCTCTTCTGCTTTCTTGGAAAATGGTGGTGTAGCTTTGACAGTTCAGCAATTCAAGTTGAAGAGCTTAACTATGTGTACAGACTATTGTCATTTTGGTTTAGCTGTGTTGTCTGGGGACACAGGGAAGACAAGGCCTGTACACAGAGGCAAGACCTTCTGTTTGCACTGACTGGTGTAAGTTCAAGTTGGAAAGCTACCAGGCAGGCCTTGTTTACTTTTTCTGGTCACATCTGGTGGTGTAAGTAGGAACCTGGGTGACCAGGCTCCAAACTGAGTGTGACTCTGGCCTGTTGTAGTGCTACAGCCCTGTTTGTCACCTGTATAATGCCATGCCATCAAATTATTGACATGCAATGGCTTTTTATCACACAGTAGCTAGCAAAGGTCTGAAAAAGTATTTAAGTTTTCTTCTCAGCTGTGACTCTGAGTGAATGATGCAAGTTATTTAAACTAGAGTTATTTATTACAATTAAGACTGCAGAAGTATGTTAGATATTGCAGTTTCTTAATATAATTACTGTTGCTGACAGTGACCTTTTCCATTTTTCAAAGAGAAGTTTACTGGTACCACTTACTTGAGAAAGCTCTGTGCTTATTCTCAAAGCATCACTGTTCCTGATGTTTCACAGTAATTAAGCTGATTGATTCCTAATATAGTTAAATACATAGATCCCATACCACACTGATTGCAGAACTCTGGTTAACAGTATATTTAGTTTTCAAAAATGTTGAGAAGAAATTTTTCCAAGACAACAAATTCCTGCTTGGTGAAATGGGGCTTGTTTTCTGAAAAATTAGTCAATCTTTATTACATCGTAGTAGCAGGAGTTGAAAATTTGGGCTGCTTTAATAGTTTCAATGTTTCTGAGCTTATATGCTCTCTAAATAAAAGTGCCACAAATTACATTTCATGGATTCAGGTAAATTCAGAGCTGCTGTAATCAGGTAGTTCTGCAAATTTGCATGAAAATTTAGTTGAGAAATAGAAAAAGCCAGAATATTTTCTATCTAATTATTTTTGCAGACAGCTATTTTGGGCTTTCTACCTTTCAAATTCCAATCCCTGAATCAGGCTAAAGTGGTGAAAAAAGTGCTTGGGCAGTTTGGCTCACTAGCCTTTAGCTTGGGCACCACTTGTGACTGGATATGCCCCAGGGGGGCAGTGTCTCTTGTACGTGTCATAATTGACAGTACTGCTGTAAGAAATCTTAGGCAGCATCTTAAGCCTATTGAATTATTTTAGGGTGGTTTTCCCTACATGTATTTAATTTCAAGTTATTTTTGTTGTGGCCCTGGAAATCCCCTCTAGGCTGCTGAATCTACAATTACACAGTAATGAAAAATGTTTCAAAATAAATGGCATTATCTGTGATTCTGTTAAAGCTTCAGAGAAGTGAACTTTCGTGAAACCAAAGGCTTTGCCAGAAACCTTCATTATCTGGGCAAATGATTCTTAACTTCTCAGACTGGCTGCCAGAGAGACTCGCTGATAGAAGCACTGGCTTTCCTGAGCCAATAGGATTGCTTGGGACCAAGGAAATACAAGACTGTCAGTGTAATGTTGCTTTGCTCACACAGTGAGTAGTCCTACTGAAAACTTTGTAAATAATTTGAACAGGATGTGATCCCAAATTAGCACTTTTTATTTTCCTAATGAGTGTTTCTAAAGCACTGTATAAGGCTTTGAGCTTTTGCAGCCATCTCAACTGTGTATTTGCATTGATGGAAAAAAATTCTATAGATATATTTGTTTTTCTCTACTTAAAGATGGCTTAGAAAAATTCAAAGATAAACATATGACTCATGGACCAAGAAAAGACTGGACTCTTCTGTCTTATTGCTACTTGTCTAGCTGTTTCAAAAGCAGTTTTTAAATACCTAGAGTCAGTTTAAAGCAAAGCAATTTATACTTTGCCTGTGATACAAAATTCCTTGAATGGGCTGGAGTGTGATTAATCTTTGGAAAAACTGAACAACTGTGTAACAGTTTCCTTCATTTTTTTCAGGTATATTTTCATTTCAGTAATCTCTGTGTTTTGTTGGAAATACTTGCTCTAGATGAAGTATTGTAATAATTTGTGGTCTGCCTCCAACTTTCAAAGTATTATTTTAGTCTTGTGGGGGAAAAGAAGAATGAAATCTTTTCAGACCTTGCTCCCCTGAAATAACTAACCTGAGGTTCTGTATTTGTTCTTACTAGGAAGGATGTATTCTGAAAAGTAACTGTAATTAGAAAGGGTGAAAAAACCCTGGTATTTTTAAATCATCTTTACAATCACCAGCATAATGCTGAAAAGCTGTTAAACAACTGGTGTTTTCAGGCTTACATTGATTGCTGATGTAAAACACACACTCCATGGAGACCTGGTGAATTGGACCTTGAGAGTGTCACTTTTCTGACCTTAGGGGTCTCTGAAGGGTTTTGCTAATTTCTGCTGTAAACAATGAGCTGCTAGAAGTTAAAGCAGCTTAATTCTGAGAATGATAAAGCCTTCTTTCAAGGGAGTGAACTTTGGTATCTCTAAAGGGAAGGTACACAGGCCCCGAGTCCTTCATTGGTATCGAACCACAAGGCACTAAATATGAATTTTTACTGGTGAACTGAAGTGGGTGATCACTGGTGCAAGGATTCCTGTTAGGAAAAAGGTGTACAGTTGGGCTGCAGCTGCCTGCAGGACAGGAGTTCGTGCTGTTTGCCAGGGAGGGAGCAGGTCCTGACTGGAATCCTTCGCCTTCCATGGATCAGCAGTTCAGTGCTTTCCTTGTTTAGAGGGGAACGTTGCTCAGCATCTGCTGAGAGGGAAACATGATTCTCTTCAAGCCTTAACAGTGGCTGAGACACACAGTACTGTAAGATGCACTGCCAGCATATTTGGTATTTTAAGATAAAATATAGTTTTTCGTTAGAGATCAAATTCTAGTATTGAAATATTAAGTCTTACTGTAACCAGTTTACTCTTGTGTTGTTTTGGAAACTGAGTCCTAGTGAACACCACGTTGGAAAGCTGTCATCTTCACTGTCCATAGGGTATTGTTTGTGACAGTCAGTTTATCCTCCTGCCTTGTGGACTTTACAGCTGCAGGCATTGCCATGAGCCCACCGTTGTAGCCAAACTAATTTGTCCTTTCCTTCCATGTTCACTGACCTGCCACTCAGAATGGTGGATGTGATAATACCCACTGGACTGCTAGAGATTGGGTTTAAAAACTTGCTGCTATATTTGGAAACCTGATATGGGTCATGTTAATTGTGCCTTTCATCACTGTTTCTTCTGTGTGCCAGAGTTGTCCATTTATATTTGAAGAAGTCACTAAAATAAATCTGTTCTCGAGTTCTTTCATACAAGGAGAGGACAGATCTGTATCTAGAGACAGTTGTTGCTTTACCATCGCAACACTATTAAGATCTGTACTTTCACACAGTCCCAAGGCAAGGTATTCCAATACTACTCTCCAATAAAACTGCTTTTTGGTGTCACTTAAACCCCTCATAATGTAGAGCTTATGCCAGTATGTGCAAAATACCTGCAGTAAGAGTTATGCTACATAGACTTGTTGCAGTTAAATTTAAGCTACAGAGATGTACAAGTAACTTGTTTCTAGGAATGTACTGCAAAAGTATTTGAACAAAATTGCTAACATGTTTACTGTTGTAAATATTTTAATAAAAAAGGACACTTCAAACTTTTTTACACAATTATCTACAATAAAGAGAAATTTACATCCATTTACAAAATGTTCTTAGTTTTTTCCTTACTGTCAAAAACTGCTAAGGTAAAAACAAAATAAACATTAGATACATGAAGTTCTGGATTTATTTCACTCTGTATTTATAGAAGGAGCAAAGCATCTTGGTGAAGTTCCATCCACATGCTAGTGATATCAAATAGAGCAGGATGAGAAGTGCAAATGGATACAGAAGAATAGCTGTGTTCTTCAAGAAGGGCAATGCTGAAACAGAAGCAACAATGAAGCAAGTATAAAGTAGTGCTCTTTAAAAAAGGTGCTTCATGTAGGTGGCCTTGGGGCAAGACAGCCAGAAAAAATAGTTCTGCTCTGCTGGCTTCCTCAGGTATCTCTGCCCTACTAGTCCTGCTGTTAGCACATAATGCCTTTGGAAACTGCCTGACCTACAACTATGGCCTTAAACTCTTTAATTAAAGAGTTTTTATCTAATGCAAACATCTTGAAGGGGATTTACAGAGGAAGAAGAAATCCAAGTTGTGGTGCTACAGGTCTAATATGAGATGGGAAGTTGGTAAGGTGGAGAATATGATCTTATGGTTAAGATGTCCACTCAGCTGGAAATATGGATTGGTAAATTTCTATCAAACTTCTTTTACCACAAAGAAAGAGTTATGTCAACACCCAGCTGAGCCTCTGCTTTACAAATGAACAGACTAAGATCAAATTAATAGATTGAAAACATGCTCTTGTTTTCAGTCAAACAGATACAAAAGAAATTGATACTTACCACTGTATCCTAGGAATGTCACATAGATGTAATAGCCGATGGCAATCAACCATAATGTATTCCCAACAAAATAGCCAATGACAGAATCAGATATGATGACATCTGCAAGAGATAACTGCTTTCAGCTGTTCTGATAGAGCACCATTTTGAAGCAGAGAGCTCAAAGTATTCTACTTACAGTTGATGAAGAACAGCTGGATAAAATGCAAAATGACTAGGAGTGGGTAGAAAGCATTCAGATGCACATCAAAGGCATATCCCCACTCCACATCATAGTCTCTATTCTGCTGCTTCACCAAGTACTTATTAGAAATGAACCTACATGAAAAGATATTTGAGACTGTTGTTAATGTGAATCTATAAAGCTGACTGATAAAACATAGGTTTGACATAGTAAGTCACATGTGATCCTAACTCCCCACCCCAAAGTTTCTGCCACGTGGGAGAAAAAAGACGCAAAAATCATGCAGACCAGACTGTTGTTAAAATGTTTTTGTTAAAACTATCATTACATCCCCTGCATGCAGCAGGCAGCTGAAATAGGCTGCTGGTACTAAACCAAAATGCTTCTGTAAAGAAATCGGTGCTACAATTTATCAATGCAGCCACAAGCTGCCCCTTCTCTCTGTACACACCGGGAGGTGACTTCAGTGAAGTGCTTGACAGGATCTCCACAGAACTGGTGCACTGCAAGGACAGGAGGAGGGCTGGATAATGCTCTTAACATGAGCCCATTCTTACTGAAAAGAAGTGCAAATGGAAAGTGCACTGCCTGGTGTTAGAGGCTACAGAATGAGTCTCAAAACTGCACTTCAGCTTAAGTTCTGCTGACATCACAAAATTTATTCCATTTAGTAGAGGAACAAGATGTCAATACATGCTCAGAAATAAGTTAAGAGACCAGAGTTTTCATGGAAGCTTCTTCTGACGTGCTCTGTGCCAAAGGCAGCATCAGGAAGAGGCAAAGCCTGGGGGTGAGGTGAGATGAGGCAAGGCAAGAAGGGGTTTAGACTCCTTAGGAATGGGGAGAACTTTTGGAAAAAAAGGTGAGCCTGCACTGGAAGAAGAAACTTGAACCAAATTGGAGCCAGATGACTAGTAATGAGGCTTGCAGGAAGCTGATTAAAAGACAGAGGAAAATCAGATGCTAAAGCCTTCCTGGTTCAGGAGGCTGCACCCAGAGGCACAAGTTGCTAGAGAATGCCAGGCTGCGAGCAGGGAGAGAGCACTACTATAGGCCCTTCCTCAAGCAATTTAAGGGTTGCTGTCCCCGATGGGAGCACAGGTCAGATCGACCTTTTGTCTGTCAGCTACAGTTCTTGTATGTGCCTCATCCTCAATTGTGCAATTACAAGCAGGAGTTCCCAAGGCCACTGTTTAAAGGAATTTATCCCTTTACCAATTAGCATCACTTTCAGATGTCAGCTCCATCACTAAAATCTCTTCTAAATGCCATTGCTTTCTTAAGTTCTTGGTAAAATAAAAACACTTTCTTTGGTGCCTTCCCTTTGCTGCAGTGCAGGAACAGCAGCTTCCTGTTGTTCCATGGCTCCCCTGCTGCTGCAGAGCACCCATCTGTGGTGCTGAGGCCTGGGTTATAAACTGACCTTCTCCTGCCCCACCACTTCTGCAAGTCTCTGGCCATTAGAGGATAAAACCGGCAGTGATACCACCAAAGCAGCAAAGCTGCCACTTGTAACACAGATGTGGCTTGCAGTGGCACTTGCTAAAATCCTCAGCAAGAAGCATGGGCTTAAACAGAATCATTCTCAGGCTTACATTGCTTAATTTTTTCATTTGTTGTTCTGACTGAACAGCTCTTTTTTTTTTTTTGAACATGTTTTTTATTTGGCATTACTGCTGACTATTAACCAGCTCCAGATGAAAGAAAAGTTGGAATGTTCACCATAACACAGACTTTCTGATTTCTTTTATCTTTTGCAGAAAACAGTAAAAAAGGAGATGTGGGGTTTTTTATGGTAACATTTTGAAACAATTACTACAACAGCACAAAATCTATAGTCAATACTTGCCTTGTAAGTTTACCCCAAACAAAGAGCCAAGTGTCTTTCAAGCAGCAGAGGACTCTCCATGTCTGAATAGCAATACTGAACTCGGTTTCAGAAATCACTACTTACCACATTAGAGTTGCAATCAGGAGGCCAACGCCTACGCAGTCTATGAATACAACCCAAAGCAGCAGCTTTATTGTTTCAAAAAAACCCATGTCCAGCACAAATCCAAATCCTACAGTAGACACTGAAAGCATAAAAAGATTATTAAAGTCAGCTGTGGTAAAGAAAGCATGAGATTGTAAACTGATGGGGTTTTATTGAATATACAGTTATGAAGTCTCCAGTCCCCTTTTTAATTATTTCCCCAAGATTATTCGTCCAACAGCTCATTTTTTTCCACCAAAAAGCTAGATATAATGCAATTTATTCATAATATAATCCCTCTCCCAGACTGAACAATCATCTGTACTTGAGCTCAATTGTATTTCTCCACTCAAACTACTTAAAAAAAAATTAATACAATGCTACAATAGAACATTCTCTGTTTTACAAAAGCTTCTTCTTAACCCAAACCACGTGCATGGTGATCCATAGTTTTACTTCAAAGTTAAGAGTTTTGCTATTGCAAACAGCAATATGCTATTTAACAGAAGACAAGTGGGGTAATCCTTACTGAATTTGCAGTTCAGCCACTGACATGAGCCATTTTGTTTATGGCTTAATTCTGCAACATAGAGCATCTCACTCAGGCCGTTATGGTAAAAACAGTATTTTGTTCATAACGTTCATGTAAACCAAATATTCAGTATTTTTTAGCTAAAGCATTGCTGTGTGGGATGGAGTTTTCTTACTGTCTGTAAGGTTACAGGGGACTGCATAGTTTGAAATGCAACAGAAGATGAGTTGCAATAAAGATGAATTCAAGACTACTCGGTTCCAGTTATGCCTATTTTGTTTTCTAATTCCCACCTTAACTTGCAAAAGGCTAGGTCCTTTTTTTCTATTCTACTTTGACTAAAAAAGGGGCGGTCCCGTGGTGTACAGGAGAGCACTCTGGACTCTGAATCCCAAGGACCTGAGTTCCAGTCTCAGTGGGACCATCCCCTGGCAGTTCAAGCCTTCCTGCCATCCCATCCTGTCACATCTCAGATGCTCAGCAGGGTCAGCCCCGGTCAGTACCGGGTGCTGGAACAGTCCCGAGGACTTCACTGTCACTGTCCAAGCTCGCTCGGCCGTGGCAGATGGACCTCAGGACTTAAAGGGTGGGGCCAGTTCTGCGCACGCTGTGCCTCACCTAAAAAATCCCCTGCGCAGGCTGGAAGGGCACACCCACGTGGGGAGAGCCCTGCCCAAATCTTCGTGCGTGAAGTCTGGCCATACATACATAAATTTTGACTAAAAGATGATCCATATGGACTGGCCCCTTTTTTGTGTGTTATTAGAAGAAAATGAGTATTTATGCCTGATTTTCCCTCCCTTTCCCTTACGCTGTCTGTTCTCCCGCACTCACCGCAGAGCCAGATACTGAGCAGAACTAGGAAAGCAGGATCGTCTCTCGCCCATTGGTCCTTTGTCTGTTTCCTGTAGTGGAAGTTCCTGTAAACCCTCTGTGGTGAAGTGAACAGGTAGAGCATCTGCCAAAGTGCGAACTCGAAGTCCATCTGTCGGAAGTGGAAGAGCCTCCGCAGGTACTTGTAGCGCTTGGCCCCGGCCGTGTGTCTCGCAGCATCCCTGGGGCTCAGCGCGCCGTTGCCCTGGCTCCGAGAGCTCACCAAGCTGGTTGGCAGCATCCTGCTAGAGAAGGAAGTTCAAAAAATGCATTTGGTTTGCCTACAAGGAGCACCACAAATAAAATCAAGCAATGCAGGCCCTGCAGGCCGTGCCTGCAAGTGCTGAAGTGACAAAACCTGAGCATGAGTGTAAACAATGTCAACTGTTGGAGCCTGTCCAGAGGAGGCCACTAAGCAGACAAAGGGCTGGAGCACCATCCCTGTGAAGACTGGCTGAGAAACTCAGGGCTGTTCAGCCTGGAGAACAGAAGGTTCTGTGGAGACCTCATAGCAAACTGCCAATATCTGGAGCAGGAAAACAGGGAAGCCGGAGGGGGACTCCTTATCAGGAGCTGCAGTGATAGGAGGAGTAAAGGATACAGAGGAGGGATTTAGGTTAGATATTGAGTTAAGAAACAATCAAATGCAATAGAATAGAACAAAATTCTTCCTTTTATTCAGCACTGGGAACATGGGGGATAATTCCACCAAAGACATGTTCAAGAAGACTTTTGTGTTTCCAGGTTTATATACTCAGTTACAACTCCAATATACTCCCCAAAGTTAAGCAACATATTTAGTGTGACTTTTAACAGATCTAATGGGTTGCTCTTATCTCTGCAGACCTATATTTCCTTTTAACTACACAATGTTACAGCTTCAAGCCTCAATCTAGGCAGGTTTTCTAATTTATTTCTTATAGCTTAGTCTTTAATCTAAACAAGGTTTTGGTTTATGTCTTACAGGGTTAAATTCCTCATTGTCCAAAGCTATGCATGGTTAAGATCACTAACAAACTAAGGTACAAGCTAAAATAGTACAACTCTGAAAAAAAATTAGTAAAGACCCTATGATTTTATGGAGAAGGGATAAAATCCTTTTTCTTGAGGGGTCCCTGAATCAATATTAAGAAGAAATTCTTTACTGCGAGGGTGGTGACGCTCTGGCACAGGGAGGCTGCGGCGTTCCAGGCCAGGCTGGATGGAGCTCTGAACAGCTCGGTCCAGTGGGAGGTGTCCCTGCCCATAGCAGGGGGTTGGCACTCCATGATCTTTAAGGCTCCTTCCAACCCTTAACATCAGGCGCTGCCACGATGTCGGGGCGGCCCGGCCGGCGCTGCTGACCAACCCCGCCCCGGCGCAGTGGGGCCCGGGCCGGGAGCGCCGAGCCGGGCCGGGAGTGCCGAGCCGGGCCGGGAGTGCCGAGCCGGGCTGGGAGCGCCAGGCCGGGGATGCTGGGCCAGGAATGCCGGGTCGGGGGTGCCGGGCCGGGAGTGAGTGCCGAGCCGGGCCGGGGGTGCCGAGCCCACCCGAGCCCCGCTCCCTGCTGAGGGTCTCACCTGCCGCCCCGGCCCGAGCCGCCACCACCGCCACTGCGACTGCCACTGCCCCCCGCCGCCTTCCGGGCCCGCCCCGGCCCCGGCCCGCCCCTTCCTGCCGCCGCCGGAAAGGGGCCGCGGTGCCGCCGGGCCGGGCCGGGCCATGCCGCGGTACTACGAGGACAAGGAGCAGGACGGGCGCGCCTGTAGCGGCGTGCGGGAGGACCTGCGGCAGTGCCTGCTGGAGAGCCCCTGCGTGCTGCGGGTGAGCCGGGGCGGGCCAGGCACAGCCCCCGTGTGGGAAACACAGCCTCAGGCCGATACAGGGTGTAGACTTAGGGGTTATTATATGGTAAAAGCAGGCAGCAGTGGGTGCGGGGGGAGTCTGCGCCCCACCGGCCCCACACACCAGGGACAGCGTGTGCCTGGAGTTTGTCCACTTCATACATGCCCGGGCGGTCCCATGGTGTAACGGAGAGCACTCTGGACTCTGAATCCCAAGGACCTGAGTTCCAGTCTCAGTGGGACCGTCCCCTGGCAGTTCAAGCCT
>JAWWEV010000001.1:87962814-87974342 GCA_035583235.1 Hafferia zeledoni | reverse complement strand
AAGCTCGCTCGGCCGTGGCAAATGGACCTCAGGACTTAAATGGTGGGGCCAGTTCTGTGCATGCTGTGCCTCACCTAAAAAATCCCTTGCGCAGGCTGGAAGGGCACACCCACATGGGGAGAGCCCTGCCCAAATCTGCGTTCGTGAAATCTGGCCATACAGACATACATACAAAAATAATAGAATGAGCCAGAGCTGGACTGGGATCTCTTCCTACCTTCTTTCAAATTACTCTTAGCACTGTTTGAGCATGTTAAACCCCTCATTGATAGCAGTGTGCTACAGAAATTGGTTAAGAAATGGAGTCCTGGCTCTAGATACACAGCAGTGCAACAAATGCTGCTGGGTGAGACAGCCAGTGAGCAACTCCATGTGTGGACAGTAAGGATGGATGGAAGAAACCTGCTGCTATGTATCAGAAATGGTGTGGCCAGCAGGACCAGGGAGGTGATTCTTGCCCTGTACTCAGCACTGCTCTGGCCATACCTCTAGTGCTGTGTCCAGTTCTGGGCCCCTTAATTCAGGAAAGACACCGAAGTGCTGGAGTGGGTCTCAGGAAGGGCAGTAGAGCTGGTGAAGGGTCTGGAGCACAAGTCCTGTGAGGAATGGCTGAGGGAACTGGGGCTGTTTAGCTTGGGGAAAAGGAGGCTCTCTACAACTACCTGAAAGGAGGTTGTAGCCAGGTGGAGGTAGGCCCCTTCTCCCAGGCAACCAGAGACAGGATAAGAGGACATAGTCTTCAGGTGTGCCAGGGAAGCTTTAGGCTGGACATTAGAAACAATTTCTTCACAGAAAGGGTGATTGGATACTGGCATGGGCTGCCCAGGGCACTGCAGTCACTCTCCCTGGAGGTGTTTAAAGAAAGATTGGACGTGGCACGTAGTGCCATGGTCAAGTTCACATGGTGACGTTCAGTCACAGGTTGAACTCGCTGATCTTAGGAGTCTTTTCCAACCTAATTCATTCTGTGATTCTGTAATTTTTTACTAGAAAAGAAAAACAAACCTGATTGTTGGCTCAAATTATCCAGCTCAAACATCACAGCTGTGATACGGGTATTTTGCAGACCTGTGACATTTTTCTTCTCAAAATCCCCATTTCAGATGAAGATACAAGAGAATACTAATTTCTGTGTTTTTTTGACCCTTCGGTGCCGGAGTTGGCCGGGGCGGACAGAGGGGGCACCCAGGGGCGGTGCAGTTCCATCCCCGGCGGGAGGGCCGAGCGATTGCGGTCCCACCCCCGGCGGGAGGGCGGTTCCACCCACCCCCGGCGGGAGGGCGGTTCCACCCACCCCCGGCGGAGGGCGGTGCCGTTCTATCCCCGGTGGGAGGGCGGTGCGGTACCGGCCCCTCCGCGGCCGCAGGGGCCGGGCCAGCGCCGGGGCGGGGCCGCCGGTCGCGGCGCCGTCAGACGGGCGGGCACGGGAGCCGCTGGGGAGCGGGGCCGGCGCTGGCGCTGCCTCGGGGCGGTGCCCGGCGAGCCGCGGCTGCGGAGGTGAGTACGATGTGCGCCGGCCGGGGAGCGGGGCCGAGGGGACAAGGCGCAGGGCCGGGCTCCGGGCGCGGCGGGGCTCGCAGGGCTGTGGCGGGAGGCGCCTCCGTGCCGGGCGCGCCCCGCTGAGCCTCCATCCCGGGGAGGCCGAGACCCCATCCCGGGGAGGCGCCGACCCCCATCCCAGGGAGGCCCCGCAGCGCTGCCCGTCCCGAGCCGTGCCGGCGGCGGCGGGTCCGTGCGAGCCGCGTGTGCGGAGGGCACAGCTGGCTCGGGGAGAGATGTGGGAGGGAGGCATCCAAGACAAGAATTAGCCTCCCTTAATTTGTTCCAGACCGGCTTTCACGGTTCCCTTCCCATGTGGAGAAGCCTTAAAAGGAAGCAGATTGTGTGTTTAGTTTAGTGCATATTTCAGATTTTTTGCCCGTTTATTAAGCTGCAATATGGTTGTGGAATATGGTAGAAATGCCTTTGCAGTACTGATGCACCATCGTCCGTCTCGTGTGGCTTTGACGGAGCAGCGTAAGGAATGAACCGAAGCTTTACATTCCCCCATACCATGAGTAAGGCCAATATATGCTGGACATGGACTCCAGAGTTGGTAGAGGGGCTGTGGCCTGGGCAGTGGCACGGTGTTGACAACTCTCCATCGGCAGGCCGGTATTATTATTTCTGCAGAGGCCTGTGATGTGCAGCTTGTCTAGGCTGCAGCAGAGAGCCGGCTGGGAAGGTTCCGCCAGGTTGCTTTGTAAGCGACTGAAGCAGAGACTCATCTGTGTCTCTGCCCTCCAACTCTAAAGCAAGAACCCTGTTGTGCTGGAAACAAGATAATTTGTTCCCTCTTGCAGAACCACCGTTTGCTAATGTTTTTTTCAAAGGCTCTTAATTAAAAAAAAACAAGTTTCTTTTTCCTGCTTCGGAAGCTTTTGATTCAGTAGGCTACCTTACTTCTAAGGAACTCCAAGAATGCAGTGTCTTGCCAATTTATTCACAAGTCTCTCTAACTCTCCATGATAATGTTAGGTGAGAGCTTACGTGTTTTTTGCAAGAACTTGACATTCAGGTGTTCTTAAATTTAGAAGTTCTGTCACTTTCCAGACTTCAAGGTGGATGTGACCTCTTTCACTCACGGCTCCCTTCTGCAATACCAAGTTGCTAGCAAATCATTATTTCAGGGCTGTTTTCCTTTATCCATTTCTAGGCTGTATGCATTTTTTCTAGATACATGACAAGTTTGCCTATGATGTAATTTATTTTTAATGAGTGCATTTTAATTTACTCTGTTGTGGGTGTTAGCTTGTGGGGAGACATGTAGAAACAAAGAACCCTGCCAAAGTGTGTCAAAACAGGCATGTGATTTTCAGAGGGTGTTGGGCTCCTTTACTGAAGACAAGGATCACACCTCTGCAGAGACTTATTTACATCTGTATCACTTGCTGTCATCTGACACAGAAGGCTGTACCCCTTCTCAGGTAGTAGAGTTTTCAGTCTTGGCATCTCAGATACACCGAAGGTGGGATATCCTCAGCCATCTGATAGACCTGTTCAAGTCCAGTCTGGTTGCATGGATGCTGTATTAAATGAAAGTTCTCCCTGTGAAGTGAAATGACTGCTGGGAGAAACAGCTGTGTTGTTTCCTGTATGTTCTGGTTCCTCAATCTCTGTATTATTGTACTGGAACTAGGAAGGAAAATGAGAAGGCCAAGGATCCCCTTTCGGTTCTTGTTTACTTCTTAAGATTTAATTCAGGCTCCTGGCATGTGCTCTGCCAGTTTCAATTGCCTAATTGCTGGTGCATAAGATGCACCATTAGAATATAAAAATACCTCTTGGGCACCCTTTGTAGATGACTTTGTTGGAAAAACTTCCCCATTTCTTGTCTGGATGTGGAAAGGAATTGCCTTGGTTGGAGATGAAGTTTGAAACCTCTACCTGTTGCCCTTGAGGAGAGATAGGAGATCAAATAACGCAGGCAGCATAGCCCAGAGTGCTGTCTGATGTGCTCTTTGCTTCTGCTTGTCACTTCCCTTCCTGTTTCTTTTCTGACAAACTGAATTTCCTCTCCATTGTTGGATTATCTACCTAAATCTCAAACAGACATCCTTTGCAGAAACGTTGGTGGAAAATGTTGTTGACCTTGGAAGGAGAAAGCTTTAGGGTGTATCTACTTTATCCACATCTGTTGGACACATAGACATAGCCTCAAATGTGTTTAAAATTACACCTGTTGCTGCTTTACCTAATGTGATAATCTCTTTACTACAGATGAAGCTGATTCTTCTGGCTTTCACATAGAAGGAGGAATTTCCCTTTCCTGCTTTGCAGCCACTTCCCACTGCCCTCCTTCCTTTGCTTCCCACGGTCTGTTCTCTGTAGTGCTTTGCTTACTGTAAGGGAAGCTAAAATTTGTAAATTAAGGCCATTACTGGGCCTTAATTATGTCTTGACTGCACGATGGAGTGGTGGGGTCATAGCCGGCCTTTGTGGTTTGTGTGGTACATGGTAAAGGAGGTGTACAGGAGATAATGGAGGGCAAACCCTCCAGGCTTCCCTGGCGGTTACTGGTGTATTTTCCCTGTTTTGGAAACTGGGATAAATGTTGTTGCAGCAGCCAACACAGGTGGACACTGTGCTTCTGCTTCTGTCAGCCCATTGTCCAGCCACTTTTCTGTCCCTCGCAGACAAAAGGCAGGTGCCAGTACTGCAGAAATACATTATCACTTATGGAAAATTGCATTTTAAACCTGCAGTAAAGTGTATACCCTCAGCAAGAAGGCTATTTCTGCACCATTTTACTTCCACTGAATGTGAAATTCTTGAATTTACAATACTATTGGCAAATATATGCTAAATAGTAAACTTGGAAATTGAAATACTGAGGTATGTCCTAATTAAGCTAAAACCATCTTGAAATATAACAGAGTACTGTAGTTTTCCTCCTAATCTTCAGGCCAGTTGAGATCTTGATCTTAGGTGGAGAAGACTTTCTGTGCAGTTTGTAGTACACGACCAAGGATTTGTGAGAGCTTTGTGAATGTGTGTCTGTACCCACTAAAAGTACTCATTATGTACAGCAGAGATATCGCCAAGACATTGTATGACACCAGCAGGATATTTTCCAAAAGACACTGACATTCCAGGGCTGTTACATGTAGTCCTGACCCACTAAGCTCTGTGATGTTCTTGTATATTTCACAAATGCCTGCATCTCGTGTTTCTACTGCTGTGGCATGCTCACAGAAAAGCCTGATGAGCGGCATGTGGTGCTCTTTAAATACAGCAGTGTTCTTCCACTTTGTTGCATACAGAATGGATTTTGTGAAGGAGGTAACTGAGCGAGGTGAAAGGGAGTAGCAAGGGAGAAAAGGAGTGTGGATGTAGAGGGGAGAAGTGAAGTGAAAGAGCATGGAGAATAAGACAGTATGGGTAAGAGGAGAGATAGCGATAGTAAAATGTGTCTAGTGTCTTCATCAGTGTTTCATAGCGTTTGCCAGTGGAGCACTTCAGTGTTGTAGTTTCTGAAAAAAGCCTGGAGGCATTCCAGACCTGTGGCTTCAGCTGGGGTGTGCCTGGGGAGGATGCAAAAGCAGGGGATAGGCTTTAGACCTGGTCTGCCCTGGCCAGATGCATCCTGAACCTGAGCATATGGGAAGCGAGTGGGGCTGTGTCACTCTGGATGAGAACCTGCAGACAGGGGTGTGCTCCTGACTCCCATTGCTAGATGCTTGAAGGAGTTGAGGTCATCTGCTCTCACAAGGGCAGTTATTTCAGTCTCACTCAAGAAGATAATATGTTTTACTCTCCATCTAAAATTTTAGAAGAATAATAATTCTTTCTACTGATGCCTATGGGGTTTTTGATTTTTCATTTTTATAGATTTTAGAAGTACTTGTAACTGTAGTAAAATGTAGATTTAGTGTACTAATATTTCTAGCAGCTTAAGTTTAATGTTTATACATGCCAACCTATGCCGTATATCAGTAGCTCAAGTTCTTTTAGTTATTTAGTCTTGTTTTCAAGGTAAAGAGCTGAAGAATATCAGAAAGGCCTGCAGAATGAGCCATAAACGTAAGCCAACAACCTGGAGTCTAAGAACACTGGAAGAACTCCAGGAGCCTGAGGAAGAGGAGGAATGATGAAGACAGGTCTCACCGACCCCAGACTCAAATCCTGAGGGGTGGAACAGGGGTGGAAACAAAGGCAGGACGGGGCTGGACGGAGAGATGTGTGAACTGTGGATTGAGTGGACCATATTATAAAAACCATAGAAACCAGTGTTCGGGAGGTGCATGTCATCATGTATTCCTGTGGGCACTTGGCCTGTTATTAAAGGAATTTCACTTTTTATCTTATCCTACACTCACTTGGCTCAGAGTCCTGCTTTGTTGGGGTCTCTCATGGCATCGCTACCATATGATTAGTTATTGGAAGGATATATGCATTATGTTGCAAATCTTTGGAACAGCACACCTCAGTTCCTTGGGGCTCTTTATAGCTAATGTACCCTTTCTGCAGTGTCGCAAACTGTACAGAATCCTGCAACTAAAATCAGTGCTGGCAAATGCCTCTGCACATGCTCAGTTCCTGCCTTTTATGCAAGGCAGAGTAGTTCAGATTAATTCTGTGCTTGAAAAGCTGCCTTTACCTGGCTTTGCTTGGTTGTATCACTGAGTATTCTGTAACTTTATTCCAGCAAAATGAAACGTGATTAGAAAGAATTTGATGCCTGGAATTTCTCTGTACCATGAGTAGAACAAGTCGCTAAGGTGGAAATTATGGCCAGCAGTGGAGGCACAGAGGATATGAGATTTGCTGAGAATTTGTTCTTCCACTGATTCTCTGTTATTACATCTATTGTGTTGGGGAAGGTGCAGTGCAGGGTTTACTGCTGAGGTTAAGCGCTGCACCTTTCTGTAATTCCAGTTTGTGTCTGCTTCAGATCTTAACACTTGGCAGTCTTAACGTTGGATTCAGACTTTAGAAGAATTTTTCAAGAATTGCCGTCTTTAACAGTTACAACAACACTTCAGAATTAAATAGCTTTCTGTAAGGCATCTTAAAAATACTTGCCTGCTTGGACTCTTCTCTGGCATTTTTCCAGCTCTTTTTCTACATTTTCTCTGTGGTGTCCAGTGTTAAGGGTATAATTTTTCATAGTTTTCTAAGCCTCTAATTTTTCATAGTGCTCTTTCAAAAAACAACAGGGCTTAAGCTCTGCCAGGGGAAATTTAAGTTGGATATCAGAAAAAACTTCTTTCCAGAGAGAGTAATCAGGCATTGGAATGGCCTGCCCAGAGAGGGGGTGGATTCCCCATCCCTGGAGGTTTTTAAACTGAGATTGGATGTGGCACTGAGAGCCGTGATCTGGTAAATGGAGTGGAGTTGGACCAAAGGTTGGACTTGATGATCTTGGATCCAACGCAATCGATTCTATGATTCTATGAACTTCTGGGTTTTTTTCAAGTGCTGCTCAGAATAAAATAGGTATTGATAGGCACTCTAAAGATTTTAATTTTTATTTTTTCCCCTTGCCCACCTGCATTTTGTCTTGCCAGCAGTAATTCTTTTGGTACTGTAGCTACTTTTTACATTCACTAGGCTGGAAATTACTGCCTCCCACAGTACAGCAGGTGGAACGAAATGTGTCCCTACGCTTCAGCTACTTTAGTGCAAAGTTCAGTGGCTTAATTTAAACTTGGTTTGACATTTCTGAAGAGAGTTCACTTGATCTGGTCCATTGATTTTGCTTGGGAGGCTGTAAACTTGAACAGCAGAGTGGTGATATCTTCAGGCACCAGAGCTACTAGCCAAGCTCTTTGGGACATTTTTCTGTTATATTTGTACCATAAATCAATAGGTATTAGTGCATTCTTAATTCTGATAACAGTTCTGTAAATACAGAAATTTACTGAGCATTACAGCATTTGGTTTAAAAAAAAAGGTGCTCAGGTATTGTTTTGTGGAAGATGCTACATATAATGTGTAAAATCTGGGATAAGTCTTCCTGTCCAGGTTCAGAATTCTGTGGAGTACTTCTCGAGTGCTTTGTGAGTATGGACATTGTCTGCACAAGAGAATTATATCGTGGGTATCTTATCCTTTCCAACTTTTATGGGTCACTTTTTAAAGTTCAGAATTGTGCAGTATCACACAGACAGATATAGCAGCAATTAATATAAGACCAGTAGGTAATAATAGAAAAGTCATGTATATATAAGTGCTTAAAGGTTGGTATCACAGCCGGAAGCTGGAAGGGTTTGTCCTATGACACTGAACTCCCTGTGGACTCGTGAACTTGCTCTGCTGTCCAGTTACTTCCTTCTGCAAATATAGAGCATGGTCCTTGAGGTTTTCTAGTGGTCATAACTTTTGCTCCCAAAGTGTGGGTGTGTCATCCATCATAATTTCTGGGATTGGAGGAAGTGTTTGGCACTGTTGGTTCTGTGCTGAATGGAAAGCAATGCTGCTCCATACAAACAAGCAGTTACAGGCATGAATACGGCATTTTAAATGACAAGTGACCTACACTGCTTTCAAAATAGCTGTCTAAAAAGAGCAATCTATGTAACCACAGTTTGGCCTCATGGACTCCAATTATGCTAAATCTTTAGTTAGATGATCTACTTTTCTCTGTTTTTTTTAATGCACAGAAGGGGCCTAATCTGGGGATGAACTGTTTAGTAAAGGACATCAGTGAGTGTGGCGGCTTTATTTGTTGAAGAAATTAAAAGTTGTTCAGTGATCAAAGCAGGGGATTAAAGGAAGAGGAGGTCACAGTTATTTTTTAATTGAGAACTGCATCGCCTGTGACACAAACCTACCAATCCCCAGAGTCTCTGTGTGGTGCAGGGCAAGTCTCTGAAAATTTTCCTTTTGCTGTTGGTCAGTACAATATTTCTCAGTTTCTGGGTGCCTGATTTATGATCTGGTTTCAGTTTTACAGAACTGCTGAGTCCTCTCAGTTATTTCTGCATGTATTATGTAGAAGACTATATAGTTCCAAAGTTAAGTCATGAGTGTCTTGAGTTGAACAACCAAACTGGTTGGTACTTTGTTCTTTCTGCAGAAGCTGGCTAGTTCTCCCTTCAAGTCTATGTCCAGGATCTCTCCCATTCCCAAAGCTGATTCAAGCCTCCTTGCACCAGTTTAGGCTGCTGCCCTTGGTTTTTCTCCTCCTTCTTGTCCCATCTCTTTGGTCTGCCCTTACTTGGCAACTGCTCAGCTCTTTACTGCAAGGATTCCTCCTAGCCAAGTGATTTCTGACCTTATGTCTATCTCCAGACCTGAGCCATGGTCTTCTGACAACTTTGCCAGTATTGCTCTTCAAATCCATTACTTCTCCTGTTCCTTTGGTTTGGCTATTTCCCCCATCTTTTTGAATGTGATATTTCTTTCTTATTCCTAAAGGCATGTTGCAGAGATGCAGGTTCTGTCAGCCCAGTTCAATGCTCAGCCAAACTGGTGAATGATTATTAAAAGGAACTGTCCTCTGAACCCTTGGGGTGCCTGTAGGGCAGTGTGTGTGCAGTTAGGTGACCAACGGAAACCAAGAGTGCTCAGTCTTTTAGCATCTTTAGAGATTTTAGTTGTGAGTCAACCTCTACGGATCTGTTTACTGTGACCTTTTAAAGGATTAGAATAGAAAGGAAAGACTGACAGTTGGGGGTTTTTTTTGAATTTATGCAAAATGTTTTTTCCCTAGACTTTAGGCTTGGTAGTGGCTGAACTGTTTCAGCTGATGATTGTTCTTTAAAAATCAGTCTGAGGCAAACACTCAGCATGAAAAATTTCTGGGCACACACTTTGGGAAAATGTAAGCAAATGAAAAAAGTAGCCTTTTAAGAAGTGGTGTTGAGCAAGCATAGTTACATGTAGAGGTGCTCCTGGTCTCCTCTTCTGATTGCTGTGCTCTTGCCAAATGATCTACAAACCGTTCACTTCTATTGCTCAGTGACATGACAGTGTAATGTTTGACATGCAGTGGCATATGAAAGGTTTAAATCATGTGGGACTAGTGAGCACTTAAATGAGTTGACCATTAGAAAATTGGGGAAACCTTGTGTAGCAAGGAACAGCTTTGAATGTGAACAGAGACTTCCCTTCCCTTCCTAGTTTGGTAAGAATAGTGGAAATGTTGGTGTGTCTTTGCCTTGATGTATAGCAAAACTCACTTCCCAGGCAATGTACCTTTTCTCAAACAACTCTGAGGAAGCATTTGTTGAGCAATAACCCAAAATGCATGGGTGCTGCCATCTAAGTTGTCAGCATTACTTAGAGTTTTTTTATTCAAGTAATAGACAGACTTCATCTTAAAAAGTTTGTAAGACTTGAGAAAGCTACATATGCTTTGATTGAATCTTTTCTCTAATATGTTTCTTTTGGCAAGAGCAGATTACCCAAGAATAAGTGTTCTTTTTTCCTGATAGCTTGACCCAGTCTATATTTTAGCGAAATTACCCTCTCCAAGACTTATCAGTAAGATCTGTATTTCTGCTAGAAATAGTAGTGGGTATGGTAGCAGTGCTGGAGACACAAACATCCAACATGAGCTGTGGGTTTACTCCTTCCCTTGGTGTAGAGATGGATATGGAACAAGCCTTGTTAGTTCTGCATCAGGTTCTCATGTAGCTTTCTGTCTTTTTCGTGGGTTTTGTATCCACTGTCCCTGGGGGTTTTTAAACTGAGATTGGACGTGGCACTGAGTGCCATGATCTGGTAAAGGGACTGGAGTTGGACCAAGGGTTGGACTTGATGATCTCGGAGGTCTTTTCCAACCCAATCCATTCTATGATTCTATGGTTTCTGAAATGTTCTCTACTTACTATATTAATGGCAGGCTACAGTTCTGTGTTCCCAAGAGGCTTTCAAGCTGGAAATAACCAATCTTTTATGACCAGAAGGTTACATACTGTATAAAAGAGAACTTGGTCAAGAAATCTGTGTGAAAGCTCCTATAGTGAGTGAATTTGCAATGAGAGTTTTGGATGTGTGTGTACATTTCAAACTAAAGCTCATTAATATATTGAATGAACATGCCTACATAAAATATTTAGCAGCTCTGTTGTATAATGTAGGTAGCCCAGTTAGAGCAGGTCAGTAAGTGTCCAGGTGCTGTCAGATACTGAGATCTTGCAGGTCTGGATGTGAACTGAACACTTGTACTAAAATCTCGTTAGTAAAATGAGCATACTGCTAAAAATGGACCAGTGAGATACAAATAAAGCCATTAGAAGTCATCTGGCTCTTGGTACATGTATTGTGCTGCTTTTCAGTGAGTGCATAATGCCTGTTACTTCTCAGCAGGATAATATTGCCCTGGGAGAAGAGATGCTGTTGCAGTGCATGTAGGGTTCTGCTCTGCTGTGTAGAATCTGCTCAGCTATTAGACTAGTTGCTAAGCACAGGGAGACTTTGATAGCTGCTCTAAAAACACTGCTTTCCAGTCCTAATAGAAAGCAGGCATGTGGGCAAACAATAAATGGGGAATGAATTGTGAGGATCATTGCTTTTCTTGTGAGGTTTCCCCTCAGGAAGAGTAGTGAAAATGTCTAGTGTTTTCTTATGTAAATGTCACAGCTCACATAAACCTGGACTAGGACTAGGAATTCTTTATTTCTGTCGTTCTGCTCTGTTGCCTTCATGTTCTCTTTCTCTTCTGTTGCCCTGAAGGGACAGAAGCACTTTTTCCCCTGGTTTCCTTTACCTCTGAGTTCACTCAAGGTGCTGCTCTTTGGAAAGTACTGTGTTAATTCTTACTCTTGGAACAGCAGAGTGCTACTGTTCTACCATTTTACTGTAGCAATCCCAGGTTGCCTTGAACATCTCCTGTCTAGCTTTGGAGTGTTAAAATCTCCAGAATGTGTTTGGTTCTGGGGTGCCTGCTGCCATGTGAAGAAGGCAAGAAGCGCAGTCTATGTATATATGAGAGGGATAGTTCATCCCAGGGGGCTGGTCCCATGGTGTAAAGGAGAGCACTCTGGACTCTGAATCCCAAGGACCTGAGTTCCAGTCTCAGTGGGACCATCCCCTGGCAG
>JAWWEV010000001.1:87925930-87936822 GCA_035583235.1 Hafferia zeledoni | reverse complement strand
TTTTTTCTGATCTCCAACTTCAATTTCCCCTGGCAGAGCTTGAGCCTGTGCCCCCTTGTCCTGTTGCTGAGTGCCTGTTCTCAGTTGTTTGTGATGGGGAGTCTGGCAGGCCTGTGACAACTGGTGATCCAAATGCTTCTTTGACTGGGCGATAAGTGTGGGGGAGGCTGCCAGAACTGAACCCTAAACCCAAATGTGCTGCTCCTGCCTAAAATGCAGCTATGCTCTTTGCCTATAGGCTCTTCTCCCTGCTAAACTGGCGTCAGGCACAAAGGATTTCTGCTTACATGCACCCCACAGTCCTTCCTACAGTTCTTTGCATTTGAGACCAAATTTGCCCTCCCCAGGGTACTTGATGAGATCAGAGACACTTTGCTATAAAGTTGTCACGATAAATGGATGTTGCTCAGACTCAAAACTTCTGTTTAAAATCTTTCCTGGGGTTTTTGAGCTTACAGGTATCTTGTAGTAGCATCACTCAACGTATGACAGTATTGGCTTGGTTTGCAGAACAAGCTTTTGCATTTGTGATAAATATATTTACAGTGAAGAAAGAAACAGAATTGCTATTCTGGGAGGAAAAACACCAAACCACAAAATCCAACCCAAAAAAAGCTCCACTCTCCCCTAATGTGGAGGATGAAGTCAAACCTGCTGCTGAAAGAAGAAGCTGGGGCAGTCTGCAGGCACACACAGAGACACAGGCAGTGCCTGTGTGACAGAGAGCAGGAGCGAGAGGGAGCCTTGAAACTTAAACTCCTCCTGCAGCTCTGCATCTGCTCTGAGTCACTGGTATGACTCACACTGACAGTGTTCACGTTAGCTAGTGCTCAGATGGAGCAGCTCTGGCAGCAGAAGGAGCAGGTTATATTATTGATTACCTGCTGCAGCAGACAGTTGCACCAAGATTATTTTTTACGAGCACGGATGAAGGAGGAGAGGCTGTACTGAGAGCCATTATTATTGCTGTTGTTTTCATAAGGTAAGAATGCCTGTTTATTTACTAGAAAAACACATGAAAGGGAATTTGGAGCTTGTGAAGTCTGTATTTCTCTTGCTGTTATTCTCAGAGGACGCTGATCTTTGGAGCTGCGTTACTGCAAAGCTTTATCTCAGCTGTTTGCTGTGCCATATGGAGAATCATATGGCTAATGGGCAGTGTGCGTCCTCGGAAACAAAATAACTATATTCTCATTCATTGCTGTTATGTAAGGATGGCAGCCATGTTAAGGACAGAAGACCTCTTTTGAAGAAACAGTGCTGCTAGATGGTAGGGCAAGGGAAACAACTAGTTTTTAAGGTGCTCTCAGTTCTTCGGAGAGCACTGCAGGTTTCTAGCTCTTACTTGAAGCTGCATTTAATGACTTCTTAATTTCTTTGTTAGTAGAACGAAAATCAGTGGCATTACAAATAGCAAAATAATTGTTTACCTTTAGAATCCCGGTGTTGTTTTGCCTTCAGCATTCAGGCTGGGACTGTGCATGTGATCCGTGCAGTGCTTGGATGTAAACAGTTTTGTAGAATAATGTAAATGATACTTCCAGATATTGGGATGGTTTTCATCTTGTGCCACTAACAGCCCATATATATATATACATATATATATATGTCCTGTTCTGACAGTTATATGCAATAAGTGGGAAATATTCTAGTTTTCTAGCTAGTATTGACATATGCAGGGTGGGCAAAACATTTGTTTGTAGTGGCCTTACTGCTATTTTATTCACTCTGATGATGTAATTTTAATGTAGTTTAGACTGATATTGCTTATTATCCTCATGTAGAAAGCCTTGAGCCTTTGCTATATTCCCCACAAGAGATTTTATAAGTTAGGGCTTCTGATTTGGAACTGCAATGGTGAATTTATCTTAATTTCTTTTTTTCTTTTCCTTCTTTTTTACTTTTCACCCCCCATTTATTTCAGATTTGCATGGCAGTGTGCTTTTAAAGAGCATCTTACAGTGAGGCTGGAAGCTGCTTTTAGTAACAAGGGAGCCTGTTCACTTGTGTATTGTGTTCAGAATGAGGGTATTTTCAAAACCCAGTCATTAACAAGCTTACTTTCAGGTACTTGCAATTATCACTCATTTCCTTGTAGAATTTACATAAAAATGACCACTGTCTTCTCAAAAAAATGTACGGGCATGTAAAATTGACAGCATACTTTAGGTTCTTGTATTTGTGAATTTATAGTATTTGCGGATGCACAGTGTTTTCATTGCTGTGAATTAACTAGATTTGGTGTTATGTTCTATTTTAAAATAGATTAGGTGTCTTAATAAAATGTAAGGTATGTTATTGAATTTGTGGTATCTTTATACTACTTGTGATGTCCAACTTTTGGAAAGCCTATAGTATGAGAGAAGCTTTTAAAACAATGTCACTCAGGGGCACCCATCTCCCAGAGCAAAATTTTGGTGACTGATTTTAATTATTTACTTTTGAGACATAAAATATTTCTCATGTTACAGCATTACAAGTGCATGATAGTTTTACAGTATTAGCGTTGGTTTTGGGACTGTTCACTAACAAAATTCTGGCACATGGTAGTGTTTCTTTCCCCTCTCAAATCTAAACAAGTAGAAATAAAACAGTCTTTGCAGGCTTAGTTTTTCCACTGGTTTGTATCTGAATTATTGTTTTCTAAGGTTCTGTTGGAATTGTGTTTTCCTTCATGATTGATTGCCTTTGAGCATGTATGCATTTAGAGTATGATCATGTCAAAACAGAACAAATAATGTATTATAATCAAACCCAGTTATCTTGAGTTAAGTTTGCATAATTTCCTTATTAATGCATTGAGGTTAATAATTAACTGTTAATATTTTTAAAAGACATTTCAAGAACATGCTTAACATCCAAACCCCAAGATAACAGCCTCTGTGTCAACACAGCCCTGGAGACGTCCTCTCCATCCTACTTGTCCATAAACTCTTTGTGCCAGAGCTGACCAGCAGAGAGAACTCCCTCTGATTCATGTTGTTCTCATGCTGTCTGCTATGACCCTCTGTCTGCCACTGGAATGCCATTAAGTGGAAAAGAACGTCAGCTGAAGAAAAGAACAAAAAGTCCAGTCTTGCAAGACAGCTAGACAGTTGAAGAGCTTCTGGGAAGAACTGAGGCAATTTTAGTGGTGAATGTTGTGATACTCTCTGAATAATTCTATGTCTTCTTTGGGATATATTAACAAGTTACAACTGAAGACTTAAATACCTAAGGTAGAAGAGATTTGTGCAGGAAAGTGATGATACCTGTGTTAAGTGCAAAGGAACCAGCTACGTTTGATCCTTCTATGCTGGGACTTTGTAGAAAATACAGTAGGGCTTGTCAAAGCCTGCCCTCTGGGGACTTTGAAAGTTAGTTTTTGTTACCTTAAGTTGGCTTTGCATCAGGCTGCAAAGGTAACAAGTGGCAGAAGCTGCAGGGATTATTTCATAGGTATTTTGGCAGGACTTGAAGTGTGAGAGTTCATGATCTCCTTGGCCTTTCTTTTCTGTAAACCCAAGCAGAATATCCCAGTTTACTGTTCTCTGCTTCTATTCCTAACCTATGGGATATCATGGCTATGTTTCTCATCTCTGCATGGCTCTACAGAGCCATGTTTTGTTATCTCTGCCCTCACTAAAGCTTTTTTGAACTTCCTGCTGAAATTTAAGCCCTCTTTTTACTTCTCATAAAGGGGATCTGGTGTATCTTGTTTAATTATTTGCTCCCTTTGGTAGTTTTTCCACCTAGGCAAGCCTTAAATGGTGCAAAGCTCATGTAATTCATCTCTTCCCTTTTGCTCCTGTGCTGCTTCTGCAAACAGCAGGTGTGGTGTTCAGCTGTCCTTTATTTGTTTCTTTCCTTTGTAAAACCTGTAAAACCTACTGCTTTTTTTCTGTGGCTTATTTTGTGGCCATGCCCTAACCTTGTTATTCTGAGCCTTTTGTCAGCCTTCCTGGCACTCGGGAAGCAATGCTGCTCGATTAACTCTGAGCTCTTACGTGTTGTGCTTTCTCCGTCCTGGAACAGAAGTTTCAAAACAGACAGTGGCATCGTTCTTGGGTATGTTGTGGTACCTCTCCCTGCCGTGACAGGCGGAAATGACTCTGCAGGAAACACAGCTGGTGCTGTGGGTAGACAGTGGAGAAGTGAGGGGCATAGGGAAAATAAATAAGGTATTTCTACAGAATTCTTGAAGCTCTGAGACCTCTAGCGAGAGGAAGCACTGACTTTTTTTACACAAAAGCTACATCAGCAATGATTTATAACTAGCCTTGCTAAATGGCTGGTGAAGAACTTAGAGGAAATCCAGTCTTATAATTGAAATTAATTTACATGAGTCATTTTTAGTATGGGTGAGTTTTTTATGTATTACAGTTTAACCTAATGACCAACCTAAAAATGGACCACAGAGTAAAAGATGGTCCCTGCACTGAATAAGGATTTATATTCCCCCCCACCCCCCCAAAAAAGATGGTTGTGGTATTTCCTATGGCAATTTGCTATTTGGCATTAGACTTCCTGAAAAAGGACTCTGCAGTATATGAACAAACAGCAGTATATTAGTTTTTGTGTAGTACATCCTTGTTATGGATCAGCACATACAGATCCTTCTGTTTTCAAATTGGAATTTGAAATGGAGGGAGGTATTAAGTTTGTATGAGTTTATTGGGTTTTTTCAAATATTTGTTCCTTTTTTTGAAAGTTAGAAATAAGCCTATGTAAACTGGAGTTATATTGAAATAAAATTCTTGCACATGGCACTATGAATAGCACCATTTGCAATACTGACCTATCTTGTTTGTTGGAGAACTCTTCCTATTTGCATAATTTTTAGAGATGACAATTTTTGCATCAGGTGTTTTTGGGGTCTTGTATATATGTATACGTCTAGAGGCATCTCCTTGGTCCCTGTTCTTGTTTTCTGAAGACTTCTCGTTTAGATTAGATTACTTTCCTGGTTTTAAAGAGGAGGGGGAAAGAACTGTTAAATCTTTGTTTATAGTGTGTCCTGAAAAGCTCCTCACTTAATGCTGGAGCAGTTCAAGCAGAGGGACACAGGGAGGTGGTGAACATGTCCCATTTGCCCTGGACGGCCCAAGCTGCATTCTGTGAGCTTTTCTATCACACAGAAAAAGTCACAGTCTCAGTTTTTGTCTGTTGAAACCTTTGTGTATTCTTAAGCATGTGCTAGTTTAAATAAAAAGTGAAGGATGCAGCCTATATTCTGGTATAGCAATTATGAGCCTTTCATTTGCCTTCAGGGTCTGAGTTTCCACTTGACTAGTCCTTCGTGACTGTAGTCTCCCTGCCCTGCTCTGGAGTCAGGGCCAGTGTAAGGATCAGGGCAGTTCATTTTGCTCAGGTTAAATGAGATTATAGCCAGGGTTATGATGGTGTGTTATTTCTGTGCAGAGTTCTCCTTGTATTTTATAGGGATGCAGAAATCTGGGATTAGCTCAGTTTTCATTTCAGTTTGTTGCTTTGCCTTTGAAAGCAGCAGAGTGCCTCTGACTGCTGTGTGGGCTTAAATAAATGGCAGAGTAATGGTAGGCTTGATGTCCTACGTAATTGTGAATTGACCTTCTGTGTTCAGGTGAAATACAGTTTAAAAGGAGTGGGTTCATGATCCTTAATTAAAATTTACTTTTTAGATAAATACTTGCTAGTGCCAGATGGCAAAGCAGCTACAGGCAGAGGGGAATAACAGAGCGTGTTCATTTCTGCAGGTTATTTGCGCAGCAAATCTGTTTTTTAAAAACAAATGAAAAGAAGATAGCACTACAATATTCTGGATTATACTAAAGCCAGTAACTTAGTCAAGTTTCCTGTGTGCGATGGATGAATGTATTCTAAGTCCCAGGTTCCTGAAATACAACCTGCTATAAAAGATTTCCACTGGCTCATTTCAGAAATAGATACTAGTGGTCTGAATTTAAGCAAACATTTTTTTTTCCCTGACATTGATGTTATTTCTGTCAAGCAGTTGGGAGGTCTTCTCCTGAGGACATATGGACCAGCACGGTAAAACGTTCATGCGTTTCATGCACATAGAAGGATGTGAAATAAATGATACCATACTGGCAGTGTCTTCTGTTGCTTCAGGAAAGCTTTCAGGAAGAGCTCTTGTGAGCTCTATGCAATAGTATGGAGGATTTGTGTGAAAAGGATTGTGTCACAAATGTTACCAGCACTAAATATTGTGGCTGTAAATACATGACGTTAAATTGCATGCAGCTGAGCCAACTAGAGCGAGGTCTTTCTGTCATAAACCCTCTCTTGAGTGTGGGTGTCTGGGAAAAGTTCATCACAGTATTCTCTGTTCCAAAGATAAGTGGATGACTTTCAATTGTATTTTGGTAAACAGGAGGTAGTGAGTAATAGGAAGAATGTGGCCTTTGTGGTTTTGCCTACATAAGAAAGATTTCTTATGATTATCCCATAGCTGTGTAGACTCTGATGGGAACATGGTAGCAAAAACACTGATCCTTCTACAGGATAGTGATTTTATGCAAAAAAGTTGCATGGAGAAGTGAATAATCTTTGGGTGGTACATATGCAGTGAGGCAGACTTGAAAACTAGACCAGAAATGGACTGTGTAAACAAAGTAATGGAGAACTAGAGAGCGTTCTCTTGGCTGCCCTCCTGTGAATTCTGCAGTTTAAGTGGGGAATAGAAGGGAACTAAGACAAGTTTGGTCTCAAATTGATGAATTTCAGAGGATTGCTTGTGATCTTACAACAGAAAGTAACTTGAGGGTGCATAAGTTTGCAGATTGGTCATTTGTAAAATTTATAAATTAGAGTGAGCAAGCATGTAGTTTGCTTTTTTCCCAACATGAGGTATTGCTTGTTACTGGGCAGAAGCAAATTAAATGAAGTTTTAGTCCTAAGTTTGTCTCAAAGTAATATGATGTCTCATAGAGGTTCCTACAAGAAATCCTACAGGGCTTTGCCATCGTTACTGAATGTTCTCTAACAATTTGTACAATCAATTTATCTACAGCACTTTCACTAAAATACATGGTGAATAGAAATATTCACTTAAGGATGTGGGCAATGTTATAAATTCAAATAAGAGGTGGGAGTTGAATTGAAGGGAGCTGTGTTTGACAGTGTTTAATCTATGCTTCAGTGGTGGTCTCTGGGGTGAAACCATCACTACCATTGCAGGAGATGCTCAGTAGGCTTATTTTGATGAGCTCCACAAAGCCATGGCTGGAGGGATGAGAGTGAAATACAGTCGGAATTATCTCCCATGACACAACCTTAATTTGTCACATTTATTGCTTTATGGTGAAATTACATCCTTTATTGTTGCCTCCTTTTTACCAGCATCATTTGAAATGGTATGCTGACGAGTATCACTGCCTTTTGAAGGCACCATGTCATTTCAGTGCATGGGGATAGTGAAAAGGGATAAGCACCTTCAGGGTACAGAGATCAGTGAGTGGGGGGACCTGGTTTGGCACATGGAGGAATAAACTTCCATTTGCTTAGGGAAGGCGTGGAGCAAAGAGCTGCTTTTGTGCTTGGAAGTGAGGGGAGGCTGCAGCATCTGTGTGTGTGTGTGTGAACTGAGGAAGGGAGAGGCTTGACTTCAATACCCATGGTGTCTCAATTTTGACTTCCTTGTAAATGCTTTGTCTTTTTTGTGGGGTGCAAATATTTCCTAATAGGTCAAGAAGAACTGCATGTTCTATTCTGTACTCATTAGTGGGATTTATATTTCAGATATGTAAACATCACCACAGCTGTTCATTTCCTGGAAAATCAAAAATATAACAAAGGGCCACTGGTAAGATTTTATTGAGGGCTAGAAAAGAATTGACACATGTAAGAATTGTCTCTTTAAAAACTGGCAGTGTCTTTAAATAGCAGTTTATCATAAAATTTAGCAGAAAGACAAATGGAGGGCAGAAGAACACTTACCAGTGAAGATCTGCTTAGGTGGTGTTATGTTTGTGATAAGCAGATGGCAAGAACTCTAGTAATTTAACTCAGTTTGTGTGATGATTTGATACCCCTTCCTTGCTTGTCATGAGCAAGACAACCAGGATAAATGCGAAGAGCCATTTTCTTCCTAGCACGGTGCTTTATTGTCACTAGCAATGTCTGCAGACATCTAAAAGGCTTCTAATAAGGGTTGTGTCACATAGGCATTTGGGAGGGATGTGGTAGCTAATGAAGAATGTAATAGTTTGCAAAATTTATTTTTTAAAAGTATGACATCTTTTCCAACTTCTCTACAACTTGCACTTTTTCTCCCCTTTGTGATTCATGTTTCCGAGACTAAAGAAAACAATGTCTTTCCAGTAAATATGTGACTGTTTATATTAATCATGTGGTCTAGGTTTCCCCTTATTCTACTGCATGTTTCATGGCTGGAGTGCCCAGTGTTGCCATTTATATCAGCTCCCAAGTTGCATTTGGGGGTTCATGAAATATGTCTGCATTGCAAGGTCAGTGCAGTGAGGAAAACCCATCTTACTGTCACTGATATCTTGGGGATTTGTGTAAAACTGAACACCCTCAGAGAATTATCATTTGGTTACAGTGCATGAAGATAATTTCCAGCCACTGCTACTTGAATGTTTACTTTTATGATGGAATATTATCTTGCCTGAAAACATTGCTTCCCATGATAAAAAAATTAAAGACAGGAGTGTGGACATTTTATAGCTAAGTAAAATGTGTCCTACTGTGACACTGATACAATTAATGGAAAAAGGGGGTGAGAATTTTAGATACTGGACACCAACACTGTTATAGAAGTGTTCAAGGTGAGGCACCTTGCTCCTGTGTTGTCACCTCATCTCTTCTGCATAAGTATGGTGGTTGGATTGAGAATGCTTGTAATATTGAACAACCGCTTCTCTTTAGTTTGTAAAATAGAATATGAAATACAGGATCCACTTGTGCAAACCAGTTTGACTGTGAGACTGTCTTTTGTAATCTCCTTTTCCTGGCTTCCCATTTTGCAGGACTGCACTCTTTATCTAGACTGACTTGTGGAGATGTGTACGTGCCAGTGTTGAGGAACAGACCTAATGCTGGGGCGTGCTGTGGGTTCTGACTCTGTTCATTCTGGGGAAGTACTGCTGTATGCTGTGAGTTTCTTTCCATGAAAATCAGGTGCAGAGAAAGGTAACTTGTACCTGTGTTTCTACTCAAGAAGTTGTGACTCATTCAGGAGCACGTCCCAGCATTAGGAATGCTAAAGCACTGATGCAACCAGCGATAGAGTTGCAGGTGTATGTTGTCCTTCACAACCACGAGCTGATAATAGATAACACTTTAATCTCCCATAAGTACAGGTTGCATACATAGTGCAAGCAAATCTGAAATAATTTGGGGGAAGTCATATCAAGACAAGTAAGTTTCCTCTTCTTCTGTAAGGTACGTTTGGATGTAATGGTGGTAGCATCTTGTGTAAGGTAGTATGGCAAAAAGAGTTGCCACATCCATCACAGAATGAAGTAAGTTCATGTTCTTTAAAATCCTGAAGACTGTTATTTCAAAATGGGGAATGAAGAAAGATTTCAGGAAATAATTTATAGTTTGTAAAAACATTTAAAGAATGCTGTAATTTATTTGCCACAAGGCAAAGGAGATCAGACAGAGAACAGCAGGAAACATTGTATATTCTGCTTTCTGTCTGCTTGTGACTTGTGGCAGGGGTCATAACTATTTTGACCTAGAAAAAGAATGTGCTGCCTGAGTTTGTAGGCTGATTATTGGAAATGTGAGCCTTTAAAATACGTTTACAGGAAATGTCTTCTGAGCTACACTGGGCCTGACTGCTTGCTTTGAATGAGCATTAGCTTGCAGCTCTACTGTCATGTGGTTCATCCTCAGTTGCTTGTCTGCTGCAGAGGTTCTTGATCCTCAATTTTGCCAGCATAATCAGAAAAGAGTCCTTCCCCATCTCAGTTTTGTCTTTTTTTTTTTAAAGCAGTTGAGGTTATACCAACATGTGCCATTTTGCTGACAGATGGGAGGAGGGGAAAGGTGAGGAAAAGCAATGGCAGACAATAACCCAGATTGGCTCAACTCTCAGGGCAATAGCACATCTGTTGGACTGTGCCTGGATAAAAACTATCAAAGGTAACCTTTGGGCAAAGTAGCTTTGTTTTTCTCTGTTTAACTAGTAGACACAAATCACACCTGGTGTCATGTGCTGCAGGTACCTTTCAAAGATGTCACCACATTTAATTGCATTGAAAAATGATTAGTTGTTCCTTCCTTCCTGGAATGATTTAGCAGTCCAGTGAGTCAGAAAGAGGGAAGAAAGGAAGGTGGAGAAGAAAGTGAGAGATTTCCCATGGGAGTGTGTGTACTTCCTTTTATTTTCGTGTTTGTTTTTTATGACACATCAATGTTTCTCCACAGAAAATAGTGTCACGTGGTTCACTTTCTGCAGTATTTTGGAATAATGGTGTGGCAGATTTGATTGAGAACTGGTGTTCTCCTCAGTTTGTGTCTAACCTTTATTGCAAGTACAGGCGATTGGGGAGGAAAAAATTTCACTATATATCATTTCCTTACAGCGAAGGATTAGGATGGCTTTTAAAATCCAGTAGCAAGCACTAAGGCTTGAACTGCCACCATCAGTTGATTGCAAACCAATTTCTGTATGGTTTCAATTAAGCAAAACCATGCTACAGTCTTTAATAGAATTTTTTTTCTGTCATCATCATTTCTTAATGCAAAAGGCCAAAGGCAGAACATGGCAAGGAAATGCTGCTTTGGTGCGGTCTGCAGTAGTGCATTACCAGACTCTGCTATGGTTTTACTGCTATTACAGGACAATGTAAGGTAAAAACTGGGGCAGTCCCATGGTGTAAAGGAGAGCACTCTGGACTCTGAATCCCAAGGACCTGAGTTCCAGTCTCAGTGGGACCGTC